>OY744530.1:98075442-98140442 GCA_963556195.1 Sepiola atlantica
TCATTTCTTTTTCACACACAATATGCAAAGAAACAAGTTGATTAAAACCTTTTGCACGCACAATGTTAATTTTTTTTAGATGTGTTAAACCAAATATAAATCTACTTAAGAAGAAGAATCTCTTATTTTATACTCATTTATTTCTCATAAAGACTCGCATGCAAACTACACTTGACACACATAAATAAATATGGTTTGTTTTTATTGGTCAAGGAGATTCAGTTTGTTTAGTTCAAAATCTAAAAAAATGTATAAACGGCGCAATTCAACAAAAAGAAGGCAGTTTTGTTATGTCGTCTTCTGAAACAAGGATTTCCATAAAAATAATTTCGCGTTAAAAACGAAAATTTCTAAACACTTTCCTTCCAGTTAAAATAAGATTACATGTTCTGAACATGTTCTGAACATGTTCTGAACATCATGTTTGGTAGGTTGCATGTTTTCCGTGCATGCGAATGGCTGACTTACTACACGTGAGAGATGTTTGGGCAAGAGTGGGGGAGGGGGCAAGGTCCACATATAGTTTGGGAGAGTGTACGCTCCCGACGGTGCATGTCCATAGGGCTCAGCGGATAGTCTGTTTAATTGTCTTGTGAATGGAGCAGTGATGGGATTCAAGTAAGGGGGGACGCATGGGATCCTGCGGAAACCCTTTGACTCAGTTGCTCTCCTGTTATCTTTGCAGGATGCTTTGTCTGAGAGCACTGGTGCTCTTTCTGATGATGGCCACCGCTAAGGCTTGGAAACAGGTACACTACACCATTTTCAAAAAGACCAATGAGGTGACGATGACAAGGTCCAAATGGGTGATCACCTTTGTAATCGACCTAAAACCCTATGGGATATTGGGCACTTCTGTCGTATATGTGAAGCAGCTGCTACCGATTAAGAAATCGAAATTGAAGAGTTCCATTTTTTTTTCTCCAAGTACCATTCATTCAGAATTCACCGGAAGTTGAATTTAGTATTTAGAAAATGGAGTTAAATGAGATTAATCTTCGAGACATTGGTAATTTAATGAACCAGCCGCAAAAAAACAATAGATTTTTACAGGCACACCGCCTGATTTCTTGCAGTCGGACATGTCAAAGACAGATACAGATGGCAAGCCACAGTGGAAGTGATGGATTTATTTGGAAATGCTCACGTAGATACTGCTGCAAAACACTATCCATTAGGAAAGATAGTTTTTTGCTGGGTCACGGCTTCGCTTAGATGACATTTTTAGTTTCATATACGTATGGGCAAATGAAATGGCTAACTATAAAGTTGTTAAAAGAGAGTGCAGAATACTTGGCGATCACGCAATTTGTGACTGGAGAATGTTCCTTAGGGAAATATGTTTGGAGCACTTTCTGAAGCATCCGCAGATCCTTGGAGGAGAAGGTTGCTTCGTGGAGATAGACGAAAGTCTATTTTCACGACGAAAGAATAATACGGGCCGTATCTGACGACAACTGTGGGTATTTGGTGGATATGAACCGGCCACTAAGTCTGGCTTCTTAGTAACAGTCCCTTCCAGAAATGCTGAAACACTAATACCCATATTAAAGCAGTATGTGCGTCCCGGATCAACAATTATATCAGACTGTTGGCGTGCATACGATCAACTCGCTTCGGAAGGATTTCACCATTTGCGTGTAAATCACAGATACAATTTTGTGGATCCATCCACAGGTGCCACAACAAATCATGTAGAAAACATGTGGCAAAAGGCCAAGATGCGTAACAAAATAGAATGTGGCACCCACACGCAAATGGTGGAGTCCTACTTAATCGAATTTATGTGGTGGCAGAAGTTTTCTGCTAACCCCATGGAAGCCATTGTAAACCAAATTGCAGAACTTTATCCTGTTCAATAAAAGAAAAAGACCTCCCAAATGTTAAAATTATTTATATTAAAAAAAAAAAAATCAAAATCAATGTTGACAAAAAAATTCAGTTCCCCCCCCCCCAATCAAAACTTTTCATTTATATAAAAAAAAATCCCACCAAGCAAAACTTTTCAATTAGATTAAAGAAAAAATCATTGTTGACTTTTCATAAATTTTTACTTCATATAATAAAAAGAAATTGTTTCTTGTTACCCCAAAACAAATCAGTCTTGCATTTTTTTTATGTTGTAAAAAAATAACTTCCGGTTGAATTACCTCCCTTTATTTTCAGTAGAAGGACAGAAAATCTGCTGCTTCACATATACGACAGAAGTGCCGGATATTGCTCTGAGGGATCTGCTATTTAAAATTAAGGCCAACTTGCCTCATTGACTGAGGCTACCAGCTGATCCAGTGGGCAGGCTATGGCACGACTATAGCTCTCTGGGATGTGCCACTGTGATCGATGGAGATAGACTGTTGGTGCTGGTTTCCTTACTACTGTTGGACAGAGAGAGCACCTTCAAAGTTTTTGAAATAATATACCTACCCATTCCGTACCCCAGCAATAATAACAAGAAGGGAGTGGTGACTAGTATATCTGGAGACTGACGATATCGCTTTTAATGTGCCCCGAACCCGTTTTATTTTACTAACCCCTGTATATTTACAGTCTTGTTAATGATTTTTTACGCCAGAAACGCGTCCCCTACGTATCCTCTGCTGCTCAAGTGATAGATTATTATCTAAAGATCAGCGGTAAGAATACATCAGCGCTGTCTTGAACTGTTTGGTCGTCTGCAGGCTGACCACGGCTTCTGGCAGCCTGTCCAACAATGGCGTTACCCGGGTTGAAAAAGACGCTTTCTGCCGATTAAGCCGAAATCGTCCTAGCTACAGCTTCTCTGAATTTCCACTAAGCCTAACCCTTTGCGGAGCTGATGTAAAGAAGGGGGCAGGAGACCCATATTAGTTACTGCGAGTATATATGTATATATATATATATATATATATATATACATTATAGTCTTGGTGTCTTTACGTGTATATATATATATATATATATATATATATATATATATATATATATATATATATATATATATATATATATACACGTAAAGACACCAACACTAACACCGACTCAAGATAGTTTGACGAATCAAATTGAAAGTACTCGCGAAAAAGGAAAGAAAAATAGAACAAGAAACCTACGAAACTTATTTACACCAATTTTACCGAAATACTAAATGGACTATTTGGAAAATTGAAAAAATAAGAAAAGTCTTATCAAGCAAAAAACACTCCGTGTTATTTAATAATGTTTACCTAAATGCAAATATACTGCAATATATATATATATATATATATATATATATATATATATATATATATATATATATATATATATATATATATATATTGCAGTATATTTGCATTTAGGTAAACATTATTAAATAACACGGAGAATATATATATATATATATATATATATATATATACACGGAGAATATATATATATATATATATATATATATATATATATATATATATATATATATATATATATATATATATTGCAGTATATTTGCATTTAGGTAAACATTATTAAATAACACGGAGAATATATATATATATATATATATATATATATATACGGAGAATATATATATATATATATATATATATATATATATATATATATATATATATATATACGGAGAATATATATATATATATATATATATATATATATATATATATATATACGGAGAATATATATATATATATATATATATATATATATATATATATATATATATATATATATATATATATATATATATATATATATACACACACACAAACTTAGATATAAATAAATCCAGCAATTATGAATGTTTATGTTTTATACATTTTTCATAACAATAATTGAGAAAATCTGTTAGATTCCTGGGAAAGCCGATAAAACCTAAACCGATATGAGTTGTCAATTTCTTTCAACATTATTTGAATTATTGTTTCTAGGCAACCGCTGTTTTTTTTCTTATTTGTTATTTGAAACTATTGCAGGGGTAACGTCGTGATAAGTAATAGCGGTTTACCTATTCTTTTGATCTCCCACTCCCCCTACTTTCCATGCACTATTCTTTGGAGGATGATCTTGCAATGTCTTCTTCTTCTTCTTCTTCTTCTTCTTCTTTTTCTTCTTCTTCTTCTTCTTCTTCTTCTTCTTCTTCTTCTTCTTCTTCTTCTTTTTCTTCTTCTTCTTCAGTGTTGTCAGCAGATTTTCATAGTATCTCAAATGTTTTTCGGTAATGTTATTCACTTCCGTATTGGTGATATCGGTCTCTATAGGAAATGCCAAGGAGTTTCCTCAAGTATCCTATTTCCACCGATTGTATTCTTTTCCGCAGCACAGCTATCCGATTCCATGCCCTTAACTCCAAATTTGGCTTCGGTTTTACCAAAGTTGTTGCTGTGGGTGCTGTTAGATGAAACAGATTTTCATCTAGAGAACATATAAAAAGGGAAGTAACTTTGTGATCTGTCTGGCCTAAAAGAGATTTGGAAGGTAAAGGGTTGTCCCCCCGAATTCCAGATAGAGACAAACCTTAGATTAACACGGGTTAGAGACTTCTCTCCAAGTAAGACGTAGTGGACTAAGAAGTAATTCTTTAATTCAGTTGTAAATGGAGAATAAATGTTAACGTATACTGGAGTTGTATTCAATTCTTTTTTATATATTCGTCCTATATCTCACTAACACCACCGACTACACATACGGTGCTAATCTTGCTATTCTTGGTTTTAGAGTCGCCAAGTATGTACACTACTTAACAGTCTTTAGTTCTTGTCAAGTAACTCGGTTTTTCTACTTTTATTTACTAATGATTCACCGGTTATCAAGGTTAAAAGCCACTCGAGGTGAAGGACTAATAAAATGGATAGATTGTCAATTGAATATTATGAGAGGATTGAAAATGATGTATGCAATGGACATCATTTGAATACGATTACGATTTATTGCAAGCATCTGTTGACATTGAATTTGAAGACGACCATGTTGTAGCTCTCAGTGAAGCAGTCTCTTGGTAACGTGTTGCACAGATGGGAAGTTATTGGAAAGAAATTCTGTCCATGGAAATTCCGTTTGATGTAAGGCAAACGGAGATAGAAAGGAAAGGGCTTTGCAGTTGTTGTGGAAAACGAGGTTTTGCTGTGAATGTTTTACAAGGAGGAAACAGAGACTAAAACTCAGTCGAGCACTTTCCATGGAAATAAGGATGGAGTAGAGAAAGACTAGCGACTACGAAGATGGTGACGAGAACAGAAGAAATCATCATTCCTCCCACTAGATTGCAACGTCAAATTTTCAACTCCGACAAGGCAGAAAAAGAGAGCTATGAATGGCACCTCCCCAGATGTGGCAGTAGAACTCCATCTTAAGATAATCTTTTACAAATATTTACTATTGATTCAGAATTGTTGGTGATCAGATTTGATCCTGCTGATCTCTATGCTATATCTGGAGCACGTTCTATCCAGGTTGCCAACTTCTTTCTTTTTTTTGCTTCCAGCCAAGCCATCGATGCATAACAATGCGGGTGGTATGGCAATGCGGGGGTATATGTCCATGCAGTGTAACAGTGTGTGAGATGACATGGATATGTTTGTTAGTAGTGATGTTTCTCTTTGATAGCGAATTAGTTCATTGTTATGTAGCGATTTCCATGGAAGGTGCTCAACTGAGTTCCAATCTCTTGTTCTCCTTGTATAGACGTTCAAAGCAAGAACTTGTCTTCCCATCATGACGATAAAGAACTTTTCTTTCTTCCTCCATGTGCTTAGCAACAAACGGAATTTCCACAAACAGAGTTTCGTTCCAAACATTTCCTCTCCGTGGAACACATTACCACGAGGTTACTTCCCTTTAGACTATAACTTGGTCATATTCAAATCCAACAAATACTTGCCATGAACTATCTTCATGAGAATTCAAATGTTGTCCATTCCATTTATCATTCTCAATCCTCTCATAATATTATTCATCATTCAACTGACACTCCATTAATCTCATTAACTCTTATCCTCGATTGGCTTTTGGCTTTAATAAATGGTGACTCCTTAGTAAAATAACATCTGTTGTGATAAAACATGTCAAATATTGACTTATCATCGTCTGACACTTGTGAACACAGATGGGAATTTACTTGCTTGGGATGCTGTGTCAGATAACTCATGGAATTTATAAATGAAAGTATATAGTTTTTATAAGAAAAACGTTGTGCATTTTGAACGTCCGAGTAATGTCGAAATCTGACTGTTCTCGACAGTTTAAGATCAGGGACGAGGGCGTAGGTTGTGCGTCAGTTTTTAACTTTTAAGATGCATTGTGAATATTTGCAAATGAAAAACATGCTTCTGTCACTACTCTTCAACGATGATTTCAGTCTATTCAGGATTATTTCCAGCATCAATCTCCTTGCATGACTGATGGGTCTATAGTTCTGGCATTACTGTGGGATGCCTTTTTAGGTAAATGGTTAATGATTGATTGGTGCCATTTTTTTTATCACATCCTGTTGCAGATTTCGGTCGATCATTGTTTCTCCTCTATGTTTTGTCAGCTTATTTAGCGTTTCCCTTCGTCGGTGTTCTGGGAAGTCATCGTCATTTTACGATTTTTGAGTTGCAAGTACACTGCAGTCTTTTGAGACATGATTGAGTTAGGAAAAATACCCCGTCTATCTCTCATGTGTCCCCCCTCCCCCCCTCTCTCTCTCTCTTTCTCTATCTATCTATCTATCTATCTATCTATCTCCCATGTGTGCGCCCCCTCTCTCTTTCTCTATCTATCTATCTATCTATCTATCTATATATCTATCTATCTATCTATCTATCTCTCATGTGTGCGCCCTCCTCTCTCTCTCTCTTTCTCTATCTATCTATCTATCTATCTATCTATCTATCTATCTATCTATCTATCTATCTATCTCTCGTGTGTGCGCCCTTCTTCTCTCTCTCTCTCTCTCTCTATCTATCTATCTATCTATCTATCTCTATCTATCTCTTTCTTTTTTAAAGCAATTTCCTTCTTCGTCTTGGATGTTGTCGACTCTTGATTGCTTTTGCTTTGCAAAATCTGTCACTGGTTGAAGCGGTTGTTGTTCAATTTCAGTAAATTGCTCCTCGATTCAATATTTTTTTTTCTTCATTTCCATCGGTTCCTGATCTTGTTGCTGGTGTTTTTGTTTTTAGCTCTCTGCCCCACTTGTAGTATTTTTGGTTTGATTAACGCCTCTACTTCTATTTCACATTCCTAGAGTTATATTTCTCACCCAGGGTTGTGTTTGTCTATAACCTCTTCAGAGGGAAAGCAAAACAGAAAAGGGAATAGATGGAAAACGAATACACAGTTTGTTTTAAATAACATCTTCTTCATTCATTTCCGAGGAAGTCTTTTGATAATAAAGATGAAATATTGAAAATCTTATCATATCAGTCATTTTGATTGTATTGTTTTAGTCTATCCGCTTTTTCCATTCATTTCTACATTTTGTTGTATCCAAACTTTTTATTAATCTCTGTGTTTTTTCTTTCTCTCTCTCCCCCCCTCTCTCTCTCTCTCTCTCTTTATATATATATATATATATATATATATATATATATATATATATATATATATATATATATATATATATATATATCACTAAAAAACTAACTTCTCATAATCGAAACAAAGCCGAATTAAGACATCAGACTTTTAGAGCTTTTCAGAGCAGCCAGGAAGCTTTCAAGGCAGACACGAAGAAAAACGTTGATATCCTTGTGTCTACGTCATGAATATTAATATTTATTTCCTATTGCGGAGAGCACCCCTAGTTAGGCTATTTAGTCACAGGATTACCAATAAGATTCCTGGACGTATTAATTTCGATCAAACCGTTAAAGGACAACATCCAGATCCTTTAGGATTTGCAAAGCAGGCACACTGAGTTTCGATGCACCAACGAAGAAAGACGTCCTCTCTCCTGCTTCCGTCACCTAGATATAGTGCTCCAAGAAGACTTTCGGCAGCCAACCTTATTATTATTATTCCTTTCTTCGCTATTATACACTTCTGACAACCTATACCCAACTGTGTAGGTAACTTAAATAAATATCTTAATTGAAGGCTTTGCTTTTCTTTCTTTGACGACCATTTAGAGATGTTAGAGATTATTATAAGAGTTGATCTTAGAGTTTATGTAAAGATTAGTTCCTAAAAAATTGGTGACCCCGACGTGATCTGAACATGCAACCTTCTGATCGAACTGTCGACTATACATTCTGAACACGATTATCTTCATTTGAAGATAGACTGCCCCAAGAAAAGACTTTCGGCAACCGATATTTATTCACCTTAATATTTTTTCAATTCAGTGTAGTAACTTTGTGACAACCTACACTTAACTTTTTATGCCATATATATATATATATATATATATATATATATATATATATATATATATATATATATATATATATATATATATATATATATATATAAATTGTTGTTTATAGAAGGGCCTTTTCCCTTTCTTTAGCGATACTTTTTACAAATTGTTATATGAGATAGTCTTACAATATATGTAAAGATTCGCTGCTATACAAACAGGTTGGCACATGTAAACCTTGCCTTACCAACAATTTGTCGAAATGTATTCGCAGTATCTAATTTATTTCAGTCTATTCGTTTTAGATTCCAAGTCAACAAAACCGACACAAAAGTGACAATGATTCGTAAAGAATAAGGTATTTAAAATGGTTCGTAAAGAATAAGGTGTTTATGTATTGTTTAAAATGTAAAAAAGAAAATGAAGACATACCTTTTTTTAATGGAATCGCATTTGCTAATGTGACAGCAATCTGGAGGAGAAAAGTCATCATTTCAAATCAAAAGTATAAAACATTAAAACATGGTTTTGTTCATTGAGAAAATAATGTAGAATTGGGTTTCTGGTGGAGCGGGTTTGATGATTTAAAATCTGAAACCTGCAGTGAAACAAGTTCATTACTGGTGTCCGACATCGAAGCATCTACTAAATGTATTTTACGATGAATGGCAACTGGAAGATGTAAACAACAATCTGGAAAGGAACTGTAAGCTCAAAATTATATATATATATATATATATATATATATATATATATATATATATATATATATATATATATATATATATATATATATATAAACATAAAGATAAAAGCAAAATGCCTTCATAAAAACCATGTATTAGACGCAGATATTTTTATTAAAATCAAAATAAAAAAATAAAAGCATTTTTTTTTTTCTTCATCTTGACTTCTTTTTATCTAATATTTCGCTCGATATAACAAGCCTCGACAGAGCTTTGGACAAATAAAAGGTATTAACCTTTTTTTTTCGTAACAATCCTTCCTGGTCTTCTAGAAGTGACGTCCGATGTTGTGTGGACTAACGGTGCAAATGTCTGTTTTAAATTGAACTTAAATCGCGCATGGTCGCTGGTAGGTACACATTTGGGAAAGTGTGTGTGTGTGTGTGTTTGATATAGTTGCTTTGTAACTGGTGTGAACTGAATTGTAATTGTCATATCCTAATCTTCCTTCAACCTCTCGAATTGCTGTATAACTGATGAATGTTTGCACTCTAGTCATGAAGCCATGTTTGAACTTCAAAATTGGTGTCTATTCCCTGTACAAATGATGATGAGACCTGATATCAATAAAAAATAAAAAATAAAATTCCATATCGTCTCAAAAACGATCATACCGAAAATTGTTGTTTTAGTTGAATACTTGGAACGTATGAAAATGAATATGGCATAAATTTGTTTAACTCGTATCTATCTATCTATCTATCTATCTATCTATCTATCTATATATATATATATATATATATATATATATATATATATATATATTATTATTATTATTATTATTATTATTATTATTATTATTATTATTATTATTATTATTATTATTAAAAATAACCGACAACTCCTGTCTGGATATTTTTGTATGGATCCCTTCCATTTTCCGGATAAAAGTCCTAATCTCAGATGAGAATTGGCTGATGAATCTGCCGTAATTTTCTTTTATGTCCAAAGTACTTTCTGACCCATCTGGGTCCATCTTCAGTGAGAATAATGTCAATCAGGTAAAGACCTGGAGTGGGGTTATACTTAATTTTGGCGGTAAAATTTAAATACGAAACTATATTTATTTAGTATTATAAACATTTAAGTATATTAGTACAAGGCCCGTTGTATACGAGTTTAAATGTCCATTGGGAGACTGTGTCTCTGACAACCAAGAAAAAAACGTATACATTGGCTCGACTACCACGACTTTGTCCAGGAGGTTGACCATGTATCTATCGGATAATATTGCCATAGGTAGACACCTTATTAACGAACATTCCTGTCCCCGCTCGCAAATCCGAAAAATTCTTGTAGACAACACTAAAATCCTAGAACACAATACTAATATAAAAAAAAAATCCATATACTAGAATCTTTACACATTAAAACAAAACAAAAAACAGTTATTAACAGGATTAATTTTAACAGTAGTACTTACATTATATCTTGATTTTAAACTTTATAAGTATATATAAAAGTGATGCAAAACTGTTCGGGAAATTTATTTTACAGATCCATGTTACATTCCCGCAGGAAATGATCAGGCTAAGTGCAGGGATTTAAAATAAAATTATCAAGGCGCACAATAACAAAATACGGGAGTAGTAGATGGAAATAAAAACAAAACACGTAAAGAACCCGTAAAAACAAAATTCATACGTAGGAAAAAACTCCCAAGGTCTAACAACCATAACAGCACATTCAATAACAAAACAACATCACTAGCGAACCATTAGTGTGAGCTAAAAAAAAGCGGACACTCGCCAATAATAGAGTGGAAAATATTATATGTAGATATTTACCGACGCGTATAGATTATGTTTGAATGAGAAGCTTTAAACTAAATTTTTTAAATCTCCCCCAAATCACTAAAATGTAGTAAAGAAATAGCAACTAATTGCAGAATAGAATAAACTTTACTTTATAGTTATATAGATATATAATAAATAAATGAAATAAAATAAATAAATTATAAACAAAACTAAATCAACATCTAAAGTAGCGAGGAATAACAAAATGAATAGAAAATAAATTATTTTAAATACGCACGTGCTAAAATACGGCTACCTCTTAATTTGATTAACTTAAAAACAGACACATCACACCTAAAAAAATAATAAAAGATGTCAAGTAAAGGTCGGCCGCATCTTTGTTTAAGAGAAGCTTAGTCATTGGCCAATGAAAACAGTAATTCGTGAGAAAGAAATAACATCAAATCTGATTAGTTAGCTAAACTAAATAATACTTAGATATATGAAAACAACCAATAACAAAATTCCGTGCACTAAGCCTGATGATTTCCTGTGAAGATAAAACATGGACGCCCATGTGTAGCTTACTTGCCATAGATATATTTTCATACATCTACTACTACTACTACTACTACTACTACTACTATCACTTATCGAACATTGTTGAAGTAAATACTGAAGATCTATACACAATATATTATATCATCTTATAATATTATATGTGTATATAGATGAAACAATTAAATGTGTATATACATTAAACAATAATATATATATATATATATATATATATATATATATATATATATATATATATATATATATATATATGATAAAAATTATGAAAATAATATTCTAACGTGATTGAAAATTAAAAACCAAAATTATTTATATATTTCGTCTTTATTTCAGAACTTTCTGAAGATGATTGATTTGAAGAAATAACGTACAAGTACAATATTTTAAAATATCTGGTGCGTTTGTGACGTGAAAAGATTTTTTCTTTTAAAACAAAACATAGTCGTTGAAATTCAAATAAATGTGGTGCGATTATTACATGAAAAGAATGTTTTTGTTCTTTTTTGTTTCGATCGAACCATAGCCGTTAGAATTCAAAATGTGTAGTGCGTTTATGAAATGGAGTGAAAGTTTATTTTGTGTTATTTATAATATCGATGTGATGTACAAAGTTTTGTTGGGAATGTGGTGCAAAATAGCTCGGCTGGATCAATATTAATTTGACGATTAAAGGAGATAAATTGAAGAAACCCTTAAATATTTATCAGAAACTAAAATTATATACACCGAACACTTCTCTTACAAACATCTTTTTTACCTACTTACGCCAATAATAAACTAATTTGCAACGTACTAAATAAACTAGGCATTCCAATAATACAAACTACGTCAAAAAACATTAAACACACATTAAAAACAACAAAATACACCCCTCCCTAAAAAACATTTAATGCAGGTATATATACCGTCCCATGCAAAAATTGCCATCAGATATACGTTTATATTTTAGATTCAGGCTAGCTATTTTACATCACATACTCAACAAAACTGTGTACATAACACCGATATAAAAAGAAACACAAAAAAACACTCTCATTCATTTTGCATTATAACGGCTATGTTTCGTTCGAAAAAATTCTTTTCACATCACAAACGCACAACATATTTTCATATATTGTACTTGTATGTTATTTCATCAAATCAATCTTGAAGTATAGACGAAACGTTAGTGAATGTATAAAAAATTGTTTTTTACTTTTCATTTTTCATATATATATATATATGAAAAAAATATTTAGAAATCCGAGTAAGAGACCTCAATGTAGACAACAGAGCAAGAATAGAATATAGAAAGAAAAAATTTACATACACATTGTAATTGTCAGCATTTATAATTTATTTCGACTTCCTAGTTTATTCAGAATGCTAATGAGACAGCTACATATTGGAAATGATGGAAAAAAGAAATATTCACCAGGCAAAAAAGAAATATAATAGGCAGAGAGAGGGGGGATAAAAAATGGGGACAAGCAACACATTTAAGTAAAAATCATCAAAAAAAGAAGGGGAGGGAAATATAAAAATATAAGAATAATATGTATCTAAAGTTGGAATGAAATAAAGTTAAAAATTAAAAACTTATTATTAAGATACGTCGATGATACCCTCCAAATCATATTGGTCATGAGCTCTTATATATTCTCCACCCCCTCTCTCTCTCTCATATATATATATATATATATATATATATATATATATATATGTATATATATATATATAATTATATATATATATATAATTATATATATATATATATATAATTATATATATATATATATAATTATATATATATATATATATATATATATAATTATATATATATATATATATAATTATATATATATATATATATATATATATATATATATATATATATATATATATATATATATATATATATATATATATATATAACGTATAATCGGCTAAATCTAATCTATTCACTGTGGAGGTCCCCAGATGCCGGAGAGCCTTCTACTCCAATAGCTTCTTTCCTCATGCTGTCGGCCTCTGGAACTCCCTCCCTGCTCCCTGTTTCCCCGACTGTACCGACATGGAGAAATTTAAAACTAATGTCAACAGACATCTCGCTGAACCGCTCTCAAGTTAGGACACCTACGCGCGAATTCTCAGTAGCCCCTTACGTATACAGTGGTGACCTGCCTTGTTTCGCGTGAACTTTGTTATATATATATATATATATATATATATATATATATATATATATATATACTGTCTTTGCCATAATAAAATGCCACAACCAAATTTAATATGTACTATAGTTTTGAAATTGTCTTTAAATCTATTTTTTCTTGAGAGTGGCACACAAAAGAAAATTTGCATAGAGCGAAACCTTTTCCTATCAAATTCACAAACCTAAGAGGTGATTAGTAGCCACACACATAGACAGACACACGTCACTCTTATTAGTATAGATTAATAAAATAATAAAATAATAACTTTATCATAATATAGGACATTTTTGAAATAATTAAACGAATTGTAGTTTGTCGACAGATAAACATTTTAAGTTTTCTCACTTATGACACCTCCCCTTGCTTTGAAAACTAAAAATTCCCCCTCGGGAGAAAGGAATCGTACCAGCACCCTTGCCCGATAAACTTATTTTAGTGTGATTAATTGAGAAAAGAGTGAAAAGGTCTTACCGTGAAAAATATTAGGCAAACGCCGGACATTTTGGAGGTGTCGATACTGTAATGACGATTAGGATTTTCGATACGGTCGACGAAGGCCACGCTTATTCGTATGAATGGCTCGGAATGGCTACGGTTTCAGTGTAAATACTCCATCCTTATAATCTGTTGTGTCTGATAAGAAGATTCGAGATGCGAGTTCGTAAGGAGAAAGGAACTTTTAACATTCCTTAAGTGAATTTGTTTCGGAAGTTGGTTTAACAAGAACGAATAGTTTTACAGTGCGTCGATACAAATAGCGCGTTTAGCGACGGAAATACTACTTGAAACTGAAGTGTGACAGACCAACGGACAGACAGAGCAAACAAACAAACAAACAAACAAAAAGAGCAATGCAAGAAAACAATTTTTAAAGAAGAAAAACATTTTACCTTCGCTTAAAGTCAGATTATTCAATGTTGAGTAGATTTCCCTCTTCTCCGGGCTGGACCTTCTAGGACTGAACACAACCATATCTCTGCCCGGCAACAACAAAGTTACTCTCAGTAAAGAATTGGAGACATCAACACGTATTCATTTTTATTTACTAATCAAAGAGACGCTCTTCCTATTTACTTGTCTCCTTATGAAGACAAAGGTTGTTTTTTTTAAATGTGTACAAACCCCAACTCCCTCAAAATATGGACTTTGGATTTGTACAAAACATTACCATAGTTTTACAGATCTTCCCTGGTAAAACAGATATTACTGTGCGCTTTTAGACGCTGTCTGTAAGATTTAGTTCAGCCTTCTTACAATCCCGAATCTCATCGTTATTTTTTTTTAACAAATTGAACGAGAGGAATTTGAACGAGAGGAGTACAATTTGAACGAGAGGAGTACAATTTGAACGAGAGGAGTACAATTTGAACGAGAGGAGTACAATTTGAAATATTGGTACGATTATCATGGTTTATTTTAATTGCCCGATTTCAATGAAATTTCTAGTGTTTATTAATTAACTAGCAAGAAGACTTGACATTTATTGGGATTGAATGAAAAACACTAATATGTCCTTTTTTTGCTATGCGCATAACACCATATTATTTTCTGCTTTTACTGACCCACCCCGTTTCGCCCACTAACATAGTCAGAATAAGCTGTAATTAAAAAAAAAACTCTCTGAATTAATGTTTCATATTTATGGTTTAAATTTCATAAAAATCGGACATACCGATTTGAAGTTTAAAGGAAGTTATGTCTCCATGGCTCACTAGGGGGCGTGAGAGATTCTGCACATAGAGATGAACGTAAAAATTCAGGGATACTTCTGCAGTTTACGGATCGCGCTACAACCGACCTTTCGTCGGCATATTCTTGCAAGTTACGTAAACCGCCGGAAGGTGCCGAACGAAAACGTCGTGATTTATTTGGCGAAAACGCTAGCAAACTTTAAAAATTAATGGAAATATGTAATTTTTAAATTAAGGAAAAAAAATTAAAATCAAGGGAAAACAGTCATCGTATCGTAAGTGTTGTGAGAAAATATAATGTAACAACTGATAGCAAACAAATTTTTTTAATGAGTTTTTTAATGGAGCGCAGGACCGAGGTCCGGGCTGAGAGAAGTCGGTGGGGGGGAATGAAATTAATGTGGATGGCTGTGAGTGAAAAAGTGTGTGGGGGGGGAGTGAATGAAATTAATGTGGATGGCTGTGAGTGAACAACTGGAGGGGTGGAGAAAGAGGAGGGGAGCCATCCACATTAATTTCATTCACTCCCCCCACCTTTTCACTCACAGCCATCCACATTAATTTAATTCCCCACCACCGACTTCTCTCAGCCCGAACCTCGGTCCTGCGCTCCCAGTAGTGGCTACTACTTCTTCTCATTGACCCACCATGTCAACCCAATATTCTCATGTACTTGCATGACATTTTCTTAAAATTATCATCCTGAGGAAGTCTTACAAATAAAGACGAAACGTTGATGAATACATAAAAAAACATATTTTGGTTTTTCCTTTTTCATTTCCCATTACGTCGAATAACCCTCATCCTTCCTTTCTCATATATATATATATATATATATATATATATATATATATATATATATATATATATATATATATATATATATATATATATATATACAGGGTGGGCAAAAATAAGGGTCCTATTTTTAAAAATTCATAACTTTTTTATTTATTGATTTTTTTTTTTTTTTTTTAGAATAAGTAAAGGACCCCTTCCGAAGCAAGCATGAGCCGTATTAGCCCTAAGGAACGTACCCTCATTTAGAAAACATTATTTTTGCTTAAAAAACTCAAAACAGTGTAAAAAACAATACTTTAGTTTTTGTAAGTTTTAAGAAGTGTTTTTCGGCTAAAATTTGTTTTGTTTATTTCAAAAAATCTCGGAAGGGTCAGTCTACACACACATAAAGTTTGGTGAGTTTAACTTTTATTTTGTGGAAGTTATTCAAATTCAAGTTATTCAAATTTAAAGATAGGACCCTTATTTTGGCCCACCCTGTATATATATATTCTCACTCTCACATTACATATCACGTCACAAATAACAAATACAAATGTCACATATTTATAGCTTTTGTTCGTATTGTTACTCGACAACATCTTTAACTTTTGAGATTTTACCTCATCCGGAAGTTATACTTTTGTCTTTTTAGATTAATATCCGTTTATACTTGCTAGAGCGTTTATATTTTCTGGTGATACTTGAGGTTTCGGTATATTAAATAAATTTTTAAAATATACCTGCATAGATTCTACTCTACAATTACTTGATTAAGGGATATACCTCTTTTTAAAATCTGTTATAGAGCGGTTTAATAATCCATTTATGATTTTTGATCATATACACTAGTCTTCCAATTTGTCTCTTTATAGATAACCTTCTTTATAGATAACCTTTTCATTGTTAAAATCGTTAAAATAGATTGCTTTTCATTAATATAATACCGATACAAAAGGTTAAAACCTTTTGTATCGGTATTATATTTTTTAGTTTTGCTGTGTATAAGTTTATCAAATACGGGTCGTTTCTTTTTTGTGAACATATATTCAGCTGGTGACATTTCTGAATTTGTACTCGGGTTTGAAGCTATCCGATTTATCCTAATAAATTGTTGTAGCAACTCATCGAGAGGTTTAACTTCCGTCTGATTTTGTTAACGCTCGCTTAAACGTATTTACGAAAGGTTCTGCTAGGCCATTAGATCATAGCTGTTATGGCGTGGTTGTCAGGTGACGAATTGAAAATTATTTGCAGAAATTTTCAAATTCTTTAGCCGTAAATGTAATTATCAAAAACAATTGTATAAAGTATACAAAATATTGCGAATATTGTGTACAAAGTTTATAGTGTGTTTTCCACATACGTCTCCTACATTTGACAACTTTTGGCCACCTCATAAAACTATCTATCACAATAGAGTTATCAACCCCATTCTTTTGACCCCTATAGTAAATATGTAGTCTTGACCTTGATCTGTTCATTTTCGGACATGGGTTGATTGTTACTGGTGATATTTTTGTTTTAATTCCGATACATTTACAAAGCTTTTCAATATGAGCACTTATACATCTATACACACAAAATAATCCAACAAACAAAAGGTTAGTAGATAAACATGTTAAAATTATAGAAAAGATAAATAAGATAAAACCAGTGAGAAAAGAAGAAATAAGGAATTTAAAAAAATATATATATTTAAAGATAAGGATAAATTATTTAATAAAAGAAATGAAACCACAGTTAACTGCAGGCACATTAAAAGAACAATGAGTAAAATACCTCTCCTTCCCCGTTTCTTCAATATCCCGCCACGCTTTTCTAATTCTATAATATCTAACCGTGTTATAACTTTAATTTATTTTAGTTTGCATTTTTTAATTTTATTTCATTTTATTTAGCTTTTTCTATATAAGTTGAGATTTCTTTGTACCATTTACATTGTTTTTACTCCTATTGCCACTTATATATTCGAGGTACTGGTATATATACATATATAAATAATAAATTATTGTCTACGGCGTTTCAAGCTTTTGCTATCATCAGTGTATAAATTTATAATTTCAGATATATAATTAAATCTTATTTATATTAATAATTAAATAGTTAAATATTTATTTATTTATAGACAGAACCGTTTCGTCTTTTGAAGACTCATCAGTATAGATTCAACTAACCAGCCTACCTACTATCTCTCTCTCTCTATCTCTCTTTAAACTGCATTTTCCTTCTTTTTTTCTTTTTTTTTTTAAATAACGCAAAGCTTCTTTAGACTATATATTGGGTATTTAGATCTGTATGGCTAGGTTTCCTTCCTCTTATCTACTTGCCTTTCTGGTACCTAAGGTACTTAAGCTGTTTGTTTTATTTTATTTTATTTTTTTTTTTTTTAATGCAACTTTAATTCCTATATACTTTTATTGCTAGCTACCATATCGCAGAATGGTTCTTGGGTGTAGTGTTTGGATATTATTATTATTATTATTATTATTATTATTATTATTATTATTATTATTATTATTATTATTATTATTATTATTATTATTATTATTATTATTGTTGTTGTTGTTAATGTATTTGATATGCAAATTACCATATCACACGGTAGTCTTAAGGGTAATATATTGTTATTATTATTATTATTATTATTATTATTATTATTATTATTATTATTATTATTATTAATTTATTTATTTATGTATATATTAGTGAAATTGTAAGCTGAATTATTTCTACACTTGATTATTGTGGAAATGGTAGTTTTATCAGTACCATTGGAGAGCCATGAATATTATAACTGTCCTGTTTTTAAATCTCCGAAACAGTTACATGGTAAACAGCTGATGATCCCCGTTACGTTAAGGTCTCCTGTTTTTGTTTCACTGTTAGATACTTAATTTTATTTACTTACTATTATATTTTTTTTATTTTCCAACGAATGTACAGTCTGCAATATTTCGGATTTAGTTAGTTTCTCTGAGAATTAAAACTGCATTTTCCTTTTTTTCTTCTTTTTTTAAATAACGCAAAGCTTCTTTAGAATATATATATATATATATATATATATATATATATATATATATATATATATATATATATGCGTGTTTGTGCAAGTATATGCATATATGTGTGTTTTTATATAGATACATGTATGCATATGCGTATGCATAGTCGTGTGTATTCGTAACTCTCTCGGTGATCGCTTATAGATATGTATTTTCAAGTACTCCAGACAGATTGTCTATAAGACTGTCTTTGATAATCTTTTCATGCACATACTCATTACTTTATATTGTTTCTGCAATTTTTCAAATTGTGAATTTTGGCTATTTCCCTTCCAAATGATCCATCTATGTAATTCTTCTGATGATAAAACTTTAGTCTTTCAAAAGCCTGGCTTTAGGGAAGAAAAATAAACATGTTTTTATCGACTACACCTTGCATTGAACAATCGAAGATGAAATAGATTTGTCATCGCCACATCTTTATCCCTCTGCCTTCATTTATCTTCATAATTGCTCTATCTCGTATATTGAGCTTAAATCATTTCAATATAGGTTCAATTCTCTAAAAGTATTCCAATAAACATGTTTTTTATTTCTTACTTTTATTTTTATTTTTTCACATTTCCAAAAAACAAAACATTTCTGTGATATGCATTTTTTACGATCCGTTTCTTTTGCTGTGAGCCAAACAACATTTTGTCAATATCGTCCTTTCAACATTACGAAATCATCAGAAAAATCACAAAATATAAAAAGTGAATTATATATATATATATATATATGTATATATATATATATATATATATATATATATATGTGTGTGTGTGTGTGTGTGTGTGTGATTTTTTGAAGGCTTATATATATCCAAATCAAATTTAATTTGGATATATATGATAAATAAATGATCTTTGAAAGAAAAAGGCTTTTGTGGGGATGAATGATCTCCTGAACGGAATGGTTTGGTAAGCCTTCAAAAAATCACATATAAATGCTCTGTACTCTGTAATCGAGTATCATCAAGCTTATTTTTATTGGCCTAATCCCGGTCTTCACTGAATAAACAATCTTCTAAGTGAAAAATCTAAATCCACACACACACACACACGCACACACATATATATATGAATATGTATGTGGACATGTCTCTGTGTAGGTTACTTTGTTATAATTGCGTGTGCTAGTGTTGTTAAATATATGTAAATGTAGAATATATATATATATATATATATATATATATATATATATATATATATACTGTAAATATTTTTATATATTAAAGTGTTTTTATTCTTACAGACGATATAGTTTCGGGTTTTCTACCGCATCCGTACAATAGTGGCGGCTGCAAGCGGTCGCACGGGATCGAACGCAGTTTGTAGATTCAGCCTCGAATTAAAAGCTTAACGCCTATTTTCACGCGACCGCACCGAAAGAAATCGCCACAGACAGTAATTGAAATTAACATACACTTACCGAGAGGCGGGTGCACACGTCTTCGTTGTCGAAAGTGTTCGACGCTCGAGCGGAACTTTGCATAATTGCTAGTGAAAACAATCGCGTAACTCCAAACACTGCTCTCTTATTAAGACTGCTAAATTTTAATGTGGCATTATCTGTAAATATATATATATAAAAATATATTTTTTGTTGGTGATTTTATTATTCAGTTAATTGCGACAAAATATATGCTGTTTCATTAGCGCTCACAATAAACGCCAACTTTTCAAGCGACAATGGAATCCAAATGTCGCTTGAAAAGTTGGCGTTCATTGTGAGCGCTAATGAAACAGCATATATTTTGTCGCAATTAATGGAATAATAAAATCACCAACAAAAAATATATTTTTCTCTGAATTTTCATTGAGCACTCTCATAAACCCGGTTTCAACTTCCTTCGGGTTTATACCCCCTGGATATTTGTAACAAGTTAATTTTATATATATATATATATATATATATATATATGTTTCATAAGCTGTTTAATAATAATGTTTGGGTGGTTTTGGAGTACATTTTCGGCTTTTATGAGTTCAGATTGTAGTTGATATTTGTTTGTTTTTATCATACCTGTTATTTTATGACTTCAGTTTTTAGTAGATCTTTAATTCCGAGGTTGTGGTAATGTGTTGTTTCATCTTCATAGTTCGAAAATGTTTTCAAATAATAGTTCGACTTCAGCTTTTTTATTTTGGTTGTTGTATCGACCAAATAAATGGCAATTGAGTCCGAGGATAAAGAAATTCCTTTTGATATTTAGTGAGTTCTTGGTCGGATAAGTTCTGTCTTTTGTTAGGAATTAAGATGGGGTTTTTGCAGATAAATTTGTTTGTTTTTTAGGATAGTCATTCAGTGTGAATATTCAAAATTATTATTTATTTTAGTGAGACGTTGTCGGATTACAGTGTATTGATCATTAGTGATATATATATATATATATATATATATATATATATATATATATATATATATATATATTAGTGATGGGGCGATTCCAATTTTTTTCTAGATTCCGATACAATTACCAATTACGATTCCAATTATTTTTACATTTCTAAATATTTAGTTGTATTTTTATTTACGACTTACCGTAAAATCCTGTGTAATGTGTGCATATACACGTGTAATGTGTAATATATTTTCGCAAAAGTAAAAGTCCATTTGTGAGAGGATACGTACATTACACGAGTAGATGTTGCTAAATATATTTTCCCGTAATTAATTGAAAATAATGAGACAACTAAATATTAATTTCTTTTTTAAAACAAAGCCGATTTGCAATAGTTCGTCGTAAGTTGAAAAAATGTAATTTTAATTTTTTTCATAAACACCTAATTGAACATTGTCGATCATGATGTTTTTAGTAAAATAAAAAATAGACTATTAAGTAACTTATTTTAAAACTGAAAATACTGCAAAGAGAAAAGGAACATACAGCTGTCCCTTTTTTCTTTCTTTTCTTTTCTAAAATTACAAAGTATACCGCTTTGATGTCCATTTCATACATTACACTTGTGGAGGTGATGTGGTGTTCAAATTAACGATACATTTAACCCCCACATACAGTGGCATACCTTATAAGAAAATATTGAAATTTATGTTTCACAAAATTAAACTGAAATGTTACATTTACTGGATGAATGAAAACGTAATTGTAAGTTCGTAACTAAGTAAAATTATGTTAAATTCAATTAAAATGAAACCCACTTACTTCCGCTTGGCAATTCTGAAATGTTTAGGGTGTGAATTTTACATGGGTAGACGCCTTTTTTAACGAATTCTATGCTGAAAATAACTTACACACATTACACAGGTGCACATGGTACATTTTTTTTTCAGCAACAACTTTAAAGATTATAAATTTTAAAAAAAACTTACTTCTTTAATTTTTAAAAGGGTCATGGTGTGGGTTTCTATTCCCTATGTTAGTTTAACGTAAAATGACCACATACACGCGAGAATATCACCTGGTACGACTTGTGGTGAATTCATGCCAAATTTACATAGCGAACGACTTCTGCTCCTCATCTCAATATTAAAGAGCTAAGTGTTTCAATTTTTTATGATAGTTTTAACATTTGTAGTTCACGAAAAATTCGATAATTTTTACAATTAGGATAATTTTGAATTCAGTTAATATGAATTGGACGATCGGAATTACATCATGCAAATGATTTACAGTGAAACTGTAAATATAATTCTATTTTTATTCTAATGTGATCTTATAACTTAATAAAGAGTGAAAAAAAACATGTAAAAAATACTAAAAATACACAAAGTCACTCGCTGGGAAGCTGTACTAATACTTTCTTTGAAATTCTGGACAGAGTAGTTAAAAAGTCCGCAGAAGAAAGGTGTTCGCGTATCATTCTCTCTACAAATATGCTGCTGTTTTTTCAGATAAAAGACGCCATAAATGCTCGAACGGTGGCATTCGTAAATAGAAAGCTGACGTCACCGTGGTTGGTGCTAAGCAGATAAACAAAACATTTCGAATGGAACGGCCACACGTTATAAATAGTATTCATTTCTGTCTGAAATCGTTTAATCTTTGATCTAATAAATGTTTGGTATTTAAAAAAAAATGATTTGGTTCATGTCGTTTTCAAGGTGGAAGCCTGCTAGTCATTTTAAGGTAAAACTATATAAAATTCATTTAGACTAAAGTTCAAGGCGGGTGCTCAAATCTGTGTAGAAAAATCTCAAATCGAAAACAAGTACTTACTTGTTGTCCCTAAAATCTCAAATCGAAACCAAGTACTTACTTGTTGTCCCTAAAATCTCAAATCGAAACCAAGTACTTACTTGTTGTCCCTAAAATCTCAAATCGAAACCAAGTACTTACTTGTTGTCCCTAAAATCTCAAATCGAAACCATGTACTTACTTGTTGTCCCTAAAATCTCAAATCGAAAACAAGTACTTACTTGTTGTCCCTAAAATGTGAAATATTGTTTTTGCACAACTACAAGTTTGCATACCGTAAAACGTTTTGTTTGTCCTAAGAAAAATTTCTAATTTATTTTTGAACATATATTAAATTGAACTTTTATACCTACCAATCGACACCTGCTCCGATACAACACTTTGTATTTTCTGTCCTTCGTCAGTGAAGAAGAAATCCTTCTAGACTGAGGCAATTTAAATTTTTGTCCTAATTTTGTGATTCAACAAGCCGGCATGTGACATAGTTACCAAATTGCAATTTTGGCATCTTAGCTGTTCCATATTTCCTCCATGTGCTGGGGGTGTCACGTCCCATCTTTTCCTCGCTGCTCTCTTCAGCTGCTAGTGTTTCGTCCTATTCTTTTCAAAAAGCTTGTTACCTGCAACAATCACTTTCCTCCATCTTGACCTATCTACAGCCATCCCCTCCCATCTTCCCCTCCCATCTTCCAAATTCAATTCCAAGGAACTTCAAATCGTCTTTGAGGCAATTTTACGCGGTTTGTGCTGTTGGCGAGTATTCCCAGTTAGTTCCCATAAATCACCTGCTTGGGCAGTCTATCATCAATAAAACGAAGATGGCCAGCCCAACTAAGTCTGCGTTTACTTATAATATACTCAATGCTTGGAACAGCAGCTCGGTGGAAGGGGTAAAGCTATCCCAACGGATGTAAAGCAAGTGCCTGAGGCAATTCTGATAGAAACGCTCTAGCAGACGAATATGAGCTCTGTAAGTGATCTATATCTCACAAGCACATAACCCACAAGCATATAACATATCTCACAAACATATCTCACAAGCATATAACAAAGTTGATACAACACAAATCGAACCTTAAAATTATTCTCAAACAAAAAGCAAATTCATAAAAATAGAGACTGAAAAATTGTTGAAGGAACATATAATAGAACCCTCAATTTCACCATTCGTGAGCGCAGGTTCAAGTAACATCAAATGAAAATCAGGAAAAAAGAATGGTGATCTATTATAGCGACACCATTAACAGATTCACGGAACTATAGACGCTTACCCTTTTCCGAAGATATCTTAAATGATCGACGAAATATCCCAATATCATAGTTTACTACTCTTGATCTTAAATCAGCTTACCATCAAATCCCTATCAGTAACGAGGATCGTAAATTTACAGCCTTCGAGGTAGATGGTGAATTGTATCAGTTTTATTCGCCTGCCATTCGGTGTTACAAATGGAGTAAGTGCGTTCCAAAGAAGCATTGACAGCATTGTCGGCAGGGAGAAATTATCAGATACATTTGTCTAATTAGATAACGTTACCATCTGTGGAAAAAACTCAAAAGAGCATGGCTACAATCTTCAAAAATATTATGAGCTTGCTAAACAGTACAACATCACACTTAATAAAGATAAAAGCATCGTTTCAGTCTCGACTATAACTTTACCTGCGTACACTATCAAAAACAACCAGATATCGCCTTAAATCTCTACTTGAGATGCCACCTTCTCTAAATCTGAAATCACAAAAACGGATTATTGGGATGTTCTTTTATTACAGCAAATTTATCGAGAATTTTTCAGAGAAAATGTTAGCACTAAACCGCAATTGAGAATTCCCATTTTCTTCCTTGGCATTAGACTCCTTTCAAAGGCTAAAGAACGATTTGAAAGACGCTATTCTGGTAAAAGTTGACCCAGAAAAAGAATTTGCAGTAGAAACCGATGCTAGTAACTATTGTATAGCGGCTACCCTTACACAACAAAACCTTTTCCTCCTTGGCAAGCACTTGACTGTAATTAAAATTGTAGTGAGGGGGAGAATAGTAAAAGACCAGAATACATTTGGTAAAAGTTTTAATTACAAAAGAAAACTGCAACAAATGATAAACAGTGAAAAGGCATTTAAATAGTCTTGGGGTTGACGAAAGAAAGTCTGACGGACGAGTTCATCCATTGGGAGGAGGAGTTAATAATATAATTTACAACACTGTAACAGAATTTACTATCGACTTCGGAACGTGTATTTTTTATTGATTTCCAAAATACGCGTTCTCGTGATGGGCCTACAATTCAATGAATTCTTTCTTTAGATTACTTTCGTACTTAGAAATAGTTTAAGAGGTTACTGGAGACCTTCCCAGACATTGTCACCTTCTTTCGAGAGAAGCGGGTTTACTGCATGTTAACTGAGGCTTTCTAATCTGTGAGTGAGCGCCGAGGAAACCGAGCAAAACACTTGGATGCAAAATGGGGTTTTATTGGTCCCTACACTATCAATTGACTTTTCATGATTCCAGTACGACCGTTGCGTTTCTGACTTTTATTTCTTTATTTCTTTTGTTTATATTCTTATCCGGCATTATTATTATTATTACTTTCCAAAATAGGCGTTTTCTTACTCGGCCTAAAATAACGGATTCTTTTTTACATTGATAAAGTACTTGAAAATTAGTCATGGGAGAACTTCCTCCCAGACATTACCACAACATATCGGATGGTCAGACGGGTTTATTGCTTGTCGCTTGAGTCGTACTAATCCGTGAGGGAGTTCCGGCGGGGACGAAATTGACTTTTATCGGCCCATTACACTATGGGTTGGTTTCGGTACGACAATTACACGCACATCGTTTCCATCCGTTTCGTTCTCTTATATGGCCACCTAAAATTACGTTTAGGAGACAAAGAAACACAGCGCTTTTGTGTTATTTCGAATTAATCACAACGTTTAAATGAAAAGGGGGGGGGGATTCTCCCAGGCATTACCACTTCCTTCTGGGGGCGGGGATAGGTTTATTACCTCTTATCTGCATCGTTCTCATTTGTAATTGAGTGCCGACGGGACTGGCCAGGACATTTTCAGGTGAAATTGACGTTTATCTGTCCTTTAGACTGTCTTGTTTGGGTCGAATAAAAGTAAAAGAGAAAAAAAGTATACCGAATATATAATTTAAAACGTTAATATACGTCACCAAAACAAAGCAAAAAACGGTCTTCTACAGATTCACCTTTTTTTAATAAGGGATACTATTTATCTCTTCTAAGAATCTTTCCCTCGTCTTTCATCAATTTAACAATTAAATATTACCTAGCGATTTTTAATTAGCAGGAGTACGGGGCGTTGCCCGGGAGCATAGATAATATAATAGATGGGGTAACAAAAGTGTGTGTAACCTCTTTCTTTTGAACCCTCTCGCGCGCTCTACTTAAGTCACGTTACTTTTTTGATACACCTTTGCCCTTGACTGCCCTCCTCTCTCTCATTCATGCGCAAACTTTGAATGGATGAAAAAGGAAAGAAAGAAAAAAGTATTTAGCGATCGACTGTTTAACCTAATTTCAGCGTTGTTTTTCGAACAAATTCCAGTTAGAATGAAATAAAGTATTTTTCTGACCCTTTCATACTTTATAAGTTTATCCCTGGGGACAGAAACAAATGAATAGTAAAGTATTCGCTGTTTTTCTTTACCATAACCAACTCGGGGTCATACTAAATCGGAATATATAAGGCTTGTAAGTGTATCTTCGGTAGTTTTTTTAGTTTTAGTCGGACACATAGACAGACAAACAAACAGACGACTTTCCTTTATATAATGAATCAATATTGACCTACTGTAGATGAGCCGTGTCTCATGCGGACGGATTCTCGCAAAAAGTTTAAATCAAAGTTTTTCCAATCACCTTTAAATCACAACGTGCCAAATACAATAAATAGAAAGAAAAACAAATCATTTATTTTTGTACATTTTATTGAAATTCGATAACTTGATGATTTTTATTAGAAACAAAATTTGATTATTAGAAACATATTGGTATATATTTTGAACCACTTAAATCGATTGTTCATTTCTTTCGATCAATAATAAAACGTGTTATCATCTCTCTCTCTCTCTCTTTCACATTCACATTCACATACTCTCTCGCTCTCCACCCTATCTCTTTCTCTCTCTCTCTCTCTCTCTCTCTCTCTCTCCCCCTTCCTCTCTCTGTGTATATATATGTGTGTACCTATTTACTAGCCGCCCCACGAGGGCAGAATTAGACACAAAGTGATTTTTTTAATGTGGATAAAACCAAGCTCCCTAAAAGAGGTACTCTGGATACTGACAAAAATAAAAGTTGCCTCAGTCTAAAAGGAGTTCTCCTTCACTGACCGAGAGCAGAACAGCTGAGGTTTGGTATCAGAACAGATACTGCAGTTTGATCCTAGACAAATGCGTCTATATGTAAATAGAATGCACGCATAAAGAAGTATCGTTTTATATTCAGTATTTGTTGGAAAATTTGAAAAGAAAATCGGTATAAAAGCATTAATGAGTATAAATAAAAAAAATGACTTCAAAAATAAATGTTCGTTGATAAAATCAAGTTTTACCTCCCAGATTTAATATAAAATGTCAAGAATTCTTCAAATTAAAAAATGGCGTTTTGACAAGCATAAAACATCTATTGGTGATTACTAAATACTATTGAATTGTGCATTTTTATCGATCCAGTTTGCATAATGGTTAGAGTGTCCGCTAATGAGCCGGCAGACCGGGGTTCAATCATTGGTCAAGTCATGTCAAAGATTTATAAAATAGTACTTGATGGCCCCCTTACTAAACACTCAGAATTATAATGTGAGGATCAAGGGTAAGTGGAGTAATCCTAGGAAAGGAGTGGCGCCCTCCCCTACACCTTGGTATAGTAGCCAATGAAAACGTACCCTTCGAGTCGCCCTCGACTACGGTCTACCACTTTTTTAAACATTCTGTCAGTTTAACAAAGATTACATAACAGTCATGCAATACTCACCCCTGAACCAACCAATTATGCTGACTAGTAAAGATAAATCCTCAGCTTAAGTAGTTACACTGTTTAACTGTTTAAAATAAGTTTCATGCCATTTCTATTCGTATTAAAAGAAGAAATTCAATTATAGTTTTATTCAAATTAGTAATCTGTAAAGTATTTCAATTATTTTAAATATTAATTCATTTTGTTACTGGATGCGAGTTTATTAAACTATGTATTTTTTATTTTTAAGAAAAAACTCCCTGTTTTTTTTTAACATTAAACTTAAATTGGTATTATTTACGAGGTCAGGCGGGGGTTTGAAAAGCCAGCGAACTAGAAGTGCACTCTAGACTACAAAAAATGCTTAAGCAGTCCTTTCGGCATTCTCTGCTAAGGGCGCTTCAGGCGATTAGGAATAAACTACCCCCGTCTAAAAGAGAGAATGTAAAGCCTCATTCCGACAGAAACAAGGTCAGTATAGGACTGAGTGTCGATGACGTATGATTGACTGGTATGAAGAACATATCCTTAAGCTGTGTTAAATTTGTATTTTATGTCGTAACCATAGAAATATCTGAATTTGAATTTTTTTTGATTTTGGACTTTTATTAGTGTGAACATCATCATAAAATACGCATTTTACACGAGGGGGGGGGGGTAATCCATATCTAACGTAATAATTTTATAATCTGGAAGTTTTTAAAATTTTATTTTAAAATTGATTTTCGTATCAAATTGAGATTTTAAAATTCTATATTAAATTAAAATCTTTATTCTATGAATAATGAAGTTCACGAGGGAACTATTTTAATTTTTTAAAAATTCAGAAAATAGTTCTGCGAACTTTTGTATTTCATTCACAATTACTCTTACACATCAGTTTATAAAAACAAAACATATTTAAAACTTGCATTGCACTCAGTACTGCGCATACGTCCGCCATGGCATATCAATCCTCCTGATCCCAAATCATTTATGGCCGTGTAACTATAATTTCAGTTTTCTTGATTTGTAACAGCAAGCATAATTTTTGAACTACCTCAAAGTGGTGGTGGTGTTGCATCCCTGAGGTCATTAGGGGTTTTGGATATTTCAGCATAAAACCCCTTCACGCTGGCGACTCAGTCGATATTAATCAATAACACCTTATAACAAGTAACAAAAACACACATCATAATCAGGGGAAAACAATGGACAATGACCTAAAATAGTTTAAAATCCAAGGATCAAAGTGTAGTATCTGTCATGTCCAAAGATGATACAATAATACTGTGGAGTCTGCGATCACACCGGATGTATTTAAAATGAAAATATGTCACACACGCCTTCACGGTTTTGGAGATAGACCCCCATTAACAAGATATATTCGGAAACTACATTAATCAGAGTGTAGACCCCCATTAACAAGATATATTCGGAAACTACATTAATCAGAGTATAGACCCCCATTAACAAGATATATTCGGAAACTCCATTAATCAGAGAACTTGGATAAGAAGGTTTCAGTTTGAACAGAGTGGTACAATAATATCGTGGGGTCAGCGTTCACGCCGGACGTCTATAGAATGGAAATATTTTTAGCACGACAACAATATACAACAGATGAAAGATACAACTGTGATATTTCCACGGGTCCTGCTAGTCTAAATAATAATTGACTAAGGTATTTCATGTTCGTACGTACGTTATCACCTTTCACTTACATTAAAAAACGATCAGCAAAGATGGTGATTGATGATTTATTTGATGTAGCTAAGGTAAAAAAAATTCCGACGTTACCCATTTTAAAATTATTTTTCCAAAATAAAATTATGTCGTCCCGTCAACTAAAACAGTACAATCTTAAATAAATACATTTCGAAAAGCGACATTCGTTTTATTGATTTGAAGAATATTAACCTGCCAATTAGTTATACAGTAAGAAGGCAATGAATATTTCTTGTTTAAAAAAATTAAATTACTACAATTTTAAATAAATCAATAAAGAAGACACGCATTCGTTTTATTTATTTAAAGAACATTTAGCTGACAATTATTTTCACGGAAGAAGAATCATTTTTAAATAGTATTGGCACTACGGACATTTATTAATTCAACAGGAAAATTAACAGTAAATAATACAGATTGATGAAGAAATCACTGGAATTTCCTAGGGTCTCACTAGTTCTGATAATTAACAAATATATGCGCCCTACGTGTGCAACTATTGACTACTTTTATGTGTGCTTATAATTTTTTAAGCGATTCCATTTTTTATTTCGTTTCTTTTCAAATTCTTTTCTCATAAAATGTCGGCACAAATCTGTTACTTATATTATTAAAATATAACAATGAAACCAAATTCAATAATATCGGGTAATTATTTATTAAACACCGCTTTTTACGATCATTATATAAAGTAAACATCCCATTTACTCCTTAACATGAGGGTTATTTGGATCATCCATGACTATCAAATTCTGTTTTTATAATAAATGCTTGTACGTATTATTAAACTGGGCTACTGTTCTGGAGAGGTGGAGAACAAGTATAGGTTATTTGAGACATCTGTAAATATTAAGGTCTGATTTTTCATAAATAAATACCTGTACAGTTATTGATAGACTAGCCTAGTGTCCATGAGAGATGAAGAACGTTTATGTTATTCGGGATATCCATAATTTTAAAAAGGTTTGATTTTTTTTTTTTTTTTTTTTTTTTTTTTTTTTCATAAGTAAATGCCTGTAGGTGTTTTAATAGACTGACACAGTTTTCAGGAGAGATGGAGAAAGGTTATGGGTCATTTGGGGCATCAGTGAGTATAAAAGTTTGTTTGCATAGATAAATACGTTTTGGGTCGTATTATTTGCCTTCCAAATGAACTAATTCGTTACGTTAATACACGCGTTGGTTCCATATTTGTATCGATATATTATTGAGTATATTGTTATGTCTATGGTCGCTAATCTAACTATAGGTGTATGATATAGTGGGTTCTCGTTTACAGAGTCTACTAAGCAGTCGCGAAGGCATCATGTCAACCAACGTGTCATAGGAAGGGACGACAATGACGTTGTTTCCCCCGACGATGCTGTTTTGCAGCAAAGGCATGTTGACTTGCCTACCGATGACCACAACGTAGATATGCGTCCCTTCCAAAACAACCTCGTTCACCTCCTTCCGAAGGTCACGCTCGTTCAACGCCATTGTGTGGTCAACGAAGACGACTGCAACTTTGCGCACGTCACCACCCGTGGAGGATTGCGCAGACATTTCCTCCTGGATGCTTTCGAGAAGGCGTCGGAAAAGGGAGCCGAGGGGGCGATATTTGAAGTCCACAATCCTGTTTATTAGTTCTTGTTTGTTATCAATTGAACCGGGCCACACTTCCTGATTGGCCGGACATCCGTCGAACAGGGTTCCGATCGAGAAGGGCGACTGCGTGCCTAATCGCTCAACAATTTCAGCCACAGACCGAAGCACTTGTTTCGTTTTTGTTGAGCCGAGGTGATTTGCGCTGACCAGAAACATGATTTCTGTTGCTTGACTTGAGTAACAAGCTGAAAATAAAAAAGGAAGAAATGAAAATAACTATTATATATATATATATATATATATATATATATATATATATAGTAAGCTATGAAAATATATTTATGGCAATTAAGCTACACAGAGCCTCTGTGTAGCTTAATTGCCATAAATATATTTTCATAGCTTACTACCTAGCTCTACTTACGTATCGAGCACTGTTGAAGTAAATACTGAAAATTGATACATAAAAAAAAAATTATATCTCCTTATAAAATTTTATGGGGATACATGAAATACTAATATATATATATATATTTTTTATTTCCACAGACATGTACAAAATCTGCGACACTGGCATGTCGATGTTATCGATCAACAGTTACTATAAACTGAGATCTCATCAGGCAGAGTTAGAATCCGATCTTAACCTCAGATCATATTTGGAGATAACGTGTCTGTGTAAATAAAAAAAATTATCATATATAAAGCTCTATTTTGATATTGAGCACTTTTTATAAACCCGGTTAAAATTCTCTGGATTACCACCCTGTGGATATTTTTACCTGGATTATTACCATTATATATATATATATATATATATATATATATATATATATATATATATATATATATATATATAATGTGTGTGTGTGTAAGATAACATTGAAAAAGGCGGATATACATACACAATACAATCAAATTAACTAATATAGTCAGATTTAAAATTTCGTCTTTATTGTTCGAAAACTTCATCAGAAATTAGTTATTTGATAACATAGAAAGATATGAAGAGGGATAAAAAAAATTAAGATTTTCATCCAAACTGTTTCTATTCACACGCACAAACATAATTTATCACCATTTCATGTTATCACTATTTCATGTTATCACTATTTCATGTTATCACTATTTCATGTTATCACCATTTCATGTTATCACCATTTCATGTTATCACTATTTCATGTTATCACTATTTCATGTTATCACCATTTCATGTTATCACTATTTCATGTTATCACCATTTCATGTTATCACCATTTCATGTTATCACTATTTCATGTTATCACTATTTCATGTTATCACTATTTCATGTTATCACCATTTCATGTTATCACTATTTCATGTTATCACTATTTCATGTTATCACCATTTCATGTTATCACTATTTCATGTTATCACCATTTCATGTTATCACTATTTCATGTTATCACTATTTCATGTTATCACCATTTCATGTTATCACCATTTCATGTTATCACCATTTCATGTTATCACTATTTCATGTTATCACCATTTCATGTTATCACTATTTCATGTTATCACCATTTCATGTTATCACTATTTCATGTTATCACTATTTCATGTTATCACCATTTCATGTTATCACTATTTCATGTTATCACTATTTCATGTTATCACTATTTCATGTTATCACTATTTCATGTTATCACTATTTCATGTTATCACCATTTCATGTTATCACTATTTCATGTTATCACTATTTCATGTTATCACCATTTCATGTTATCACTATTTCATGTTATCACCATTTCATGTTATCACTATTTCATGTTATCACTATTTCATGTTATCACTATTTCATGTTATCACTATTTCATGTTATCACCATTTCATGTTATCACCATTTCATGTTATCACTATTTCATGTTATCACTATTTCATGTTATCACCATTTCATGTTATCACCATTTCATGTTATCACTATTTCATGTTATCACTATTTCATGTTATCACCATTTCATGTTATCACTATTTCACTATATACATACACATATAATATTATAAGATTATATAATATATTGTGTATATATTTTCAGTATTTACTTCAATATGTGAGTAGAGCTTAGTAGTAGTAGTAGTAGTAGGAGGAGGAGGGGGAGGAGGAAGAGGGGGGGGAGGAGTAAAATATATCTACGGCAAATAAGCTACACAAAGGCGTCCATAATTTATTCCCACAGGAAATCATCAGGCTAAATGCATTTAGAATATTGTTAGAATATAGGTTCTAGAATAAATTGGCCTTGAAACAATTGTAAAAAGACTTTTGCTATGAATTTCCTCTGAATTAGCTAAAACAATATATAGTTAGATTAATTACTATATTTATATGGGAGAGTGCTCAATAACAGTGATAGAGCTTATTTAGATCAAAGTTTGGAGACAACAGCGCACGGTGGTTGTCAATTTCAACTCTTGTATTTTTCGGACAATGTGAGTGACTCCATTGTGCTTATTGTCACTCAGATTCCAGGAAAAACCACCGGTCGTCATCAGCGAGATATCATTGATATCGGCTGGTGCTAGAACACCAACTGAGTTGCTATAATAATAGAATAGAAATAGGTGTACTGGAAATCTCGGGAGACGTGCTGTCACTAAGGTTCTAGGGAAAGTTACCGGTTTTATCATCGAAACATCGCTGGTAAGGACTGGTTTGAAAACTCAAAACTCAAAACTCAAAATAAATAAATAAATAAATAAATACATTTAAAAAAAACAACAAAAAAAAACAACAACAACTACTACTACTACTACTACTACTACTACATTGGTTTTACTACCACTACACTCTTCTGCCATCAAAATCCCAGAGAAGACCAAAGGTCGTTGCCAGCGAGAAATCGATGGTAAGCGCCTGTTGTGATAACGCAAAGTCATTTGCAATAGTTATCGAAAGAGGTGGAGAGTGCTGGAAATATGGGGAGACTTGTTGTCACTCAGACTCCAGGGAACATAACCGGTGATTATCGGTAAGCAATCACCGATGATGACCTGTGTGAGTACACATAATAATAATAATAATAATAATAATAATAATAATAATAATAATTGTAGAATCAAGAAGAATTTCCATTAATTAATAAATGGTTTACAATTCATGTAATATATAAAACAATAATGAAGAAAAAATATATGATGAAAATATATATATATATATATATATATATATATATATACATATACAAAAGTAGATACACTTATAAGATGGGATTGGAAAATATGAAAATAGTACTACATTATCTAAATATAGGTATGAAAGCAAATGCATAATTGTGCGAAAAGCAGGAAGCAATCGTAACGCCCATTAGGTTTTACGCTTGTTTCATGTTTTTTGTACAATTATAAAATGTACTTGAATATTAGTTTTTCCTTTATTACATAGTAATAAAAATGCTTACTGTCTTTATCATGGTGGAACGTTTGGTTAGCTGCTGCACACGCCTTGTACGTTAGAATTTTGGTCGTGCTCTGTAGCAAATCGAAACTGGTAACTGTATGGACGAATTCTTTCGTCGGTTCGCTGGCGATGTCCTTTATTTCAACTGAGTCCGTGTACGGCCCGACAGCAACAACGAATATCTTAACACCAGAGGTTTTTAATAAACCAGACTCAAGCTTGGTGTTTTCATAATCACTCGATTGTCCATCGGTAAACACTATCAGAATATGTTCGGCATCATGACGTAGTAATCTCTGGTTAAAGCTGTGTCGTCTCAAGTTGGTTAAAGCGACCCCTGTCTTTGTGCCTCCACCTTTGTATGTCATCTCGCCAATCGCTTCAAGAATGATCCTCTTGTCTTGACGATCGCTAAAATTGATATATGGATAAAATTCGTGACTGTAAACAGCGACGCCAATTCGGATTTTGGTTGGGCTGACATCGAAATTACGAATGATGTTTGTGATTAAATTGACTTGTTTTTGGAAGTTGTTGACTTTGATGCTGGACGAACTGTCGAGTAAGAAGAAAACGTCCGCCTTTTTGTTCCAACAAACTAAATAGAACAACAAAAAAACAGAGAAAAATCATTCATATGTTAGAAATATTCATATCAAAAAGAAAGAAAAGTATGCATATTATTTCTAGTTTCATCAGATGCGCTCCAGTCAGCTGTCTCTACTTCTTGGCTGGTATCTTACGGTTTGAAAATCTTCGCGTATGGATTTTTAGCAATCTCCACCTAAAACCCGAAAAATGAACTAATTTGTGCACATAGGAGTTTCAATTTTTTCGGACGATTTTGTATTTCTATATAGATAAATGAATAAATTCGAAGATTTTTTTTCATTTATCACACCTATATTATTACCAAAGTTGCCGCTGGTATTTAAAGCAATTGTTACATGGCGAGGGCCGTGTTTGAATGCAAAGGGCAGAGGTGACACCAGACGGAAATCGCGAAACCACGTGATTTCCGGGCGAAGTTTTTCGACCTCTGACTGGCGAACGAAACTTCAAGCAGAAAAGATGTGTCTTGGTTCTGGCCCCAATTGGGGGCAGCGCACATAGTGTGGCTGAGTGTAGAGAGACGAGCTATCTATCTATCTATCTATCTATCTATCTATCTATCTATCTATCTATCTATCTATCTATCTATCTATCTGCCTCTCTCTCTCTGTATCTGTCTGTCTGTCTGTCTCTTAACATCGGTAAGTACAATTGTAATACTAATTTGAAATAGTGTATATAGTAGAGACGAAACCCCCCAAAACATCTATTAATGCCTTATTTGCATAACTATTTTTGAAACAGTTCTTAATAAATTAATGTTTGGTGTTATTCATTTGTAATTTGATTGTCCTATTTTCTCTGTATATGCAATAGATTTGTTGCTATTAACAGTAATTAATTAAAGTGATAGTATGTTTTTAAAAGGCTGTGGGCAATGCAAATTCCGGGTAAGATGTAAGCTGAAAGGAAGAAAAATAATAAATCGAATACGAAATGTGACTTACTATTTATTTTTTCTTAAAATCTTACATAACAGCAAGCGTGGTTTTAGCTGTTTGTGTGATGTCCGGATGATTATAAAAATCATTTATTTAATATTTCGGGAAAAGAAACTTCCCTTTGTCAAAAATAATAAACACCAGAGGAAAATTCCGTCAGTGCAGAGAATCTACCAAAATTAAAGTGAATTAATACAAAAAGGATAAATTTATAAATTTGTACAAAAATTACCACAATGTTAATATTTATCTATTTATATGAATAGATGCGAAAGGTTTTGTCTCCTGTTTACAAAAAAACTTGTGAATGAAATGTTTCTTATTTAAAACTTTTGTTTCAAGTATTTCAAGTTGTGAACTTTGCGAAGCGATGGCGAGCTGCAAAGCCAGCTAGTATATATATAAATGTCAATAAGTGCGTGTTCCCTATAGAAAGACAGGTTAGTGAATCTACATAAAAACTAAAAGATTAGTCATATGTAAATTTTCCTGGGAAAAGAAAATGCAAGTGGTTCCGAATCTCTAAGAGCACCCCTAAGAGGGGAGTATGTGGGTAGAACTGTCCTTAAATCTTTAAATATATTTTATTTTTATCAAATTTAAATCATATGTATAACATTCTCTAGAGAAGACAATTAAAGAGGCAAAATGCCTTCAAAAAACCATGTGTTAGATGCAGATATTTTTATTCAAATCAAAATACTATTTTTTTTCATCTTGACTTTTTTTCTAATAATTTCGCTCGGTATCACAAGCTTCATCAGAGAATTAAACAAATAAAAGGTATTAACCTTATTTTTTTTCGTAAGAATCCTTCCTGGTCTTGTAGAAGTGACGTAAGATGTTGTGTGGACTTATCCGATTTTAAATAAATTTAAACCATATGTATAAGACACTAATTAAAAATGTTCCAAATTTCAACTTCTTCTGACTCTGTTAGAGGGCGAATCAGGAGCAATAACAACAAAGAGAGTAATGTGGAGTTATGAGCATAGTGAACAAGGACATAGTGTTGTTCATTCAATCCCGAGCAACGTCGGATCATCCTGCTAGTTATTATATATAAAACTAGTTGTCCCTAACCGGTGTTGTCCGAGAATTTTTTTGCTTTCGTTTTTGTTTCGATTTTTTATTTTTAACCATATCGTTTTTGTTTTGTTTGTTTTTTTTTCAAATAGGATTTTGAAAGTGAAATTTAATTATGACTGTATCGTTTATTGGCCCCCCGATTTATAAAATCGGTAGACCTATGTTTTGAGGCATTTCCGTCCGTCCGTCTGTCCGTCCGTGTGTCCGTTCGTCCGTGTTTCCGTCCGGATTTTTCTCCGCAACCATCCATTGAATTTCTCTGAAATTTTGCATGAAGTTGTAACTTTGGTCAGGTTAGAAAGTGACATTCTCTGATTTTTGAAAACAAATCTGGTTAGCCCCCCCTCCCCCGGGGGGTCAAAAGGCCCCGAAATGGCAAAAAATGACATTTTCTGCCCCATAACTTTTCATCCACTCATTCAATTTCTCTGAAACTTGACCAAAATGTGGAGGCAATTGTTCCTAATAGAAAATAAGTATCGCTGACCTTGGAAAAAATCTGGTTAGCGCTCCCAGGGGGTCAAAAGCCCCTTAAAATGGCAAAAAATGACCCATAACGTTTGATTCATCCATTCAATTTCTCTGAAACTTGGCCAAAATGTAGAGGCAATTGTTCTGGATATAAAATGAGCATCCTTGACCTCAGAAAAATTCTGGTTCGCGCCCCCAGGGTGTCAAAGGGGGGTCAAAAATGCCCTAAATTGCCCAAATTTATTGCATTTTACACTCGCCACATCGAGTCACATACAGAGGGGGACCACGCATGCGCGGCTTGTTAATAAAATGATTCATTGAACCACATTTTTATAAAACTGTAACTAATTTTATCATGGTATTGCTGTTTAAATCTCGATAAAATTATCGGATGCAAATAACTTCCAAAACTTTCAACCTTTTACTACATTTGCAAAGAATCATAAACCCGGAAAGGACTTCCTATTCGACAGTTTAAATGCTTCCAAATTCCTTTCAAATTTCGAAGGGTCACGAAGGTAACCATTCCTTTTTTATAAACTATGAACACACGATTGAAATAGAAAATGCATTAGTGTGAATTTAATTTCGTAATATTTTAAAATAAGATTTTTTTAAATATATGTTTTAATACTTTAGGTTATTCCAATGTTTCCAATGAATTCTCGATTAATAGTAAATAAAAAATTATAATGTGTAAGTAACGTAGAGGCGATAAACACACACACATGAGAAGTGCTCATACAATTCTACTACTATAGACATTAAATAAATAACGAAAAAGTGTTGATATGCCGTGAAACAGACACGTTCAATTGATGGGTTGTATGATATCTCGAAATTTACTCAAACTTTATCTTCATTCATGATTTAAATCAGTTTAAAAAAAAAAAAACTTTCCTTTTTTAAACATTCAAAACATGAAATTCTAATATTTTGAATTCCTAGTTCGACGCCATTTTTCTATCGCCATGAATGTTATCTTAAACTTTACGTTTTGAAAATATTTTGTTCATTTTTCTTTTTTATTCGATTAACCATTGATAAACTTCTGCCTTTTCATCAACCGCCAACACTGGGTCTTTTATTCCTACCAAATTCAACTTCCCTTGTTCTGTCTCTTCTTGTAATCGCATGACCCCATTAATAATCACTTATCCAGAAAGGATGCATTTCGCTGGATATCGCTCATTTATCAACCGAGTTGTTTCTAGCTGCGACATCCTTGCATCTCTCTGAAATGTTTGGGTCGTCGGTTTCGTGGATCAGACGTCGCTTTGTCACGTGGCAGTTTCAAATAACTTTTTCTCTGCTTAACGCTCAGATGGAATGGACGCATCTTAGTTTGGATGCGTCCAAGAATTTATATAAGAGGCTCTGTCAATCGGTTTGTCACGGTTTAATTTAAAATAGGATTTTCGTTGGGTTGTCACGTTTAGGTTAGGATAGAAATAGCATTTTCGTTGGTCTGTCGTGCTTATGTTTAAAATGGATATTTTGTCTGTCAGGCTTAAATTTAAAATAGAATTTTCGTTGGGTTGTCACGTTTAGATTTGAAATGGCATTTCGGTGGGTTCTTATGCTTTAGTTCAAAATAGATTTTTTGGTTTGTCACGCTAAAGTTTCGAATCGCATTTTCGTTTGAATTCCTCAATCAAGTTTGCGATCGCAATTTCTCTTCTCTGCTACGCTTAAGTCTGAAATATCATTTTCGTTGGGCTCTCATGGTTTTGTTTGAAATAGCATTTTTTGTTGATCTGTCAAGCATTTTTCTGGTCTGCCATGCTTAACCTTGCAATAGTATTTTCATTGGTCTGTCACACTGAAGTAAAAAAAACACACAGTTTCATTGATAAACGCGTAGATTTAATGGACGTTTCTTCAGGAATTTTTAAATTTTTATTTTTATTTATTACTTTTATTCTGCTTTTTGCCGGGCGAGAAAACGATGCCTACGTTTACTTATTTCATTCTATTTTTATAATTTTTTTTTTTTTTAACAATTTTGTGGGGGGGGGGGGTTCTTGGGGGGGGGGGGGGGGGGGTTTGTTTCTACTTTCTCTATTCTTCATTCATTTTTGCTGGAGACAGTCTTCATGTTATCATGGATAGTTTACCATCTGATGTTTGTATCCAATAAATTAGATAAGAGTTTTGCTCAAATAGTCACATGTGCCTTCAACAAACGTTTTTCAGCAGTGGTCAGATAAACATCTTGGATTACCACATAGGGTCAAACAAACAAAAATATATATGTGTGTGTGTGCGTGTGTGTATGTGTGTGTGTGATAGAGAGAGAGAGAGAGAGAGAGAGAGAGAGAGAGGACGTAAATATGAAATTAAAAAAAGACGAGTGGAAACCAAGAGACGACAAACACAGCTGAACCAAGATATTTCGGTCGATTCATTCGACCATATTGATTTGGTATAAATAAGCTTTATTAATCAGAACTCAACATTCTATACACTGAAGTGTGGAAGGCAATTGAAGGAGGGAAGCGTGTGTAAGAGGGAATGGGGAAAATGTGGAAGCTGTATGTAGTGAGTTGGGTAGGCTAGGAGAGAAGGGAGTGATGTAAGGCAGAGAAAGAATAGGAGGCAAGTAATGATGGGTGAGCCAGATGCATGAGGGGGGAGTGGGGGGAGGGGAAAGCAAAGGAGGGGAGGTGACTAGAAGTGTTAGTAAAAATAAAAACACGTGGTGGGGAAATATGTGTGTGTGTGGTCGTTAAAAGAATTGCGTGTTTTTAATTTAATAGTCTATAACCACGGTTTCACGCTCTTTGCGATCTTCAGATGGCTGTACGCATAAATTTGGGATCAATATATATATATATATATATATATATATATATATATATATATAGTCTCGGAAATTTCTCAACCATTAAAACTAAAAACAAAAACAAACAAAAATAACCCCCCCCCCCCCCCAAAAAAAAACCCCTTAAGTCCCAAGTCGTTCAGTGGAAAATAACTCATGTAAGTCAATTTAGTTTTTACAGTTATTATATTAGTTTGCTTCTAACATTATTTAAGGGATCATCACTTGTTTACCATGAAAAACTGTTTCGGGAATATATATATATATATATATTATACATGGTTCATATTCCTGTATTATCAAAAAAATATATAATTATTTGTTCGATTTAGTTTTTCTAATAAGAGATATGAACAAAAAACTGTGTATGATATTTAATGATAAATGTCATTAATTTTCCCTGATTACGTCTATCTAGTAAAGTAATAAAACCCAATGTTTCTAGCTTTTTGTAATTGATATATTTCATTATATGTTTCATTACACACTATCCTAGCGGGACCCTTGGAAATTCCACGCTGCTTTCTATATCAATCTGTATAATTTACTGTTAATAATAATATTCCTTTTAAAATAATAAATATCTGTCAAGGTAAATACTATTAAGAAAAATATATCGTTTCTTCTTCTGTAAAAATAATTATCATTGTCAGCTAAAATCTTTAAATAAATAAAACGTATATGTGTGTTCTTTATTTATTAATTTTAAAATTATAGTTATTTAAATTTTTTAAACAATAAATATTCTCTGTCTTCTTGCCGTAAAAAGAATTATTACTTAAATATTCTTCAAATCAATAAAACGAATATCACTTTTTGTTATGGTACCTACCTTACGAACTACACACTACTATCCCGCTTCACTATAAATACCGGTGTTCGAACTATCCCAGTCGTTCAACCACTCTCTTTATATGTTGTATTTATACTTTCTTCAATATATTTTGTTTCACTTAATCCTGAGTTCGTGTCTTCTTTTACTGGTCGACAAGACACATTAAGGACCTTTTTATTTGAGAACCTTAAAAAATGACGAACGTGGAAATTATCTGATAACCTCCAAAGTTCTAAAAACAGGCTTTATTGAACCAAGAAAAAATCCCGTAAGTTGGATTTTTTTAGCCAAAGTGATTTCCTATCTTTTTTTTTTTTGTCTTACGAAGAAACCCACCTATTTCTCTCAAAGAAAGAAGTCAGTGATTTCATTATTTCTGTTCCGACACTGTGTTAATTTTTAACAAGAAAGAAATAACACATCTTTCTGGGAACTTGGCACGATAGAAAAAAGAGTTGGAAATATAGTTTACATAATCAGGAAACACAACAATCAAATTAGGAAACGACTGCCGGATGACACCGACAGCACTCCCCAGGAAGAAGAAAAAGAAGAAGAAGCTATGGATACAATATACGACACTTTCGACATGCCGGCGCTCGAAGCAGCCCCAGAACAGCGAAAATCTAAAAAGAAACGGAAGTCTCCAGATCTTATCGTTATCAATCCAAAAAGGAAACGATACTAAACCTCCTGCAGAGGTAATGCTTGGGATGGAGGTGTTATGGTACCTACCTTACGGACTACATGAACTATTCCGCTTCACTATAAATACTAGGAGCACATGCCTCTCGGTGTTCGAACTACCCCAATATAATACTGGCAGTCAGACAGACGTTCAACCGCTCTCTTTATATGCTGTATTTATACTTTCTTCAATTTACTTAATCCGAGTTCGTGTCTTCTTTCCGGACCCTTTACAGAATCCGAGTTCGTGTCTTCTTTCCGGACCCTTTACAGAATCCGAGTTCGTGTCTTCTTTCCGGACCCTTTACAGAATCCGAGTTCGTGTCTTCTTTCCGGACCCTTTACAGAATCCGAGTTCGTGTCTTCTTTCCGGACCCTTTACAGAATCCGAGTTCGTGTCTTCTTTCCGGACTCTTTACAGAATCCGAGTTCGTGTCTTCTTTCCGGACCCTTTACAGAATCCGAGTTCGTGTCTTCTTTCCGGACCCTTTACAGAATCCGAGTTCGTGTCTTCTTTCCGGACCCTTTACAGAATCCGAGTTCGTGTCTTCTTTCCGGACCCTTTACAGAATCCGAGTTCGTGTCTTCTTTCCGGACCCTTTACAGAATCCGAGTTCGTGTCTTCTTTCCGGACCCTTTACAGAATCCGAGTTCGTGTCTTCTTTCTGGACCCTTTACAGAATCCGAGTTCGTGTCTTCTTTCTGGACCTTTTACAGAATCCGAGTTCGTGTCTTCTTTCCGGACCCTTTACAGAATCCGAGTTCGTGTCTTCTTTCTTGACGCTTTACAGAATCCGAGTTCGTGTCTTCTTTCTGGACCCTTTACAGAATCCGAGTTCGTGTCTTCTTTCCGGACCCTTTACAGAATCCGAGTTCGTGTCTTCTTTCCGGACCCTTTACAGATCCACAACACTTTTGAAATGTATTTATTTAAAATTGTACTGTTTTAGTCGACATAATTTGATTTTTGGAAAAAAAATCATTTTAAAATGGGTAAAGTCGGAATTGTTTACCTTAGTGATCTCAGATTAATCATCAATCAACTCCAGACTATCTAATTTTTTAATGTGTGTGAAAAGTGATAACGTACGTACGAACATGAAATGCGTTTGCGTATTATTATACAGATAATATGTTACAAAACATAATGTAAATATATTTTCCGTTTTTACTTTTTGGAGAAGTTTCAGAAAAACGCATAAATACAATATTTCGAACTATTTATCAAGTCAAGTATCAACTCACCATTCTCTTCATTATGCGTTGGTGGGAGAGCAGGAACTGTGGAAAAACAAACAATTATATATCAGAATACATTTTAAACAGATGTAGAAATTACAATTTTATATCGAAAAATACATCATAAAAATGACATTTTTTGAAGAAAAACAAAAACAACAAAACGCGTGTTGATTGCTAAAATGGCATCAAGTAGTGCGTATATATCCGCCAAAGTAGAATAGTAAAAATACAAATTACTGAATTAGAGAAATAAATAAAATAAAAATTAACAAATAAAAATGAAATAAACATCTATTATAGTAATACTTGAAATTGAAATTCCCATATACATAACCCTAGTACGACACATTCTTGAGTATGTTATCCACGCAACAAATCTCTACCTTCAAAAAGATATCGTACACCTGAAGCGTGTTCAACAGTTGACAACCAGGACGGTGACGGGATTATCAACGGTAACCTATTAAGAACGGCTTCAAAGACTAAATCTATCCTCAGCTGGAGATCCCATAAAACCTGATTCTGGCATACAGCAGCATCAACGGTAGATACCTTTAGAGGAGTTTTTTTTACCCCAACACTTAATAGCTGTTACTGCGACACCCGCAGAAGATGCGCCATCGCTGTTTTCGTCTTAACAGAAGAAAGGCAGCATTATCTGTGTTTCTGCTTCCTGGAACAACCTACCAGAGGATATCGTGATGCCTACCATATCCAGGTTTCAAATCGCCTTGGACAAACATTCAGACGGTATATAGATGCAATATCTTCTAACTGTTATTTTTATATGGTTTGTTGCAAATTGTTGCAAATTGTTGCAAATTGTTGCAAATTGTTACTTTTGCCAATAAAATTGATCGATTGATTGAAATTAAATACATAGAAGATACTGCCAAGTCTGCGGCAAAGAAAGTATGCTTCCTCTACCGGGCTAAAAAAACTTCTCATACCTGCTAGTATCCTATATTTCTATAAAACCACCATTCACCCATGCATGGGTTATTGTTGCTAAATTTGGACTGGTGTACCAACAACTAGTCTCTCCCTCTTGGACAGGATGTAAAAAGAGATTCTAACCTAATAGGTTCCACACTGTCTACCAAGTTCACGCCCCTGTCTCATCGCTGCAATATTGCACCCCTGTGCTTGTTTTACAGGTACTTCCACGGAATATGATCAGACGAACATACTGCATTTGTACTTCTCAACGTATATACTCTAGACGAACCTGACTAGCAGCAAGATGTCACCCGTTCGCTAAAGAGATTCCCAGATTTGGGGTGATAAACAGTACTCCATGCATGGGCGAATTGTGAGTTTATAGATATAAGATACTGGCATGTTTGAGAAATGTTCTAGCCCGGTAAAGGGAGCCTACCTTCTTAGCAGTAGACTTGTCAACATCTTTTTTTTACTAACGAGTCACGGCCCATCAAGGCCCAAAGGCCACTCGAGGACAAGGGTAAATAGGTTTGTGTCAGGTGGATGGTGAGACAAAACCCTTGAGGATTGCAGACGATGGTTGGATCTGGTTCAACAAGAATTTGTTAGCATTAGACTTGTAAACGGTCATGCTGTAGTCAGCTGGGAAGCAGTCACGTGGTATTGTGTTCCACAGACGGTTAGTTCTGGGAAAGAAAGTTCCGTTTAGCTCTAGGTACACAGAGGAAGAAAGGATTTTTTTTACAGTGGTTGTAGCTAGATGAGTTTTATTCCAACTCATGTTGCCTGAGAATGTCATGCCGTACAATTTGAACGCTGTTCTCTCGGGATGGGTGCTATCGACCATGACAATCGGTGATTGAAAATGTTACAGCAAGATGTGGAGGATGGGCGGAACTTTTTTCCCTGGATTGCTCCACTCGCCAATAGAGCAAATGGATCGGTAGCTAATTACGACGTAATATATCAAGTAACATATCAAGCAACATGTCAAGTAACATTGCGTAAATGTCCTGAAATTTTGTTAGCACAAAAATCAGTTTTAATTTTAGATATTTTAAAATTAATGCTGACTTGTGAGATTTACAATAAAAATTTCTACAAAAATGAAAATCCCTTGCTGTATTTTATAATATAAGAGAGAGAGAGAGAGAGAGAGAGAGAGAGAGAGAGAGAGAGAGAGAAGGGTGAGGGAGAGAAAAGAGAAACGGGAGGGAGATATAAAGTGAGGTTTTGTAAGAGCGGCAAGTTCATAATTTTGTGTCAGAAGTAATAGAATAAGCAACACTATAACAACAAAGACAATGGATGGAATCAAGCAATTATTTACTTGATTACTTGTGCCGGCATTTACACCAATCAGATTGTAATTAGTAAAGGAAAATCCATTAGTTAAATATAACCTCAAGCCAAGAAATGCTTATACTCACGTGCAAAGAGGCCCAGCTCGTCATCTCCATTGTTATTCTTTTCAGTGAGCACTATCGAAAAATAAATGAATGAATAAATATTTACAAACAAAACTGACATTTTATTTAACGCATTTTCTATTATTCTTCAATTAGTTCAGTTCACTGCGTATTTTGTGTATAAAAGATTTTGGAGATTTGCAAAACTAATAAATTACAGAAATTATCCACGAATGGAGAATCTAAAAATTAATGTTGCCATCTGCACCGCCATTTTTATTTTCAATGTGCCCGCCACAAAATACACATTTTGTGCTATCGCGGCTTCTAGTTAACCAATAAGTAAATATGCTAATTGAATGTTTTATGGTTCAAGTCATCTAATAAAAGCAGTGAGCATTATCTAAATAAACGTATGAATGTTTGCAATTATTGTATGGTCATCATCTATTATGAATTATTCATCATCTATCATAAATTGTTCATCATCTATTATGAATTGTTCATCATCTATCATAAATTGTTCATCATCTATTATGAATTATTCATCATCTATCATAAATTGTTCATCATCTATTATGAATTATTCATCATCTATCATAAATTGTTCATCATCTATTATAAATTGTTCATCATCTATCATAAATTGTTCATCATCTATTATGAATTGTTCATCATCTATCATAAATTTTTCATCATCTATCATAAATTGTTCATCATCTATTATGAATTGTTCATCATCTATTATAAATTGTTCATCGTCTATTATAAATTGTTCATCATCTATTATAAATTGTTCATCATCTATTATGAATTGTTCATCATCTATTATGAATTGTTCATCATCTATTATGAATTGTTCATCATCTATTATAAATTGTTCATCATCTATTATAAATTGTTCATCATCTATTATGAATTGTTTATCATCTATTATAAATTGTTCATCATCTATTATGAATTGTTCATCATCTATTATAAATTGTTCATCATCTATTATGAATTGTTCATCATCTATTATAAATTGTTCATCATCTATTATGAATTGTTCATCGTCTATTATGAATTGTTCATCATCTATTATAAATTGTTCATCATCTATTATAAATTGCTCATCGTCTATTATGAATTGTTCATCATCTATTATAAATTGTTCATCATCTATTATGAATTGTTCATCATCTATTATGAATTGTTCATCATCTATTATGAATTGTTCATCATCTATTATAAATTGTTCATCATCTATTATAAATTGTTCATCATCTATTATAAATTGTTCATCATCTATTATAAATTGTTCATCATCTATTATAAATTGTTCATCATCTATTATACATTGTTCATCATCTATTATAAATTGTTCATCATCTATTATGAATTGTTCATCGTCTATTATAAATTGTTCATCATCTATTATAAATTGTTCATCATCTATTATAAATTGTTCATCATCTATTATAAATTGTTCATCATCTATTATAAATTGTTCATCATCTATTATAAATTGTTCATCATCTATTATGAATTGTTCATCATCTATTATAAATTGTTCATCATCTATTATGAATTGTTCATCGTCTATTATGAATTGTTCATCATCTATTATAAATTGTTCATCATCTATTATAAATTGCTCATCGTCTATTATGAATTGTTCATCATCTATTATAAATTGTTCATCATCTATTATGAATTGTTCATCATCTATTATGAATTGTTCATCATCTATTATGAATTGTTCATCATCTATTATAAATTGTTCATCATCTATTATAAATTGTTCATCATCTATTATAAATTGTTCATCATCTATTATAAATTGTTCATCATCTATTATAAATTGTTCATCATCTATTATACATTGTTCATCATCTATTATAAATTGTTCATCATCTATTATGAATTGTTCATCGTCTATTATAAATTGTTCATCATCTATTATAAATTGTTCATCATCTATTATAAATTGTTCATCATCTATTATAAATTGTTCATCATCTATTATAAATTGTTCATCATCTATTATAAATTGTTCATCATCTATTATAAATTGTTCATCATCTATTATACATTGTTCATCATCTATTATAAATTGTTCATCATCTATTATAAATTGTTCATCATCTATTATAAATTGTTCATCATCTATTATAAATTGTTCATCATCTATTATACATTGTTCATCATCTATTATAAATTGTTCATCGTCTATTATGAATTGTTCATCGTCTATTATAAATTGTTCATCATCTATTATACATTGTTCATCATCTATTATAAATTGTTCATCATCTATTATAAATTGTTCATCATCTATTATAAATTGTTCATCATCTATTATAAATTGTTCATCGTCTATTATAAATTGTTCATCATCTATTATAAATTGTTCATCATCTATTATAAATTGTTCATCATCTATTATAAATTGTTCATCATCTATTATACATTGTTCATCATCTATTATAAATTGTTCATCATCTATTATGAATTGTTCATCGTCTATTATAAATTGTTCATCATCTATTATAAATTGTTCATCATCTATTATAAATTGTTCATCATCTATTATAAATTGTTCATCATCTATTATAAATTGTTCATCATCTATTATAAATTGTTTATTGTCTATTATAAATTGTTCATCATCAATTAGCAATTGTTCATCATCTATTATAAATTGTTCATCATGTATTATACATTGTTCATCACCTATTATAAATTGTTCATCATCTATTATAAATTGTTTATCGTCTATCATAAATTGTTCATCATCAATTAGCAATTGTTCATCATCTATTATAAATTGTTCATCATGTATTATACATTGTTCATCATCTATTATAAATTGTTCATCATCTATTATAAATTGGACATCATCTATCATAAATTGTCCATCGTTTGTTATAAATATGCGGAAAAGAAATTGTATCTTTACGTCTACAGTTTTTTTGCTATTAGAACAAAACTGGCACTTACGTCAACTAGTTTTCATACGTTCATCAAGGCAATTTATATATAAAAAACACTATCCGGTGTTGCCAGGGATGCAACGAAGTCGTTTTAGTCTTTAGTTTTTATTTGTTTACACATTTTTAGATTTAAAGTAGACAACACAAAATAACTGATTGTAATTTTTATGAGATTAGTTTAAAATGTTTCATATTAACAGTCGCTGGTCGGACTAAGTATATATTGTCAATAAATTGTAGTTAAGTACGTTATTATATTGCCAATAACACGGTACAACAATAACAAATGAAAATTGATTAGTCAGAAGTAAAGTTTTATTTGTCAACTTAATACTGCCCCAAACCTATTTTGAAAATCTTACAAGATAACTGTTAGATGACATTAGCGTTTTACAACAGATGTGGTGATATTTAATTTGCATAAATATGCTTAATCCTAGGTGTGATGAATGTTTCTGCTGTGTGATTTATGTTTTAACTAACTGTACCGATCCGGAGTCATGTTTATTTTCATTTATTTTATAATTATGCTGTTTTTTGTATTTTTTTTCAAATTATTTTAAGTAGGACTTTGAAAGTGAAATTTAATTATCACCGTAAATTATTAATTGAACCAAATTATTATAAAACTATAACTAATTTTGCGAAAGTAGTGTTGTTATAATCTCAATTTATAAAGTGATTAGATGTGAATAACTTCGAAAACCTTCAATCTGAACATGACGATTTGCTTTAAAACCAAAAATAACTTTCTATTCGACAGTTTGTTTTGAAATGCATTTCAAATTTCAAAAGGGGTACAAAGTAATTCTTTTCATTAACAAAACATTAAAATCGGTGATTTGTTACGAATAAATCGAAATGCATTTTGGTGGATTTAATTTCGTAATTAAATTATTTGTTAATATGATATAAGAAAGAATAGATTTTGAATTTATTCTATTGCCTTGTTGAATTATTCTTAAAAACTGTTTCAATCCTCATATTATTTCAATCCTCATAATATTCTTTATGTGTCATTAATTTTACTAAAACAGCATCTGTACACAAAAAAAACAAGCAAAACCAATGAATAGAAATTGTTTTGATGTCAGTTATTGAAGTGTAAACAATGTTTGGACCTTTTAATTAAAAGAAGAAATACTTACGATTTTTTTATTTATTTATGAATAACATTTGAATAAAATGATAACAGATCTTTTACTAAAATAATCGTCATTTAATTTGGGTTATTATGGATTAAAAACCTAATTTTATTTTTAATTTTGCAAAAATATAATACTTGTTCAACTTTTTGCAAGGAGCTAAATGTTATATCTAAGTCGTTCTTAACCAAAATAAACGCCTTTTCTAAATTCCGAACAGAGACTCATTTTACGTTAAACTTACATAGCAAAATGAATACTTTTCTAAAACAGGTACCGTTTCCTAAATTCGTTTTCATAATGTGAGAAGATGATTTCATCCTGTAGCAGTGACTAACTATTTTTCTTCCATTAAATAAATATCATACAGAGGTGATTTGGTTATCTGTAAGCTAATCAAGAAGCCTCTGGGCGTATGGATACTCTTTGCTGAACTACTTACACTAGAGAGTAAAGTCGCTCAAGAAAAATTCTACGCTGTCAATGATATAGGAAGCATCATCATCTTCCCATCAAGAGTGATAGACGAATGAACTTATTTCCATCCGGCGAACTTTTTTTTGTGTTCACATTTTGGCTCTGAAGATAAAAACATTAACTTTTTGTTTACTATGCAGATTTTGTAAAACAATTGTAAACCGGTTGATTTGGTTTGGGTATAAATTATTATCAAATGATAAGTAGATTTAAAAATAAATAGATATGTATAACCTCTACTTAATGCTAAGTATTGAGCTTGTTTTTTGTAATTGAAACTCGATCCTTTCGGCAATCATTTTCATCTATATAAATTTAATTTATATTCATATAATATCGTCTATATATATATATATATATATAAAAAGAGTTCGAATGCAAAACGCGATAAACGCCATTTACAAAATCACGAAACTGTCCGTACAAAAAGTGTTGCATTTCAACACTCTACGACACCATAAAACTATGTGTTACATGATATGATACCGGAATAATTTTGTTTTGATTTCAATTAAAATCAGCTTTCATTCGAAGTCTAGATTTAATGTATTCGTGTTTTTATTGTTTAAGGTCTCAATTTAAACGGATTGGATTTATCGCGTTTTGCGTTCGAACTCTTCAAAAGTTGGATATGTGATATATAAATACAAAATACATATAGATCTCTCTCTCTCACTCTCTCTCTCTCTCTCTCTTTATATATATATATATATATATATATATATATATATATATATATATATATATATATATATATATATATATATATAAAGTTAGGTATGTGATATATATACATACAAATTACATATAGATCTTTTTCTATCTATATATATACAGGGCTTTACGGAGCCCTCCAAAAAAGAGCGCGCTCCAGGAGCACGCTCCTTTTTACTGGAGCGAAGGCGACGAGGGCTCATTTTATATTCAGCGGGAGTTGAGCGGGAGCAACTCCATTTGGGACTAAAGAGCGGTGGTTTTATCGCTCCTCGCTCCAAAATTATTTGATTTTTTTTTAAACATTAGTTTTTTATTCAGCAATATAAAGGAAAAGTACAGAAAGTCTCAGAGTTTACTCCGAATTATTAAAAAAAATTATATCTCTGGTAGAGAGAGGGAGGGGACTCAGACTGAAGACGAATTAATTGTAATGTTTTTAATAATCTTTTTTTTTTTATTGTTTTATTTGTTAACCATCCCCCCACCCAAACCCCGTCGACTTGCTATCAAGCGATGAGACAGATCAAAGGCGTCATTGACTTGAGCGTTCTATTTCTTTGGAAAGATTAAACATTTGAGTTAGGGGTACGAACGATTTTGACACCATCTGAGTGCGGGTCGGGAGGGGGCGAGAGAGAGAATTCAAAATGTTTACTAGCTGACCTGAGATAATTACTATGGTCCTTTTAAAAAGTACACTGCTATCTTTCTGTTGAATAAAAACTCCGAAAATTAGCACTCTAGATAGGGAAGGTAAGTTGCCCAATCAAGGTTTCAGAGTACAGTCTACCCTACTATTTAATTCATATAACTTTGGGGGAGATATATGTGGATTCATACCGTTCCTAAGTGTATTAGTGAAAGTTATGTTGTTTTTCTTCTCTTAGACTAGATAGTCTGCTTGACTGGATAGAAGTATGTATGTATAATACACAATTTAGGAAAACTCGGCAACAAAAATTCGTCAATGGAAAATTCGGCAACGGAAAACTCGGCAATTTTGGCCAAGTAGGAAAATTCGGCAATTATCGAATAAATATCGATTGAAAATAGATTTTAGAACCGTTTTTACAGGAGATATACTTGTAAATACGGGGCTACCTCCTCCCCAGTGAAGAATAATTTTTACATTATTTTTTTGGTACTTGTGCAGTTTACGAACCGGGCTATTTTTTAGATAAGATTTTCAAGTTAAATTAAATTTTTACGATATCTTTTGTTTATTAAATTGTTAGGTGAAAGTACAGAATAGTTAACAAAGCCCCACTCACTCCATGTTAAGAATAGCTTTCTAAATAATGTTATTTCAATCCGGTTCGTAATTACGTTACGAAATTAAAGGTTTGGACCGGGTTATTTTTTACATAAAATTTTCAAGTTAAATTCAATTTTTACGATATCTTCTGTTTATTAAATTGTTACGTGAAAGTACAGAATAGTAGACAAAGCACCCCCCATTCTCCCCATGTAAAAAATCGTTATCTAAATAATGTTATTATTTCAAGCCAGTTCGTAATCAAGTTACGAGATTAAATCCATCATAATTCATTTAGATTTCTTCGTAAACAAGTCAGTCATTTTAATTGACAAAACATCAATTACTTCGTGTGTGTGCAAAACTTGAAAGGAATTTATAAACTATCGAGTGGAAAGTCATTTAAACTGGCTTTAAATTCTGAGAAAATGTCCATGTATTTAAAAAAGCAAAATTGTTTTCTTGTTCTCAGGAAACGAAAATTTACGTATAATCCTATACTTTGTCCGACATGTTCTCTTATAACTCTCAAAATATTAGGGAGATTTTGTCAAATATTATCTTACGGTCTTACACTTAAAGTGACATCTCAACCCATATTGATGAGATCCTTTGACGCCCACCCCTATCCTTCGACCACTCATTGTCAGAATAGAACGTTTATGAAAGAAGGTATATTTTTATTATGGAGCGCTGAAAAAGAGCCGCTTCTTTTTTATAGGAGTTGGAGCAGGAGCGGCTCCTTTTTGAAAATGAGGAGCGTGAGAGGAGCCAGCTCCAATTTTGGGCGTTGGAGCAGGAGCGGGAGCAGCTCCAAAAGTAGTGGAGCGCGTAAAGCCCTGTATATATATATATATATATAGTTAGGTATGTGATATATAAATACAAAATACATATAGATCTCTCTCTCTCTCTCTTTCTCTTTCTCTCTCTCTCTCTCTCTCTATCTATATATATATATATATATATATATATATATATATATATATATATATATATATATATATATAAGTTAGGTATGTAATATATAAATACAAAATACATATAGATCTCTCTCTATCTATCTATATATCTATCTATATATATATATATATATATATATATATATATATATATATATATATATATATATAAAGTTAGGTATGTGATATATAAATACAAAATACATATAGATCTCTCTCTATCTACATATATGTATACATACCAAAATTGCAGGCACGAATCTTCAGCTGTTCTTCTATGGTAATCAAAGAATTGTATGTGGGACTAAGTATGAGAAATTTTTCGGTGGGTAAACTCGCAATGCCCACCAATTCGTTGTAATCAATACGATGTCCAATACCAATCACAAACAAATCGATACCGCTCTTCCGGGAAAGTCGGGCAGCTATTTGTGTGGCCGTCCGGTTCTGAGAGCTTCCATCCGTCATGAGAATGCCGATTTTCTTCACGTTCCTCCGGGCTCCATTCTCGGACATCAGCATTTCATTCATCGTCATGTACAGAGCGTCGCTGATGTTCGTGTTGCCGCTGATCTGTTTGATGCGTCCGATTCTTCGTAGCAGATCGTTTTTGTTTGTAGATTCCTTCAGATGAATGTCGACGTAAGCGTTGTTACTGAACGACACGACGCCAATTCGGATCTTTAAGAAAGAAAGAAGAAGATTGTCAGTAATACTTTTGCTTACCTCAATATTGTATCATAGAATTATGATACAAATCAGTCCGACAGTGACTTTGTTGCTGTCAGGATAAGGTATAGTTTTATTTAATCCTAAAAGGTCCACACTCCCAGGCTTTACTTTCTAGAGTTAGTCTATTGCTAATCGTCTGAAACGCTCCTACCGAGAAATACTGACGGGGGCTGCTCAGGCATTGTTTTGCAGGCCTGAGTACGCTTACTCTAGTGTGCTGTCTTCTCAAAACCACATCTCAAAACCACATCTCAACTTGTATCTATCTAGCAAAGAGGTAAATAATATATTGCCACTGAAGCGTATGGATTACTGTGATAGGGGCATGATTTATAGGAGAGGGTAACACCTGGGCGGGGAGCTAAGCAACAAGATGTTTGTTCGCATTACATTTACAGAGATTAAACACTGCGACGATGGTACAGGGGATGGAGCTTGACAGTCAGTACGAGACCTTTAGGTGAAAAAGATCATTTTTGCACCTTGTCCTTGATATTCAAAGTACTCGGCGTTGTCCGGGAGAAAAGTGCTCAATGTCCTAGATAGAGCTACTGTAGTGATAGGTTTGGATAATATTTTAACAGCATCTACGCTGAAAAGGATGAGGGAATCGATAAGAGTGATTTCAGTAGTGCTCAGGAGGCCTCCTTGATTTTCAAATTACTCGGCGTTGTCCGGGAGAAAAGTGCTCAATATCCTAGATAGAGCTACTGTAGTGATAGGTTTTGAAAATATTTTAACGCCATCTTCGTTCGCCTTTGGACTATTTTGTAGATGAAAAGGAGGGAGAATATCCAAGTGATTTCCGTAGTGCTCAGGAGGCCTCCTTGATTTTCAAAGTACTTGGCGTTGTCCGGGAGAAAAGTGCTCAATATCCTAGATAGAGCTACTGTAGTGATAGGTTTGATAATATTTTAACAGCATCTACGCTGAAAAGGATGGGGGAATCGATAAGAGGTATTTCAGTAGTGCTCATGAGGCCTCCTTGATTTTCAAAGTACTTGGCGTTGTCCGGGAGAAAAGTGCTCAATATCTTAGATAGAGCTACTGTAGTGATAGGGTTGGAAAATATTTTAACGCCATCTTCGTTCCCCTTAGGACTATTTTGCTGATGAAAAGAAGGGAGGATACCTAAGTGATTTCAGTAGTGCTCAAAAGGCCTTCTTGAATTTCAAAGTACTCGGCGTTGTCTGGGAGAAAAGTGGCCAATGTCCTAGATAAAGCTACTGTAGTGATAGGTTTGGATAATATTTTAACAACCTTTAACGCTGAAAAGGATGGGGGAATCGATAAGAGTGATTTAAGTAGTGTTCAGGAGGCCTCCTTGATTTTTAAAGTACTCGGCGTTGTCCGGGAGAAAAGTGCTCAATATCCTAGATAGAGCTACTGTAGTGATAGGTTTTGAAAATATTTTAACGCCATCTTCGTTCCCCTTTGGACTATTTGGCAGCTCAGAAGGAGAGAGGATACCTAAGTAATTTCAGTAGTCCTCAGGAGGCCGCCTTGGTTTTCAAAGTACTCGGCGTTGTCCGGGAGAAAAGTGCTCAATGTCCTAGATAGAGCTACTGTAGTGGTAGGTTTTGAAAATATTTTTACGCCATCTACGATGAAAAGGATGGGGCAATCGATAAGAGTGATTTCAGTAGTGCTCAGGAGGCCTCCTTGGTTTTCAAAGTACTCGGCGTTGTCCGGGAGAAAAGTGCTCAATATCCTAGATAGAGCTACTGTAGTGGTAGGTTTTGAAAATATTTTTACGCCATCTTCGTTCCCCATTTGAACTATTTAGCAGATCAGAAGGAGAGAGGATACTTAAGTGATTTCAGTAGTTCCCATGAGGCCTCCTTGATTTTCAAAGTACTCGGCGTTGTCCGGGAGAAAAGTGCTCAATATCCTAGATAGAGCTACTGTTGTGATAAGTTTGGATAATATTTTAACAGCATCTACGATGAAAAGGATGGGGGAATCGATAAGAGTGATTTCAGTAGTGCTCAGGAAGCCTCCTTGATTTTCAAAGTACGAGGCATTGTCCGAGAGAAAAGTGCTCAATATCCTAGATAGAGCTACTGTAGTGATAGGTTTGGAAAATATTTTAACGACATCTTCGTTCCCCTTTGGACTATTTTGCAGATGAAAAGGAGGGAGGATACCATAGTGATTTCAGTAGTCCTCAGGAGGCCTCCTTGATTTTCAAAGTACTCGGCGTTGTCCGGGAGAAAAGTGCTCAATATCCTAGATAGAGCTACTGTAGTGATAGGTTTGGATAATATTTTAACAGCATCTACGCTGAAAAGGATGGAGGAATGAAAAAGAAAAAAAGAAAAAATACTGTTTACCATGAGTATGTTTGTTTAACCGAAAATTCGGATTTATATATATTTAAAAAAATAAAAATAATATTAAATAAATTTTCATTTATTGATATAAATTCACGCGTCTGTTAACTGGTTTCTCAAAGATTTTCATATATATATATATATATATATATATATATATATATATATATATATATATATATATATATATATATATACTGTTTCTCAAAAAATTTACAAATATACATATATACATATATAGAGAGAGAGAGAAAAGAGGGTAGTGCAGTATTAGTGCAGTTCCAACGAGAGAAAAGTATATATGCAAAGGAGTAAGGCTACCAAAATTTGTAAAATGTTTTTTTCAACATTTATTTATTATTTTGTTATTTTATCATTTTATCATTTTATATAACGCGTTTCAAGCGGTTGTCCGCTTTCATCAGATATGTAAACTCTACCAATAACTCTAACAACACAAAATACGAACCACACTCCCATCAACCTCTCTCTACTTCTCTCTATCACTATCTGGGAAACTCTCGCAATACCATTAAAAAGTATATATATATATATATATATATATATATATATATATATATATATATATATATATATATAGTGTTATTATAGGAAGAAATAACAAGTATGCTCAATTACTTATGCATGAGCGTATATATTTTTATTCAATGGACACTATACATTAGTTTCATCTTCGATCGGTTCCTATCTAAACGTTGGCTGATGAATCCGTCAGATTTTGTATCTTTAAACCTGAGTTCCAGTGTTTCCGTGAAACCGAAGGTACCGATGGATGATCTAACTAAAGCATAGTGTCCATTCAATATGTTATCAAAAGGCCATAGTGAAAAGTTTATAACGACGTCAACAAACATTGGATACATTATTGGGGTAAACAAGAAAATAACTTTGTCAAATCTGGAACAACAGAACTGACTTCCATGTGTGAATGTCAAAAGGCCAATGTAAAAGGAGGGCGTAATCATACTGACCTGGCGTAGACCGACGCCCACATCGAACTGTCTGACCAAATACTGGACAAATTGAATCTGTTTGTCGAAATGTGGTGGCCAAATACTTGTGGAAGAATCAAGTATAAACATGATGTCTGCAGGCGTTCCGGAGCAATTCACTCGGTCATCTATATAAATAGATAGATCAATATAAATAAATAACTAAATATCACCGCATGCATGTGATCATATGTATATAACATAGTAGGGTTTCAAATAACCCTTCTGAAAGCAGATTTATAGCAGTTTACAGGAAATCCAGTGATTAATATATATATATATATATATATATATATATATATATATATATATATATATATATATATATATATATATATATACATATTGAATATTGAGCTTTCCATTATCACGATGGATTATCATTTCATGATACCAAAGATGCATAATTTATCTTTAAATTTGTATTCAATGTTATATATATATATATATATATATATATATATATATATATTATGAAAATATAAAGCTACAGGTTTCATCACCGCAGGAAATCGCCAGACTAAGTGCTCGGGGTTTTGTTAGTGATTTGTTTATATAATCACATGATGTTTAGCTAATTAACAAATCAGATTTGTTGTTATTTCCCTCTCACAGGTCTACCTTTTCATTGGTCAATGGCTGACCTCTACTTGACCCCCTTTACTTTTGTTTGGTTTGTATGTTGCACATCCCTTTTGAAAGTGTCTCAAGTTAACCGGGTGACCTTAATGATGTCTTTTCTATTTATTTTGTTATCTGTTGCTACTTTAGATATTGATTTTATTTAGTTTTTTATTGATTTATTTTATTTTATTCATTTATTTATTAATTTATTTATTTATTATGTATATAGTTTTCCTTAAGTGCAGTTTATTCTATATCAACAGTTGATACCTATTTCGCTTCTTTAGTTTAGTGTTGGATAATGACCCTGTGAGGCCGGACGCATTTTGAAGTGGGCGTATGTGGGTGATCGTTTGGTTTGACTTGCGCGATTTAGTGCGGGTGGACCCGTACAGTCGAGTGCAAGATAAACTGGTTCTCACAGTCGGAGCTCACAGACGTTGACAGGGCCACCACATTGACGAGACCTAAGGTCAAGGGTCAAGGTGCACCTGCGCATAGGGGTTCTGTGACGTTACGGGCTTTTGTGTAGGAAACGGAGTTTTGCGAGTCTGGATTTTGGAAGCAAGCCGAGCAGACGATTTCTCTATGTAGTCTTCAAATGAAAAATGGGAATTTATTTCCCTAAGAAAATACAGGCATGTGATTTCTTCCCCCCTCGTCGAATGGCTAAGGACTTAAGCTAGGAATTAACTACGATAAAGTAGTAAACAGGTCTCTCTTATTAACGTTGGTGAAGCATCTAAAAGATTGTTGCCTTGTGAATTGTTTCATGAAGCTTTTTGTTGTAGCGGCGATGTTCACGGCAGTACAGAAGTGAAGAAAGAATCTCAACCACTAGAACACATCGAGACTGCACACCTCCACACGAATAGGAAGAAGACAAGGTACGAGAAATTAAATGTATGTAACATTAGTAAGTTTTGGGGAGCTTTAAAATTTTAAATTTCATGCTTCTCATTCAAATATAATCTACGCGGGTTGTCTAAATATTGACATGTACTGGCCTATCCTAATATTTTCCATTCAGTTATTAGCGTTTTTTTGTAGATCTCAGTAATAGTTCGCTAGTCATGTTTTGAATCGGTTATTGAATGTGCTTTTATGGTTGTTATTATGTTGGCTAGTTAGCTCACCTAATCTATGTTTTGTTGCTTTTTCACAAGTTTATATAATACTTGTTTTGCGTCATATTACGTCAAATGTTTTGTTTCTATGTTCTGAAACGATAGTTTTGATGCATGGTTTTACCCAATTTCATCACTGCGTATTTTTGGGACTATTTTCTCCAGATTTTAATTTTAATTACCCCATTTTTCGTCCTGTTCGTTTTATTGACGGTCAACGGAATGTTGTGATTTCCAATTTTCTTCATGTTGTTCTTAAATAATATTTTGGAGATTTTTTTAAATTATTTTTCCATTACGTGGCTTCGAGTTGAGACGACTTCGTCAATGTTTCTAACCTACGCTGTCTCTTGTCTGCGGCATATTATTATATAAATACGCTGAAAAGAACATTACATTTGGATGACAATTATTGCCAGGGCAACAGTTTGTTATCCGAAAAAAACAATTATTTAGACATTATGCACATCAGAAAGAAAAAAAAAATAAATACTTGCATGTATGTATTGGAATTCCTTGTGCTGAAATCTGAAAAAGGAAATAACAAGAATTTGATCAGGTGAAAAAAACCCAAATAATTTACTTTTGTTATTATTACAGGTTATCTCTATTTATATAAATGTTGGTATGTTTATATGTTTATATATTTCTATGTATATGAGTCACTCCTAAACTAATTAACCGATCATTATGAATTTTGAAACAAAGGCGCTAGGCGTAAGGGTGGCTATTGTGGGATTATTTAGTTACATTTAGTTTTATGTAAAGGAGGTAAAGGATGAAGTGAAAGCTTTCAGGTAGTTTTGATTTTGATAAAATTTTAACGATAGGTATTGAATCTCAATTAATAAATTTTTCTCAAATTTCAGTTCCATTGGTGTAATTTAAAAGGGTTTTAGGGGGCATAATATGGGCACAACCGCCAATTTGAAAATTCAAATATTTCCGATTTGCATGAAATCTTATGTATAGTTATTAGACACCAATTAAGCAAGATCCCCCGGATTTCAATTTCTTCTTAAGACTCGTTAAGCTTAAGCCCTAAATTTTAGTAATTTTTCTAGAATCAAAATTATGTGATGAATTTTTATCAAAATTGGGATAAGAATTCTAGACATAAAATTTAGTAACATTTATATCTTGGTTTTAATCTTCTGGACATAAAAGTGATGCAACATTTCTTTTCTTGGTGAATTACTTTTATTATTATCGAATATCATCCATGGGACGGGTATTGTACTAGTATTTTATGATACGAAAAAGACGATTAATACCAGAACCTTACGAACACACACACACACACGCGCGCGCGCGCACGCACGCACGCACACGAATAGATACATATAAGCACACATACTAATACATACACATAAATGGTAGGATTTAATAACGATAACACGTGCCGGTTTTGCCACATTGAGGTGGAGAGTGTGAGTCACGTGATATCAAGCTGTAAAATAATGTTGGCAGATGGCAGCTACACAACGCGTCATGATGGTGTTTGCAAATATATACACGGGACCATTTGTAAAAAACCGTAACATCCAGTGTAGCACTAAGTCTTAGGATCATCTTCCAGAGAGGACTGTGGGAAACGATATGTATACCATACAATATGATTATATAGTCCCCACATCTACTTACCTGGAAAATGCAGCAATGAAACCAGACATTGTCATATTAAATAAGGCTGAGAAAGTGGCAACTTAGGTGAGTGGCCTGAACAGAGCGGAGAGGGAGAAGGTGACAAAGTACCAAGGCTTAATGTCAGATATAAAGAGATACTGGAACCTCATGAACATCAATATTATCCAAGTTATAATAGGAGCTAAAGGTCTCGTGAAGAAGAATTTAAAAAAGTATCTGAAAAGTATTCAAGGAAAATCAAGTGCGAAAAAAATCCAAAGATTTTCACTTAAAGGAACGCCTAAGATCCGTAAAAGAGCACCCGGTTGGAGCCTCTAAATAGCAGGCAATTGTCTGGCATTTGAAAGAATGCCCGTATGAAATAAGAATTTTTTAAGCAAGAAGCATAAATACAGACACACATGAATACACACATACAAACGTCCTCACATGGAATCCTACATAGGCACACACATATACATATATAAAAGTTCTCACACTTACACACGCATATGTATATACGCACGTGTATCGTGTGGTAATAAATGCGCGTGTGTGCGATCATGTGTCTGTGTGATTGCAGTGGTGTTGATTGGTGAGAGAAATGAATAAGTGTCGATATGAGATACATGGCTAGTCGCGTTGAGACAAGTCATGTCAAATATTGGTTCGTAATCTTCTGCTGATAGTTGGGGCCACATATGAGGACTAAATTTAATTGGTTAACCTGTCGTAACAATCGACCAATTAGAACAGTGCGTTCTAAGAAATTAAAGTTTAAAGAGTTTAGATACGCTTTATATTATTTAGTCACTACTTATCAAAGCCAAAAACCACTCGAGGATCAGAGTTAATGAGATGGATAGATTGTCAGTCAAGTGATGAAGAATATTATGAGAGGATTGGAATGATAAATGTAATGAACAAAATTTGATTGCTTATGAGGATGAAAACCAAAATGTTCCGTTGGATGTCTGGAATTAAACTGCTCGACCACGTCTGCAACAAGGATACCCGAAAGCGCTACGGTATTGCACTGATTGAGGCCAAGGTGAGGGAATGGCGGCTCAGGTGGTTTGGTCAACAACGACACCATCGCGAAACTTAACTTTTCACTAGTAGTAGCCGGAAAGCGACCAAGGCCGATGATGAGACGGGTAGACGCTCTGCACAAAGATCTCTGCAAAATCGGCCTTCATCCGGACCAAGCCTGTGACCATGTCAAGTGGAAACAAAAATCCATCATTGCGGACCCCGCCGTAGCTCGGGATTTACGAAGAAGAAGAAGATGTTTTATAACAAGTATTTGAAGACAACCAAGTTGTAGACTGCAGAGAAGCAATCCCGTGTTAACCTGTTCCACAGATGAGAAATATTGGAAATACACTGTGATCAAAGAAATTCTGTTTGATGTTAGCACACAGAGGAAGAAAAGAAAAGTTCTTTGTTATGATGGTAAACGACGAGTTCTTGCTGTGAATGTCTTACAGGAAGGAACCAGAGATTGAAGGGAACTGGTAGAAAAGGTATAGAAAATTACTCAGTCCTAAATGCAGCACTAACCCTAACCCTAACCCTAACCCTAACCCTAACCCTAGCCCTAACCCTAACCCTAACCCTAACCCTAACCCTAACCCTAACCCTAACCCTAACCCTAGCCAACAGCTGGAATAGGTTTCGAGGTCAACTCATGGGGGTTTGCCGATACAAGTAATATTTAATTCCTGCAAATCGCCATTGCAGGATACGTTGTCTTAAAGCTTACTAATCGTAATAACGAATTTTAATTTAAAACATTGTTTTTGCTTTAAAAATGTACAAGAAAATTGTTAAGAACTAGATGGATAACTGTTAATATTTCTGCGTGATGAAGAGACCGCCCTTTTTGTCCGATGGATGCTGCACTCCATAGACTGGTATCGTCTTGGCCTTCGGAGCTTGATTTACGCCGGTCTATGGGACGGTCCTGAGCAGTTCTAGGAGGTCCACCCTCCCAGGCTTTGCCTCCCCTCTTTGGGGAGGAGTAAGTTTATTGCTTACTGTCTGAGGCGGCCCTACCGGGGAATCCCGACGGGGCTGCCCAGGCAATTTTTAATGGTCAGAGTGCTCACCTTCTCGGGCGCTGGCTTTTCAAGTCCCACTTTCCCGACCCGACCTTGGGTCACATCTTATCTTGTGGGAGTAAGATAAAACTGGCCTTGTGCCTAACCTCCCGGGGAGGTAAATAACCCGATCCCTTCTGCAGTCATACGCACCCACATACAAACATACACTCTCACACTCTGATACACATATGCATCAGCACTTACATTGTCGTGAACGCATACATGCACGTCACGCACGTACACAACACACAAGCTTCACATAGGTTCACATAGGAACGTGCACACATATTACATACTCATGTATTCGCATAAGCATGTACATGCGTACACATAATACTCATACACAGGCAGCATTCACATTCATGCGCTACTTTTTTGTGTGATTTGAAACAATGTTTAAATGTATAGACATTGCATGTTTTGCTAGACATTTATTCGGCTAGATTTCGCCCCAAATCGGCTAGATTTCGCCCCAAATCATGCCAACGTGTGGACTAAATGATACATTTAAGAGTTTAGTACCAAACGAAACAATATTTTATGTAGATTTACCAACAAATGGGCAACATATTTTTTTCAAATGGTGGAAGTGTCTTTACTAATGAGTTACCACTTATCAAGGCGAAAAACCATTCGAGGATAAGGGTTAATGAAATGAACCGGTTGTCAGTCGAATGATGGAGAATATTATGAGAGGATTGATAATTATTGATTGAATGTACAAAATGTGATTACTAATGAAGACAGTTTATGAAAAGTATTTGGTGACATTGGATTTGAAGACAATCATGCTGTAATCTGCATGGAGGCATTCCCGTGCTTAATGTGTTCCACAGATAGAAAATTCTTGGAAAGGAAAAGTTCATGGAAATTCTGCCTGACGCTAGGTACACGGGGAGGAGAATAGAAAGTTCTTTTCAGTTGTGCTAAGAAGACGAGTTCTTGCTGTGAATGTATTACATAGATGAACCATAGAGTAGAGGTCCGTCGAGCACCTTCCATGGAAATAACAATGGAATATAGAAAGACTAGCAACGTCTCTTCTGTGAGAACGAGGCTATGAAAAAAAAGAAGAAATCATCGCCCACTAGATTGTCAAGGCAAGAAAGAGTGCTCTAAGCTTCGCCTCCCCAGATGTGTCAACAGTACTCCATCTTAGGATTTATCTGCCTCTTATACAGGTAGAGGTTTGCGTCAGGAGCGAGGTAGTTTTTGGAGCAGTATAGACGAGCTTTTGCCGAGATTGGATCTCAGTCGAGCACCTACCGTAAAAATAACGATAGAGTAGAGAAAGACTACCAACGTATCTTCTGTGAGAAAGAGAATGTAGGGAAGAGAAGAGGACATCCTTTAATAGATTTCTAAGTGCTCTGGGCAGCACCTACCCATATGAGGCAACAGTACTCCATCTTAGGACTTATCTGACTCTTATACAGGTAGAGGATTGCGTCAGAGAGAGAGAGAGAGATACTTTCTGGGGCGGTATAATAGTCCAGCCATTTTCCAGTGACCTTATATTTAAGTCTTTGGGGCATGCAATCAAGGAGTTGGCCACGGGTATCAGGAGTATCACTAGACCTATGATCAGGGTAATATCAGACCTATGACCAGGGTAATATCAGACCTATGACCAGGGTAATATCAGACCTATGATCAGGGTAATATCAGACCTCTGCACACCACTGACAGATAACAATTCATACGAAGGATCAAAAAGCTTCTTTTTGTTTTTGTAGACCGAATAAAATATTAGTGAGTTTTAGGCGGACGAAATAAATATTTTAAAAATAATCAACCAATATTTTTTAAATCCGTATTTCTTAAATTTAAAATTATTTTTAGCAATTTAAGCTAAAACAAGAAGAATTTACATTACTTATATGTTTGGGATTGTTTATCGGA
>OY744530.1:98145442-98435442 GCA_963556195.1 Sepiola atlantica
TTTTATTTATATTATAAACCTCTATTTTGATATATATACATGTGTGTGTGACGTACAATATAAAATATTTTATAAAATATACAGATCTATTTGTTATTGAGCACTATTAAATATATATTGTATGGTTCACTCTGAACAATATTACATCTGGAATGTGTGTGTATATATATATATATATATATATATATATATATAGTGTGTATGTGTGCGTGCGTGTGAAAAAAAGACAAACGTAAAAAAAAATTAAATACAGGAAAAATAATCAAAGAAACGAGAGATTTTACCAGTTTCGAACGATAATCTTCAGAAAAAGTGATCGTTGATCCGAACGAAACCGGTAAAATCTCTCGTTTGATGATTTTTTACTGTATTTAAAAAAATTTCTGGTTGTCTTTTTTCACACATCTTGTCTTTCACGGCATTTCTTTTTAATGATATACCGTGCATTTTACCTTCATATATATATATATATTTGTTTATCTACATACGTATATGTTTCATCCTTTGGGAATCGTTAGTGCAGAGATAATTATTCATACCGTTCGCAGGATTCGAAACCCCGGAACACGAGTCGTGTTTTAACTCAAATCCCAACGTCTTAACCCACTCGACCACCGTGAAAAACCTGATAAATCAGCGAGAGATTCGAAATTTATAAATAACTACAAACGAAACTTAATTGTGCGTGGTAAATTTGATATATTAAATATAATTATATATTAAAACCAAACGTTCTCGTGTGGTTTACGTAAGTTGCTATTATTTACTCATCTCCGCCTGGTGGCAAAGTCATTTTGTTTACTTTATAAAAAACTTAGACCTTATGAGATGATGTCATAATAGGCATTTATTTGCCTCGATTGATAGCTAGGTAGATGCGATAGAACATCAAAGCGGTCTCTCGGGGCTCGTTCTTACAAGTCCCGGAGACTGATTGAATAGATTGTTTTGAGTTGTTTTCAATGAAATGATTTAGCTATTAACGTTAAGGGTAGTTTAGAAAAAGCGGGCTGGACTTTTGAAAGAAACAGACGGCACACAGAGGACAATTATTAACCGATACGATTCCCGTTGGAGATTTGGGGGAGTTTACCACCTCCCGTAACAGGGACCATATGTATGAGTCTTCTGTCTTTCTATAAGCTATTGAATGTTTGTGAAAAATAGTAAACTCATTCATTTTTTTAAATAATTCTTTTCTTCATTGTCATTCCTAATATAATAACAGGGCCTAGTCCGACATAAAATCACAATCAATTTTCAGAAGATTCACGTTTCATAGCGCGGGGTTGTGTGAAAGAAGGCCTTCACTTCACAAGGCCAGACGACCAATCACTGAACGGCCTATTTATTATACACATCTTTCGTTGCGACGAGCTGAAGATCCTAATTGGAATTGAACGCCTATAAATCGACGTCGAATCATGCAACAGCATATTATGAGCGTCTCGCTCTCGATTCATATATAATATGACGTGTGTTGCAATACAAATTTAATAAAAATGAAAACAATCTTCAACTAAAACTATTGCAAAAACGTTTTTCAGTAAAAAAAAAGACATTAGTATCTGTTTCTAAGAGTAATTGTTGTGTATTTCTTGTATGCTAATCGCTCATCACTTACCAAGGTCAAAACCCACTCAATGATAAGGGTTAGTGAGATCTTTTACTTCAAGGTCAAAATCTAACCAACGATAAGTGTTATATGGATAGATTCCGACCCAGAAAACAGCAGTTCTTTCCCCTTTGTCAGAAACATCGCTCATGGAATGTGAGGACTAAAGGACAAAATAAGGGAAGCGAGAGTCACGAGGCTGCCGAAAGTAAACTCAAGGAATGGGTTTCGTATTCTTTCTGCCTTCAAAAGCGTACAGACACATGATACGCGTCAACATATGTTTTATTAATATAGAGATTGATCTATATTTTTGTATTTCTTTGTTTTAGTTGTATGTATTATTCCACCTGGCATTCAAAAATTGCCTTTTAGTTGTATGGATGATTATAACGATACAATTACGATGCTAATTTGATTCTTGGCAATAATCAATACTTTGGAAGATAAGAGTCAAAATAGTTCTCCAAATACACGTGTTTATTCGAGATGATTAAATAGCCTATGGGTAAGTTAGAACACCAAATGAAAAATAAACAGTTAATTGGCTAGGTTTACTACATCACATAGGACAGATTTGAAGACTGGAATTAAAATCAATTGCTGTCAGTATTTTAGCAAAACCACCCGTCATATAAGGTTATATGAAGATATTCGAGAAGCAAGTGTTGGTTACGGATTAAGAGAATAATTAACTTAGATAAAATCGAGTTTAAAGAGAGGGACAATGTGACAATACAGAGTGTTTATCTTATGTTATATATTGTGATATTGTGTTTCGAGGGTGAGAGGTGAAGCAGTTCCCTTGCTCCTATTCTCGGAATGTAGACGTATTGGATCACTTGGAATGTGAGGTTGGATGCAGCGCCAATAATAACCATTACAAGCCCGGAGACAGCAAGCATTAAAACGCACTCGGTAATTCATTTTTATTTACACATGGAAAATAGTTTCTCTTTTTGCGTGCGACTTAGTACTACCGGGCAACAACACTAGTATATATATATATATATATATATATATATATATATATATATATATATATATATATATATATATATATATGCCATCCATTTTGGTAGATTCTCTGCACAGACGGAGTTTTCCTCTTGTGTTTATTATTTTTGACAAAGGGCAGTTTCTTTTCCCGAAATATTAAATAAATGATTTGTAATAATCATCCAGACAAAACACAAACAGCTAATACCACACTTGCTGTGATGTAAGATTTTACGAGAAAATAAATAGTAAGTCCCATTTCGATTTCGATTCATTATTTTTGTTCCTTCCAGCTTACATCCTACTCGGCACTTTGCATTCCCTACAGCCTTTTAAAAACATACTACTACTATTCCCAGCAATGCTTCAAGCAAACTACCATTATCTCTCTCTCTTTCTTTCTCTCTCTCTCTCTCTCTCTCTCTCTCTATATATATATATATATATATATATATATATATATATATATATATATATATATATATTAATGCAGACATATTTCACATATTTTGACCAAAATATGTCTGCAAATGTGTAGCCAAATAATGTTAAATGTGTTACACCATATAAACGCAGTAAGAACTCATGTGACTTTTACCATGTTTATGAAGACGTACCGGATTGCTATATAGTATACACACTTTATAAAAAATGACGGGAAAAAAGTTGCGCTTCGCCAGTGTTCGTACCTTCTATTTATTTAGATAGATTACTAAAATATTCGTATAAAATCATAGAACTACATTCAGTAATTTAATTTTTCATATATAACTTAGCATTTTTAATGACCTAAAAGGTGGAGGATTTTTTTCGAATTTGTTTCACGCCGCAGAGTAGGTCTGACGTTGTTTGACTTGTTATTTGATTTCTTGCTTACCACATGGAATTGTTTCGTCCGCGGAGCTAGAAAAAGGCACGTGTTTCACTCGCTAAATTTTGCGTATTGGGGTGAAAGTACATTATTTATTTATATACAAATAAGTACACCTTGGTCTTTATTATAGGGTGGAAGATATACATATATATATATATATATATATATATATATATATATATATATATAGAGAGAGAGAGAGAGAGAGAGAGAGAGAGAGAGAGAGCGAGCTTAGAGAGAGAGAGAGAGAGAGAGAGAAAGTTAATTTTTACTATAATTTATTATATTATTTATATATATATATATATATATATATATATATATATATATATACTTGATGTACTACTCAGGTGGATTAGGAGACATACTATGTACTGATTACTATGTACTGGGGGCATATATACCCACATGCGGTAAGTTAATGTTTTTCCGTATAAATAGTTGAATACGTTCAATTTTCAGTACCGAAAATAAAATAAAAATATAGATAAATAAAATGACAACATCTATAAATGCGATATATTCATTCCACTACTACTACTAGTGTTAGGGTTCTTGGCTCAGTGGTAGAGCGTCTGTCGTTAGTCTCTTTCGAATATCGCTAGTTCTAGCCATGCTGATGAGTAAGAACGTGTCTGTAAGTAAGTCTTATATATATATATATATATATATATATATATATATATATATATATATATATATATATATATATATATATATATATATATATTCTTCCGTGAAATGTGTTGAATTCTCTATAGCACTGATATCGTAAAAAGTAAACAAATTAATACAAACATACGGATGAATTTTGAAAATTTGAAACACGTGCCTGAAGATATCTGTATTTGATCTATCTAATATATGAAATAAAACCAATCTATTTATCGAATTTCACCATCATCGATGGCCTTGAATCTGACAAATTGATACTTCATTCTGCCTCGCAAATTTGTCTTTTTCTTCCTTCTGTCATGTTTTTTATAACAAAAGTATATACATTATATACTTCGCTTCAGTTTCTTAAAAAAAATATTACAACTATGTGTTTTTATTCAGATGGCTGTCATCGTTGTTATCAGCAGTGAATATCAATTACAATGTACGCCATCTTTTTTATCAGCAGCACATTTAAATAATAATAGTAAATACTAATAGATTATTGCATTTATTATGAGTAAAGGATACTTTTATTATTATTATTATTATTATTATTATTATTATTATTATTATTATTATTATTATTATTATTATAGAGACAGAAGTGGAAAAAATATAGGAATTCTCTTGAAGATTGAAACTTTCACTGTCATATCACGCCAATTAATTTCGTATTCGGTGTGAAAAAATTATTATCTTACAAATGTGTTTAGTTTCTTCGTAAACAAGTAAACCATTCTCCTATTTCATTAACAGTTGAAAACCGAGTTCGCTGAAGAGTGATTTCAGAATCATGAATTATTATTTTCATTTTTGACTTTTTTAATTATGCGATGTCACATAAAACATAACCGTAACAATGCCTCGAACATGTTTTTCTTTTCTTTTAAACGCCATCGCCTGACTCTTTCTCGTGTGTCTATGTTTTTCATTTGGTGGTTACATTCGGAAAATTAATTTTTTTAATTTACTTTTACCATAAATAATTACAAAGTTAATTATTATTTTAATTAATTACTATACTTTGCAGACTTTCAAAATTCTATTTAAAAATCCATAAAAGATAAATGAAAAAGAAAAGTAAATAAAACTCCTAGGCAACGCCGGATCGGGTCAGCTAATATATATATATATATATATATATATATATATATATATATATATATATATATATATAATAAAGATATTTTTTTATAAAATATTTAGAAAACCTTGCACAACGCAGATTATTTGTTTTTAAAATAAATTATTTATTCATCTCAAAAACATTTTTTTTTATAAACTTGAGTACTTTCGGTAAATCTACCATCTTCAGAAAGAATATTTCTTTTTTTTCTTTTTTCTCTTGGTTGAGACATTCTCGTGGCCAAGTTGAAAATCCGTCTAGGTGTTTTGACGAAGTGAAAAAAGTGTCGATATGGCTGTGTGTCACGTGGTCGGCGTGGAAGGACCCGACCACGTGACACACAGCCATATCGACACTTTTTTCACTTCGTCAAAACACCTAGACGGATTTTCAACTTGGCCACGAGAAAAAAAGAAAAAAAAGGAAAAAAAAGAAAAAGAAGAAATATTCTTCTGAAGATGGTAGATTTACCGAAAGTACTCAAGTTTATAAAAAAAAAAATGTTTTTGAGATGAATAAATAATTTATTTTAAAAACAAATAATCTGCGTTGTGCAAGGTTTTCTAAATATTTTATAAAAAAAATATCTTTATTATTTCCACCCACCCAACGCTTCAAATTGTGTGACTTTTCAAAATATCCTTCCACGCCGACCACGTGACACACAGCCATATCGACACTTTTTTCACTTCGTCAAAACACCTAGACGGATTTTTCAACTTGGCCACGAGAATGTCTCAACCAAGAGAAAGAAAAAAAAGAAAAAAAAGAAAAAGAAGAAATATTCTTCTGAAGATGGTAGATTTACCGAAAGTACTCAAGTTTATAAAAAAAAAAATGTTTTTGAGATGAATAAATAATTTATTTTAAAAACAAATAATCTGCGTTGTGCAAGGTTTTCTAAATATTTTATAAAAAAAATATCTTTATTATTTCCACCCACCCAACGCTTCAAATTGTGTGACTTTTCAAAATATCCTTCCACGCCGACCACGTGACACACAGCCATATCGACACTTTTTTCACTTCGTCAAAACACCTAGACGGATTTTTCAACTTGGCCACGAGAATGTCTCAACCAAGAGAAAGAAAAAAAAGAAAAAAAAGAAAAAGAAGAAATATTCTTCTGAAGATGGTAGATTTACCGAAAGTACTCAAGTTTATAAAAAAAAAATGTTTTTGAGATGAATAAATAATTTATTTTAAAAACAAATAATCTGCGTTGTGCAAGGTTTTCTAAATATTTTATAAAAAAAATATCTTTATTATTTCAACCCACCCAACGCTTCAAATTGTGTGACTTTTCAATATATATATATATATATATATATATATATATATATATATATATATATATATATATATATATATATATATAAATATGAATGATAATTTATTTCATTTTGATACTACAAAATTGATTTTGTTTCACGAGAGCAGTTTTTAGGAGCTCACGATCTTCAGGTCTCGAAATAAGATTATGCCTGTTAGAATAAGTTTACAATTCCACAAAGTTATATAAAGGTGACAGACAATTTAAATAGAAATTGAATATGAATAGAAATAGAAATAAAACAAAAACAAACAAACAAAACCAAAACAAAACAAAAACAAAATACAAGTAAGAAGAAAAAGAAAAAGAGAAAAGGTAGGAGAGGGGTCGGAATATGAAAGCATGTATCTATGCATTTTAACGCGTGTCAAAACTGTCTGTCTGCATGTGATTTTCGCGCGTAGAGAACCACGCAAGTGATAGATTAACCGATTCAAGTCAGTTGCCTATTGAAGGGTGGGGGGGGGGAGTAACCCTCTATGGCGCCATAGAAGGTTACTCCCCCTTGTACTCAAAATGAAATAAATTATCATTTATATTTATATTTCCGCTCTATATTTTTATTGAGCACTCTCATAAACCCGGTTCAATTCCCCTGGATTTATATCCTGTGGATTTATACCATACTCGGATTATATATATATATATATATATATATATATATATATATATATATATATATATATATATATATATATATATATATATATATAAATATATATATATATATATATATATATATATATATATATAAGAGGTTTATGTAGTTTGCTTGAAGCATTGTTTATTGGTATATAGAAATGTGATATTTAGAAGGCAATACAATGCAGAGGTGTGACGGATAGACACAAGTTGGAGCAAATAAGACATATAATGGTGGAACAAATGAATTAGTTTCAACCTTAATACAATGTGTACATACACATATATATATATTTATTATTATTTTTTTTTTTTTGGTTGTTTTTCCCCCTTTTAAAACACATATATATCTGTCTATCTACACAATGTTACAATGTTATGTATTACCTGTATCAAGATGGTCTGGTGGGAATTCCGTATGATATAATATTTTTTTTAATTTTCGGGAACTCTTTCTTCTTCAGAACCGTGTTCAACTCAAGTTCAAGTGTATATATTTAACGACCTACCTATCTACATTTCACTTTCTCCGCTGGACTTTTTGATACCGGACTTTTTTGCAATCGGACATTTGCTTGCACTCGGGCAGAGTTTTGCCTTGTGTTTCTTTCCCTACAATTTTTATTTTACTTTCTCAAATTTTGAATTTTGGCCTTTGCCAACTTATCTATCCCAGCGACTTCCTCTGATGATAAGATTTTGATCTTTGAAAAGCCTGGCTTAAGGAAAAATTTAACTTGAATAAATTGCCTTTTTGCGGAATATACCTTGCTATGAGCAACTGAATTGAAAAAAGATTGGACTTTTGCTTTTCTAATTCCTCTTCATCCTTCTACATCACCACCACCACCACCCATTTTTCTGTCTAGTTTCTTTGGTAAAAATTTAAATTTATACTTCTAAATCACTTCCGAGTCCTGAACGAGACGTGTAAGCGTCAACACGTTAGTTGATCCCCATAGACTGTGTCTAGTGTTTATTTCATTTTATTTATAAAACCTCTAATTTTTTATATTGAGCACTTTTCATAAAATATTGGTTTACGTTCATGTTATAATTATATATATATATATATATATATATATATATATATATATATATATATATATATATATATATATATATATATATATATATATATACAGGGTGGGCCAAAATAAGGGTCCTATCTTTAAATTTGAATAACTTGAATTTGAATAACTTCCACAAAATAAAAGTTAAACTCACCAAACTTTATGTGTGTGTAGACTGACCCTTCCGAGATTTTTTGAAATAAACAAAACAAATTTTAGCCGAAAAACACTTCTTAAAACTTACAAAAACTAAAGTATTGTTTTTTACACTGTTTTGAGTTTTTTAAGCAAAAATAATGTTTTCTAAATGAGGGTACGTTCCTTAGGGCTAATACGGCTCATGCTTGCTTCGGAAGGGGTCCTTTACTTATTCTAAAAAAAAAATATGTTTAAATCAATAAATAAAAAAGTTATGAATTTTTAAAAATAGGACACTTATTTTTGCCCACCCTGTATATATATATATATTATACAAATTATTTATTTAAAAACTAGACGTTACATATTTCAGTAGTGTACCACGGTTTTATCCAGATGGACTGACTTTTTAAACTTTTAAACGTCGTCTATAACCCATAAGGAATCTTCAGCGACTCGAAATGAAAACAACAGGAAGAAATAGCGCTTGAATTCACCGTCAAACGGTGCATTGCTGAAGCGTCCCTTTTGAAGAAATCACCGGGTTAAGATGTCAGGGTTATATATTAATATATGGGTCTTAATCGTAATTAAGTTTTACTTAAAATAATTTAATTATTGATGATAGATGTCTGTTGTACCGGTTCAAATATGTGTTTATTTTTTAGGGATAACTGTGTGGCGTAGTTTGTTGGTGGGTAAATGTGTTAACTTCTGTGTGTTTTTTTTAGTGTTTTATCTTATATTAACTTTTTTTGTTTATTTATTTATAGTTTTATATTTTTAAGTATATTTATGGGGGGTCTATATTTGAGTGGATTAATTGCTATGTGGTGGCTGGATGTTGAAGGAGGGTATATCTTTATCAGTGAAATGGTTTATCCAAGGAATATCGAAATGTGTTAACTATTATTGAAATATGTATTCGTGTCGGATTCTTGTATTTAATTAATTCTGTTAGCTTTATCTAGTAATGTTTACGAGTCTATTGTAGCTTCTGTGTGAGACGGAAGGGTTGATTCTTGGTCATAGATAATTTCTTTAATTTAATGGGGTTTGATAGTTATATTTTTAGGCGTTTAAACTAGTAAGATTTATGTATTTATCCTATTAGATATTTTAAAGAATACGATGGGGTATCTAATGAGTTATGTTATATTTGTGATAGATGGGGTTAAAGGGGATGTGAGTGTGGGATATATTGGGGATTGTAGGGAGATGTGGTTGTGACTTGCCCAATATATCTGGGAGAGGAGGAGGGGATGTTATGTTGTATATAAAAAATTGATGAATTTTGGAAAAGTTTTTGGGTGGGTGGTTATGTCAAATATTTTCTATAATGTGGAGATTCATTCTATGGTGTGTATATATATATATATATATATATATATATATATATATATATATATATATATATATATATGGGAAATGAAACAGAAAAAAATGAAAAAAGTGAAATATTTTAAAAATCAATACATTATGCAATTTAAATCTCAAAGATGTTGTCAATTTCCTTATATATATATATATATATATATATATATAAATTAATTTATTTTCACAATTAGCCAAACAACGCAGCCAAACCACGTCAGTCATAGATGGGAAGCCCGATGGGCAAGTTTCGCACTCCTTTGGGTTCTTCAGTAGGATACATCCGAACCCAGTATTCGATATACATATATTTATTTACATGGCGATCGTTAATATATATATATATATATATATATATATATATATATATATATATATATATATATATATATATATATATATATAATAAAAATAAAACAACACTGAATCACATAATCACATGTGATTCCGTGTTATTTTATTTTTATTTTATCCTTGCTCTGTCTATTACATTGAGCCCTCATACTCGGATTTCCTTCTGGAATTTATTTCACTCTAACACTATATATATATATATATATATATATATATATATATATATATATATATATATATATATATATATAATTTTATTCCTATATAATTTTATTGCTAGCTACCATATCGCAGAATGGTTCTTGATTGTAGTGTTTAGATATAATAATAATTATTATTATTATTATTATTATTATTATTATTATTATTATGAATTAATGTTATTTGATATGCAAATTAGCATATCACACGGTAGTCTAAAGGGTAATATATTATTAATATTATTATTTATTAATGTATATATTAGTGAAATTTTAAGCTGAATTATTTCGACACTTGATTATTGGGGAAATGGTAGTTTAATCAGTACCATTGGAGAGCCATGAATATTATAACTGTCCTGTTTTTAAATCTCCGAAACAGTTACATGGTAAACAGCTGATGATCCCCGTGTTAATATTAGACGCTTAAGGTCTCCTGTTTTTGTTTCACTGTTAGATACTTAACCTCCCTTTTTATTTTATTTACTTATTTATTTATTTATTTATTTATGAATTTTCCAACGAATGTTAAGTCTGCAATATCTTGGATTTAGTTAGTTTATATGGGAATTTAAACTGCATTTTACTTCTTTTTTTTCCTTTGTTTAAAATGACTCAAAGCTTCTTTAGACTATATATATATATATATATATATATATATATATATATATATATATATATATATATATATATATATATATATAAATGTGTGTGTGTATGTGAGTGTTTGTGTGTGTGTATGTGAGTGTTTGTGTGTGTAAAATTTATCTATATTAGTTTGTAAATGTCCCCACATAATGTTTAATGTAATGTTAATAATCAACGAATAAACTTTACATTTATTACGTATTTAAATTGATTGGGATGATTATTACGTCACGATTTTATTTATGTCAGAATCAAATAAGAATATTTAATTGTGTCGCTAATTCTTTTCCTCTCCTTATAAAAAGATCGGATTCAAGTCAAACCAAATTGAAATATCCAGACGATACATGTAAAAGAATTTCACCCAATTTTCTCAACAAGATGGAATAAAACTTAACGAATTTTTATTGTAAAGACTTGTTTAGTAAATCACAAAAGTCTAATGTTCTTGAGCCTGCTCTCGGCCTTCCAAACCAGCAGAATATCCGATAAAACTTACTTATATTTGCATATCAGTTTTATAAAAAGAGATTTTATTAATCAATTATTATTATATATAATACTATATATAAAAAAGGTCTAGCGGATAAACCTATTTTTTAATAAATCTCATCGATTTATTTTTTTCGTGCGATTGGAATTAATTTTGACGGAAGCACTTTTAGGTTTACGATTTTCATAAACATTTCTGCCATTCTTTTATTTCACCATCATTTTGGGAGGTGACGGTGGTTAATTGGATAACGACATGGACTGACGACCTGGGTGTTCCAAGTTTGAATCCAGTCAGTTGCACAGTACCACTTTCACTTAGGGATGTTGGCAACCTTCTCGTGGTCCTTCCCGTAAGTACCCGATGTCTTTCCAGAAAGTTTTCTAACTAGAAAAACATCGGAGAAACTAATGCAAACACCAGAATCATCTGATTCACACGAAAGAAGAAAACCATCATTTTAGCCACACAATTGTTACGCATTTTTTAATTCCATATATATATATATATATATATATATATATATATATATATATATATATATATATATATATATATATATAGTTTGCCATAAGTAACTACATATTTCCTTTTCTTTGTAACTTCGTTGAGACTTAAGCATTTCTTATATTTCATGCGTGATTCGAAAGCGTGAATCGTATAATTTTATAGCATCGTTGAACCTAAGGAACAAATCCGACGTGCCATTGCTCAAGTGCCGTTGAAGCCGTGTGCCAAAGTATGCTGTTCAATCAATGAAAGATTAGAAAAGTGCACTGAGTTCCATGGAAGGCACACGGACCTTTAATAAATGTTTTTATAAACATAATGTTGTCTGTTGCAAAATCTGAAGTGCACACCTAGTTTGTATATTGCATATTACTTTCATGTTACATCTATTATGTTAAAATATTAGCATACAGTTACTTATGGCGGACCCTATATATATATATATATATATATATATATATATATATATATATATATATATATATATAATTAACGATAAGTGAAGTATCGTAAAGTGATCTAACGTGATAAAGTAAAGCTCAATACGTTGAGTAGAGCAATCAAGTTTAAAGAAGGAAAGAAGAAGATAAAAAATTGCATAAAATTACATAAAATTACATAAGATTGATACAAATTTTATTACATCGAAAGTTCAGATGCAAGGAGTTACACTAATCCTTAAACCATGGGTTTTCAAAGATAAAATTCTTCTCGTCATTGAAAAACTATGGTTTAAGGATTAGTGTAACTCCTTGTAATAAAATTTGTATCAATCTTGTATAATTTTATGTAATTTTATGCAATTTTTTATCTTCATCTTTATATATATATATATATAGGATCCGCTACTTTTTCTGTAGACGTTCGCTAACACAAACGAAATCGGTCACATCTCTTGTTTTTTTTTTCTCCTGCACTTTAACCTGTTTTCCGTATGTCATTTTTCACACATTTTGTCTACCACGGCATTTCATTTTCATGACTTATCGTGTACCTTACCCCATATATATATATATATATATATATATATATGGAAAAAGAAATCCAAAACTATATTATTTATGTATTCATCAACGTTTCGTCCTTATTGAATAACTTCCTCAACATGAAACAATGTTGAAAAATCATACAGATATTAATTTTGATTTGCCAGAAAATTGTCCAACTTTTGACTGTGGATGTGAAACAATCGAAAAATGAACATTACGATCATGGTTTGACCGTTATCCTCAGCAATCTGTATCTTTCAAGGGATGAGATGATGACTTGGACTTATATATATATATATATATATATATATATATATATATAAAGTGAGTTGAAACCAACAAAATTTGAATATTATTTTCAGTTTCAAGAATTCAAACACAACGATTATTTGGTGTACGATCGTTTCAAAGACAATTTGGAAATATTTTATTTCGTATCATAGTTCTGATGACTTTAAATCGTCTCTTAGTCAGCGCCGTTTTCAACATCACATACAGAAGTCATTTTTAAAAAAAATATCAGATTTCAGTACTATTTGAAAAAATATATTTGAAAAAATATATGTGAAAAAATATATTTGAAAAAATATATACATTCAGACAATATTGGAGACAAAACCTCTTATTATGCGTGAGAGAGGGTGAGAGTGAGAGACAAAAACTCGGTAAGAAAATCGTAAATTACAATTAATTAGATAATTAAGATTATTTCTTTTTTCAAGCATAACTCAATCCCAAAACCAAGGAATATTTTAACATGTATTACATTGTGTAATGAAAATATATAAGGAAAAGGTCGAGTATAATAATAAATAGTGTATGAATTGCTGTAAATGTGAAATATTTTGTGAATCTACAAATCAAAACGAGGGGTGATTGGTCTAATCACTACCTGACTATGGGATCGGCTATACTGGGTTCAAATCCTATCAGATCTATTCTGGTCATGTACGCACTAATACGGTTGGGAAGCTGATGGGTATAAAACAGCGACTTTTGTTTGATTAATCGTTTACAATATTTTTTCATTATTAAATAAGCCAAAAATGGTTGACATGCCGTAGGACAGAAAAACGAATAAAAACAACGAACAAATGAGAGAATCTTAGAAACCAAAATCTATCCAAATGCAAATATTAAATTTAAATAAAAGTTCGATACTTACCAAAAGTGTTGCAAAGAAGAGGGTGTATATACAAGGATGTGCCATGGTGAAAGACGACGTGTGTGTGATTTTGGTAAGGAGGCTCATGTTTTTTTTATAACCAGTTGGAAGCGTCGTTGGCCTTTCCAGCGAGTGTCTTCAGTGGAAATCTATCTTCTTCTGAGTTGGTTGGATCCGCTGACGTCACGAGTTCTGCAACGCTACACGAATACAAAGATCGGAGTGTCAAGGAATGAAAGAGGGCATTTAATTGCGATGTGCAGGTCTGTGGGGGTGGCAAACATACACACACACAACCTACGTACATACATTGTGTATTGTGAGGGGTTCGATATCAGTTCAACAAAATATACGTACGTGGGATTTATATCGTATACAAAAAGCAATATTTTGAAAAATATTAAAATCTGCTGTATGGCGAAAGTTTCCTTGAAAATGATAACAATCAGGAGTAATTTTTAATACGTTTCACCAATTAAGGATATGTTTTCCTCCGTGTAAGATCATTTTCGTAGAATCATACTATTGCGTCACCAAACAACGACCCGCGGGCCAAATCCGGTTCGCTGAGTTCTACTGTCCGGCCTATCTTAAAATACAAAACCGGGGGGGGGGGGCAAATAGAAAGCCATTGGGCGTTATGACGCATCTTAGAAAACCATAGAAAAGACTAGTAGATCTATGTTGCAAAAATGTACTCATTATACATGTAATTTGAATATCTATGTAAGAGGCTCTTGTTAAATATTGGGCGAGTATACACGCTAGTATATGAATTGGCTAGTTGAAAATATATGGAAATGAATGTTCAGTCGGGGTTAATTCGGTGAACTCGAAGTTAGTTTTGCTCGGCCATGGGAATGTGACGTCACATGGCTCAAAGAGAGAGTGAGTAAGAGAAGTCGACAATTCGTTGAAATCCCTAGAAATGCGAACATGTTATTTTAAGATATTCTGATATTATATGATTAATTTGTGATTATCGATGCACCCCTACCCCACTGGTGCGTGATGAACATACACTGTCTTCCTTGACTAGGTCCCTTTTCAAAAGAACTTGTTTGCAGGTGGCGTTTCCTCAGTCTAGCAGAATCACTAAAAGGACGCGCACAAGAACTCAGCTAGCAAGGTATGATTATGAACTTTCATTTATTCATGTATGGCACAAGGTTAGAAACGTAACAGCTCTGTCCGTTCATTGGTATGTCCCGTTTAAATTTGAAATAGTATTGTTGGATACGTCCACACATCGGCATCTGTAAGAGGCGCTGTCTACCCGTCGGTAGGGCAGCCGGTTTGTCACACTTCAATTTTTAAAAGCATTTTAATCGCCAAACGTGCAGATTGGGTGGATGCATTTAAGAACACCCGTCCTTATGTTTTATTTCATTAATACTAGTGGAGCTCGTGTCCCGCCGTTGCCCAGGAAAATTGACGGAACCAAAAATCGCAACACCCAGAATTAAATTGACCGAAAAAAAAAACGAAAATACTAGCTTTACCCAAAATGTTAAGCATTTATTCACGATATAGGAAATATTTGAAAATAGAACTGTGGGTAATAGTAAAATTAAAACATTGTCGAATAAAATAAAAAAAAAACAAATAGTAAATTAATGAGAGTTCGTTTTGCAAAGTAATATGCAAATTAGTTCACCTTCGGACATCGATCGCAGAGACATAATTGAAACTTCAAAAAATATCATATTTTCATTGGATTTCATCTATATTTGTTAGACACCAACTAAGCAAAATTTCCTGAATTCCAATGTCTTCTTATGACCTCTTAAGCTTAAGCCTTCAATTTGAAGCATTTTCTAGAATCAAGTCATGGAATGGATTTTGATTAAAATTGGAATAAGGATTCTAGACATAAGACATCATATCTTGATTTTAATCTTCGTAATGGGACGTAAAAGTGGTGCAAAACTGTTCTGTTCGAGGAATTAATTTTATCCGTCTTGAGACTGGTATTCTTCTCGTTATAATATAATTGTATACACATGAAATAATGATTATATATATATATATATATATATATATATATATATATATATATATATATATATATATATATAAAGTGTTGTTCACCTACAGACGACGTCGTTTCGGGCTCTCTTACTCTCATCAGTATAGGAGTGGCGGTTGCAGGCAGTCGCATGGGCTCAAACGCCGTTCGTAGATTCAGGCTAGAATCACGAGACAAACGCAGTCGCGAGAAATCGACACAGACAGTAATTGAAATTAAGATACACTTACTCAGGAGGCGAGGCAGCGTCATTGCTGTCTACAGTGTTCAACCCTCGAGCGGAACTAGCATATATATATATATATATATATATATATATATATATATATATATATATATATTTATTTATTTCAAAGTTTGTCTGACTTAATCGTATATATTAGATTCTACGAGATTCTAAATTTAATTATGTTGTTTTTTTGTATTAATGAAACAAGTTTAAGATAAATGGTCAACAGTTCCATGAAAAAGTTATCAGACACGAAGGACGGTAGAAAGTGGACCTTCAGCAGCCTTGTAAGTCTCGCTTCCCTTATTTTGCCGTTTAGTCCTCACATTCCATAGACGATGTTTCTGACAAAGGGGGAAGAATTGCTGTTTTCTGGGTCGGAATCTAAGCATCTAATACTTATCGTTGACTCGTTTTTGACCTAGAAGTAGTATTTTGTTTAGCTTCTTACATAGAGCGATTTCCATAAAAATATTATGACCGGTGTGACGTTAACATCGACTGTTTCATAGATAAATCGTTACGTTACACTGGCAGTTACTCATCACTTGAGTGGTGTTAATATTTATTAATATTTTCCGATTCTGAAACTGTATCTGAGCAGACGAACGTATTCTAAATGATAATCAACGACAAAATAGTCGCTAGAAAGTTTATTTTTTATTGTTGTCGACTCGTGTAAAAGTGTCGTGCATCATTTACAATCGCCATTCCCTTGATAGAAAACCGGATACGGTTAATTGATGTGATCTTCACCTCACCTTCCTATGTGACACCATCGAATATACTCAGCAAAAATTCAGTAGCGATCGCATAGAAGATCGCCTCAGGTTATCCTCTTGGCACTGATAACCAAAATCAAAGCGTGGTATCTGTTCCTGCTCTCCTGTTTAAGCTCCCAAGAACTCTGTGGATCGCATTTTAGATATCGACTCGTATCCGATCTCTTGTTCTTCCGTCTGGTAACAGGACGTTTGTTTCAGTGTGGCTAACTACTCTGGCTCACATGATCAGCTAGTCGTAAATACCGGCGACTTCGTCCGGCTGTTGACTAGCATCGCCACCAACTTGATTAGCTGCTCCTACCGATGTTCTAATGACTACGCCTGGCTGTTGACTAAATCCACTAGCCCAACCATTGACTTGACCATCCCATATGCCATTTAACTCCGCAGTTGAATCCTGGTAATTATACTGGATCAGCCCAGAATCAAGCCCATGAACTGACGTCTCTTTCAGGACAATCTATAAAACTACAACACTTGCAATATATATGTCTTTCCGAGGACATACCCTGTCCTTATCACGACAAATTTGTTAGTTTGTTAGTTTGACATCCACACTTCGACTATCATCGTTGGAGAAGCAAGGCAACCAGGCACTGAACGTCAACGTTCCGGCGACACAATTGATTGAACGTAACCGTTCATAATTACCTTCAATTAGATTCAATTCCTGTGTTATTTACCCGTTGTCAAAATGTCTTTGTGTCTAACAAGTTGCAAGATCAATAACCATACATCGGCCTCTGTAACACGTATACATTTAAGGGAAAGTTACAGATCGTTTTCGCATTATATTAATTTTATACACGGGACGCTGATTACTATTTCTCGAGTTTGACAAATTTCATTAATAGAGAAAGGTCTTATGAATGTTAATAACAATTAAACGGAGAACACATATGTGTTAGAAAGTGGAGGTTCGTTGATAAAGCACCGATTGTGAACACACACAAAACATAACCTGGGAGAGCAAATGATGTATGATAAAATGTTAGATAATGGCCCTGTGAGAGTTGGGCGCATCTATTGGAGACAGGTTTGGCTTACGCGATTTGTGGCGGAGTCATCCCGTGCAATTCGGTCCGATGCGTTCCCACGGCTCACGGCGACAACTGATCTAACCTTAAGGTTACGGGAGGTCAAAGAGTTGACATCACACCTGCGTGTTGATCACGAGATTTGGTAGCGAGAGTTCCGCGTGGGAGAATTGAATTGGGATTTTAATCAGTTACTGGTTTGGGACCAAAGAATCAACAACGCCAAATATGACGTAAATCTAAGAGCCAATTAGTAGATCATCCCTATTCCTCCCTCTCAAGTAATTAAGAATATTAACTAGTGAATTTAGTTAGCGTAACCTCTCTTTCGATCCCAACGAACTCGTTCAAGTCGGCTAATTAAAATAGTCAAATAAAAGCGGCTGTTTAAAACAGAAAAAGACTTTGTCGTACTGTTAAGCAGTTGATTTCAGAGCGGAGACAATAGCACGAAAAGAATGATGACAGCGGCGTCGGCGGCAACGGTGATGGCAAGACAACTAGTCGCGAAAAATGGTTGCAGGCGAAAAGAAAGGCGGTACGAATAGTATCACACAACAGCGATAAGCATGCGACAAATGGCTGCCGGCAGACGACGTGAAAAGAGAGAGAGAAGAAACAAGGTTAGTGCAAGCAGTACGAATAGTTCCGGGCAGTTGAGGTTCGCGAAACCTAGCTACGACATATCGACCCCATTGAATCAACAGCGAATTTCACCAAAGAGTTTGGTGAGGCCAATAACCAGCAATACAACAAAAGTAAATTAGTCAAATGACCCTCCAACCCGTAACAATAAAATAATGTTTTCAAAATTATTTTTTGGTAATCTGAAGATTATTACTGCTTAATCGATAAATTCAATAATTGCACTTTAAAATATTCATTATTATTTATAAAATGACATTAACAATTACTATTTATTAATAATTAAATAAACGTTTAATCAGATAAAATAGTAACTTAAATTCATGTTTAATCGCTGGCGACCATACTATATACAATCTTTACTACAATTTAACCTTTTTTAAATAATTTTAGGTCAACCAACAGAATCCCAGGCAGTGTCAGTGTGTGTTCGCTCTGTCGCTCGTATATTTGTACACATTGATGATAGTTACATTAATGGGTTAGCTCCTGTAAGGACCTTAAGACTAGATTAGCCTGAACGCATGCAACTCCAATACTCCCTATATATATATATATATATATATATATATATATATATATATATATATATATATATATATATATATATTTCGATACAGAAAATCAGTACAACTTTACAAAATCAATACAGCAATTTATTTTCTAAATTAATTGAGCACTCTTATGGAATTTTTCCTACCATCTTACAAAAGAAGTGATATATATATATATATATATATATATATATATATATATATATATATATATATATTATTACAAATAAAAAAGAGTAGTTGAATAGAAATTATCAGAAATACAATGTATTTCATAAATATTAAACCTAGACGAGCCAAATCTATCTTATCCCGGGACTTTTCTATTTTGCCTTTGAGCCCAGACGAGTCATAAAGGAAGAAATGTTATTCCTGTTGGACTGACGCCGTCAACCCACCCCTAACCTTGCACTCAAAAGAAGCGAATCTTGTGTCCTATTAGCGACACCCCGCCACCGTCCTGAACCTAACCGATGAGAAGTCAGATGATACATCCGATCGATTGCCGTCTCTTAAAACATTTACGAACGAAGATCAAAGTATCGCCGCCTTTTAACTCTTATTTCCGGTTAGCGACACCCTCTCCCCCATCCTAAACCCTTAGCTGAAAGGAAAGCCAAACGTCGGCCAAACATCTTGTGTCATCTCTTAACATTCACGAATGCCTTGACCCAAAATCAGTGCAAAGTATTGTCGCATGGTAACTTAAAGAAACCATCAACACACATCCATACCCGCCCACGCATATCAACAGAGAAGATATAAAAAGCGAGTTAGCGAATCGACCAGTGAGTTCCTGTCATTCGAAGAGTGAGCTGTCGTCGGTCAAGGAGACCATTTAACACCAGCATATGCACTGTGAGCTATGAAAAAGAACAAGAAAAGAACGAAGCAGAGAAAGAATTAGACTCCACAACCGAACTGATTTCCACGATATTTTCTTCTATGCCGAAAGTTAACTTGACGAAAACAAAGACTTTTCTAGGTTGCATCACGCAACTTGCCGTTGATTGTAAACATATCACACTACCGCCGAGATGGCGAATACATTTCCTATGTAAAGATTGCATCGCACCAATTTGAGACTCCTATGATTACACCCATATATATATGATTCTTGAACATTTACATCTTGATATCTGCTGACGACTTTTCTATCCAAAGATCAGTGTGGACCTTTGATGAGTGTGGGCCTTATAACAACCTTTCACATTCTGTTAGTAAATAATCCTTTTTCTTTCTGATTTGTTTGGGACACTATTTTTGTTCACAGATTTTGTTCGCTATTAGTTAACGTTAAACAGTATCTCTTTCCCCTAAAAAATTACTTTGTTTTTATTGTTGTTTGTTCTTTACATGTTTATCCCTTCTCTTGCTATTCTATAAATAGATATTTTAAAAATCTTAACTTGGTGTTTGAGTCGTCTTTTACCTGCTCGTTATTCTTCCTTATTTTTTATGTCTTGAACTGGAGAATCCCCTTCCCCCGTATTTATGTTGATAATATTGAGGCTTAGAGACCTACGAAACACTTCCTGGCACTTTTTTCCTTTCTATATTAATCATTGTCACGTGCTCGCTGGTTTATCGTTGAAAGGTCTTTATATAAATTGGTTTTACTTCGCCTCAAAATCAAGAAAAATAAATCTTCTTGGTACTCTCACTCATCGAGCACTTATGACCTGTTCACCAACCCGACTTGATGCAGAACTTGGTGAAATTACTAATATTTGTTTTGCTAATCGATATCCCATAAATATCATAAAAAACACCATTGCACGCAAAGTTGCTATATTTAATGGTGGTAAATTTATTGGCCCGTCACGATGCCCTATTTATTTGAAACTTCCATGATTAGGTTCTGACGGCCTTGACATTGTCAAAAGGATTTCTTCTATCAAAGTGTAGTATCTGTTCCGATGGTTACTGCACCCCATAGACTGGTATTGTCTTGGCCTTCGGGGCTTGATTAACGCCGGTCATGGGTCTGTCCTGTGCAGTTCTAGGAGGTCCATCTCCCAGGCTTCGCCTCCCCTCTTTTGGGAGGAGTAAGTTTATTGCTTACTGCCTGAGGCGCCCCTACCGGGGAATGCCGACGGAGCTGCCTAGGCAATTTTTAAACCCCACTTTCCCGACCCGACCTTGGGTCACATCTTACTTGTGGGAGTAAGATAAAAACTGGCCTTGTGCCTAACTCCTGGAGAGGAGTAAATCAATACTCAACGTTGTTTTTAGCAACTATGCTGATGGTAGTTTACACGACTCGAACCTTTTTCTCTCCTTTTCGTAACGATGTTTTGCCAGCCATTCAAAAGAATTCTGTTGTTTATAAATTCCTGTGCCAGTGTGGAGCTGACTACGTTGGTAAGACATCCCAAAGATTAGAAATGAGAATATCCCAGCACATACCACTTGATATTCGTTAACACAAGGTTTCGAGATCATCCGGAAACTTTCAAACACACGAATCTGCCATCGGTAATCACCTGGTTGGTAAAAATAGTTGTTCTGACAAGTATTCCGATGGGTAGTTTTCTGTTTTACACAGTGCTAGGTCGAACTACCATCTCAATATTATTGAGGCGTTAGTTATTAACAATTCTCGATCGAGCCTGTGTAAACAAAAGATTTTGAAGCATGAGTTGGAGATTCAAACCCACCATAACCTTGAGAGATTTACGGGTTTTTTTTTCTTAATCGTTTTCTCCAACTGTAACATTTTTTCTCTCATATCTCGATTTTCTTAGTTTTTAATTTATCATTCTGACGTTTCCTCTTAGACGATAAGGCCTTAAGGAAAATGTTAGCAATTTTCTTTTTTTTTCACCCGCCCGTTTCATTGATTAAAAAATGTTTATCCTACGATTTTGTTGTACGCAAAATTTACTTACACACACACACACACACACACACATATATATATATATATAATTATATATATATATATATATATATATATATATATATATATATATATATATATATATATATATATATATATATATATATGTATATATATATATATTTGTGTGTATATATAATATTTATAAATAAATATTAAATTATTAATACCTACAGACGCTATCGTTTCAAGCTTATTGCCCTCATCAATGCAGGAAAGTAACAATTACAGACGTATTCGGAACTATGCATTGGAGGTATTCGACAGTCTATTTTTAACATCCCAGAGAGTGCTCGACTTTAATTTCTTAAAGGGGCTTATTATAATAATATTTATAAATAAATATTAAATTATTTATACATACAGACGCTAGCGTTTCAAGCTCATTTCTCTCGTCAGTGCAGAAAATATATTTATTGTCATGCTATTTTGGATGGAGGCAATAAACGTATCAACGACGTCATGACGTCATGACGCCATTGAATTCGTTGGCAACAAATAACGATCGGTGATGCTGAACACAATCTCCAAAAATAGACATTCGCTTCTTTTTTAACTGAAATAACATAAACTCTTTGTTAGCTAGTTTCGTGATGACATTGCAAGCATCTGAATATTCATTTCATGGTGGTTTTGTTTATTTATATGAGCCATTCCCTCGTCGTTTCACAGTAAGCAAGAAGGGGGACATGTAGAATCAGTTTGCTTCCGAAACACTGGCTGATTTATTGCCAAGTTTTTAATTAAGAATTGAAATAAAAAGAAGACTTCTCGAGACAACCGCCAGATGATTTGCGTTCATAATTTAGAATATCTTGAAACCCCAAAATCCAAAAGTCGCACCCCGTTCACGGAACATTAACTAACCCTAACCCTAACCCGTTCGCGGAACATTAACGCATTACAATGTCACACATTTAAGAAACTGCGGTTACTTTTTTAGTTTACTAGTACAAAATATTTACGATCTAATTACACACCTAAACACTGGATTTGTTAACAGAATATTCAATTTTTAACAAAGAGATTCAGTTTTCTAGGTAAGTTGAACGTAAAATGACCCCCTTTACTTGAACATTTGACTGGTAAAAAATTGCCTCTCTAAAAATTGAAAATAATACCACTGTCGATGGCAGCACCCTGAAGGGCATTGGGTATAAAAATCTTTCTAATTTTCTCTATTCTGATCTGGAGCACGTGGTGTAATAGGGGAAAAGTGTCTTGTTACTTTTAACACCTCTAAAACCTTTCGCCAACTACTCTCGGGTCCTTGTTTTCTCCCAGTTGAAATGAATGGCTCTCTCCTTAGGAGAGCCCCTACTTTTGATAAGCTTTTTAGGATTGCCTCACTCCAGATCTAGAATGCCAGACATATATCCAATATGTTGCTAATTTTGCTGGATCGATGGTTGGATAATGCCACCGCTCTCGAAAGTACTTGACTCCTGGTGCCATCCTCTACCTATATACGAATCAGATACATCATCAGATGAAGTACTTCTGATACATCTGGGGAGGTACCGCTCTTTCTGACCTTGTAATCCAATGGGGGATCTCTTCTGTTTTCTACAACCCCTTTTTCATAGAAGAGACCTTGCTAGTCTTACTCTACTCTATTGATATTTCCATGGAAATTTGAAACATTCACAGCAAGAACTCGTCTTATTGTCCAGCTAAATGTAAAAAAAACTATAAAACAAACACCCACAAAGTTGATATATTCTTGATCAGCGTTGACCTGGAAGAATAATATCTAAAAGTTATAAAAAATATGTATTCTTTGACCCTAAACTGGCGCATATTTCAGCTGTTTTCCAGCCAATAAGTAAAGGGAAGTAACTGATTTTTTTCAATTAGTTAATTCTTCTATGTCTCGAATAATCTATATAAGGAAGTGTGTGTTTCCAGAGAGATGAATGGGCTGGGCGGAGTAGAAAGGGGACAAAAGGGGGAGGGGGAATAGAGAGGTAAAGATAGAAGTTTTAATAGAAATATGTTACACTTTCATCCCGGGCAACGCCGGACAGCCCTGCTAGTTATAAATATTTTGTTTAATACGAGGATTTATGTCATTAAAAAAAATAATTCGGTTATCGACCTCTGACCGCCATATTGGATCTATATATAAACCGGTAAAATATTTTAGTCATGAAAACCTCTGTTGAAACAAGTTTCCTTTCTAATGCTTTCATGCAGTTTTGTTTCAAAGAACGTTTAAAAACGGTAGTTAAATGAAGATTTACCCGAAACATCTGAACACCCCCTTCATGCGTGTAACTTAACTGTGTCATCGCATTTAAGGGTGAAGAGTGCGGGAGGAAAATAATATCTATAAACAAAACAGAAATAAGATGCTTTCTTGTCATGCTCAGTTTATCTATCAATAGGGCTCCACCCATAGTTACGGAACTGCGTCTAGTTACGCCCCTGTTAACCGCCTGTTATCTTTGCATCACAGACAAATATAACACGGTTAAATAAAAAGCAGGGTCGTATAACCTGTTATCAGCAAATCAATCTTAATATTAATATATAATCTCACTTATAACATAATATTTATAACTAGCAGGGCTACCCGACATCGCCCGGATTCCCAGCTTCCATAAATTACGTAGATTACAGAAAAAATAAAAATAAAAGTAAACAGTCTGCTTAATATTGTAGTTTTAAATGTCTAAGTTCAGTTTGGTAGAAAATCAGAGTAAAAATAATTATGTACCAGGTTAGGTTCGAACTCAAAAACTATCTAAGTATGGCGTGCTAACCAATTGACCCACGGGGGTAAGTACGAAAAGGTGACGCTATTAATATATAAACCAGACTGTCTTTTCTCTCTCTCTCTCTCTCTCTCTCTCTCTCTCTCTCTCTCTCTCTCTCTCTCTCTCTCTCTCTCTCTCTCTCCCTCTCTCTCTCTCTCTCTCTATCTATATATCTATCTATCTTTAGGGGCGAATGTCGGTCAGCAAAATACAATGAAAGAAATGAGAGAAAGAAGGCGGAAAGGACAAATATAGACTTCCTTTTTTTCACTGGTAAATATCGAAAAAAACTGTCTGTCATTAAATTAGTACTCGGTGATTTGGGTGGCAGTATAGGGACTTCTTCCTGTGATGATAAGAACTCTTACGCCTCCTTTATTATGACTAATAAAAAAATATATTGATTAGGATTAAATATTCAAATCTATGAAATCGATGACTCTCTTTGATACTTTTCAGGACTGTACATTGGTGTTCTCATACATTTCTGAACCACCGGTAGGATCTTCAACCTCGCTTGATTTCATATCAAGTCCAAGACATTCTAAACTCTTGTATAGCAGCTCCTATATTCTGATGATACGGACTCTGTTACCTACACTAAAGAGGATATGCAGGTGGTAATGGACCACTTTTCCCGAGCATGCACCACATTTTAACTCACCATCAATCTGGAGAATACTAAGGTGATGCTCACCACTCCACCGGAACTAGTATGTCGGACCTAACATCTGTAGCAAGGACTACTTTTGAATGCGTAATCACTGTCCCTGTGAGCTGGCTTGTCCAATCAAATCACAGGGCGCAGTAATATCGTTAGTTCCCTACGGGACTACTTATGTTCCCTTAGGGTTCGAGGAAAAAGAGGAAACGACTCCTGGCACCAGCTTGGACACATCGCAGAGAGCACCAGCGAGGAACGAGGAAACGCTCTCTCTCCTGCCGCCGTCGCCACTTGACGACTACTACCATCTTCACCTGAAGAAATCCACGGGCAGCCCTAAGAACTCTTATATTCTTCCTCTTCCCCAGACGGACACTGTCCCACTCTCTTCTACCTATACCAAACGGCATAGGTAACCTTGAGTTAATAAAACCCCTTTTTGTTATAGTTACAGAAATACTTTTCGTTGTTCCGTTTCTTTACGAGAAGATAAAAGGATAACTCCTTTCATCCTCTCATCATCTCCTTACAAATCTCCTTACAAATGGTGACCCGACGCTAAAAGAAAAAAGAAAACAGACCTTCTGATATACGAAACGTAAGGAAAAAACGGAATAAAAAAACAAACAAAAAAAACCCTCGAAAAGTTATTTCTGCGACGAAAAGGTGTTAAAACTCAACCCCACGGCGACATAAAAAAAAAACTCCGTCGTTTTAAAAAAAGATAGAAGAAAGAACTTGGAAACTTTCGAATGACAATTTTTTTTTTGAGAAAGCAAAACTAATAAGGACTTTCTTCTAACACAAAAACACTTTCTCCCTTTAAAAAACAAAACAAAACAAAAAAACAGTCACAAATTGAGCAAGACACGAAACTCTGCGTAAGGGGACCAGATTGTGTGTAGTCGACTAATTTGTACCCTCTCCCAAGATGAATCTTTTTATTCCGAGATACTGCTAAGGATAGAAAAAAACTAACAAAGACTTCGGTAAACAAGAAAAGTGCATGTGGTCAGAAAGAGACATTACCATCAAAGCGAAGTTTAATGTGTACAAATCGTGTGTCCTGTTTATTGTCCTTGGGACATGAACCGTCGACACATTAAGACCCTGTGGAGGTCCCACCAAACGTGCATCGGGCAGATCCTAAATATTAACTGCTTTACACCTGACATGACTATTCTACAGCTCGCTAGTGTGTCGAGCATAAAAGTGCGTGTTAAACGTGATCAGGTGCACTAGGCCGGGCATTTTGTTAGGATGAACGATGATAGACTCCCTATAAACCGTTTACCCCCTCCATATCAACCCGTATACTTTTGTATACCCGTTCGGGCCTCTGCAATCCTCGTGGTCTAAAATGCAGTTGCCGCTATTGTGTTGTTCGCCGTAATAGTGACAGCATTCTTGTCAGTTGGATCACACCCCATTCCATACCCTGTAATTTGTCTAGTAGTTAAGTATGTCTCGCAGATTTCCGGGGAGAACTGACTGGAATGGATAGTTCATATATATAAAAAAAAAAATTTAATACATGAAAGTCAACAAAGTCTACCTAACGTCAAAGAAACACAACAAGGCTCCTGTCTTGTATTTCTTGCAAAAATATATTCTCTTATTTATAGGAGGCTTCAATTTGGTTTTATGTGCGAGGTGTAAATCTTCAATGAGCTCAATTCGCAACTCTTCCTTTTGCGGTAGGAGCTATCAACATCGCAGTCGTTTGTTTCGGTTAACGACAATAACATGCGAAGAGAATGAGAGGAAGGAGGCTTCACAACTTGGCTGACTGTCTCTCAGCTCAAACTCTGTCTGAAAACTCTCCAAAACTGAGTAAAACTGATAAATTCACTTTGAGCATTCGTTTTTATAAACAAGCAGGATCATCCTTACGCCATGTCCAACACACACTCTAATTGGCTATCAGCTCTCTCCAACCTCGGTTTGAATTTCACTCGCCGTTCCCAGAGATATTGTACTTCGACCAGATTTATTGACACTCGTGTGATACCTGACCCCCAGCTGACGTCTGCCCTATAGTTTCCAATCTCGACAGTTTTGTCTATTCATAGCCAAAACAATTCTTATTATATTTCCCCAAAAAACTCTTTAACTCTTGTGAATTGTAATTGGAAAATTCAGGATTAATTAGGTTTTGAAGATCCCCAATAAAAGGAAAGACGAACCAAACGCATTCGAGTCTACACCAATTTCATCCAGTTGATCTTTGCACACTGTAAAAAATGTTTTGTCAGCACAATTCGATTTTTAATATAGAGAAAGATTTATTTTAAGAAAAAAGAGATTGTGTCCCACAAGGTCGGAATGGAGAAAAAAATCTAATTCTAATAAATATATACATTTTTTCTTTTAAATAGGAATAATTATTTTACATTTACATCTTAATATTCATATTATTTTTTGTACGTACTTTAACTTTGAGCACTTTTTGTTATTCGATTTGCAGTTTTAAAATTACAGGTGGACTCGACTAATTTTCCGTTTTGCTTCCCCACGAAGGCGGAGTTAGACTAAAAAATAAGTTTACAAACTTTTTTTTTATTAAAACTATTTTGCATCATTTTTTCAATATCTTTCCTGTTCTTGGTCAGTAGAGAAGAAATTCTTCCAGACTGAGGCAATTTGTTTTATTTCTATCCCAATCCAGGGTGCCCCTGTTTAGGGGAGCTGGATTTTTCCTACATTAAAAACCAACATTAGAAATTTATAAAATAATTAATTTTTAATTTTAAAAAGTTACAAACTTTTTGCTTCCCCACTAAGGCAGATTAGACATCAATTCGGGTTTTAATGTAGAAAAACCCAGCTCGCCAAAATGATGCATTCTGGATCAGGACGAAAATTAAAATTTCATCAGTTTCGAAACTTTTCTCCATCACTGACCAAGGAGAAATAAAGATGAAGTGTAGTGTTAGAACAGATACTACACTTTGCTCCTAGCCAAAAGGTCAAGAAAATCATGTTTTACAAAAATATTTAAATAAATATTGGATTTTATTAAAACGGCACACATAAATATATTTTTTATAACTGTCCTTCACCTTTAAAAGAAAAAATGTATATATTTATTAGAATTATAATAATTTAAATTGTAGAGAATAAAGTAATTTTAAAACAAGAATTGAGGATGCTGAAATCGTACACAAACCAAAAAATAGAATCTTCTGTTTTGACAATAATTCGTTTGTTTATTAAAACGTTTTGTAAAAAAAAAAGATATAAGATTTTATTATGCATTCCGCCCTTGTGGGGAGGCAAGTAAATAGGGGCACGATTTCCTTTTTCTTAAAATAAATCTGTCGGGGTTCTAGGGGAATCCCGGTTACATGTTCATAATACAAGCAATGTAACATGGAAGGCAAAATAATAATTCACAGGCAAAGGTTGTTTAAATAAAGCGTTTATTGAACGTGTGTAACGACAATGAAACAGAGTACATTTATATGTATACAGTCTGTATGTGGAATGATGAGTGCTGTGCATATATGTATGTATGTATAATGTGTGTGGAGTTGAAATAGTTCATATGATTGAAACGCACATGGGAAAATATGTTCAATAAAGAAATTGTGGACGTGAAAATGAAATGTTCTGGAGAAGAAATTGTCTCTGTAGGAATATGAATGCGTGTGTGAAAAAAAATCTCTTACCGAGAAAAACGTGTTTATAAATTTGAACACGTGTGATTTTGTGGGTCAGACAAGGAGACGAGCAGCGTCTCCGATGACTACCGTCTGCCGTGGGCGGTACTGAAAAGTGTCCTGTCTGACGTTGTGCACCGGTTTATATAATCAAGAAAGGCAGATATCTCTGGTCGTCGTCTTCCAGCGCCACCTGACAGTGAAAAGCGACGTCTACTGGCAAACCGGTGCAATTATATTTGAAAGGGGGGGGGGATAACTGCTACAAATCTTTCCCTATATTAAAAATCAAATTGTGCCGAAAAAAAACAACATTTATTTACAGTGTGCGATGGTCAACTGGAAGTAACTGGTGCAGACTCGAATGTGTCCCGTTCGTCTTTCCTTTTTTATGAGGTCTTAAAAACCTAATTGATCCGAAAATTCTCTGTTTCTGGACTGCATTGCTTCAAATGTACACTAGTATATTTAATTACCACAATTTAAACAACTGTTATATGGGGAACTGCAATCATGGCAAATGTTTAGGACACAATCCAAAGGAACACTTTAAGGATGCAGTTAAGGACAATCTTAAAACCCTTGGCTTGAACACAGAGGACTGAGAAAAGATGGGTTTGATTAATTAATTCAAGCACGTAAATCGTTCAGAGTTGACAGAACGCTTAGAAATGCCAGCTTTTAGTATTAAAAACAGAGTCCTAATTTTTTATTTCCTTCCTTTTTGCAACCACAGTCACCACGTTGCCTGCAGCAATAGCAGTTCTCGTTTCTTCTCTCCCAACAACGTGAGACATTCGCCCCCAGCATCATCAGCAGCAGTAGTCCTTGTTACGCAATCAAACGGTTCTAGGCTAGCGACCGCATGCAGTCACTGTTTCCTTGCAGCAGGTGCATGCTAGTCGTGGCTTATCCCTTGGTCTCTTCACACTGTCACTACATTCCCCCTCCCCCTGATCTCATGATCACAAAGGCTTAATCCCGACGGCGGTAGTTTTTGTTGACTGCTCCTTTGCAAAAGTGGGGATTCTTCGGAGACGTAGGCTTCCACTTCCATCTCTTGCAAATAGTCCGACTCGGTCTATGTTTCATCGTCACGTATCAGATTCTCTGACCTGCTCTCTGAAGACTGCCCCCTAGTGATTGTCAGCACCCTTACTCTCACTATTAGATCTCCCATAGTCAGGGTCTCAATATTTGGCACCTCTTAAAGTCCGATGGAGATGGCATCAGGAAACTCTGTAACAAACGTCAGTTTGGCAAACCTTTCCACCGTCTGATGTTGTTCGAATAAACGTCCACCTGCTCACCAGCCCATCTAACCACGGTCAACTTCCTATAGGCTGTGAACACACTATCTGTGAATGCCTCCTTTAACCGGACCTCTATCTGCTCTGTGTCCAGTTGGTTACTCCCGTTCATCTCCAGGTAGAGGGTCAATGCATCCTCCTCCAGATACAATGGGAGCAGGCTCGCCACATCATCCACCTTCTGAAGTCTTGCCACCAACCTCAATTTCTTCAGCCACACCACCACATCTCCCTCGCCAGTAAATGGTTTTATCATATCACTATTTATGGGTGCCTTCACCATAGTAGCGGCTGAAGTAGCTTGAAAGATGAATTTGGTTAATTAATTCCTATTTCAGTTACGTAAATTATTTAGAGTTGACAGAATGCACAGAAATGCCAGATCTCAGTATTCTAAACGAAGTCCAGATTCTATTTTCTTCCCTCCTTTTTGCAACCATAGTCACCACGTTGCCTGCTAATGTCTGCAGCAGTAGCAGTTCTCGTTTCTTCTCTCCCAACAACGTGAGACGTTCGCCCCCATCAGCAGCAGTAATCCTTGTCACACAATCAAATGGTTCTAGGCTCGCGACTGCCTGCGGCCACTGTTTCCTTACAGCGTGCGCATGCTAGTTGTTGCTGCTTATCCCTCAGCTCTCACACCGTCACCACACAATGATATTTTTGTTATGACTTTTAAGTTAAAATTAAAATCAAAATTAATCTTTAGTCGTTTAATCTTTATTTTTAGCATAAATAAAAATAGACGTTACCGACAATTAGCTACACCTACCCGGTGTTGCCTGGGAGTCTTTTTTTATTTTGTCTTTTTTTTCTTCTTTTTTATCTTTTCTCTTCATTAATTTTTTGTAAGAAAATATTTACATTTCGAGAAATAATAATTCAATGAAGAAATCGATTATGCAATGAAATTGATTGGAGTTTGTACAACATCTTGAAATTGAAATCGCATTGTACCAGTTTCATGATGGACCTATTTTGTTTAAATGTATGCGTAGTATCATGTGTTAGATTGAGTTGTTGTTTGGCTTTGCACACACGCACTCACGCCTAGACTTATAACTGGGTGGGAGTTAGAACACGTGTGCACAGAATCGAAATAAATACGCGTCAACGAAGCTTGACGCTAAAAATATGATTCAAATCAGTTCCAGTTTTGATTGCCTCATGATAGGATGAGTTATCCTGTTCTCATCGTTTAGCCACAAGCGGCCTGCTAGAATCGAACTTCAGGATAAAACATTCGTTTATGGACAAAAGTCATCCTACTAACAATTCTCGTTATGTTCCAGTACTCCCTTGAATAAAAGTTGATGCATATTTAGTAGTGAAGATGTTGGTGTTGTTCATGGAAGATGGTGACCCTTTGCTTATTGAATATCAGTCAGATGCGGCCAGACACAACTAACACTACCAAGTTAGTTTGTTGATGCTAAGAAATCATCTAGCCAACCGCAAATAAAACTAAAATGGTTTGGGCGGGTTTCGTAGCGGGAAACCCCCAATCAATAGCGTTGTAGCTTTGTCTAGCAATGTAAATACTTTAAACTTCAGGTGCATCTTATCGCACTCGAAAATTTCGAAGTCAGTCATTTTTATTCTATAATTAATTAGTATCACCTATAGTGGGGATTGAACCTCAGTGAGCAGTGTACATGGGCACATGGCGCAATGGATAAAGGTGTCAAGTGATATTCATTTCTAAGTGACAGCATCCCGGAGATTGAATGTTCAATCAGGCGATACCAACTAAGAATAAAATAAAAATTACTTATAATTTCTACCCGGTCATGGCTGACGGAACGAGAACAATCTACCCCGTGAATTGAATAAAGTGTTCGGTTCGAAATTCCTTATAAGTTCGACAAGCTGCATCTGAAGAAATTAAGTTATTTCGGCTGAAGAGTTGTGAAAATAGCATCCAAGATGGGAATAGTAGTCTAAATAATGCAATTAAGACAACGTATTGATGGTCATCTAAATGATTTCGAAGCATTTATTAACGATTAAAAGACATTTAATAGTTTCTTTTAATACAGTGGTACGTTTCAATACTAGTGCAAATAAACGAAGTGCGTTGTAGATCATACTAGGCGGATGGTGTAGCAGTTGCATGGGGATCTATTTTGTTTATATGTACGCGCAGTATCTTACGTTTGATAGAGTTGTGAGTTGGCTTCGCGCACTCCTACACTTAAAAGTGCGTGAGAGTTAGGACGCAACGACGCAGACTCGAAATCAATACGCCCCAACAAAACGTGGTGCTAACAATACGATTAAAACAAGTTCCACAGTTGATCGCCTCATGATAGGATGTGTTATCCTGTTCTCGTCGTTTCGCCACAAGTGGCCTGCTAGAATAGAACTCCGGGAGACAGCATTCGTTTATGGACAAGCCAGCCTATCAAGCAATTCTCGTTATGTTCCAGTGTTCCCTTGAATAACAATTAGTTCCTTGTGGAGATGTTGGTCTTATTTATGGAAGATGGTGACACTTTTTTGTTCAATATTCTATTTCAGTCAGATGCGGCCAGACACAGCTAACTCTACCAAGTTATGTTCTTCGTCCTGACTTTCTTCCTAACCTATCATCTAACCAATTAACACATCAAAACTAATAAATACTTTCGAATCTCAGATTTATTCAAAATAAAGAAAAAAAAAAGCTGCTGGATTTAGAGAAAAATAATTTGAAATATAGACATGTTTGCCATTTTTTTTTATATTTTAAAAAATTATTTAGTTTTCTCTTATTTTATTCTTTGGTATTATTGGAGTTTAAGCCCCCCCCCTCCCTCCCAAAAAATGAGATTCTACTTTTTTAGATGGTTACATGTAAACACCCTAAAAATATTGGCGGTAAAAATAAATAAAACAACAAAATAATATTTTACACTTTAGAGTGAGCGATCAGTTTTGCATATAAATTTAACACAAAAAGACAAGATCGCCTTTTTAAGGACATGTAACAATTTTTTTATTTTATGAAATCTTGGCAATTTTCTTAATTTCTTGGCAATATAAATTGTGGGTATGTGTGTGTTGGGGAAGGGGGTTCTGCTGAAAATATACATGAAAACACGTTATAAATATAATCATTTCTTTTGGAGGCAAAATTGATCTTTAATGGTCTTGTAGACTATAAATTGACTTTTAACGGTCCTGCAAACCTTTTATGTCTTTATTCATTTATTTTTTTATATTGCCACCCGGACGTAGGTTTAGTGGTAGGTTAAGGAAGGGTATGTGTTTTTGTTATGACTTTTAAGTTAAAATTAAAATAAAATTTTATTCTTGATTGAATCGATTTCAAAATTTGGTTTTAGCCAAGAAACCCTGTCTTTATACAATAAATAAACAAATATATTACTTCAAGTTTTTCTATGGAAAATAGACAAGATTTGTTCCCCCGCCATCACCACAACACAAGCGCACACAAAAATTATCTTGCTTTAAAGAAAAATATTTTGTTATATGTCCTAAAAAAGGAAATCTGGTCCAGAAGTGAGTTATCATTACTGCCTGGTGGCCCGGAAGTAGGTGATCATTTTACGTTAAATTTATCCCTGACTCTAAATTTTAATTTTTTTTCTACCACGAAGTTTTTCAGGCTGTTTAAATGTAATTGCCTAAAAAGTAAAATTTCATTTTTTTATTAGGGTGAATGAGCATAGTGTGCAAGTTTAGCATCTCAATTCCTCACTGAAACCAATAATGCAGTTCTCACACTCGCTCGCTTCTATTTGTGTCTCAGGCTAATACCTTTGATGTTGGTTGATGTGGCGTCGGCGACTTTTGGCCGTATTCTCTGGATGCCAGCATTGACGAAGTCTCCACTACCCTGAAGAAGACTGGTGGTGCATAATCGTCTCTGTTGACAGGGCTGTACCTACCTCATGTTGCATTAATTGATCAAGAAGTCCGGACTGGGGTCGATCAGAGAATCGATCGTCAACTGAGGCAGGAGAAATACATATAAAAAACAAACAAGCAAAGTATCGATAAGTTTACTGGACATTCGGTGGTTAAAATTTTTGATGGACGAGGCGAAAGTGTTTTTCTCCTCCAGGCGAGGAAAGACAATTCTCTCGGGGTGGCGACAAACACGATAATTTCTCTAACTTTAGAAACTTAGCTTCAAATTCTAATTCTGAGCTTCGAAACTGACCAAATTTGTGATTGTCGCACTTTATATTACATAGCAAGGTAACTTGACGTTGTCTGGCCAAATTCTATTTACCTTACTCAGTAAGCCATTTCATTAGTTACTTACTCATTAAAACCCTTCTCTTGGGCAGGTTTTCTGCTGTCAGTCATTTATATACATCTCTCAGTGGCCCAGTCACAACCTATGCGCTATTCCATGCTGGACGCATAGAAATGCGTCCATGGCGTGGCCTAGATTATTTTTGCACAGAACTCGCCTGGAGTATCTGAAATGTTACCCCACAAACCCTGATAGCCAGCCAGCGGGGTCAACTTCTAACCTTCCCATCATTGACTGTTGAAATGAAACAGCTTTATCTCAAGAAATTCAAAGCAACATTTTTTCAATGCATGTCAACTTTTTTATATTTTATTTATATTCATTTTATATTATATTTTTATAATCGTACCTTACACTGATCCCCAAATATATGCTAGTGTACCAATCTTTTGCAATTCTCTGCAGGGTAACTTTGTTGCATAGAGATACAAGTTTACCTTATTTTTGATTTCAATAAATATTTGATTAATCTTATATCAATTATATAAAGAGCAAATGTATGTATGTATGTATGTATGCATGTATGTATGTATGTATGTATGTATGTATGTATTTATGTATGTATGTATGTATGCATGTATGTATGTATGTAATCAAACTAAACAAGACCCCAATTACTCAGGTGACAAGGCGAGGCTTGATGGATCAAGGACCTGGCAGCCCAATGGAAGACCACTCCTTACACCATGTTGGTCTGCAGTTTCAACTTGTTACTGGCTATCTTGCTTTCGCTTCTTTCTGAACTCAACAGTTTGAACCAAGAGTAGGGATATAGCTGTCGTACAAAGCTGGATCTCTTTATTTACAATCTAAGTACAGACACTCCTTCAGACAATGACACTTTTCTGAATGAAGGAGTGGCAATCGTCTGACAAGACGTTGTAGTCATCATGTATGTATGTATGTATGTATGTATGTATGTATGTATGTATGTATGTATGTATTGCTAAAACTTTCAAAATAAAAACGAACATCTACAAAGTTAGTATTTTCTTGATGGGCGTTGCTCCGGGTAAATAATATCTCAAATTAAAAAAAATTATTCATTCTTTAATCCTAAACTAGCGCAGATTTCGTCGGGTGGGTTAGGGTCTGTTTTCCAGCCACTAACTAAAGGGAAGTTACTCTAACTTGTTTTCATGGAGTTGATTCCCTTACGCCGACTGGTGTGTGTGCGTATGTCGAGAGAAAGGAATGAGTTGTGCAGAGAAAGAAAGAAGGGGTGGGGAGAGAGGGGAAAGAGAGAGAGAGAGAAGTTATGTTACACTTTTGCCCCGAGCAACGCCGGGTAGCCCTGTTAGTCTATTATATAAAGGGCAGTTGCTGTGTGTGTATGTGTGTATGTCAAGCTAAAAGTCAAAAACTACAAAACAAACAGCCACAAAGTTGGTATCTTCTTGATTGGCATCGCCCTGATTGAATGATATCTAAAAGTTAGAAAAAGTTATTCTCTTGGGGTCAATTAGGCCACGTTTCGTCGGAGAGGGCAACGATCTTTCACTGTTATTATCTACTAATTTTGAAAGAAAATACCGATTCATTTCTCAAGGAATCTATTATATAAAGGGGAGTTGTCTGTGTGTATGCCCAGAGAGGAATAGGTTTGGCAGAGGACAAAGATGGGTTAGAGAAAGAGAGAAAGATAGAAAGACGGATAGAGAGGGGTACAGAGATAGAAGTTTTAATAGAAATATGTTACACTTTTGCCCCGGGCAACGCCTGGAAGCCATGCTAGTATATATATATATATATAAGTCAATGTTTATTTATCTGTTATAGAAATCTATATGTTAACAGTTAGAACATTCAAATAAGTTTTTTGATATAACTTGGTAAGTAGTTATAAATAACAAAATAACCCAAAGTGTAAAGGTCTTAAAATAGTATGGTTTATTCCAGTGTACATATCTTGTACAAACAATAGTAACTACATGTAATCCAATACATGTAATCCAATAGGATTTAACAGAATATAATCGAATTACCTATACTACTGTTCATAGTCGTATTTATTGTCCAGACTAGTTCACTTATTTAGTGACTGAGGGGAGTCTGGTATCCCATCACAACCATTTCAATAAGAGTTACATTTTTCAATCCCGTCCTCTCCAAACTCTCTTGCCGAATCTTGCTTCCCTGATAGCTGAAAAATGACATCTGTCTTATCAGTTTTCAAGAATTCTAAGGAAAGAACTGACCCGCAAAATTATCACTCTATAAGTCTCCTCCCACTCTTCACTAAAATGTTTGAATCATTTATCATCTCAAAAATGCTAAACTTCTTTCTGACCAACAGTACGGATTTAGGCAATCTTGTTCTACTGAAGATATCCCAGACAGTCATCTCTGAACACATATACCCTATACTGGATAAGGCTGCTGAAACTAGGGCACTAGCACTTGATATATTCAAAGTCTTTGACAAGGTCTGGTATGAAAGTCTTCTCAAGAAAATTAATTTGTATCGTATTACTGAATGAATACTTAATATAATCAGATCCTTCTTAGCTAAAAAGAAAATCCAGGTCGTCCTCAATCTAAACAGGCGCCTTAGGGTTCGATCCTTGGACTTCATTGTTCCTGATTTTCATAAACGACCTCCTTGATACAATCGCGTCCGAGATGGTTATATTTGCTGATAATACCATGCTCTATTCTCGATGTAAATCGATGCAAATCGAATGCACACATATCCAAGGCAATGACGGAATCCTTAGAAAATGGCCTCCAGTCTGTAGTTGAATGGGTCCAAAAATAGATTGTCACATTTAATGCTACTAATACAAAGCTCCTTTCCTTCAACAATTCTAAGAGATCTTTCCAATCACCGATTGCCATGGTTGATAACACTCTTCCTAACAGTACAAACATTCAAATTCCTCGGCCTAGAAGTGAATGAATGGAATAAATACATTGAGGATACTGTCAAGTCTGCTGCAAAGAAGGTGGGTTCCCTCTTCCTGGCTAGAAAACTTTTCACACCCACCAGTATCCTTTATCTCCACACTTCCACCATTCGTCCTTGCATAGAGTATTGTTGCAGCATCTGGGCTGGTGCACCAACCATTAGTATTTCCCTCTTGGAAAAGGTTAAAAGAAAAAGACTCTAACCTGATAGGTCCCACACTGTCTACCAAGCTTCAGTCCCTGTTCCATCACCACAATATGTCATCCCTGTCCTTGTACTTTACAAGTACTTCAACGGAATGTGCTGCGATGAACTTGCTGCACTTGTGCCCCCTCAACGTAAATACCCCCGACAGGCAGCAAAATCCCACCCCTCACTGTAGAGGTCCTCAGATGTCGGAAGGCTTGTTACTCTAATAGTGTCTTCCCTCAAACAGTTTGCCTTTGGAACTATCTCTCTGCCCCTTGTTTTCCCGACTGTACCAACATGCAGAATTTTAAATGTAATGAGAACAAGCAACTGGCTGCACAACTCCCCATTTAGAATGCCCTCCTATAAACCTGGCCCCTAATTCACAGTAGACCCTTACGTCTCGGTGGCAGTGTGCCCCCTTGTTTGGGGTGAACTGAAGTTAAAATCACAGTGCACTCATAAAAGCTACTTATAGGCGAGAAATACACACGTAGAGATACACGAGATTTTGTCTAATAGTTTTTATTAATACAGAGATTTAATAAATAGCATATGGTCAAGGGAAGATAACCGCTACGGTTCTAAAATCACTCGAGTTAGATTAGAGTTACTTCCCTTGTCATTATGTTCTGCTAACGACGTCGACGACGGCACCTGCTGTGTTTTGGTACAAGATGGCTGACGTTCCTGACAGCGGCTCTTCTGAAAATCTAACAGAGTCTGCTTCCACTTCGACCGATTCCGAAAATGACGACCCTTCGACACCACCGCCTGTACCACCAAAAAGAGTAAGATTTTCTATTTTTTCTTCTTTTGATTATGAATTTTTTAAAAATGATATACTTTGATACTGTTTCCCCATTCCATGTGTTTGATGTCAATATTGGTCGTGTCGTGTGAAATCAAAATGTGATTTAAACATCAAAATCAGTCACGTTCGCAATTTGTTTTTATATAATTTTATATCATTTATTTCTTATAATTTTTAAGTTAAATACATTTTTTATTTATTATAAGTATACATTTAATTGCTTTTTTAATATTACTTCACGAGAGTATTGGTAAAAAAAAATAACTTGTTTTGTGTTTTTTTTCGCGACCATCTCGTTTTTTGTACAAAAACAAAGTGTTTCTATTGACTAAATTACCGTAAGTATTATTAAACATCTTTAATTATTTTATGATTACTCAATTAATTAACGTGCACGTTCTAATTAATAATTAACTTTTTTTGTAATATTTTTGAATTGATTATTTTTCTTTCATCGACTTTTCGATTGTGTACGTTGTCTTTCAGCATCCCAAATCCTTTTCTTTCTTTTTTTAAGTCATTCATTATATGATCATTCAATTTGTAGTTTTAAAATAACCTTTCAATTGAATCGGATATTCATAAATGTTTAATTTAGTATCGATTTTTATTTTTAAGAGAGCTTAATATTTTTGTTGTGCTAACTTTAATATTCGTTAAAAAAAATCAATAATCAGAGAAAAAAAGAACTCAGTCACAGATATAACGGCGATGGATCCAAATTTAAAACTTGGTTAAAAAATATACTAAATTCTCTTTAAAAAAAAAAATCGCTATAAAATTATATATTTATGAATATTTTTACGTTATTACTCCATCTTAAACTAAAATGTAATTTTAAAACTACAAATCGAATAATTGTATTTAGAATGACGGCTTTTTTTGGAAAAGGGAATTTGGGACGCGTAAACCGTACACAATCTTAACATTTTCAATTTTTTGTTTTTCATGTTTTGTTTTTTTTTAATTCAGTTTTTAAATAAATATTCTATCTCATTTTTATAATAAATAAATTTACTTTGATTCCCCCATTTTTCAAAAGTAATCAAGATATTTAGAATTATTCTTTCTAAAGGAGGCGTGACTCGACGTTTTGTTTTGAAATATACAACGTGAAACATTGAACAAATCGTTTTTTTACTTTCATTTTTGTTTTGTCTTTGTTTGGTTTATGAAATTATTTATTTTTAAATTGGATTTTGAAAGTTAAATTTAACTTTTACGATATCGTTCGGTTATTAATTGAATTAAATTATTATAAAACTATAAATAATTGTTAAGTGAAATTTTTTAATTTCTAAAATTATTGGGTACAGATGCAGAATAGTCATCTAAGAATTGAAAACGGAGATTCCCGAGTTTCGCCGACAAATAACGGACTGCCGAGACATGCAGATGGTAAATTTGTTGATTAACACCCTCTGCTGAATCAGCCCCCCACCCACCCTTGGCGGAAAGAAGAAAAAATAAACTGAATTGAAAGTGGAGGATCAGTCTTGTATATAAATTTAACGTAATATGATCCCCCATTTCCAGGCTATTCTAGTTTTTTTTTTTGTTTTTTAGAGAAATTAACTAATTTTTTACCACTAACCCTAAGTCCGAGTGGCTAGGTTATAGAACCACGAGTAATCGTCCCAAAAGTACAAAAAGGTAGAATCTCATTTTATTGAAGAGATGATTTAGCGGAGGGTATTAATCTACAATAATACCCAATAAATTGTGGAGACAGTTTAGTTTCTCAGATTTCTGAATTGTACCCGTTTTCTGATAAAGAACATCACCTACCTTTCTTCTATTTCAGCAAAATCGCTTCCTACTACTTCTTTGCCTTCTAATACTTTATAAATATGGATTATTCCAATTTATCGGCCTCCATTTACAGTCTTCCGCCACAAAAAAAAAAAATCCATTATCTTTTCCCTAACCCTAAGTCCAAGTAGCAATAGACCCCATCCCAAATAATAATAATAATAATAATAAAATAATTTTTTTTTAAAACCGGAAAAATAAATTTTAAAAAAAAAGCAATTAAAAATATTGCCCTCTTCTGGGCAATTAAGAAAAAATACACAAATTGTTTGCAAAAAAGACAGTTCTATTTTTTTTGTTTAGGTTTTTATTTCATTATTCAAATTGGTTATAAAAGTTCAATAATTATCTCGTAACAATGTTGTTAACCTACTTTTTTCCTGATTTATTTCATTCGTTCAATGCAGGTTGTTGGCGATGATGATGATGTCATTCTCTTTGGAGTTCAGCGGCCAAAAAGTCTTTGTTTTGTGAATGGAATAATTCTGTTTCGTAGATTTTAGGGTCGTCAACAAAATTCGTCTTTTGGGTAACAAGGAATAAAAAATAAAAAATAATAGAAACAAAAGACACAAAAAAGGAGCAAATAATAAAGTAAACCCAAGAAAGTCATTAAAACCGGTTTTTATTAAAAATACAAAAAGTGCTAGAAGCTGCTTTTGCTTCATCAACAATAAAATCATAAAAGTCTCAATAAAATAACATAAAATCAATTTTAGCAATAAAATCATAAAAAATTAGTCTCTACATAAGAAAAAATTATTTAAAAATTACTATCATTTCAAATGATAAAAGGTTATAACAAGAGGGGTGGGACGTAATGGGTGAAAATTTCAGATTCATGCGAGTAGTATTTTTTTGTGTTCCTTTATACATAAATAACACTAAACAATCAAACATTTTGAAAATTTTGCAAAATTCAGAAGGTGCAGGCCAAAAATAGCCGTTAGGGCTCCACGGGACTCAAAATCCATCATTTTTCGGTGAAAAAGTGGTTTCATGCGACATTGCAGGTCCTAAAACATCCTCAAAAGCTATGAATAGATATAGATGGTTAACTCTGATATAGTACTGTAATTTAGGACCATTTTCAGGCTGTAAAAAGGTTTTCATGAATGTAGAATAGCCAAAAACTAGTGAAAAATAGCCAAAATTTGCCAAAAACCATCCGTTAAGCAACTTAATTGGTTCCCAAGCCTCTACAATGGTTATGAGTGGGTGTAGATAGTTGAAACCATTGTAGTGTCGAAACCATTGCATTTTATTATATTCAAGCAGTTTAATAACAATTATTTTCTTTGGTTTTCAGTTCAGTTTAGATAGGATGGTGGATAATGAGGGACTCATCAGATTAGACTCTTTTTTTTTTACCTTGTCTAAAAGGGAGAAACTAATGGATAGTGCACCAGCCCAGATGTGACAACAATACTCCATGCATAGGCAGATGGTGACTTCGTAGAGATATAGGATACTGTCAGGTGTGAGATTTTTACTAGCACGGTAGAGGGAGCCCACTTTCTTTGCAGCAGCCTTGGTAATGTCTTCTATGCATTTGTTCCAATTCATGTTACCTGTGAATGTTAGGCTGAGGAGTTTGAACGTTGGACTCTCAGGTAGGGTGTTATTTGCCATGGCAATCGGTGGTTGAAGAGGTTTCTTGTAGTTGTTGAAGGAAAGGAACTTTGTCTTAGCAGCATTAAATGTTACCATCCATTTATGTCTCCATTCCACTACAGACTGGATGTCACTTTCTAATTATTTCCAGATTACTGTTTACATAAACAACATTCTGTAAATCTGGTTTTCTAGAATAACCAACGGACAGGTAATAGAAAATTGTCTTTGCTTTATATATAAGATGTACTTAAAATCTTACTGAAATTTTCTTATGCGAATTACTATGTCACAACATGGTCAATTAGTTAAGACATTACCGACTACGAAACGCAGAATAATTTTGACTAGCAAAGTCACTGAAATATTTAAAACGGTCAAATTTAAAGCTTGACAATGTACGATATGTGTAAGACTAAAAAAGCCAACCCAGTGAATGCTTGCTTATATTTTCTACACTGAAAGAAATTAAAATTTTCAAAGATTTTTGTTTTAATTTCTAAATAAAATATTTTTGAAAAATGTCATCTTTTTGTTCTTCCTTCAGACTCATTTACTACAATGGATGGAAATTACAGTTTCAGAACCCGAAAAACGAACCACGCCCTCCATGAAGATGCAGGATACATACATTGTGTATCTTGTGGAAACAAGGTGAGTCTGAATGTTTTTTTATTATTGAAACTCTTGGCATAGATTTATTGGAAAGAATGCATCCATTTTTATGATGCACAATTAGAAATAAAATGCTGCTTCATTTATCATTTTCAATCCTCTCATAATATTCTTCATCATTCAACTGATAATCTATCCATCTCATTAAGCCTTATTCCTTAGTAGCTTTTATTTTTGTTAAGTGATGACGCCTTAGTAAAAAAAAAAAATTAAAAACAGACTCTCAAAGCTGCTGCATGAATACATCTAAAATGCTATTTGAAACTGAAGCGTGCCGTATTGACAAACGGAGCTTTGTTAAAGCCCAAGCACAAAATATCTACACTTAACTCCTTGTAATGAATATTAATTTTTAACATCAATACTTTCTAAAAGATTTAATATGGTTGACTTTCCATAGAAAAAAATCTGATGTTTTTTTACGATTTTTATGCACTTTTTTACATCTATACTCGCGGTGACATGCCAGTTCTTGTCAGATTACCAAAGTTAAGTGACATTTAGACTAAAAAATACTTAGATGAGTAACTATTTGGGAAAACCAGGTGCTGTATGTAAAACCTAGTCTTAGCGGCATTACAAGTCGAGGATCGGCTACCAATTGGCAACTACGGCGAACACTTCTGTGCTGTTCGTTCTAGTCTGCACCAACCAGACACTGACTGGTGCTGACAGATTGGTTTCAGATTTCTCAACACTCAAGAATAAGATTTCTATTTTAATTTCTCCAAATCCTTCCATAAGGGCAGGTGAAGTGCTCTTCAGCCTTGGTAGGCAATCACCTAGAAATGGTGTCTCGATAAAAGCACTGGTCCCCATCACCTAACTGGGTTGGTGTCAGGAAGGGCATCCGGTCTAAAAAATCTTGCCACAACTAAGGAAATGGTTTCCAAAGAAAATGTGTCACAATTTAGGTTATGTAGTTTAAATAATGACCTGGCCAAAGACAGGCTAGTTTGGAAGTAAATTTATAGAAGCTGTCCAACACATGCCAGCATGTAAAATGGATGTTAAACCGAATATGATGATGACTTCCATAAAATACTTGTCAGAGAAACTGGTTTATATTTACCAGGCAAATCAGGAATTGGAATTGCAACTGCTGGTTTCTATATAGATGTTATATTTTCATCATTTATACATTTATATTTTTTTTATATATAGATGTAATATTTTCATCATTTATACATTTATATTTTTTTATATATAGATGTAATATGTTCATCATTTATACATTTATATATTTTTTTTATATATAGACGTAATATTTTCATCATTTATACATTTATATATTTTTTTTATATATAGATGTAATATTTTCATCATTTATACATTTATATATTTTTTTTATATATAGATGTAATATTTTCATCATTTATACATTTATATATTTTTTTATATATAGATGTAATATTTTCATCATTTATACATTTATATTTTTTTATATATATAGATGTAATATTTTCATTTATACATTTATATTTTTTAATATATAGATGTAATATTTTCATCATTTATACATTTTTTATATATAGATGTAATATTTTCATCATTTATACATTTATATATTTTTTTTATATATAGATGTAATATTTTCATCATTTATACATTTATATTTTTTTTATATATAGATGTAATATTTTCATCATTTATACATTTATATATTTTTTTTATATATAGACGTAATATTTTCATCATTTATACATTTATATTTTTTTTTTTATATATAGATGTAATATTTTCATCATTTATACATTTATATATTTTTTTTATATATAGATGTAATATTTTCATCATTTATACATTTATATTTTTTTTATATATACATGTAATATTTTCATCATTTATACATTTATATTTTTTTATATATATAGATGTAATATTTTCATTTATACATTTATATTTTTTAATATATAGATGTAATATTTTCATCATTTATACATTTTTTATATATAGATGTAATATTTTCATCATTTATACATTTATATATTTTTTTTATATATAGATGTAATATTTTCATCATTTATACATTTATATTTTTTTATATATAGATGTAATATTTTCATCATTTATACATTTATATATTTTTTTTATATATAGATGTAATATTTTCATCATTTATACATTTATATTTTTTTAAATATAGACGTAATATTTTCATCATTTATACATTTATATATTTTTTTATATATAGATGTAATATTTTCATCATTTATACATTTATATATTTTTTTATATATACATGTAATATTTTCATCATTTATACATTTATATTTTTTTTATATATAGATGTAATATTTTCATCATTTATACATTTATATATTTTTTTATATATAGATGTAATATTTTCATCATTTATACATTTATATTTTTTTTATATATACATGTAATATTTTCATCATTTATACATTTATATTTTTTTATATATATAGATGTAATATTTTCATTTATACATTTATATTTTTTAATATATAGATGTAATATTTTCATCATTTATACATTTATATATTTTTTTTATATATAGATGTAATATTTTCATCATTTATACATTTATATTTTTTTTATATATAGATGTAATATTTTCATCATTTATACATTTATATATTTTTTTTATATATAGATGTAATATTTTCATAATTTATACATTTATATATTTTTTTTATATATAGATGTAATATTTTCATCATTTATACATTTATATTTTTTTATATATAGATGTAATATTTTCATCATTTATACATTTATATTTTTTTATATATAGATGTAATATTTTCATCATTTATACATTTATATATTTTTTTATATATAGATGTAATATTTTCATCATTTATACATTTATATTTTTTTATATATAGATGTAATATTTTCATCATTTATACATTTATATATTTTTTTATATATAGATGTAATATTTTCATCATTTATACATTTATATATTTTTATATATACATGTAATTTTTTCATCATTTATACATTTATATTTTTTTTAATATAGACGTAATATTTTCATCATTTATACATTTATATATTTTTTTATATATAGATGTAATATTTTCATCATTTATACATTTATATATTTTTTTTATATATAGATGTAATATTTTCATCATTTATACATTTATATTTTTTTTCTATATAGACTTGTTAAGTCTTTAAACAGCATCTGCTGACAAAAACTTGTAATAGTTTTACGTGTATTTTATTAGGGTCGATAATTTTCTTAACATCCAACTCCGACAAAGCATTCTTCCATCTTTAGCTGTTATCACTAATTCATCGATGCTGCTACTTATATTCTATATATAACAGTCCTCAGGTAACTTACTATGTATAAGTTGCTATGTTTATAGAAGACAGTGCTCAATATCAGTGATAGAGCTTATGTAAATCTAAGTTAAGGAATGCTCAACAGTGCATGGTGACTAGCAGTTTCTTTCCTTGCGTTCTTCAGATCATGTGGTTTGCTCCCACATGTTTGGTATCAAACCACATGATCTGAAGAATTCTAGGCAAGAAACTGCCAGTAACCATACACAGTTGACTGTATGTTGCCAGAATTTGATTTTTATATACAGGGTCTGTCATAAGTAACTATATAATTTTATTTCAACATAATAAATGTACATGGAAGAAATATGTAACTGTAATACAAAAACTAACAAAGGGTATTATGATTTTCATTTTTTGTTTTGTCTCATGGTTGAGGTTAGACGTTCCGTGAATGACTTCCAACTTTTTCTGCTTGTTGGCATTTCGCTTGTGCCGTTTGCCAGGTCATCATCAACTGATCCCCTCCATGTCTTAAACGGCCTACCATGTGGCTTTGATACACTTTAGCTTTTTGCAACATAAGACATGATGTTTATTAAAACATGTATTAAAGCCCCATGTGTTCTCCATGGAGCTCAATGCACTTTTCTAATCTTTCAGCAGCATATTTTGGTGCACAGCTCCAATGGTACTTGAGCAATAGCAGCTCGGAGCTGTTCCTTAAATTCAACAATGCTATAAAAAATATACGGTTTCCGCTTTCGAATGATACATGAAATAGAAGAAATACTTTAGTATCAACAAAGTTACAAACAAAACTAAAAATATACTTACATTTGGTGGACCCTGTATATATGGAATAGTTAATAAGCATGTACACAATCTAGTTAAAATAATAATACGTGCACCCAACCGATATTTTGGTTGTAAAAACGAACTTTAATCCATGGTAGAAAATACCAAATATCCATCTATCCTTCTCCCACTCTTTCCTCGCCTTCCCTCTCTCCTTTCATATCTACTTTCTCTTTTTCCCTGAACTTAATACTGCACCTTCCACTTTTTATCTGCATCTTCAACAAAAACGACATTCTTTTTAAATAAAGCCTTTTTCTACTTTTTAATAGAAATATTTGTATAAATCCAAATTTGTACAAGTATATTTTTTGTCTTCTCACAGCCATTCTATTCAATTCTCAAACGAGACAGATTCCATTAGATGTCATCAGAGTTTGAAGATAAATATATAAGATGATGAAAATATGTTTAAATATTTTTATTTTATGGATAAGAATGAGCACAAAAGTATTCAATAAAAAAAAGAAATAGAAGAATTGGAATGTTCGTTGCCTTTCAGGATTAAGCCACTTAGTGTATGACTCGTTTTTATTTTTTAAATTTACTTTCAGGGTTACTGATCGGGAGATGAAGGGTTTTGGAGATGGTACCACTTCTGTGTGGCGTCGTTACAGTGAATTTGAAATAGTTCGCAATTACCTTGATGCCACTTACCCAGCTGTGGTGGTACCACCTCTACCCGAGAAGAAGGTTGATTTAACATTTTTTTACACCTTTTACAAATGTCATAATTTTCATTTTTATTTACTTAATAAAATTTGAATAATTTTGTTTTAAGAACACTTAAGTTTATAATTTTGTTTTGAATTCAATCACTATCAGTTAAATACTTAATTAAATGTAATTAGTTTCCATTTTTTTTTAGCCATATTTTTTTTATTGCTTATATATACAAGTTTCACTGTGGAAATAAATTTTAAAAAAATGTTGATTTGTGAAAAAGGCTTAACACAAATATTCTTACTTTTCAAATAAGTTTACAAATTATTTTTTATTAGATAAATTTTTTTGAATTTTTTTTATTAGATAAATTTATTTGAATTATTTTTTATTAGATAAATTTATTTGAATTATTTTTTATTAGATAAATTTATTTGAATTTTTTTTATTAGATAAATTTATTTGATTGAATTAGTCAATTAATTCAATCAAATAATTTATCTAATTTTGTTTATTAAAGAAATAAATTGTTAAAAAAAAATAACCATTGTTAGAAGTATTGTATCACAAACTAAACTTATTTTGCATAATTTCTTTACAATGCAATAGTAATGTTTTGTCTGTGCACTAGTGAAAGGAACAAAATCTTTTTGCATGTCAAGAGACGATCGAACCACACTTGTAAAATATCTACCTGCACTTCTTCTGGCATGGCTTAACTTCAGCGTCAAGGATAAATCTAAAATGACGAGAAGCAATGCTGGGGTATGAAGAGAAGAACTGTTGTCATATCTGAGTTTCCCTACTAATGCTTAAGAGCATAGTCTACTCTACTATTTCATTCATAGGTGGAGAGAGGGTGTTAAAGAAAGTGACTTTACCATTTCCACTTCCAAACTTATGGCTCTTGGCATTCTGAATTGGTCACTCATCTAAGTGTTGACAAGACTCAATGTTGCTTAACTTTGATGATCTGATGAGAACCGATGTTTCCACATGATATTTTTCTAGTTATAATAATAATATATGCTTATCAGGAAATAATGGCGTATCTTAAACTTGTACATCCTTAAAACATTTCATCTATTAAATAAGTTATAATCAATTTGTTTTATTACTAGTTGTATTTACTCGGTGTTGCCCAGGTGAAGGTAGAAGACTTTGTTTTCGTTTTTATAAATAAGATAAAATGCATTGTTATTTTTTATTTTTTTTCAAATAAGACTTAATTTTCTTTTATGCTATTTCTTTAAGATTAAAATAATAATTTCATGTAAATATAAAAACAAATGTGTGATGAATTTAAATCTTACGTATTTGTAATTTTAAATAACTGAAAAAAAAATCAATGTTACATTTTGAGACTGGGGTGAAAGGATTTACATTTCATAAAATACATTGTAGTGAATTTTTTTATTTTTAAATCCGATTTTAAAAATTTATTTTCTTTGACACTATTGTGTTTGTAATTTTAATATATATTAAATATACATTAATATTAAATTAGAAAATAATTCAATGTAATTACGAAATTCAAAGTTATATTTATTCAAGAGAAACACACAAACAGACGTTAACTTGTTTCATAATTTAGATTTAGTCTTTCAGTTATTTTTTATATTAAAAGAATTGGTCATTTAGTACCATTCTTGTATTTTTCTATATTTTTGGATAAGATAATAACAAAGTACTTTTTTATGATCCCGATTATGTTAAATTCTTCTTTGGTGCCGATGTTTCAAATGATCATTTTAAAGTATACTCATTAACAATAATAGTATTTAGTCCATGTTTGACAATAATAATATTTAGTCCATGTTTGACAATAATAATATTTAGTCCATGTTTGACAATAATAGTATTTAGTCCATGTTTGACAATAATAATATTTAGTCCATGTTTGACAATAATAGTATTTAGTCCATGTTTGACAATAATAATATTTAGTCCATGTTTGACAATAATAATATTTAGTCCATGTTTGACAATAATAGTATTTAGTCCATGTTTGACAATAATAGTATTTAGTCCATGTTTGACAATAATAATATTTAGTCCATGTTTGACAATAATAGTATTTAGTCCATGTTTGACAATAATAATATTTAGTCCATGTTTGACAATAATAATATTTAGTCCATGTTTGACAATAATAATATTTAGTCCATGTTTGACAATAATAGTATTTAGTCCATGTTTGACAATAATAATATTTAGTCCATGTTTGACAATAATAGTATTTAGTCCATGTTTGACAATAATAATATTTAGTCCATGTTTGACAATAATAATATTTAGTCCATGTTTGACAATAATAGTATTTAGTCCATGTTTGACAATAATAGTATTTAGTCCATGTTTGACAATAATAATATTTAGTCCATGTTTGCAAATGAAAAAATGTCCATTTTTGCCGTCTTCTCTTTCTTTAGGCAACATACCTCTGGCAGAATGCACCGTCTGATAAATTCAATTTGGATTTCATCGAGAGGAGAAGAGCAGCTCTTGAGGTAAGGTGTCACTCGCTCGCTTTTTGATCAATAATCTTTAAGATTCTATAAATAAAAGTTTGATAATCTTCAAACAAACTTTATTCTAAACAACGCTCAAAACAATCACAGAAACAGTTTACAAATTATTTTTCAGTGTATATGACTCCTGAACCAGAGAAAAGTGACGTAAAATGAATAGAAGAAGATCTGCCTTCATTTCCTGGAAGCTTCTTTGTCAAGGGTTTCATGAAATCATCATAAATCGCTATGAAAACTGATTGCTCAAGAGAAGATAATTCACAACAAATTCCTTCAAATCATGCGCCGTTGAAAAATGAAGACCTCTCAATTATTCCTTCATATGATTAAATAAATAAAAATTGATACTGTATAGAACGAGGGGGGGGGCAGCATACAGTGAGAGAGGGTGAAAGTGATAGATAGAAACTTAGAGATAGGAGTCACTTGATCAGTTATAGCAATTTACAGCTTATCAGAACAATTAAGATGGAAGTTTTTGTAGCAACCACAAAAAATGAGTCCATAAGAGAAGACAAATACTTCATAACAAATCATCTGCCCCAAAAATGATGATATCTCAAATGTTTCTTCATACAGTTAAATACACAAAAACTGCTTTGAGCAATGTCTGGGCTGCAGAAAGGATACTAAAGACTGGTGACGTCACATGGTACAATAGTTGGGGAATGATTCCATGCATTATCAATCATAATGACATGTTTGGCGACTTGTACTTCTTTCCCTTACAGCCAATGACAAATTGGTTAAAATATTCAGCATTAATCATTGTTTCTTTTTCTCAAAATCGTTGCTTATTATTTTTCTGCAAAAAAAAAAATGGAGAACATGAATTCTCGTTTATGAATAGTTCCAGACCTCATTTTTTTTTTAGGCTTTTCAACAACAGGATGCGACTCTGATGACTGCCTTTTTGTTTCAGAGAAGTATCTCGACAGTGTCGTTTCGCCTTGTGTAACATACAACTTTAAAAAGGCATGCCAAAAATCATCCAGGAGAACCAGATTTGATCTTTGTTTTCATATCCGGAGACAGGAATTTTGTCAGGAATCTGCTGCAGAGTATTTTTTTTTTAATATCTCATAATATCTCATCTGCGATATCATAGAATGAGTAGTCATCGCTTATTTTGAAGATATCGGCCAAATTACGTCTTTCGATCCTTCTCTAATCCATCTTTGCATTTGATCTTCTTTTTATCTGAACTTTCTGCTGGTCTTCCACTAGCGGGATTATTAACCGATATACCAACCTTTTTGAATTCTTTAATACAACTGGGTCAGCAGTTTTTTTGGGGGGGAGGGGGGGGATTTGGAGATGACTTGTGTAATTCAGTTTTTATTTTGTGGCTATGTAACAAATAAGATTGCTGGAGATAAACATTTTACCTGGGTTGACATTATTCACCTGAAAGTCCAAGTACCCGAACCTTGGTGTAACTATTTTAGAGGCTGTCTTATCAGCATGTACAAAATACCGGTGCTGCTGTATTGCCATTTGGTGAATGGAGTCTGGACCTTGCAGTAGTTTCTGGTGGGAACCTCTCGATACCACATTAGTGGGAACTGCTATGGTGTTTCTTTTGACAATAGTTTTAAAAAAATCATCTTTCTCTTATTCATTCTCTCTGTGTTCTGCTCTTAACTGACCTTTGCCACAAAACTTCCAATTCCATCATGAAAACTCATAAACCAAAACACAGGGTAAACCCAGAACCCCAAATTTTAATCAGGTCTCCTTTTCCAACATTAAGGGTCTATGTTCCAACCTTCCAGAGGTTGAACCCATTTATATGGAACCAAACCGGATCTGTTATTTCTGTGCAAAACTGGCATTGGCCCATCGGTTTCTTATAGATGATTTCATGATCCCAGGTTATTCGAACATGGCCTAAAAACCCGACCACCCAACATCACCATGGTCATGGAATATGTGCCTACATCAGGGACGATTTTCCATAAGGTAGGGACATTGATCTTTTTCTGATGACTTGTCCTGAACAGTACACATCTACTCTCCTGTCTTCTCTCGTATCCTCTAATCACTCAGTTGTCTCAATTAAAATTAAAACGAAGACCAGCAGTTCCTTTTATACCTCTTTCCATCGCAGAGATTTCCGATACTCAATGACGGATTGGGACAGCTTAAGATCCTTCATATATGAAATCCTCTGAAAACAATTTTCAAGAAGAATGTGTCCTGTATTGCATCTAATGTATCTGATTGGATAATTGTTGGTATTGAGAGCTTTATACCATCCAAAAAATTCCAATCAGCCAGCCATGGTGCATCTTTAAATGTGATGTCGCTATTGCACACTGGAACCACTATTTCAATTGTTTTCAACGAAATAGATGCTCTGAAACCAAAGCTTCCTGCAAATCTGCCCGAAACCACTGCAAAAGGGTCATAGAAAACGTTAATAATAATGAAAAATCCAAATTCCATTGCAACTATCAGTTTCATGCTGTATTCATGATAGTATTGAGAGTTTTATCCTCGTATCAACATTTTGTAAGTTATTTATTTTTACTTCCATCCACATCTTTTAAAAAAACACTGAGAAAAATGAATTTCAGTCTCATTTCAGCATTCAAAAAGATTTTTAATTTTTCTACATTTTTTTTTTTTTCAGTTTTTTTTCTTTTTAAATTTTACTGAACATCTGTGTTAATCTTTTAAAACTTTACTGTTAGATAATGTTTTGATCCATGGAATCAGCTATGCTGAGTTTAAATCCTATTATATTGTGATCATCTATGCTTTAACATAGTAAGATATAAACTACAATTTCCTCCCAAGCTATGGATAAAATAGCAACTTGTGTTCAATTGATTATATACAATGAATTGTTGACAATAAGTATTATGTTGTGTTTGAGGATGAAATACCCCCCTCCCCCCAAAAGTGATTATTTGTCATAAAACAAACTAAGCCACACCTTCATTGATGAGTTTATTGAAAAAAAAAATTGTTTCTGTTTAGAAATCTTTCTTATAAATGATTGTTGATTTTTTTTTTATTCCTCCTTTTTTTCTTTGCAGATTTATTTGCTCCGTTGCGCATCTCATCCAATTCTTTGTGCTGACAAAGTATTTATCAGTTTCTTGCGACAGGTTCGTATGAAACATTGTCATTCAATTAATAAACAATATTTTCTCTTTTTGGTTTTCTTCATATCTAAAAAAAATTCCAGCTGCTTTAATCTGATTACAAGCGGGGAAAAAGTCAGTGAATCGTTGGTACCAACTAATTTTAGATAATTGTGGGATATTCTCTCTGTGATCGTCTACAGTATTGGTTGTTAACTGCCTTTTTTCTGCCAATGCTTCCTTTTTGATTTCGGCACAAGATTCCCCCCCTCCCTTCTTCCTATCTTAAAATCGATCTCCAAATAGGGTGTACAGGACAGAACTCATCTTCTGAGCACATGTATATTTGCACCGGTTATATATACGAACGTGTAGCACTGGTGCCCCCTCGACATAAATACCCCTGACTAACCCGACAAGCAGCAAAATCCCACCCCTTCACTGTTAAGGTCCCCGGATGCCGGAAAGTCTTCTACTCTAATAGTTTCTTCCCTTGAACTGCTAGATTTTGTAATTCCCTCCCTGTTTCTTGCTTCCCCAACTTTACTTACATGCAGAAATTTAAATGTAATGTGAGCAGACATCTTGTTTCTCAACTCCCTTCTTAGGATATCCCTGTAAGTATGGTCCCTAATTCACAGTAGCCGCTTACGTCTCAGTGGCAATGTGCCTTGTTTGGAGTGAATACGAGTACATTATTACACAACGAGCTTCGTAAACAATTGAAGCACAAGATCAAGCGACATCATGTCATTTAAAAAAAAAAAAGGAAGAAAACAAAAAAAATTGTCTATTATCCTGATGAAGATTCTTGTGTGAATCGAAAATTTGAATTTAAATAAATAAATATGTTTATTTAAAAAAAAAAAAAAAGCCTCTGCATTTTACTGGTTTCAAAAACCGTTTCAAATTACAAAATTTAAATGCATTCTATGCATCGGAAACTTTTTACTAATATATATATATATATATATATATATAGAAGATAAGCCAAATTTTTTAAATTTATTCTTATACAGGGTGGGCCAAAATAAGGGTCCTATCTTTAAATTTGAATAACTTGAATTTGAATAACTTCCACAAAATAAAAGTTAAACTCACCAAACTTTATGTGTGTGTAGACTGACCCTTCCGAGATTTTTTGAAATAAACAAAACAAATTTTAGCCGAAAAACACTTCTTAAAACTTACAAAAACTAAAGTATTGTTTTTTACACTATTTTGAGTTTTTTAAGCAAAAATAATGTTTTCTAAATGAGGGTACGTTCCTTAGGGCTAATACGGCTCATGCTTACTTCGGAAAGGGGTCCTTTACTTATTCTGAAAAAAAATTTTTTTAAATCAATAAATTAAAAAAGTTATGAATTTTTAAAAATAGGACCCTTATTTTTGCCCACCCTGTAGAAGTCTATCTATTTTTAAACAAACATACACAAATATTTATGAAACTCTAGTGATTATATAATAGGCCCTCTCTATCACTCTCATTGTGAGATCATATTAGACTGTCTCTTCCCTTCTCCTCATTTTTCTCCTATCCTCTGGGCTTGGATTCATTGAAGCTCTGATGTCTAGCAACTGACTTAGTAAACACTCACAAAATTATTAGCAATCTCACCAACAATCCGGAGCAACTTTTTGATCTCCATGTGTCTAACACACATGGACATGCTTACAAAGTCAGAAAACAGCACAGCACTCATGACTTTCAGAAACATTTTAGTCAAAAACCTTTGCAAAAAAGCAACCTTAAAGTGCTGAAGCATCAAGGCCGGTTATTAAAGAAGTGTAGACTGTTGACTACTTCAAAATTTAATGATCACTAATTAAACATAAATTTTACGTGTTTCTTGTGTGTTTTATTACCTGTCTGCTGTTTTTTTATCATTGAATCTGATTCTTTTTGGCAGGATTCTGGATGGAAAGAGTTGGCTTATGCAAGTGATTATCAGAATAAGGTAATTATGATAAAATGTTCTTCAATTCTAAATTTGGTCATTTCCTTCATAAAACTTTTCACAAAATTGTCCCCAAAAGAAAAATACATAAATTTTATACAAGAAATAACTTTTCAACATATCTCTTTTTCTGATAGGGTGTGTTTGAATGACCTAGTGGATATCATTGCAGCCTATGGAATCAATTATGCCAGGTTTAAATCCAATCTATTGTAGCCCGTTACATACTAATGTAACTTACTGGTGTGGGATGTTCTTAGATCAGAAACCGTACCAAAAAATCTCTCACCTGCGTCTTGTTCTGTTGACATGTCGTAAGTTATTCCATGGATATTTATCCAGCGGCTTTTTCTTTTGGTTTTGCTAATAGCTGCAGGAATTAAGTAAAACAAAAAAAGAAAGAAAAAAAAGCAACTAACGCCATTTATTGCTTCTTGGGTATAGTTTACTTTTGTCAACAATTTACAGCAATATATATCTAGATTAACCGTAATTTCCTGAATCACTCTCGTAGAGGCGGGGATCGTATGTCTCGAAAAAATGTCTACTCACTTTGACATCATACATCCAAAAGGCAGAATCAATCTTGCTTCTCTGCCGCGTATTTCCTCCCATGATATCTATAATTGGTAACGAATTCAGAAGTCTATGACTAGACTTCAAACGTTTAACAAACAAAACAAAAAAACTCAGTTCGGTTCAATTCCTATAGAAGCACAAAAACCCTCTGTGTAACTTCGAGCTCCAATGAACGAAAACAATTCGTCTCACCGCAGAATCTCACTCGACACTCACGTTTCTCCTTTTTCTTCTTCTGATTTTCTTGTCTTTTTATTTAGCAGATTTTCCCTCAGTTAATTCCGCTTTACCAATCAGAAAAAACATAATCTGCTGGCTCACTATTTGTCATGATAATTAAATCTATTATTATTGTGCAGCAACCAGTAGATTTGTTACTTCGAGGTTGTGAGTTCAATCCTCACTAGAAAACTAGTAAGCCAAAACTTATTTCCCTTTCCATCTGCAAGCCAGGCAAAGGTGGACCCTCTTACTACGGGAAAGAACTAAGTCCGGGCCACCTCCACCGCTCGATTCTGGCTCAAGATCATCAATTCCTCCCATGATATCATATCCTTCAACATAGTCACATAACTCTTATCTATTAACTTTGAATGGAATTTTCCACTAACTTTATGCTTACTCTAGCCTTATGTAGAAAATTACCGTTTTTAACATTATTTTATACACCCGCCTGTAATATTGCTACACTAATACGGTTGGAACCTGCAGTTTTTTCCTTCGCCTGTGTTAAATTAATCGTATACAGTGAATTGTTTACAATAAATATTGTGTTTCAGCATTAAATAATTCAAAAAGAGTTGATATGCTATAAAACAGACACAAGTTATTATTCCCCAGGAAAAGGGTATATAGGATGCGTGTTATAGATGCGTGATGCTGTATAGAGATTAGTGCTGGGCCCCACACAGTCCTCACGTGTCCATCTTGAACGTAATAACAGAGCAATGATCAAATGGATATGCATGCAATGTCTGGTCAGATCAAATCCAGCATATCAGTTCAGATAGACTGTTGGCAAGGCTGAATATACCAAAGCTTGATGAACTCCAGTTGGTTTGGAGATGTTGAGAGGAGTGACTCCTGGCTGAAAAAAATGCAGAAACCTTGAGGTGAAGGGCATGAGGAAAGTTAGACAACTGAAGAAAACTTGGAGGCAAGTTATGGAATTTGAACAGAATCAATTCTCAAGACGACCAAACTTGAATACTGAGATTGCAGGTTGTTAGAAAACATCAGACCCCCTGACGAAGGGAGAAAGATGTTAAAATAGATGATGATGATGATGATACATATGACCCACAGAAAAGACCAAGCAAATCTTTTCCTCCATGAATTTATTAATTCATTATTAACTATTAAATGAATGAATCGGAGACATTTCCCCATCAAAACATTAAGTACATGTCAGCTTACAGAATTACTGATTGCAGATTTATTTTAATAAAAACAGTTTCAAGCACTTCATTTATAAATTCTTGCCTATCTTAATAGAAACATCAGGTCTTGGACAGATGATAGCCACTTACAGGAACAAGCCCTAAGAATGCTTGGACGTTCCACTGCATCTCCCTAACTATCATCCAAGGCAACGTCATGTCCATTATGACGTCATCCCACAACATCTAAGTGTTGATGAAGAGAAGAAAAAAATGCACTCGTGTAAATAGAGACTCATTGAAATATACTTTCATTTTTGTAAATAAATGTAAAAAACATTTATGAACATTTTTTTTACATGTAAAACTTTGCCACTATTTAGTAATGCAATAGTTTTATCATTTCATTTTTTTCATAAATTTAATTTAATTTTTATTTTTTCTAATTTATTTTATTTCATTTTTTTATAAATTTTATTTATTTTTTCTTATAAATTTGAAATTTTATTTCATTTTTTTTTATAAATATTTTATTATTATTTTTCATAATAAATTTTATTAATTTCATTTTTATTTTTATTTATTTCATTTTTTCTTATAAATTTCATTTTTTATCATTCCATTTCTTTTCAAAAAATTTCATTTTTTATCATTTCATTTTTTTCCAATAAGTTTCATTCATCATTTCATTTTTTTCCAATAAGTTTCATTTATCATTTCATTTTTTTCCAATAAGTTTCATTTATCATTTCATTTTTTTCCAATAAGTTTAATTTTTTTAACTTTCATTTTTTTCCACTAAATTAAATATTTTTTCATTTTTTTTTTTTTTAAATAATTGTAAATTCTAAAATCACTTGTTGATGCAGATTACACTCATTTCTATCAAATAGTAAATATGGTGGGGCAATCAAAAATACTTGAGTTTGTTTTATCAGCATTTAAAAAAAAAAAGAAGTTTTAATGATGTTCTACAGTCGATTTCAGGCATTTTAATTTTTACTGTTGTTTATTACAGGTAATATTTCTCGGTTACGATGTGCTACGATATTAGCATGAGTGTATCTGTGATACGATATTAGCATGAGTGTATCTGTGATACGATATTAGCATGAGTGTATCTGTGATACGATATTAGCATGAGTGTATCTGTGATACGAAATGAATGAAGGGAGCGAGCAACAAAGATGAAACATTCAGGAACAATAATAACATTTTATATAGAAACTAGAAGGATGTTAAGACAACAAAGATAATATATTACTTACTTGCCAGGAGGTTAAACACAAAGTTAGGTGTGGTTTTGAGAAGGCAGTGTACTAGTATAAATGCACTCTGGCCTACAATAAATGTGTGAGCAGCCCTGTTAGCATTCTCTCGGTAGGGGCGCCTCAGACAATTAGCAATAAACTAACCCCTTCTCAGGGAGAAGAAAAAGCCTGGGAGAGTGGACCTCCCTTCCTAGGACTAAACAAAACTATACCTCAGCCTGACAGCAACAACTCTACTGTCGGACTGATTTGTTTCATAAATATATGAATGTCCGAATATAAGTTAAATGCACATGGTGTCATAGAATACTAATTGTACAGAATAGACAAAAGTGGAAAACAAAGGGAAAACTTCTTTGCTTATTATATAAAGCGACTGATGCTGAAAGATCAAGAATCTTTTAGGATTAACAATCATGTGACCAACACACACTCTAACATCAAAGACAATTATTCCCCCGAAGGGAGACAATTGCAATCCTATAATAACATCATAATTAACTATAATTAGTTTGAAATTGTAGAATGGTTTGAAAAATCAGTCAAGCTGTGATAAAGCATGAAATGTTTCTTTTTATAAGATAAATTAAAAAAAAAACTAAATTAATAAAAAATCATATGAAATATTTTTTTATATCATTTTTTTTTTTTTTTCTGAATCTAAATCCAACACTTCATCGGTTGTCTACATAATTTATTCCATGGATTCAAAAATTAACTTTAAGATAACCAGTTCCTCAAATTTAAGTTTGCAGGAAACATTAGCCTTCACAAATAATCAACAGCGTGGATGAACATCATCTGAAGGGGGATGGAATATATAGCAATGGTGAAGAGAATATTAGTTTAATTTTTCGTCTGTTTGTCTCATGCTTGAGGTTAGACGTTTCATCAATGACTTCCAACTTTTCCTGTCTGTTGCCATTTTGCTTGTGCCACCCACCAGAATCAGGTTGTCATCAACTGATCCCCTCCATGTCTTAAGCTGCCTATCACTTGGCTTTAGGACACACTTTGGAGCATTTTGGATGACTGACAGCAGACGACATGGTCATAGAAGTTGATATGTTGTTGTGCGGCCTGTAGAGTGAGACCGGCAATTTTCTCCATCCGATGCGCTGAAGCCTTTCGCAGCCATACAAGAGTACAGGTCGGACGTGTGTGCTGTATTCTGCCATAGTCCAAGTATAAATTTTGCCTGTAAAGTTCAAGATTTATAAATCTAGAAAAGCTGAGAATAAACGTGAAGTACTTGATGCGTTCTAAATAAAATTATTTTCTCTCATCGGAATAAAATCTTGCTTGTTTGCACATTGAGTCTTTTTGGATGGTCGGTAGAAAGGTGAACGAGACAAGATGGTGGGAAGAGAGGAAGGGAATGATGTTAATAAAGATGAAAGAAATTTTGGAAAGGTGTTTTTGTTATTGGACGTGTTGTGGCAGAGACTTCGTCTATTGATTCTGTTATAATTGCATAAAACATTGATACTGTTGAACTTGATTTACCTTTTTACTTTTCCTTTCTTTTTATCTGTCTCTTTATCTAGTGTACAAACGTTAGCCTAAAAGTCACTGTTTTTAGTTTTGAGATAAAGAAATCATTTTGTTTATAATTCTTCTTTTCTGATCCACTTTACAGGCTGAATCAAGGTTAAAGAGTCTAAGTGCAGCATTTAGGCTCAAGAAACCTGACAGGTAAATTTTCTTTATTATTATTAATTAAATACTTCAATTACTTTCTTCAGTTGTTCAGCATAGAATGATCTCATGCGTTTGTTTTTTGACATACATGTTTTTCTATATAAATAAAGTTATCAGACGTTTCTCTCGTTTAACTTTCTTTTTTTTTAACGTAGTTCACCCCAAACAAGGCAAGCCGCCACTGCAGACGTAAGGGGCTACTGAGAAAAAAGAAAAGGGGAGAAAGTTGGGGGAGGGAGTCAACCTAAATTGGGATCTGCGCAGCGAGATGTCCGTTTACATTAGTTTTAAATTTCTGCATGTCAGTACTGTCGGGGAAACAGGGGGCGGGTAGGGAGTTCCAGAGGCCAGCAGCACGAGGAAAGAAGCTATTTGAGTAGAAGACTCTCCGGCATCTGGGGACCTCCACAGTGAATGAATGGGATTTAGTTGATTGTCGAGTTGGTCTAGTGAATTTAATTTTAAACAATTTTATTCAATTAATTTAATAATGAAACTTAATTTATAAAGAAATTAATTAATTTTGTAAAAATTGACTCTACCTTATTTCCATACTAAAAAAGTTGAGCTGTTTTCCTGCTATGACAGTGCGATTAAAACACTGATTTTAACTTCACAATAAAAAAAAAACATACTTTCTAATATACTGATCAGGTGTATGCGATCAACACCGAATGGTCAGCTAATTTCAATGATCGTTTTCATTTTAATATAACACATAGTTCTGTATATGAACATATTTTGTATCATGGATAGAGGCTGGGAATATTTTTGTGAAAACAACTCTTTCGGTCATTTACTTCTGGGTGAACTTGATTTTCCACAAATTGCGATCCAGTTATGAATTGTAAATTATTCCCCCCCCCCCCCACACACACACACAAATAACAACCCGCACACACAATTTAGTGAGTATCCCCCACTCACCCACAAAAACAAATAATTGAGTACAGGAGTTTCTTTGTTTCCTCAATTTTTTCAGACAATGCTGGGACACAGGCCCTGTTAGTTAGTAAGTTATAAAAGAAAAAAAAAATAATGGAAAAAGGTTGTTTTTTTTCTTTTACTTTGTTTCAATTCCAAACAATTTTCTTCAATTAATTTAACTTTCATTCATTTTAAAGTGTAAAGTATTTCATTTCTTGAAAAGAATTAATAAAAAGTTATTTTGTAATTTTCTTCATAAAAATTGTACATTATTGTCGATTACCACGTTTGAATCATAATTATCAAAACTAAATTGAAAAAAAAAATGTTTTCATGCGCCGAGGGGGGGGGGGGGTCACACGTTCATTATAAAGTAGACACTTCTTTTAAAGTTGGTGCTACTGCGATTTTACAATTGAAGATTTAACTTCGGAGCATGAATTTTTTTTTTCTTTAGATAACCGTCCTCTAAACATGGTTATCAACAATAATCTGCATTTTTTTTGTTTGTTTTTTGTAAATATATCGATATAAAAATAAATTCTTATAATTATTTGTATCAACAGATAATGGCGAAATTATTCATACACCCATTAATTTTGAATGATTCCAGGTGTTTTATATGCTTATTAGCACACAACAAAAAAAGGAATATAAAACTCAATAGGTTAAATACAACAAATTTGATTGGCAAATTATATAAAATTAAAAATAAAAAAATTATTCGTGCAGTAGAAAATATCGTTTCAAATTAATTGATTTGTGTAAGTATAAGTAATTTACATATTTATTTTATCAGTGAAGCATCTAATTAGCAAATAACCGATCAAAAATCTCTTTCTATCTGTGACTGTTTTCGTTTCAACCTCTTCCAACTTCCAAATATAGCATTTTTTTTTTAGTTTTGCAGAAGTCAAGGGAAATAACTCTTATAATAAGTTGATTATTTCCCTTTAATGGATAATGATAATCGATGAGTTCGCGATAATATATTCAATCTAAAAAGATTTCTTAGCCGGAATAAATATTTTCAGCAAAACACTGACGCATAATAAAATATATTTGTGCCAATGACATAGTGGAAGTGGAAAAAATATGCTAGTTCGAATCAAGTATCGATATGCCCTCTCCTCCTCTCTCGTTCAGTTTTATTACAGATTGGGTTTTTTTTTCCAATTGTTATTTAATAATGATTTTTCTTTTGTTCTGTTCTATTTTCAGACAATTTGAAGAATTGAAGAATTACAGCAATGAACTACAGTCGATCATTTCAACAATTCTAAAAATAAGAGCAGTACGTGAACTATTTTTAATTCAAAATCTTTTAAATGTTTGTCTGCGATGAAAACAAAACTCTATGTAAATACTCTTAACCTACACAATTAGCAGAAAAATACCCACCACTTCACTCTAGAAATACCGGAAAATTCTCTACTGATAACTTTTCCTTAAACTGCTTGACTTTGGAGTTCTCTTCCTATTCTTTCTTTCCCCGACCGTACCAACATGCAGAAATTTAAATCTAATATGAACAAATATCTTTCTATTGGCCTTTTGGCTGGGATCACAGTGTAGTATCTGTTCCGATGGATACTACACCCCATAGACCGGTATCGAATTGGCCTTCGGATCTTGATTCCGCCGGTTTGTGGGTTTGTCCTGTGCAGTTCTAGGAGGTCCACCCTCTTTGGGGAGGAGTAAGTTTATTGCTTACTGTCTGAGGCGCCCCTACCAGGGAATGCCGATGGGGCTGCCTAGGCATTTTTTGTAGGCCAGAGTGCTCACCTTCTCGGGCGCTGACTTTTCAAATCCCACTTTCCCGACCTTGTGTCACATCTTACCGCTGTGGGAGGAAGATAAATAAAATCTTTCTGTCAAACTCCAAATCCAGGTTACCCCCTATAAATCTGATCCTTATCACAGTAATCCTTTATGCTTCGGTGGCATTATACCTTGGTTGGGGTGAACAAGAGTAAAAAATAAAACTAAATTCGGCCTTATTTTCATTTCATTATTCACTAATTTTTGTTTCCTCTTCTTGGTTGTTATCACAACGTTTCGGCAGTTTTGCCGTTCTTGCAATTTTTGTCAAATTTGGGAATCGTCATGGAATTTTGGACCTCAACCCTTTATTAGAGCCCTGGGCTTATACAGTTTGCATTTTATTTTCCTGATCTTGTGACATTCTGTCAGTTAACTTGTTAAGTCATATTATTGCCTTTACCCTGCACACGTTAACAAATTTTCTCACTGGCACTACAAACCCTAAAGAAATTTTTTTAAATTGACCAATTAAGGAAAACATTTTAAAGCTTTCATCATCATCATCATCATCATCATCATCATCATCATCATCATCTTTAGTTTAATCTCCATTTTTACATGTTGACATTTATTGGACAGCTTTTAAAAATTGTATTGCTGCCTTTGTTCAAGATTGAACTCAAAACGTGTACAATTTTACCAACCATAACAGGCTCCAATAAAGGGTTGGATTAAAAATTCCCTGACTGTTTCAGAATTTAATGCAAGACACTTGAAGAAGACTGGAAGGTGAAACAGTCGAAACATTGCGATAACAGAAACTAGGATGGGGGAACCAATCTGAAAATTGTTGAATACTGCTGTTCATTTTTTATCAAATATCACACAACAATCTGTGAGATTTAACGATTTAAATTTGATTCTCCACTTCCTGTTCTTAGTTTGATTGCGTCACAACGGATGTGTTCAAGAGTTGTGTGGTGGATGACCGACGCTGTTCTTGGTACAAAGAAAAGAGACCCCTTTTAGAGTTTTTTGTACATGTCTCATCATCATCATATTCGGTTTAACATCCGTTTTACATGATGGCATGTGTTGTACGGCTTTTAGAAAATTGACTTCCAAACTAACTTATCTCTGTGTTGTTGGGGTCTTAACTGGTTTTCATATATGAAAATTTTATTTAGGAAACTGAAAAAGAAATCTTTTATCGCACAATAAGGTCTCCATTATGGTCTAAAATTTAGAAGCAACTCTTTTTTAAACAACACTGGAACAACTCTAATACAACTTCCAGAAACCCTAACTCCAAACTGCATGAATCTTTCTCATATGCTCATGTTTACCGCAGTTTTCTGTCTGTTTCACACATACAAATCACCAACATCTACAAAAACTTACAACTCTGAGCATGCACCTTTTACTTATTGCAAATGGCCAAACATTGTGGTCGCTTTGAAATTTATCATCACAATTTTGTTTGTTTGTTTTTTTTTAATCTTTTTGTTTGTGTTTGACACAATTTTGTTTGTTTGTTTGTTTTTTTAAATCTATTTGTTTATATGTTTGACACAATTTTGTTTGTTTGGTTTTTTAAAATCTTTTTGTTTATGTGTTTGACACAATTTTGTTTGTTTGTTTTTTTTAAATCTTTTTGTTTATTTGTTTTTTAAAAATCTTTTTGTTTATGTGTTTGACACAATTTTGTTTGTTTATTTTTTAAAAATCTTTTTGTTTATGTGTTTGACACAATTTTGTTTGTTTGGTTTTTTAAAATCTTTTTGTTTATGTGTTTGACACAATTTTGTTTGTTTTTTTTAAAATCTTTTTGTTTATGTGTTTGACACAATTATGTTTGTTTGTTTTTTAAAAATCTTTTTGTTTGTGTTTGACACAATTTTGTTTGTTGTTTTAAAATCTTTTTGTTTGTGTTTGACACAATTTTGTTTGTTTTTTAAAATCTTTTTGTTTGTGTTTGACACAATTTTGCTTGTTTGTTTTTTTTAAATCTTTTTGTTTATTTGTTTTTTTAAAATCTTTTTGTTGATGTGTTTGACACAATTATGGCAAAGTGTTTACTCCTGGAATATATAACGATCTTCTGATACAACCAGACAGACTTTTTCTTAGCACCAGTTTTCTGCGTGTCTTGTTCTCGCCTGTTTTGCCTGCTGCTTCACTCTTGTCTCACATAGGTCACTCAGGTGCTAATTTTTTCCATTGTCCGTAAACTTTTTTATACCACCTAATGCTAACTAGCACACCAGCTCTCTTCCAGTCTGATACAAGTTCACTGCCTTAGAGCATTCCTCTTTGCACAACTTTTATATAACTGTGTGACCCAAAGTGTTGGCCTAGAAGTTTCCTAAAATAAATGAAGAATGACTCTAAAAATGGGGACTAGATGGAATCCAAACCAAACTTGGTTTGATGATAATGACTTGGGATTTTGCATTCGTGACAAATACTTTACTGGTTGTAGTGTTGGAAAGCTCTTAGACAGAGGAAAGTTTCCCTGCTCAGTTTGTGGAAAGAGTCAGGTGCAATTCTAATCTTTTGTGATACTTGTAAGAATTGGGTACACAAGAAGTGCAGTGGAATTAGGTTGAGAGAGGGTAAGCATTTTTTTTTTTTTTTTGTTCATTATTTATAAACCAAGACAGGCGTTACGTTAACACTCACTGCATATCCATCAGAAGCATAACATTAACACTGACATTTGCCACAGCTGTTTACCATGAACAAAAATGTAGTGTAATATGGAGTTACGGTGTGGAAGTAGGAGTATCTTGAGTTTTTCAATTTTCCTGGGCAACGTTGGGACATGAGTCTCATTTTATATATATATATATATAGAGAGAGAGAGAGAGATAGAAGAAAAAAGAGTGATAAATATGCGACGATTGTCCAAATTTATTTCAAATTTCAATTGTTCAATGCAAGGTGTATTCAGTAATAAACTAGTGTTTATTATTCTTTCCTTAAGCCAAGGCTTTTCAAAGATCGAGATCTTATCATCAGAGGAGAAATTTGAAATATTTGAACTTTGGTTTTTTCGAAAGCCAACTTGTCCATCTGTATTTTCTCCTCTGATGATAAGATCTCGATCTTTGAAAAGCCTTGGCTTAAGGAAAGAATAATAAACACTAGTTTATTACTGAATACACCTTGCATTGAACAATTGAAATTTGAAATAAATTTGGACAATCGTCGCATATTTATCACTCTTTTTTTCTTCTATCTCTACAATTGCTCTATCTCGTATGTTGAGCTAATTCCTCTTCACAATAGGTTCCATCTACTAAAAGTTTTACTTTGGTTTATATTTGATCCTACATATATATATATATATATATATATATATGAGTCAAATATGACTGTATTGCGGTTTGAACCGTGTGACCGGCAGAGATTGTCTCCTCCCATACTGATGATTACAGGTTGGGCATGAAACACATGTGTATATGGGTTAATTTGAAAATATTATTTATAAATAATTATTCAAAGCTCTCGCTAGATTGAGCACTGTAAGTAAGTTAACAACAAGCCGTTATTTATAGCTTAATGCAATGCTCTAGGCCCCACCTATTGAGTTCTCTTGACGACTTGCTAATATGGCCGCTGAATTTGCCATTTAGACGTTAATTCACACTCCCATTTCTATGATAATACGTGGTGGACACATCGGTATGTGCTCCGACTACTGAGTTAAATATGACTTCTGTTTTGGGGTTCGAACCGTGTAACCGGCAGGAATTGTCTCCTCCCATACTGATGATTGCAGGTTTGGCATGAAACACATGTGTATATGGGTTAATTTGAAAATAGTATTCATGAACAATTATATAACATATATATATATATATATATATATATATATATATATTTCTATTTAATATAACAGTATTATGGAGTTTAATGCAAATATGGATTGTCTATAACATCTGTGTTTTGAGCTTTTAAATGGCTGCATTGTTAATTTCTTTTTTTTTCATATTTCAGAAATTGGCTGATCGACTGTATGGCATCCACAAAATCCACGCTAATTATGCAAGAGTTTATGCTGAATGGAGTGCCTTGGAAAAAGAAATGGCTGAAGGTCTTAAGGGTTCAGGGCATTACATGGATGTGTGAGTATCTATTTCAATCTTTTCTTTTTCTTTTTCAGTTCATACTGAAATGCTCTGAATCTTTTCTGTCACTTTTCTGATTTTTTTTTTTTTTTACTGTTGAGTTACAACTTATCAAAGTCAAGAGCCACTCGAGGATAAAGGTGATTGAGACGGAAATGATTGTCAGCCGAAAGATGGGGAACAATCAATGGTATGCACTAAGTTTGATTACTTATGGGGTGGTTTATGACAAGTATTTGGTGACATTGGATTTGAAGACGACTGTGTTGTAATCTGCAGGGAAGCAGTCCTGTGGTAATGTGTTCCACAGTCAGGAAGCCCTTGTAAATAAACTCTATCCATGGAAATTCTGCCTCATACTAGGCACATGGGGGGGGAAAAAGGTAATAAGACGAGTTCTTGCTGTGAATGTCTTACAAGAAGGAACCAGAGATTGGAGCTCAGTCGAGCACTTTTTATGAAAATAATGATAGAGTAAAGAGAGACTAGCAATGTCTCTTCTGTGAGAAACGGGCTGTTGAGTTCTTGCTGTGAATGTTTCATAGGTAAGAAACAATATTGGAGCTCAGTCGAGCATCTTTCACGGAAATAACTATAGAATAGAGAAAGACTAACAATGTCTCTTCTGTGAGAAAGGGGCTGTAGGGAAAAAAAGGACTCCCCCCCCCCATTAGATTTCAAAGTCAATTTTGTACTCTATCAAAGCAGGAAAGAGTGCTCCGAGTGGCACCTCCCCAGATGTGGCAGCTGCATATTCCATCTTATGACTTATCTAACTTTTATATAGGTAGAGGATGGCACTTTCTCGAGCGGTAGAATGATCCAACCATTTTTCCAGCGCCCTTAGCAACAATCTGGACATACGTCTTCCATTTTAGATCTTTAGTGAAAGTCAGTCCTAAAGAACTTATCAAAACAAAGGGTTTCTTCAAGGAAAGTCATTCGTTTTGACTGGGGCAAAACAAGGATCAAAGCATTGGTGGTGAAAGGAGAGAAACTTGGTTTTAGAGGTGTTAAAAGTAATGCTTTTTTTTTTCTCATTGCACTATATGCTCCAGATCTGAAGAGAGAGAATCAGCGAAAAAGCTCAATCACCAGTGCTCTTCGAAGTGCTGCCATAGACAGTTGTGACGTACGTGTTAGCTGAAAATAAGATTGTGCAGAAAAAATTATGCAAATTCATCCAGTAGTTATTTAATTATAAGAAAAAGAAAAAAATGATTTTACGTATATTTTGACATTTTTGTAAACAATGGAGACCCCAAACCCCGAAATCGTGAAAATATGAGTTATCGTTCTTGCCCACTGGGAAAATCTAAGATACAAAATTGCATAATTTTTGGTGTACAGTCTTTTTTTCATCTAGCACGTAAGTACATAACAAAGTTTATACATTTCTTTAGCTATTTTATTTTTAAGAGCGGTCTAACATGTCAGGGTTGATATGCACAAGCGCCACACATTCTTCTCTGGTTCATGACAGAAATTTCTCAAAAGATTATGAATATTTAAAACATTATGGTGGTTTGGGAGTTTGTCTGTTTTTGCACAACTAGAAACATGTGATTGGTTGACAAAAAAGGCATAGGCAGAATACACATCACTAAGGCAGTAGTTTTTACAGTACCCGCGTTTGAATCTCATGTAAGTCTAAAGGATTTTTTAACTGGATCCGTGTTTTATAAATTTAAAGAAATTAACATAACATTGTAAGATAAAAAACATGGCATAAAATATATATTCAGCATTTGTTCAAAACAAATTATTTTGGCTTAAAAACAGAATTTCTAATGTTTTTTGTCAATAAAAGCAATACGTAAATACATTCATTGGAGTTACTTACTCTCATTCAAGTAGCATATTTTTTCCATGAAGCTATTTATCTTCCTCCCACAGCAGTAAGATGTGACACAAGGTCAGGAAAGTGGGATTTGAAAAGCCAGCGCCCGAGAAGGCGAGCACTCTGGCCTACAAAAATGCCTGGGTAGCCCCGTCGGCATTCCCCTGTAGGGGTGCCTCAGGCAGTAAGCTATAAACTTACTCCACCCCAAAGAGGGGAGGCAAAGCCTGGGAGGGTGGACCTCCTAGAACTGCACAGGACAAAACCACAAACCGTCGGAATCAAGACCTGAACGCCAAGACGATACCGGTCTATGGTGTGTAGTATCCATCAGAACAGATACTACACTTTCCATTAAATTTTATAAATATTTTTCTTCATACTTGCCATAAATCGATAGAAGCTAGGTAAAGATGGAAATTGACATACCCAGGTACTGTACCAACACCACTCAAGGGAGTGGGTATAAACTATAAAAATTTATGTAAATCTGCCTTGAGAATTAAACCATTATTTTTTTCGAAATCTTTTTATCGTTTTTGTTATTGTTATTCTATTGACATTTATTTTAAAGTTAATTAATGAAATTTAAAAAAACAAAACAAAGTCTAAATCCAATGAATAAATAATTGTTTCTTTTACAGGTTTGCAAATTCTGTTGATTCTATTTTGGAAGAAGAGGAGCAATATGCTGACCAACTGAAGGAATATTTAGCCTTTGCTGATTCTTTAAGGTGAATATCTTGACATGTGTGTGTGTGGGGGGGGGGGGGAATAAGGTGGTAATATTCTATCGGAAAAAGTCCCATTGAAAGTTAACAATGGTAAATACTTCTTCAGCAGGGTAGAGTGGAGGAATTTGGTAACATATAAATAGATAATTGAATAATAAATAATAAATCACAATTATTTATGGAAATAGGTATATTATACGAAAAGCATTTGGAATTTCATGTAATTTATGTATGGCATTAAAGTATAGTTAGCAATTCTATAGAATCAGGGGGATGGACAGTGGAGTCATATACCTATTTCCAGGTATCCCTTAATCATGATCATTCACCCATTCCGAAAATTTCTCAATAGAAACAATAGCCATGTACAGCTCTACAGGGGGAGGGAGAGATATGGGGTAGGGAAGTGGGACAGAAAGAAAGCCAATAGATGCAGCTAAAAACTTCGGAAATAACGATACTGGAGATAATGAACCAACATAGATCGCACTGGGGGGGGGGGGGGGAGGATGGAATTAGTATTAATAGTTAATCCTCCCCTTTCCCCTGTGGTGAGTGTGATGGTATTGTCTTCATCATCATTGATCTGCAGTATAATGGAATCATTCGTAATTTAATAAAATAATATTTCCCAAGTATGTTAAAAACCGCCCCAGCAACTAACGACAATGTCTTTAAAGTAATAACTAGACTTATGAAAACAATATTTGCATTAATATTTATGTTTTTAGTTTATATAGAAATTTCGAAATTTATTTCAATACAATTAAGATCCTTTGCACAGTTCTATGCCTATCCCGGATGTAAATGTACCAAAATAAAAACAATAGCATGATCTTTTCGTCATTAGGGGATGAAATGTTGTCTTCCCAGAATGTTAAAATCGATCCCAGAAATTGGAAAGTATTTTTAAAATAGAAATGGAATTTTGAAAACAATATGCAGCATTAATATATTTTATTTATGGTATATATAAGATCTTTCAAGGTGTTTTCTGCGGAACTAGGATCACTCGCCCAATCCTATGTATACTGCGGACAGGAATAGATCAACTCTAAAAATAAGAAATAACAACATGGATGCTGTCATCATTTACTTAAATTAAGTTAAATTAAATAAAATAATGTGTGCCAAGAATGTAAAAAATAACTAAAAAAAAAACATCCATGGACTTAACTTTTAAAAATAGAAACAAAGTTTTTGTAAACAGTATTTTGTATTGGGATTTTATTTTTTAGGAGATATTTGATTTCTCAGAATGTTTTCTGCAGAACTGGGACCTTATTTGCCTCAATGTAGGTCTACTACGAAACCTTCAGGGTTCGACCATGGAAATAATAACAACAAAGTCTCCTGTCATTTAACGAGTTAGAATGATATTTTCCCAAAAGTGTTAAAAAATTGTTTTTTTAAAATAGAAACTAGATTTTTGATAACGCTATTCTGTAGTGATATTTTATTTATGGTATATATACGATTTCTTCAGGATGTTTTATCTGCATCTGGGATTATTTGCATCGACCTAAGTATAATTCGAGAGTGTATGAATCGCCTCTAAAAATAGAAACAACAAGGCTATCGCCATCAAGAAATATTTTAAGATAGAAATCAGTTCCTGAAAACAGTGTTTTGTATAAGTTTCTTGTTTTTTACTATATGTATTTTTTTTGAGTTGACTTTCTGTTGAACTCGGGTTAGCTGCCCCGTTGAGCGTGCACTCCGAATGGGAATTGGGTAAATCAGAAAATGACGTCGGGAATTCCCATCCTTAAACAGAATAGAATATTCTCCCCAGAGTGTTTTAGACAAACTCAGCCGTTAGGGAAATATTTTAAAATTATTTAAAATAGAAACTAGATTTTTGTAAGCAATATTTTGTAGTAATACTTTATTTTTAGTATATGAATGATTTTTTCAAAATGATTCCTGCGGGATTAGGATTATTCACTTCGACCCGCCATGTCTACTGCGATAAATAACAGCAAGGTAGCTCTCGGCAGTAAATTAAGTAAAAAATATTTCCGGGAATGTAAAAAGACGTCCCAGACGTTGGATAATTAATTTTTATAAAGAATAAATTTAAAATAGAAACTAAATTTTTAGAAACAGGATTATGGATAAATATTTTATATCTACTATTTAAGGAGTTTTTTCTTAAAGGGGATTTCTGCAGGATTATTGTTCATTTGCCTCGTTGTGTGTTTATCTCGAATGGGAGCAAGTCAGCCCCGGAAAAAAGGTTTGCACGACCACATGCATTCCAAACGGACATTTATGTTGTCTTTTCTTCTGATGGAATAGATGTGGAATGCCCATACTATCAGTGGCTTGGAATGGTAACTTGTGAAACTGTGTTTTGACTGTTTTTTTTTTGTTTGGGGGGTGGGGATGCTTTTCATCATTGTGCCGCCTGACGATAAGGTGTACTCTCGCACATTGTTCCTGTTTCTTTTGAATGCATTTGGGACTAATTCTTTGCTGTTTTGCTTAGTAGCAACAATACTGCGAAAATCTTACGAGCAACTTCTTTAAGACATTTTCTATTTTTTCTTTTTCTTTTTTTCTTTTTTTTTTCTCTCCTCTTCTTAAGTGACCTCAAATATGGCAACACCACATTGTGAGTTGTTGAAACTCTTATTCCAGGTACCTAATTATCCTGATGATCTACCAAGCAAGGACCTACTTGGTAGTGAAACACGTGTAGGAAAAAACTCTTTAATTTGAATATATATGATAAATAAATAATCTTTGAAAGAAAAAGTCTTTTGTAGTGATGATTGATCTCCTGAACGGAATGTTTTGGTAAGCCTTCAAAAAATCACATATAAATGCTCTGTACCCTGTAATCGAGTATCATCGATCTTATTTTTATTGGCCTAATCCCAGTCTTCACTGAATAAACTAAGTCTATATATATATATAGAGCTTTTATGTATTATTTTTTATTTACACAGACATGTACAAAATCTGCGACACTGGCATGTCGATGTTATCGATCAACAGCTGTTATAAACTGAGCTCTCATCAGGCAGAGTTAAAATTCGATATTAACCTTAGATCATATTAAGTTTTTACTACTATTGTTATTATCATTGTTGAGAGCAGCAGCAGTATTACCATTAGTACTGTTGTCATTATTATTATTATTATTATTATTATTATTATTATTATTATTATTATTATTATTATTATTATTATTATTATTATTATTACCACCACTTGTTGTGTAAACTAAATAAATTTATTAATTAATGACAATTAGATGAAACAAAAAAAACTAAAAAAAACAACAGTAAAAAACTAAGAATAAAAACAAACAAAATCAGAGCCCAATGTGTTAACCCCCCCCACACACACACACACACACCACCACCACCACACCCACCATCATTGCCGACCCAAACTGAGGATCAGACTGTAAATTATGTCTCGCGCCCAACAAAAACTCTAAACAGATGTTGACAAGTCTTCTGCCAGCAATCAACTCTCAGACATTAGCTGTATGTGTCTTTTTTAACTCTTTCTTCCCTTTCCCATTTCTTTACCCTCTCCCCCTCTCTATCACCCACTTCCTTCTCCCCTCCCTTTTCTCTATCCTAAATGATTTTATTTCTTATTTTATCTCATATCATATTATTTTATTTTATCTCTATCTATCTATTTATTTATTATTTCTCTCTCTTTCTATTTCTTTGTCTTTCTTTTTTTTATATTTTATATTTTTTTACTTTATATTATTTTTGATTTTGATTTTTAACGGTCCCAATTCTAACCACGTGACTTTCCAAATTTTACTTTTAAATTTCTTTTCTTTTCTCCCCATTTCATTCTTTCCAAATATGATCTATGGTTAAGATCGGATTTTAACTCTGCCTGATGAGATCTCAGTTTATAACAGCTTTTGATTGATAACATCGACATGCCAGTGTCGCAGATTTTGTACATGTCTGTGTAAATAAAAAATAATCATATATATATATATATATATATATATATATATATATATATATATAAATTATTTTATATAGTTCAGATTGATTTTTATGGGAATCGGATTCCGGAGCAAAAGTTAACTTCGGTATTTAAAATTTTTTTAAGTTATTTTTGAAATTTGTAATACAGCTATAAATAAATTGAGAGATCAAAACAAAGACATACTGTAATTTATTGTCAGTTTCGAAACAAAGTAAAAAACTTTGCTTCGAAACTGACAATAAATTACAGTATGTCTTTACTTTGATCTGTCAATTTATTTATTCAATTTATGTATATAAATAAATTGAGAGATCAAAGAAAGAACATACTGTGATTTATATGCATGGTCCTTCATAAGTTGAACACTGTTGACATCGGCCGACTACAATAGGTTTAAAACTCTCACCGCCTATGGAGTTGTTCATGGTGGCCGTGAGGGTAAGGACGTTGGAATTTGAGTTATAAACATGACTTGTTCTGGGGTTTCAAATCCTGTGACTGGCTTGAATAATTCTCTCTACACTGACAATTCCGGAAGGATGAAATGTATACGTATGTAGATAAACAAATATTCATAATTATATATATATATATATATATATTAGTGTTTGTAGAGTTGTTAGTTCATAGGTGTTAATCTCGTGAGACTACGTTGTTTATAAGATAGTGCTCAATAACAAGTAGAGCTGTATTTTAATATAAATTTTTATATATACACGTTTTTAGTTACATATGTGTATACATGTTTCAGCTACGACCTTATTCAAAGTCTAGCTTCCTCAGGCCACAGTGAAGATATTGAAAAGATGAATGAATTCTATGCTAGTGGAAAGTTTTGGTAGAATGAGAGGGAGAAATAATTTGTAAAGGGGGAAGAGATAGAAGGTATTCAATTTCAGTCTATACATATTCATACGTATATACACTCATACGCACTTATACATCTATACACACTCATACGCACTTATACATTTATACACACTCATACGCACTTATACATCTATACACACTCATACGCACTTATACATCTATACACACTCATACGCACTTATACATCTATACACACTCATACGCACTTATACATCTATACACACTCATACATCTATACACACTCATACGCACTTATACATCTATACACACTCATACGCACTTATACATCTATACACACTCATACGCACTCATACGCACAAAATAACCCAACAAGCAAAATGTAAGTAGATAAACAAGTTAAAATTATAGAAAGGATGAAACAATATTAAACCAGCGAAAAATAAGGAATAAATAAATTTAAATAATGAAACTATATATAAAAAATAAAATAAAAATAATAAACGAGAAAATCGAGAGTACCTCTCCGCTGACATATCTTATTGCTATGTTTCCATATCATTAAACCTACAGACATTTAAGCACGTACCTACGCAACTTGAATAAAGTAACCCACACACAGACATATCCCCATACATATTTATATACATATATATATATACACACACATACATGCATACACACATATATATATATATTTCTACATACATATTTACATACATCCAAATCTATCTCTTTATACACTCATATAACTGAAGTTATTGCTTTTCTAGATCATTAACATGAGAACAAAATTTTCGTTTCTTAAAGCATTGTCCAGATTATTAAAAGGCGTTTTACAGACAATCTGTCTGGAGTACTCGAAAATACATATGTGCCATCGACCATCAAGGTAGTTATGAAGACACACTAATATGCATACATGTATCTATACAAAACACACACGCACATACACACACTCACACATATATACAAATGTGTATATATATATATATATATTCCATGATAAATGCCAGTATACTGAAATCATATGCCCTTAATAGGGTTAAGATGAAAATTCATATACACTAAATGTACAAAAGCAAGGAAATTCACAAATTTTTACACTTTTATTGTCATTAATTAAGGGTATGACTACATATCAACCAAACCATTTCATTATCACATCACTACAGTATAAATCTCTATGCATGAGTGGATGAAGTGTGTGAGGTGCGCTGAAGAAAAATTCCTACCAGTAAAATACATAGCCCTGTTGTGCTCGCATACCCTTAATGACAATAAAAGTGTAAAAATTTGGAAATTTCCTTGCTTTTGTACATTTAGTGTATATGAATTTTCATCTTAACCCTATTAAGGGCATATGATTTCAGTATACTGGCATTTATCAGGGAATGTCACTACTTTTGTAAAGGCTATACAATAGTCATTTTTAAGTTTTTTGGGGAATTTTCTGGAAAACTAAGGTATATGGTAAACTGAAATTAAAATGCCATCAACTAGACCCTAGAACCTCTATCTCTGCCAAAAATCAGCTGAATCCATCAAATAATTGATAAGATACAGGGTGGCACATACGTACGTACAAATAACACAAAATCATGCCTGACCTTTCTGGATCTCTGGGTTGCCTTGACTAATGATGTTGAAATTCTACACACTTATAGAACCTATCAAAAAAAAAATTTGTGCAAAGTTTTAACTAGTTTCGTTTATTGGTTTTTGAGTTATGATTGATCAAAGAAATGAGATTTCTAGCATAGGCCGTTTTTGAAGTCTATTAAAGGATAGAGCGCTCTCGCGCCTCGCTTGATTACACATACTAGACCCAATACCCTGAATATATTGGTGGCGATTAGAGTAAAAATAATATAAATGATATAAAAAAAAGTCTCAACATATATAGAAAAATTGAAATTGAGTTTTAAGATTAGAAGAGTCAAGATTTCGATTTTAAAAGATTCCAAAGAATATAAGTAGATTTATAATAGATTAAAAATTATAAGTGTCAAAATATAATAAAAGGAGTTAAGGAATTTGTAAACAACCGTTGTTGTGAGTAACCCTAACCTCTCCTCCCCCCTTCTGTTCCCTTTTCTTCCTCCCCACTTTTCTAATTCCATAGTCTCTAACCGTATTATGATTTTAGTTTAGTTTGCTTTATTTTATCCTGTTCTACTTTTTTTTTTCCAATTCTTTTTTTTTTTTTTTTTAAATTGAACATTTCTTGAGTTTCATTCGTTATTGATGTTGTCATCCTCAGGTCAGTCTGCCGGAAGTATGAATGTATTCAGTATGATCTTGAACGAACTGAAGATTGCCTTTCTTCTAAAGGAACCCAGAAAGATATGTTGGTAAGTATTCTTATTTCATTCTATTTTTCATTTTAATTCTTGATGTTTATCAAATAACGTTTTATTTTTAAATTTTGAAACATGTTCCAATATCTGACATTGAACGACCTTGTGTTAGGCGGGATGTTTTAAATGGTCATGGTTTGACCCCTTGAAGAGGTATGAATAGTTGATTTTTGGGGGGGTGAGTAATTGTTATCATCAAATAGGAAGAAGAGTCAGTAGGGATGGTGACGCATCAGCAGAAAAACCGACAGATGTATGTTTCTGCTTTGACTGCTCCTAGGAGTGGGGGGGGGGGGAGTGTGTGTGTGGGGGTGTGTGTGTGTGTGGGTGGGTGTGTGTGTGTGTGTTTTGTTAAAATAAAAACTACACTTATTTAGGGTAAAAATATCTTCATTTGTGGACGTACATCAAGTTGACAAAGATGCATGGAATGATGAGGGTTCTGTTGACAGAATCTGTTGCTCAGGACATACATCAAGCCCCCCCCCCCCCATATATGTTAACCTAATATAATTCACAGAATTATTCAGTCTTACTTTTTCTGTATTATTAAACCAAAAACTATTACAGCCTTTACAATTCGTTTGGAAATGATTAAAAAGTTTAAATATAAAGTAATGTTCTTTTGTATATATTATCAACGACTTTGTCACCAGACATCTTCAAGTTAAGGCTGGGTAAAGAATGAAGAGGCAGTTAACATCATAGGCTGATTTATGAATGATTTAATTTCTTTAATGAGCAAGGCATGCCCATGCTTAGCGTAATTTGGTTGTTATTTAATGTGTTACTAATTTGAAAATCAGCCGTTAATTCTGCAACTCACTGCGGTCAAATTTTGACTTCATCTAAAATTCAGATCTTCTAGTATGGCACAAATTTTAGATTATACGAAAGATTATGTGGATTAATGGCAATTCTATGAGGATGAACAACTATGATTATCTGACTCTTTGATTGCATCTTCTTATTCTTATTGTTTATCTTGTCTGATCTTTGTTGGGTTTTTTTAAACCAACATGGTTTTGTTCAATAAGAAATGTATAAATACATATACTCGAGTGAGTCGGAAGTTCGACAATATTTTGTAATTCAGCAGCTCCAGATGCCTTTGTGTAGGTTGTAAAGGTGACGAACCACATTGGACTATGAGATGATGAGCAGGTATGATACTCTCTGGATACTGGTGTTTCCTTTATGACTCGGAGAAGAGCCTCGAAATTTATGTTTCTAAACCTACCTGTCCTCGCCTGAGCGTCGGGTCTGTTGCAACTGGAGAAAGATTTCTTGAAGAAGTTTTGATTCCTGTACTGTGCTCAATGACGTCTTCATCTTTCGTGCAACAAATGTTTTGTTTTTTTTTGGGGGGGGGGGGGTTGCTTCTGTGGCGTTATGGTTCCCAAATTAGACTGGCATGCATGTCCACTTGCACACTTTTCACGTCACCTGAAGATTCAACAATGCACAATATGTCAGCACACCAGATGCCACGATACGAATAATCACGGTGGCTAGCTTCCATGGCTTGAACTGCTTGCGCCACAATCTAAAATGTATGCAAATTCTGAAAAACCTTTGACTCACTTTATATTTTACCAGTAGGGTTATCCAGTGTTACCCAGGAACATCAATAAAAAAATAGAAGAGTTAAAAACAAAAGTTTAAACCTTCTCTCACTCTACACACTCTTCCATCAAACCTCCTCCATCAGTTCCCTTCTCTCTTTCTTTCTCTCTTCATTCATTGTCCTTGGTTAATTGCACATCTCTCTCTCTCTCTCTCTCTCTCTCTCTCTCTCTCTCTCTCTCTCTCTGACTGCTTAAATATCATAGAAAGAAAGACAGAAAGGAAAAATATAACCAGCAGTTTTACCTTAATGTTTATTTATAACAAACAAATATTTGATTACTCTGGATATTTTTATGTAGTAATTGTACCGAAATAATTTTTTTAACTCAATTATTTTTCATTATACACTTAAAATTGTTTAAATTGAAAAGAGTTTAATTTTTTTAAGAAAATGAATTACTCATGGAACAAAAACTAAATATTTCCATGTTGGAGTAACATAATTTTTGAAACGCTGCCAAAATGGCATCTTTATATTTTACCATTATTAATATGTAATTTTTAATTTGCAAAGTTGTTTTGTATAAACTTTACAGCGATATTCGTTTTACTCCAACTTGCCTAGGATCATGCCCATTCGGAATATGTAAGTTTTGTATAGTTTGAGATTAGTCCGAACACACAAAATCCGACTTTCTTTTAAAGAAAAGATGGAATCTTATTTTTTATCTGTTTTCTTTATTCTCTTTGGGGCGCCATTCTCTCCTGCTGTATGTTGTGTTATTTTTCTTGTTTTACTTGTCATTGTTGTTTTAGGTAGACATTTTTTTTTTCTCTCTTGATCCGACATCTTTTGTTTACTTCACTTCTGATTTTAGCTTCTTTTTCTTTCAGAGTCAAGGGAAGCAACAAGGAGGATTTACGTTATCAAATGTAAAAACTAAACTTTTTGGTGGCGACACGCCAGAACAAAAAGATGAAAAACTCAAAATGCTTGAAGAACAAATTCGAGAATCTCAAGTTGAATTGAAAGTTGTTACGGCTGATACGCAGTAAGTTTATTTTCTAGCTGTAAACATTTCATTCGAAACACACATCCAAAAACGTTTCATTCTACAAGTCTGCCTTTGTCTGCATGTTTTCACCGAGGTCAGTCGCAGTGGATTCTCGGTGAGTCACTGATACCTGATCAATGGACCTTTTCCCGCTGACGAAGACTGGAAGATGGCAAAATGTATCTCATGTAAATTCAATTTTTTCCTCCCCACATTGTGTTAAATAATCGGAAAGGTTGTGTCCAGCACAGGCCAACAGGGTTTGGTATCAACTGTAGAAGCAAAGGTCATTTCAAGTGACAAGAAGAATCAATAACAACATTTGAGCCGTCTTTTCTGAAAAGAAATATTATTTTGGTATTATAACGAGAAATTCTGATACTTCAACTTTCTGTGTTTTTTTTTTTGGTGGGGGGGACAAATCAAATAGCAACAAGTTATGAATTTTCATTAAAGTCTATTAAAAAGTTAGGAATGCAGGTTTGGCATGAGGGTAACACAATTCTATCTCTCTCTCTCTGGCCTGACCAACATGGCCTTCTCTGGAGTCTTCGAATCAGCCACACTTTGGCTTATATTGAGAATTGAATGGCGCCAACAAGTATGGAACTACTCATGTTTCAGATAGAATCTAAATTAATGTATTTCAAAAATACATTAACCATATTTTTTTTTTATATATATATAATTTGAGAGGATAATCTCATTGGGTTTCCGGAGGATGTCAACCAGCTTTGCCCCACATCTTCTCACTCTCACCACCTTAGTTTCTATCTCCCACTGTTACCTCAATATGGGAGGATCATTCGGACTTTGAAACCTCCTTCCACCTATGGTCTCTGTCTCTCTCATCCAATTGTCTTTATGACAAATCAATTTTCGTAGATACTCTCTGTATGCTAGAACATCTCTCTCAATGGTTAATTAATCTCCAAATAACCTTTTGCTTGTCCATCAATGAATAGCAGCTTTGTAAATTTAATGACATTCACCAAATGCATCGCTAATCTGGATTTTTGATATCCAGTTTGGGTCCCTAGTACACTTCAAAAGAGCAACATTTTCTTGATTACTGTGTTTTTCCATTACTGTAATTCATAAAGCTTTCAGGGTGTAAATCAAGAAAACAACCCTTGGCTTATCTCCTTTTTCAAGCAATCCATTTTTCCCTTCTCAATTTTTCTAACGTCGGGATTTTCCTGTCTCCCCAATTTTACAAGTATGGTAATTCTGGATAACCTTTCTCATCCCAGATGCTATTGTCGCACAACTAAAACCTTATTTACATAAATTTTTAATGTTTCCTTCCAAAAAATAATTTCAGAATTCCAACAATAAATGTTGAATTCATTCATATGATTAAAAATTCTTAACTTTTATGATAATTTAAATATGTAAAAGAGGAAGTTTGTTGGTGCGTTATAAAAATTAATCTGCCAGCAGTTAGAAGGTTCATATGATGACTAATAGGAGTACAATTTTATGAGGAGGGCTAATGGAGTCATTAAAAATCACCCTCAAGGTCATTTGGATACACCAGCTAGACACACACACGCGTATTCATCATTCACAGACAACTGTTTTGTCATAGCACGGCTCTTCTCGCGAGTGTTTCAAATTGAGATTCAAAACTTGACTGCTTCTACAGTAGTTAGTAATCTTACTCCTACGCCAACATGCTCTCACTGAAAGTAAGAGAAATTATGTTTTTATATTTGTTTACATTACTGATAACAGAGAAAATGCTCTTCTTATTACAAAGAGTAATGCTTTATGCTAAGTGAAAACCATTATTTCCCCAACTTGAGAGCTCGAACCACAAGTGGGAAGCAAATGTAATCATCTTCATGACTTATCCCGATGACACCTTCAAGGCAGCATCGGAACCAGCCCCAGCTCTTTGTATTGTCGTCCGACTTTGACCCCGGAAGGCTTTGGTGATCCTGGCCTTTAGCTTGTCCTTCATGTTCCAGCTGAATCTGTTTGTATCTTGTTCAATCACACGCCACACAAGGGGGTTGCAGTCGGCAAGCTGAGAATGAAAATATCGGGTGAGGTGTGGTCAACAAAGTTCTCTGACAGTCAGGCTTTGGTCTTCCAGATGATATGACAGGATGTAAGTCTTTCTGTCACACATACAGCTTACCTGCTCGATCTACGGTTTCACTATTTCGATCAGAATGCAGATGCAGCCCTCAGGGAATAAGCCAGGTGGCATGACGGCACCTTCTGTGCTCATGACACTGACAACCATAGTTGTCACTGGAAACTTTGTCAACAACTTTGGATGAGGCAGTTGATCTTCTGGTATGTCTGGCTGCTGTGGATGTTTCACCTTGTTGATCAGCTTCAGTTGCTTTTCTTGCATCGCCTTTGACAGAAATGTTGATCAACAACTTTGGATGAGGCAGTTGATCTTCTGGTATGTCTGGCTGTTGTGGATGTTTCACCTTGTTGATCAGCTTCAGTTGCTTTTCTTGCATCGCCTTTGACAGAAATGTTGATCAACAACTTTGGATGAGGCAGTTGATCTTCTGGTATGTCTGGCTGCTGTGGATGTTTCACCTTGTTGATCAGCTTCAGTTGCTTTTCTTGCATCGCCTTTGACAGAAATGTTGATCAACAACTTTGGATGAGGCAGTTGATCTTCTGGTATGTCTGGCTGCTGTGGATGTTTCACCTTGTTGATCAGCTTCAGTTGCTTTTCTTGCATCGCCTTTGACAGAAATGTTGATCAACAACTTTGGATGAGGCAGTTGATCTTCTGGTATGTCTGGCTGCTGTGGATGTTTCACCTTGTTGATCAGCTTCAGTTGCTTTTCTTGCATCGCCTTTGACAGAAATGTTGATCAACAACTTTGGATGAGGCAGTTGATTTTCTGGTATGTCTGGCTGCTGTGGATGTTTCACCTTGTTGATCAGCTTCAGTTGCTTTTCTTGCATCGCCTTTGACAGAAATGTTGATCAACAACTTTGGATGAGGCAGTTGATCTTCTGGTATGTCTGGCTGCTGTGGATGTTTCACCTTGTTGATCAGCTTCAGTTGCTTTTCTTGCATCGCCTTTGACAGAAATGTTGATCAACAACTTTGGATGAGGCAGTTGATCTTCTGGTATGTCTGGCTGCTGTTGATGTTTCACCTTGTTGATCAGCTTCAGTTGCTTTTCTTGCATCGCCTTTGACAGAAATGTTGATCAACAACTTTGGATGAGGCAGTTGATCTTCTGGTATGTCTGGCTGCTGTGGATGTTTCACCTTGTTGATCAGCTTCAGTTGCTTTTCTTGCATCGCCTTTGACAGAAATGTTGATCAACAACTTTGGATGAGGCAGTTGATCTTCTGGTATGTCTGGCTGCTGTTGATGTTTCACCTTGTTGATCAGCTTCAGTTGCTTTTCTTGCATCGCCTTTGACAGAAATGTTGATCAACAACTTTGGATGAGGCAGTTGATCTTCTGGTATGTCTGGCTGCTGTTGATGTTTCACCTTGTTGATCAGCTTCAGTTGCTTTTCTTGCATCGCCTTTGACAGAAATGTTGATCAACAACTTTGGATGAGGCAGTTGATCTTCTGGTATGTCTTGCTGCTGTGGATGTTTCACCTTGTTGATCAGCTTCAGTTGCTTTTCTTGCATCGCCTTTGACAGAAATGTTGATCAACAACTTTGGATGAGGCAGTTGATCTTCTGGTATGTCTGGCTGCTGTTGATGTTTCACCTTGTTGATCAGCTTCAGTTGCTTTTCTTGCATCGCCTTTGGCAGAAATGTTGATCAACAACTTTGGATGAGGCAGTTGATCTTCTGGTATGTCTGGCTGCTGTGGATGTTTCACCTTGTTGATCAGCTTCAGTTGCTTTTCTTGCATCGCCTTTGACAGAAATGTTGATCAACAACTTTGGATGAGGCAGTTGATCTTCTGGTATGTCTGGCTGCTGTGGATGTTTCACCTTGTTGATCAGCTTAAGTTGCTTTTCTTGCATCGCCTTTGACAGAAATGTTGATCAACAACTTTGGATGAGGCAGTTGATCTTCTGGTATGTATGGCTGCTGTGGATGTTTCACCTTGTTGATCAGCTTCAGTTGCTTTTCTTGCATCGCCTTTGACAGAAATGTTGATCAACAACTTTGGATGAGGCAGTTGATCTTCTGGTATGTCTGGCTGCTGTTGATGTTTCACCTTGTTGATCAGCTTCAGTTGCTTTTCTTGCATCGCCTTTGACAGAAATGTTGATCAACAACTTTGGATGAGGCAGTTGATCTTCTGGTATGTCTGGCTGCTGTGGATGTTTCACCTTGTTGATCAGCTTCAGTTGCTTTTCTTGCATCGCCTTTGACAGAAATGTTGATCAACAACTTTGGATGAGGCAGTTGATCTTCTGGTATGTATGGCTGCTGTGGATGTTTCACCTTGTTGATCAGCTTCAGTTGCTTTTCTTGCATCGCCTTTGACAGAAATGTTGATCAACAACTTTGGATGAGGCAGTTGATCTTCTGGTATGTCTGGCTGCTGTGGATGTTTCACCTTGTTGATCAGCTTCAGTTGCTTTTCTTGCATCGCCTTTGACAGAAATGTTGATCAACAACTTTGGATGAGGCAGTTGATCTTCTGGTATGTCTGGCTGCTGTTGATGTTTCACCTTGTTGATCAGCTTCAGTTGCTTTTCTTGCATCGCCTTTGACAGAAATGTTGATCAACAACTTTGGATGAGGCAGTTGATCTTCTGGTATGTCTGGCTGCTGTGGATGTTTCACCTTGTTGATCAGCTTCAGTTGCTTTTCTTGCATCGCCTTTGACAGAAATGTTGATCAACAACTTTGGATGAGGCAGTTGATCTTCTGGTATGTCTGGCTGCTGTGGATGTTTCACCTTGTTGATCAGCTTCAGTTGCTTTTCTTGCATCGCCTTTGACAGAAATGTTGATCAACAACTTTGGATGAGGCAGTTGATCTTCTGGTATGTCTGGCTGCTGTGGATGTTTCACCTTGTTGATCAGCTTCAGTTGCTTTTCTTGCATCGCCTTTGACAGAAATGTTGATCAACAACTTTGGATGAGGCAGTTGATCTTCTGGTATGTCTGGCTGCTGTTGATGTTTCACCTTGTTGATCAGCTTCAGTTGCTTTTCTTGCATCGCCTTTGACAGAAATGTTGATCAACAACTTTGGATGAGGCAGTTGATCTTCTGGTATGTCTGGCTGCTGTTGATGTTTCACCTTGTTGATCAGCTTCAGTTGCTTTTCTTGCATCGCCTTTGACAGAAATGTTGATCAACAACTTTGGATGAGGCAGTTGATCTTCTGGTATGTCTGGCTGCTGTTGATGTTTCACCTTGTTGATCAGCTTCAGTTGCTTTTCTTGCATCGCCTTTGACAGAAATGTTGATCAACAACTTTGGATGAGGCAGTTGATCTTCTGGTATGTCTGGCTGCTGTGGATGTTTCACCTTTTTGATCAGCTTCAGTTGCTTTTCTTGCATCGCCTTTGACAGAAATGTTGATCAACAACTTTGGATGAGGCAGTTGATCTTCTGGTATGTCTGGCTGCTGTTGATGTTTCACCTTGTTGATCAGCTTCAGTTGCTTTTCTTGCATCGCCTTTGACAGAAATGTTGATCAACAACTTTGGATGAGGCAGTTGATCTTCTGGTATGTCTGGCTGCTGTGGATGTTTCACCTTGTTGATCAGCTTCAGTTGCTTTTCTTGCATCGCCTTTGACAGAAATGTTGATCAACAACTTTGGATGAGGCAGTTGATCTTCTGGTATGTCTGGCTGCTGTGGATGTTTCACCTTGTTGATCAGCTTCAGTTGCTTTTCTTGCATCGCCTTTGACAGAAATGTTGATCAACAACTTTGGATGAGGCAGTTGATCTTCTGGTATGTCTGGCTGCTGTTGATGTTTCACCTTGTTGATCAGCTTCAGTTGCTTTTCTTGCATCGCCTTTGACAGAAATGTTGATCAACAACTTTGGATGAGGCAGTTGATCTTCTGGTATGTCTGGCTGCTGTGGATGTTTCACCTTGTTGATCAGCTTCAGTTGCTTTTCTTGCATCGCCTTTGACAGAAATGTTGATCAACAACTTTGGATGAGGCAGTTGATCTTCTGGTATGTCTGGCTGCTGTGGATGTTTCACCTTGTTGATCAGCTTCAGTTGCTTTTCTTGCATCGCCTTTGACAGAAATGTTGATCAACAACTTTGGATGAGGCAGTTGATCTTCTGGTATGTCTGGCTGCTGTGGATGTTTCACCTTTTTGATCAGCTTCAGTTGCTTTTCTTGCATCGCCTTTGACAGAAATGTTGATCAACAACTTTGGATGAGGCAGTTGATCTTCTGGTATGTCTGGCTGCTGTTGATGTTTCACCTTGTTGATCAGCTTCAGTTGCTTTTCTTGCATCGCCTTTGACAGAAATGTTGATCAACAACTTTGGATGAGGCAGTTGATCTTCTGGTATGTCTGGCTGCTGTGGATGTTTCACCTTGTTGATCAGCTTCAGTTGCTTTTCTTGCATCGCCTTTGACAGAAATGTTGATCAACAACTTTGGATGAGGCAGTTGATCTTCTGGTATGTCTGGCTGCTGTGGATGTTTCACCTTGTTGATCAGCTTCAGTTGCTTTTCTTGCATCGCCTTTGACAGAAATGTTGATCAACAACTTTGGATGAGGCAGTTGATCTTCTGGTATGTCTGGCTGCTGTTGATGTTTCACCTTGTTGATCAGCTTCAGTTGCTTTTCTTGCATCGCCTTTGACAGAAATGTTGATCAACAACTTTGGATGAGGCAGTTGATCTTCTGGTATGTCTGGCTGCTGTGGATGTTTCACCTTGTTGATCAGCTTCAGTTGCTTTTCTTGCATCGCCTTTGACAGAAATGTTGATCAACAACTTTGGATGAGGCAGTTGATCTTCTGGTATGTCTGGCTGCTGTGGATGTTTCACCTTGTTGATCAGCTTCAGTTGCTTTTCTTGCATCGCCTTTGACAGAAATGTTGATCAACAACTTTGGATGAGGCAGTTGATCTTCTGGTATGTCTGGCTGCTGTGGATGTTTCACCTTGTTGATCAGCTTCAGTTGCTTTTCTTGCATCGCCTTTGACAGAAATGTTGATCAACAACTTTGGATGAGGCAGTTGATCTTCTGGTATGTCTGGCTGCTGTGGATGTTTCACCTTGTTGATCAGCTTCAGTTGCTTTTCTTGTATCGCCTTTGACAGAAATGTTGATCAACAACTTTGGATGAGGCAGTTGATCTTCTGGTATGTCTGGCTGCTGTTGATGTTTCACCTTGTTGATCAGCTTCAGTTGCTTTTCTTGCATCGCCTTTGACAGAAATGTTGATCAACAACTTTGGATGAGGCAGTTGATCTTCTGGTATGTCTGGCTGCTGTTGATGTTTCACCTTGTTGATCAGCTTCAGTTGCTTTTCTTGCATCGCCTTTGACAGAAATGTTGATCAACAACTTTGGATGAGGCAGTTGATCTTCTGGTATGTCTGGCTGCTGTTGATGTTTCACCTTGTTGATCAGCTTCCGTTGCTTTTCTTGCATCGCTTTTGACAGAAATGTTGATCAACAACTTTGGATGAGGCAGTTGATCTTCTGGTATGTCTGGCTGCTGTGGATGTTTCACCTTGTTGATCAGCTTCAGTTGCTTTTCTTGCATCGCCTTTGACAGAAATGTTGATCAACAACTTTGGATGAGGCAGTTGATCTTCTGGTATGTCTGGCTGCTGTGGATGTTTCACCTTGTTGATCAGCTTCAGTTGCTTTTCTTGCATCGCTTTGACAGAAATGTTGATCAACAACTTTGGATGAGGCAGTTGATCTTCTGGTATGTCTGGCTGCTGTTGATGTTTCACCTTGTTGATCAGCTTCAGTTGCTTTTCTTGCATCGCCTTTGACAGAAATGTTGATCAACAACTTTGGATGAGGCAGTTGATCTTCTGGTATGTCTGGCTGCTGTGGATGTTTCACCTTGTTGATCAGCTTCAGTTGCTTTTCTTGCATCGCCTTTGACAGAAATGTTGATCAACAACTTTGGATGAGGCAGTTGATCTTCTGGTATGTCTGGCTGCTGTGGATGTTTCACCTTGTTGATCAGCTTCAGTTGCTTTTCTTGCATCGCCTTTGACAGAAATGTTGATCAACAACTTTGGATGAGGCAGTTGATCTTCTGGTATGTCTGGCTGCTGTGGATGTTTCACCTTGTTGATCAGCTTCAGTTGCTTTTCTTGCATCGCCTTTGACAGAAATGTTGATCAACAACTTTGGATGAGGCAGTTGATCTTCTGGTATGTCTGGCTGCTGTTGATGTTTCACCTTGTTGATCAGCTTTAGTTGCTTTTCTTGCATCGCCTTTGACAGAAATGTTGACTAAAAACTTTGGATGAGGCAGTTGATCTTCTGGTATGTCTGGCTGTTGTGGATGTTTCACCTTGTTGATCAGCTTCAGTTGCTTTTCTTGCATCGCCTTTGACAGAAATGTTGATCAACAACTTTGGATGAGGCAGTTGATCTTCTGGTATGTCTGGCTGCTGTTGATGTTTCACCTTGTTGATCAGCTTTAGTTGCTTTTCTTGCATCGCCTTTGACAGAAATGTTGACTAAAAACTTTGGATGAGGCAGTTGATCTTCTGGTATGTCTGGCTGTTGTGGATGTTTCACCTTGTTGATCAGCTTCAGTTGCTTTTCTTGCATCGCCTTTGACAGAAATGTTGATCAACAACTTTGGATGAGGCAGTTGATCTTCTGGTATGTCTGGCTGCTGTGGATGTTTCACCTTGTTGATCAGCTTCAGTTGCTTTTCTTGCATCGCCTTTGACAGAAATGTTGATCAACAACTTTGGATGAGGCAGTTGATCTTCTGGTATGTCTGGCTGCTGTGGATGTTTCACCTTGTTGATCAGCTTCAGTTGCTTTTCTTGCATCGCTTTGACAGAAATGTTGATCAACAACTTTGGATGAGGCAGTTGATCTTCTGGTATGTCTGGCTGCTGTTGATGTTTCACCTTGTTGATCAGCTTCAGTTGCTTTTCTTGCATCGCCTTTGACAGAAATGTTGATCAACAACTTTGGATGAGGCAGTTGATCTTCTGGTATGTCTGGCTGCTGTGGATGTTTCACCTTGTTGATCAGCTTCAGTTGCTTTTCTTGCATCGCCTTTGACAGAAATGTTGATCAACAACTTTGGATGAGGCAGTTGATCTTCTGGTATGTCTGGCTGCTGTGGATGTTTCACCTTGTTGATCAGCTTCAGTTGCTTTTCTTGCATCGCCTTTGACAGAAATGTTGATCAACAACTTTGGATGAGGCAGTTGATCTTCTGGTATGTCTGGCTGCTGTGGATGTTTCACCTTGTTGATCAGCTTCAGTTGCTTTTCTTGCATCGCCTTTGACAGAAATGTTGATCAACAACTTTGGATGAGGCAGTTGATCTTCTGGTATGTCTGGCTGCTGTTGATGTTTCACCTTGTTGATCAGCTTCAGTTGCTTTTCTTGCATCGCCTTTGACAGAAATAATAAGCGTGAATTCTCAAAATACCCAGTCGTATAAAAAACCTGTTTTTCTGCCAGTTTCTATTGAGATTTTAGTTCTTGGTCCGAAAGCAATTGGATTTCTGCGTGACCTTTTTTCATCTGCCATTTTGAAGACTGGAGATAGAAGTGTGAATTTGTCTTGATATTGTCCAAGGCAAACTGGAGCACCATCTTTGCTGTCATGTAGTGGAGAAATACACGTTTTAAAACGACTGAGGAAGGAGGAGCATTTTCATCGTTTTCTTCACATCAAAGACTGCATTTTATTAGTGTTTATTTATTTATTCTTATCTTATGTAATTCTTAGGTTAAATAGGAACCTATAAATTTCCAAAAGATAATTATTTAATTCATTCATATATTTTAGTTTTCTTCACAGCAAACAAGGCATATTGCTACTGAAGTGTAAGAGGCTGCTGTGATAGGGACCAGATTTATAGAGAGCAACCTGAGTGGGGAGTTGGGCAGTAAGATGTTTGTTCACATTACATTTAAATTTTTGCATGTTGGTACAGTCTGTGGAGCAGGGAGGGAATTCCAAACGTAAGCGGTCTTAGGAAAGAAGCTATTACAGTAGAAAATCTTTGAGTATCTAGAGACCTCTACAGTGAAGGGGTGAGATTTTGCTGCTAGTTTGGTAGGTTGGGGATATTTACATTGAGTTCTGTTTTCATTGCAAACACTTTGTTTAATTTCAAATTATCCCAATTCTCATGTTCACGTCTCGTTATTTTGATGTATAAATGTAGCTTAAATTTTTGTGATAAAAAAGATGAGAAATGAACGACTTCACAGCCATTGCGATGTTTGGTTTGTCGGTCGGCCAGGCGCATGCTCAGAGTTGTGTGTTTTTGTAGGTGTTGGTGATTTGCGTGTGTGGACACCAACCTGTTTTCAAAGATGAGATGTGGCGATAGTGAGCCAGACGGAAAAACATACTAGATATGAGATGAGAAAAAAATTTGTACAATTGGGAGAGTGAATGTTTTTTGGAAGCTGTGTTCGTATTGTTCCGGTGTCGTCTGACACGAGTTCTTTCCGAATTTTACACCATGGGAACCTTACATTATGAATGATTTTTATTCAGTTTCTTAAATGAATTTGTTTTGAATACAAAAAAAATTTCTTTTACTTTGTGTTATGAATGCAATTTTTTTCTTTTTACATCATTAAATTTTTTTTTTAGGATTTTCATGGAGCAAGCTTTGAAGGATATCGATCGATTTAAGAGACAAAAGGCGAAAGATTTGAAAGAAATCTTCACAAATTACGCCATTATGCAAATCAAGCAATCCAAGAAGGTAATCGTTTCCTTTTTCTTTTCCTAAAGTATTTTAATTGAATCTGTAGTGGTGTCATGTTTCTCAGCAAATCTTAGTTAGGCAACTAGTCTAGGAGAAGGAGAACTCCCAAATGACAAAAAACTTGTGCTAGTTTTTACGAACTAACTATGCCAATCAGCTTCTTTGAAAACGGTCATGAAAATCAATATAATTGCTTGAAATTCCCTTTCTCAGCCTGAAATAGAATTCTTAGGTCCAATATGTATGCCTGGAATAAATAGTTTGAATTATCATCCATAACAGGATACTAGTCCGTTGCCAGATTATACTTCCTTGTAAGACTGGTACCCTAGTTGGAGTGTTGGCTTTCAGCACCTGATATTTTCAAATGGTCACCCATCTGAATACTGACCAAGCTCAATGTTACTTAACTTCAGTGATCTGATGGGAACCACTGTGTTATCATCATCATCATAATATTCTGTTTAATGTTTGTGTCAACATTATTTAGTTGTGAACTGCTTACAGCACCTGCTATTCCCAAGTGGTCACCCATTGTGTGTACAGGCTCAAAGGTGCTTAACTTTGGTGATCTGATCAGAACTGATGTGTCAACGTGATTTAGCTGTGATTAGAGCGACATGGTTGCCACCCTTCAATTGTAAAGAGAGCATTAAAAAATGTAGTTTAGAAACGCAATCGCTGTCTTTAACAGCTTTTCTTGTATGGTGTCAAATCTCCCTTTGATTCCAATTTCTTCTAGACTTTTTTTCAAGTTTTTCACAGCAGTTCCTAGTGTTCCTACAAATATTGGTAATAACAGTACAGTAATTTTCTTCATGTTCTTTTCAGCCCTCTGGCAAGTTGCATGTATTTGCTTCGGTTTTCTGCCTCCTTCATCTTCACCCTGTGATTCTGCTGAGACGGCAAAATCTATGAATTGGCAGTTTTTTTTGTTTTTGTTCTTTGTTGTTGATTATTATCATGTCCGATCTCTTTTATAATTCCCTGATGGTTTTATGCTTTTCATTTTCTACTACTGACACCACTTTGTTTCAAAGTGCAGACATTTGCATAGTTTCGAGTCGACTGCTTTTCCAACAGTTGTCTGTTTTTGTATTCTTTTTAGGCTAGTTTGCTACATTCACTTATGATGTGGTTTATCATTTTGTCTCTTTGTCCACAGTCTTCGTCCTGTCGGCATGGCCACAAATTCACCAACTGCAACCCCATGCAGAGCCCCCCCTCCCGAAAACGGGTTACCTGTGATGCCTTAGGATGGGATACTGGTGGCTGAGCAGTCCGTAACCTGGTTGGATAAATTGTCACGTGACTTGCAACATTCCACTTCGCCCCTTACTTTGGCTAGACAAGTGGTTGGAGAGGCCCGATCTGATCAATCGGCTGGTCATGTCATGCCCTAGTATCTATAAGTTCATTCCTGACTGTATTATCCAATCTGATTCTTCTAAACATCAGAACCATACTTCTCTTTTTTATTTTCCTCCTAAATAGATACTAGAAAGCAGTGATTGAGGATCAATCGTGTTTAGAACAAAGAAGATTACAACTGCTGATTTTTTATACTTTCAGTTTCTGGGTACTGGAAAAGAAATAGTAGAGGCAAATTTATTCTTACTCAATGCGAGTATAATGGTCCAAGTATAATGGTCCAAGTATCCCCATCTCAAACCGGGCATTTGGGTTATCGCACCTGTTAAATTCCCAACTTGTGTTGGACTCCGTGGTGAGTGGTGAAGCTCAGGACCATTGAAAACCAAACCAAATGACAAACACAAACAAAAGCCCAAGCGACACTTATTAGAGTCAGATTCTTCTGACAATGAATCAAATAATGAATTTCCAAAATTTATCGTAACCAGGGGTTTTTACCCCGCCTAATAAACCGGTATCGTCCGGGCCTTTGGGTCTTGATTTACGCCGGTTTATTGGTTGTCGGTCCTGTGCAGTTCTAGGAGGTGCACCCTCCCAGGCTTTGCCTCCCCTCTTTTGGGAGGAGTAAGTTTATTGCTTACTGCCTGAGGTGCCCCTACCGGGGAATGCCGACGGGGCTGCCCAGGCAATTTTTAAACAGCCAGAGCGCTCAAATTCTCGAGCGCTGGTTCTTTCCCACTTTCCCGACCTTGTGTCACATCTTACCTTGTGGGAGGAAGATAAATAGAAGTCTTTAGAAGATACACCTTTTTTTTTTTTTTTTTACTTCGATTCACTCCAAACAAGGCACATTGCTACTGAGATGTAAGGGGCTGCTGTGAATGAAGAACTATACCTACAGGGGAATCCTAAGTGGAGTGTTGTGCAGCGAGATGTTTGTTCACATTACATTGAAACTTCTACATGTTTGTACAGTCTGGGGAAACAGTGAGCAGGGAGGAAATTCCAAAGGCGAGCAGTATGAGGAAAAAAGCTATTGGAGTAAAAAGCCTTCCGACTTCTGGGGACCTACAATGAAGGGGTGGGATTTTAACGATTGTCAGGTTATTCAGGGGTATTTACGTTGAGGGAGCATCAGTGCAGCAAGTTCGTCGTAGCACATTGCATGAAAGTGGTTGTAAAACAAAAAAATTGTGACAATAGGGCTGGGGATTGGTAGATAGTGTGGGACCTTATGTACTCTGTCTAAGAGAGAGAGGCTAGTGGTTGGTGCACCAGCCCAGATGGAACAACAATACTTCATGCATGGGCGAATGGTGACTTTGTAGTGGTATATAATACTGTCAAGTGTGAGAAGTTTTTTAGCACGGTAGAGGAAGCCCACCTTCCTTGCAGCAGCCTTCGCAATGTCTTGTATGTATTTGTTTCAATTCATGTTACCTGTGAATGTAAGGCTGAAGAGTTTAAATAATAGACTCTAACGTAGGGTGTTATTAGCAATGACAATCGTTGGTTGAAAAGGTTACTTAAAGGAGCTTTGTCGTAGTAGCATTAAATTTTACCATCCATTTATGTCTACAGACAGGAGGTCATTTTCTAAGGATTCGGCCATTACCTTGGATATGTGTGTTTGTTTTGCCCGCATGTTGAGAATAGAGTGTAATGTCATCAGCAAATATACCCATCGCTGACACAATTGCATCAGGGAGGTCATTTATAGAAATCAGGAACAATAAAGGTCCAAGGATCAACCCCTGGGGTACACCCACATTAATTTCATGTTGTTTAGAAGTATGTACATTGAGGACAACCTGGATCTTTCTTTTGGTTAAGAAAGATCTGATTAAATATTTGTCCAGGAATACTGTACAAATTAATCTATCTGAATACCTAAAAAATCTATTGAAGATGAAAAAATTTTACAATCTTAAATGTAAGACTATGCCCACAAAAAAGTGAATACCTCTAGAAGAGTTATCCAACTGAAAAGGAATACGAGATGGCACCGCATAAGCAGGGGGTAACTCATCACAAAAGAATATCCATAAAAAGAGGTGGAGAGACGATAATATATATATATATATATATATATATATATATATATATATATATTCTGAGTTTTAATTCTGCAGCAATCACAAAGGAAATGAAAATTGGCTACACTGCTGAAAGAGTTGAACCCTACATACCAAACCCCTTACAATGTTTCAAATGCCAGGAGTTTGCCCACTCTAAGTACATACGTAGAGGACAACAGGTATGTGGTAAATGCTGCAAAAGGGGTCTGTCCCATATTTAGGACTTTCTTTGCTCGTCTTGTTTCTCATTTCCCTGTATTGTTAATTTTGACAGTGTCTCTTGCTGTGGTGATCAGCCATTCTGTGTTATGTATTTTTCTAATTCCTTTTTTGTGTCATTCACACAGTTTTCAATACTTAACCAGTCTTCTATACTTACCAGTCCTCTTCCTCCTTCTTTCCTTTTCACGTAGATTTGGTCAATGTAATCATTCGGGTGTAGTGCATTGTGCATAGTCATTAGTTTCCTCGGCTTTCTGGCCAAGATGCCTCAGTTCTTCAGAAGTCCAACTTATGAATGGTCCAGAATATCTTACTAGTGATACTGCTCAGATGTTTATTCCTTTTACTAGATTTTTGCTATATAATTTAGTTTCTAGTTTTCTTGTTCTTCTCAAGTATTCTTTTCCAATCTTTTTTTAAATTTCTGTTGATTTGATGGTGTCTGCTTCCAGAACTCCCAAATATTATAGGTATCATGTTGTGCCCTCATCTCCTCTTGGTTGGGCAGTTCCATACCCTCAGTGTCTCCAGTTTTCCCCTTTTCATCTCTAGCAGTGCACACTTTTCCATTTAGAATTCCATTTGAATGTCCTGGCTGAAAATTCTGGTTTTTATCAGCTTTTCCAGTTCCTTTTTGTTTTCACAAGGTGGTTTATTCTTTCTTCTGTGTCAGTAAATTTGTATCCGGCATCACATTTCCTGAGTATATTGCTGAGTGGCATCATGGCTATTATAAACAGTAGTGCTGATAGGGAGTCTCCTTGGAATATACCTCTCTGTATTCTTATCTCAGTTATGTGTTATTATTATTATTTACAACTCTTTAGAAGTTTTCACACGAATAATTATCAGTGATTGCTCACTGGCAATAGCCATTAGTGTTCCTTGGAGTCTGAGTGACAAGTTTCCATAGATTTCTAGTACCCTCTGCCTCTTTCGATAACCATTGCAAATCACTTTGTGTTTATATTTACCATTGATTTCTCGCTGATAAAAGCCTTTTGTTTTCTCTGGAATTTAAGTTGCAATAAGCCTCCCGCGGATTCTAGTACTCTCCGTGCCCTTCCAGTGGATGTCTGGATGGTGCTCTACCTTCTCGTTTTTCCATCCTCCTTGACCCTTCACAACTGTTTTTGTTGCATTATTTTTTAACTCTTTCCAACAGATCTTGTTACACTAAAAAAATTTATTTTAAAATTTATTTAATCAACTATTTTTTTATTTTAATTTTTTTAAATTTTTTTTTTTTGTAGGGAATTGCAATTTGGACCAGTGCTAAAGACTGTTTTGGCAAGATGTAAATAATTTCAAATTTCTCACAATGGAACAGGATTTTTCGTTTTGTTGCCTGGTTGAATATTTATTGATTGTTGATCAATTTCTTATGATTATTTAAAAACAAAATAAAGATCTCCATTATTTTTTTTTTTTTTGTTTCAATGTATTTTGAAAACACATTTTTGTTTTCTCATGACTCGAGGCACACATTTTTTTCTTTTACCTTTGTTTATGTAAATCCGTATTATTATTTTTACTTTTTTGGTATTTTTTAAATTTTAATTTTAAATAGATATCTCCAAAGTTATATGTAAAATAACCAATTCTGCCAAAATTTTTAAATATTAGGGAAAAACGCCAGTTTTAGAAAATGTATTTAAAATATTTGATTAATTTCTGTTTAAATGTCTTTGTAATTCAAAATGGCAGTTATTTAAATTTTCTTCACATTGTTTGAATAATAATAATGAAGATTGTGCAAAATGTCTTCTCCATTTCTAAAATAGAAAAAACTCTCAAATCATTGATTATTGATTTTCACTAAATTTGAAATAATTTACATTTTTATCCTCTAAATTAAAAAAAATTCCAATTTTCACTCTGAAATTCATTTCTAAAAAGAAAAATAGGTGATTTTGTAACAAATCTTATGATTGTTACTCTCTATAAATCTGCTGTAGTATTTGAAATTCATGTTTTCTTTGTAAAGAAAAAAATGAATTCATCTTCCGTGTGGCGATAAAGAATTTTATATCTACAACATTTCCATATTTGTTCCCAATTGGTTAATAAAATATCCATGGACATAATTGTCTGTATTGGCCATCACACTTGGTAAGTTTATTTATTTGCCTCTCACTACAGCAAAGTTAGACTCATGGTCAGATTATCATGGGAGACACTGCTGCCCCAAAAATGGGGAGGGGGTACTCGGAACAGGTGGAAAATTTGCCATGATCACTCTATCTGCATTCTTCTGTGACAGCCATAGGCAATCTGCGATAAACCAAACTCCACTCTAAAAGAGGGGGGGGGGGTAATTCCTAGAAAGATGGTTTCTTGTGACTGGCCAGAACTGATACTAAATTTGATCTAGCCAGAAGGTCCCTGTGCCATGGCATCAAATGTCCATACGGAGATGATGAATGTAAGGTTTTGTTGATCAGCCAACAGATTATTATACATAGCAGTTTATGGGAGGACGTCACCTTTTTTTTTTTTTTAATGGCTTGCAATATGGGAGGTAAATGTTCATACGACTGCTGTTTTGCAGATTGCTGCTTGAAGGATTTATTCAAACCCGCACGTGGCATCCTTCAGGGGGCACATTTGATACACATTCTGAAAATTGCATCCATCTATTTTTATCGTGATTTATCAATAACCACATATTTGGAATTCTTTTATTTCTTACTGAAATTATGAATTTCCAGTTAAATGCTCAATCTTTGACATTCCTTATTTTTAGCAAAACAGTTTTTTCTAGACTTTTTTTCCTCTTCAAAACTTGATTGGCTTTAGTTTCTTGTTCTGTTGAGTGAATTTCTAGCAAAAATAAAATATATAAAATCTTCTGTGATAATGATCAACAACTGTATTTGTAAGTTCACATTTTTTTAAGTTGTGAAAATTGAGTCAAATTCAAGTAATTTTTTGACAGTAATAACTAATATTAAGTGTTTTTATGAGAATGAAGTAAGCATTCTGAAACCTTCCTGGTAATAAATTTATGCATTATACATATATATATATATATATATATATATATATATAAAATATTTTATATATATATATATATATATATAAAATATTTTTAAGCCAAAATCAATGTTAAAATTTTTTTTTAAATAAACATTTATTTATTTTAAGGTCTTCTTGAGATTTTCGGTACATAGCAATATCCTTATCAAAAGTAAATAGGTATTTAATCCTTTTTTTTTTCCTTTTTTAATCCTTCTCGACTGAGTCAGTCTTACTCACCTTGTGACAACATATGTTGGTGGTAGCACGGATTAGGTCTTAAATGTCTGTGTGTGCGAGATGATGTCAGCGCATGTTTTTAAATAAATGGATGGTTCGCACTTAGAAAAACGTTGTAATATATAAATATAGAATATTTTTTAAAGACAAAATTAACTTTAGAATTTTTTTTTTTAAATAAACATTTATTTATTTTAAGGTCTTCTTATATATATATATATATATATATTATATTGATAAACCACAAATATTTCCATTAGGACATTACCTTTTATGGCTTATAAAGCTTGTACTTTGGTTAATGAGATATTTCCCAGGATGCAATCTTTTAAGTGAAGTGCACCAAAAATTGTGAAATTCTGAAAAATGTTATTAGTGTGTTTTACTAAAAAAACAAAGTGATCTTGTCTCTACATCTTTGTGTTCTTAAAGTTATTTTATTACATTTTTGAATGGAAGCTTTTAAACTGTCGAATAGAAAGTCATTTTAACTGGATTTAAAATAAAAGATTTCAAGTTTTGGAAGCTATTTACATTCAATCATTTTATAAATAGAAAATATTCAAACAATATTTATACCTTAACAACAATTAGTTCTATAACTTTGGTTCAATTAATAAGTTAATGACCAAACCATACTGTGATAATTAAATTTAAGTTTCAAAATCCTATTTTTAAAAATAACTTGGTAAAAAATAAAAGTGGGCAAAGCAAAATTGAAAGTAAATACACTCCCGGGCAACGACGGGTAGGGACAGCTGACTTAACCTATTGTTCTGAAAATTGAGTTTATATTCATTTTTTTAGTACTTATTAACGTATTAAAAAAAAATGGAATCATACAAGCATTAAATACTGCGAAATAGTTTTTTTATGTCTTTTTTTATTTCCTTATTTCAATTTTACTTTTTTTTTTTTTTTTCAACTTTATTTTTCTCATTAAATGATATTAATTTCTATATTTACTATAAAAAAACTCCTGAGTTTATCCAACTTAAGTTATGTTTGTCTAACAAGAAAAACTGTTTCTCTGAGATTTGTTCACCTTTTTCACGGTGCAATATCTTCTGCCCACATTTTGGTCCAATGCAATGCTTTCATGAATTCACGTTGGTCGTCACAGTACATTCATAAACTACTCACTAAAATTAGATTTCATGTTGCAGGAATATATATTGCACGACCCTGTCACCATCGGGGAGTTTAAAAATGGTAGAGGTCCCATTTGATGTCGATATGACAAGGGTCCAGTTTTGCTTTATATGAACACTAAATCTGATATCTATTTAAAGGCCCAATTCAGCAGGGTTGCAAATTTAAACACGATTAATTCCTTTAAATTCTAGAAAAAATTCTTGAATTAAAAAAATAAATAATAAAAATATTTCAATTGGCAATACTGGACCTGAATTTTCAGGAAACTTCTTTTTAATCAATGGTGAATATAAAAAATTAAAAGAATGAAAAAATATCAAATTTGCAACCCTGCATTTCTCTCTCTTTCACTCAAGAATTTAATGTTTTTGTAAAATGTATGATTTTTTTTTTTGTCATTTCATATTAGGTTGTATTGAAATCTCGTTTTGCAATATTTGTGCTTCATGTGTTGATTGAGATCATAGTGTGAACAGTAAAGTCGGTTTGCTTATATCAATATCTGGTTCAGTTGATCCGTTTCATCTACAATCAAAACGTATTAAAAAAAAAAAGCTTAACTTCATGATCCAAAAAATGATGGTAAATTATCTGCATTTTTACTTTGAGAATTGATGTTTTAGTTGAGTAGATTCTGTCTTGCGCAACTTTTTAACAACTTGTTGTACAACTGGTTGCTTCAATTCACCCATTTTTCATTTACTATGAATTATATAAAATCATGGAAGTGATGTGGTCCAGTGGTTACAGGCACAGACAAGTTCTGTCGTGACTACTGTATCACATTCACTAATACCTTTTGGGGGGAAAGGTATGAATCCATGTATCCTCCCCTCCAGCTATGGATTGTAGAGTAGACTAGACTCTCAAGTATTGGTTGTGCAATTAGTCTAGGAGACGGAAAACTCCTAAATAATACCAATCTTTCTCTGCTTATCCCGGCAGTGCTTCCAGTAATCCTTGCCACTGGACTCTAGCAAAGTCGGCTCAGAAGAGGTGCGGTTGGGAAATTGTGTAACCCTTGCTTCACTATAGACTCTCCATGCAGACACCTTTACATTAAACCAATGTTTACATTGTCTCTCGACACTGAAAGGAGGCCTTTGTTTTTTTGTTAAATAATATTTATATTGTTGTTGTCACAACCTGCCAATATCAACTTGTAAAAAAAAAAAAAAAAATTGGTACGAATAAAATTGTTTAATTCTGCTTGATATCTGTTCTCTTTTGATGCAACCTAAACACCAGAAGTGAAAGCTGATATAACTGCACCTTTCTAAGTTGAAATTAAAAAAAAATGTTGAAATGAAAATTAAAAAAAGTTAAACTTCAAATTAAAAAGAAAAAAAAAAGCTGAATTTAAAATTTGGAAATAACCAATCAGACGTTAAAGAAGTACTGCTGGCCTCTGGAACTCCCTCCCTGCCCCCTGTTTCCCCAACAGTACAGACATGCAGAAATTTAAAACTAATGTAAACAGACACCTCGCTGCGCATGATCCCAATCTAGGTTGACCGCCCCCTACCTTCTCCCCTTTTCTTTTTCTCAGTAGTCCCTTACGTCTACAGTGGCGGCCTGCCTTGTTTGGGGTGAACTATGTTAAAAAAATAAATAAATAACTTTCCCTAAAGAAATAAATAGTTGTTTTGATTGACGAATGAACTGTTTGCATTTGAAAACACTTATATTTTGCTTTTAAATGCCCAACTCCTCCTCAAATTTGTAACGATTTTGTAATTACCCTGCTTAGCATTGTAATTATGAAAAGGTCATTTGAAATTATCGAAGTGATTGACACTGTATACTATCGGTCATGAAGCATCAACAAAAAGGAAAGACAATTACAAGTGTTGTTGGTTTCTACTTCAGCTTTTTTTTTTCAATAATAATTTGAGAATAAGACTTTGAAAAGTATATAAATTTCAGTTGTTCGATGTCGGCCAAAACGTTTAACAACTAGCTATGAAAAATTTATTTCCAAACTAACCTATCTCTGATCCCCATCTTTCTTTATCACTCTTTCTGTCAAGTTATTTTTATCACTTCCTCCCATGTTTCCCTGTGAACTGAACCTGCTACTTTGTCTGTTCTACATCTACTAACCCAAGAACTCTCATCCATTCTTTCAACGTGGCTATACCATCGAGGTCTCCTGTTCTGCACACATCTTCCTATACATGGGAGACTTCTATCTTTACTCTGTTGAATTTCTGTTTACAGCTAGTAGTGCATAGAGGTCAGCGGAAGAGCTCATCTGTGAGCTTTGCAACGGGATGACACCTCTCTGACTGACAGTCCTGAGTTTGGGAAGCAGCACACTTGTTCAGAAGTCAATAGACGAACTCTTCTGTTTGTCAACAGTCACTTCAAAAACGGCTTCTTGCTGTTATATCACGGGCCCCAACAACTATTAGCTTCTTGGTGTACATCATGGTTGACACATGATGATGTGTGCATCGTAACAGGGGAGATAACTCTAATCAATTTTGCTATTGTGTTGCATGCTTAACCCTCTTAGCGCTTACTTAGATTTGGGAGGTCTCGCGTCAAGCAACGCATGAGACGACAGTCAAAGTAAACCATCGTTTTCAGTTTGAAGCCAGATTCACAGCGTCCGTTCCTCAAGTTTCTTCCCGTTACGATCAAATCTCTTTCGATTGTTTGCTTCCAGTTCAGTTTTGGCCTCCATCTTCTTTCTTTTCCATTAAGGGTCCACTGAAGCACTTGGTTAGCAATTCTCTCTGCGGCCAATCTTGGGGCATGTCCGAGCCAGCCTAGACATCGTTTGCGGATTATTGACGATACCACCTGTTGGTTAGTTCGGTCTCTAACTTTTTTGTTGGTAGTTCGATCGCTCCATTTAATCCCTAGAATCTTTCTAAGACATTTGGAATCAAACGCGTCTAATTTCCTCTCTTGGCTGATTTTGAGATGCCAAGTTCCACTTCCATATAGCAGTGTGGACAAACGTGGCTGTTATAAAATCTTAATTTAGATCTGAGAGTGAATGTTTTGTTTTTTGTCCATATCTTGCAAAGCTGATTAAATGTTACTAAGGCTTTTCCTAACTCGTGCGCCATATTGCCTTCCTTATTTATGGAGCTTCTTTTTCTTTTTGGTCGATAAAGATGTTTGTAGGTGACTGGTGTGCCCCAGAAAGCATTTTTTAGTTTTGTTAGCACTGATATTAGGGGTGGGACGTAATGGGTGAAAATTTCAGATTCATGCGAGTAGTATTTTTTTGTGTTCATTTATGCATAAATAACCCTAAACAATCAAACATTTTGAAAATTTTTGCAAAATTCAGAAGGTGCAGGCCAAAAATAGCCGTTAGGGCTCCACGGGACTCAAAATCCATCATTTTTCGGTGAAAAAGTGGTTTCATGCGACATTGCAGGTCCTAAAACATCCTCAAAAGCTATGAATGGATATAGATGGTTAAATGTGATATAGTACTTTAATTTAGGACCATTTTCAGGCTGTGAAAGGGTTTTCATGAATGTAAAATAGCCAAAAACTAGTGGCCTGCACCTTCTGAATTTTCAAAATGTTTGATTGTTTAGTGTTATTTATGTATAAATGAACACAAAAAAATACTACTCGCATGAATCTGAAATTTTCACCCATTACGTCCCACTCCTACTGATATAGAGAGAATGCCTTGTAGGTCAGTGGTATTCACTGCTAATGTAGCAATATCGTCTGCAAAATGTAGATCAAAAAGCTTATGATATTTGACCCACGTTATACCCTGATCCTTGGTTGCCTTTTTTAATACCTCATCAATGGCAAAAGCAAATATCCTTGGCAGACTCGGAGTGATCACCACAAACCAGTCGCTGGAACCATCTTCTGTTTCGTATGCAACATTTGGAGTCTGCATAAATTTGCTTTATTTCAGTGATGATTTTTTCCGACAGGCCATACGCGTGCAAGATGTTCCAGAGTGATAGCCGGTGAATGCTGTCGAATGTCTTAGAAATGTATATCACTTATGGCAAGAGGCTTTTGAAATTTGTAAAAATTTGTTCTGCGCAAGAATGTTTTGGCGAAAATCTGGCTTGTTATTCACGTAGCTCTTGGTCAACCACATCATGCATACGGTTCAGAATAATTGGCCAAAATGTAGAAGCAATTGTTCTGGATATAAAATGAGCATCCTTGACCTCAGAAAAATTCTGCCCAAATTTACTGCATTTTACACTCGCCACATCGAGTCATACAGAGGGGGACCACGCATGCGCGGCTTGTTTTCTTCTGTTTTTTATAATTTGATTTTGGTAATCAACAGATAGAGATCATTGCAAATAGAACTCGATAGATCCTTACATCTAGGAAGCAGGCTGTTCTCCATTTTGGATCAATGGCGATGTAGTCTATTTGTGTCTTGGTCTCATGGTCGTTTGAAACTCAGGTAATTTTGTGGATGCACTTATGATCAAAAAGTAATGAGCCAACTTTCATGTTGTTCATGCTGCAAAATTGGATGAACCTGTCCCCATTGTCTGTGCGGTCTCCAAAAGCGTGTGGACCAAGTATGTGTTCGAACCACATTCTGTTTCCCTCAATCTGTGCATTCATGTCACCCATGACAATGAGGATATCATGCGTTGGGGTTTTCTCAACTATGTCTTTAAGTTGGTGGTAGAAACTATCCTTTTAATTGTCGTCTTGACCATTAGTCGGAGCATAACATTGAATGACGGTAACCATCGCATGAGAAGTGGTGAATCTTACTGTTATTAAGCGTTCATTAATAATGATAGGTAGAGACTCCTCAGGCGATTAGCAATAAACTAACCCCTTCTCAGAGAGAAAGTAAAGGCTGGGAAGATGGACTTCAGCTGGACAGAGCAGGGCCAGAAGAAACCACAACGGGTCACCCTCTGTCGAACTGGTAGTCGAGGATACGCCTTCGACTGTTATGAATAAAACTTACTCAGGCTGTAGCCGGTCTATGGGTCGGTCCTGTGCAGTTCTAGGAGGTCCACCATCCCAGGCTTTGCCTCCCATCTTTGGGGAGGAGTAAGTTTATTGCTTACTGTCTGAGGCCCCCCTACCGGGGAATGTCGACGGGGCTGCCCAGGCAATTTTTACTTTCTCGGGCGCTGGCTTTTAAAACCTCACTTTCTCAACCCGACCTTGGGTTACATCTTACCTTGTGGGAGTAAGATAAAACTGGCCTTGTGCCTAACCTCCTGGAGAGGGGGTAAATAAATACTTCCCTTTATATCTTTTAGATCCGTTTTATTATAACTAAAAATGATATACGTTTTAGGGTCTTAAGAATTTCAAGTAGAGCAATAAAAATAAATACTTTATTATCCACATTAGAATTTTTTTTAAATGTAGATTTAAACATCTGAGCTGCCACAATATGAGTTTGCCTTTTCATTTTCTTAATAGGGTTTAGACATTTTCTTTATGAAATTTATCTGAATAAGCTCCACTCTATACATTTATACAGAACCTTTGTTGACTAATGATCTGCTTGCCTATCCACTTTTGGTGTTGAAAAGTTCATTTTCTGAAATATTTCAAAATGTATTTTTTTTCTTTTATGTAAAGAAAATAGAAGTCAATAACTATGTTGTCACACTGTGTTTGCTCGTATTGAGTGCTTTATTAGTAGAGACAAACGAGAGACGCGTGTTGTTGGTTTTAAAAATATACATGGAAACCTTTATTGAAGTGCGCATGCGCGGTTGTTACAAAACTAGAGTTGGTCATAAAACGAAACGATAACATCGTTACATCCCCCCTTTACCAATATGAAGATTATGATATTGAGCATATTCAATATATAATAAAAAGGTAAGGGCTAATTCAGGGTAGACTACCTGAATAGCTACAGCGAAGCAGGGGATTATTCTGCCCCATGAATTGCTTGCTATAATTCTCTAGAAAATGTTCACAAGTTCATTTTTGATGGTGGTCGTACCATCCTGCCACTGCGAGTGTATTGTTGGGAGTCTCTTTGTGAAGACTGAGTTGTACATACAGGTGGTTCTGCAAATGTTACATGCTTTGGCGTTTGTGGTGGGGTTGGCCTTATTGGAGCACTCCTAATATGCTGCCGGTTTCTCCGTAGCACATATCCGTTTGCAGTTTTTAGGAGATATGATCGGGGACCATCTGCTTGAGATACTACGGTTGCTAGGTCCCAGTTTCCGTGTGTAGGGTTTGTGCTCTTACCCTCTGGCCAGGATATAAAGGTGGTAGGTCTTCCTTGAGTGCATGCTGGTCAAAATATTTCTTTTGCTTATGTTGCCTTTGTTTAAAAGCATCATATATTTGATCCTGATCTTGGTGGTTGTTTTCTATTTTTGTTGCAATTGGGGATTGGATTCGTCTACCCATGAGTAGCTGTGCGGGGCCGGATATGGCGTTTGAGATAGGTGTGCAGCGCCAGTGCAACAATGAAATTTCGGGTGTTGTCCCAGATTGCTTGGCCTTTTTGAGGATGGTCTTGATGGTCCTTATCTGGCGCTCTATGAAACCATTTCCCTGTGGTCTTCGAGGTGAGGTGGTCTGATGGTTGAAACCCCATTCTGTGGCAAATTCGTGGTAAAGGGCGCTTGAGAAGTGCGGCCCGTTGTCACTAACCACTTTTGACGGTATGCCAAACTCCGCGAAGGTTTGTTGCGTTATTTTTACGATAACACTGCTTGGTGATTGGGCAGGTAACTGTTTGATGACAGGGTACTTGGAGTAGTAGTCTGCTATGATCAGCCATTGATGTCCATGGAGCTCGAACAAGTCTGTTCCAACTACGTCCCATGGCTTTGTTGGAATGTCGTGCTGCAGAAGAGGCTCTGACATTTGTGATGGCTGATGTTGTTGACAGATGCTACATGAGCTTGTGAATTGCTCGATGTCTCTGTTTATATTTTTCCAATAGACAGTGTCTTTGGCTAGGAGTTTGGTTTTCTCCTGTCCTAAGTGAGCAGTGTGGAGTTGCTTTAGGATATCTTCTTGGAGGGTCTGAGGAATGACAATTTGTTGTCCTTTAAGAATAAGGCCGTCATCAATTGATAGCTGATCTCTTAGGCTCCAGAATTCTCTGATATCGGTAGGCAGTTGTTTGATTGTCTCAGGCCATCCCGTGACAATGGTATCTCTTAGCTGGTTAAGCAGAGGGTCGGCTGTTGTGCAGTCTCTCAGTTTTTCAATGCGGTCAGCAGAGAAACGAATGGTGTCAACTCGAACATCCAGATCGATAGGGTCCGAATTACCAGGTGATGGCAGGCGTGATAACCCATCAGCCAATATGTTTTCGGATCCCTTGTTGTAGGATAATCTGAAATTATATCCCTGTAGCTGGATAAGCATTCGTTGTAGGCGAGCTGGAGCTGAGGTGAGAGGTTTGTCAATTATCATGACAAGAGGTTTATGGTCAGTGATAATTTGAAAACCATGACGGTATAAATATGTGTGGAATCTATGTGTGCCAAACACGATTGCCAGTAGTTCCCGCTCGATACATGCGTATCTTTGTTCTGTTTGTGTCAGACTCTTGCTTGCGTATAAGACAGGCATTAAATTGCCAGCTGCGTCTGGTTGTAGAAGTGCTGCGCCTATTCCATGAAGACTTGCATCACAGTGCATGTAGATTGGGCGCTTGGGGTCAAAGTAGTGAAGTAGGGATGTTTCAGATACTTCACTCTTCAGGTTTTTGAAAACCGTCTGGTGGTGTGGCTCCCATTGGAATTTTGACTCTTTGTGAAGTAAGTCACGTAATACAGTGGTTTTTGAGCTGAAATCCTTAATAAAACGGGATAGGTATGTCATTACACCTAAGAACTGTTGCAGTTCTGTTTTATTGCGTGGTTCTGGCATTTCCTGTAGGTCTCGTACCTTTGCTGGGTCAGGTTTCATTCCAGTATGGGTGTATATATTTCCGAAGAAGGAGATTTCCTGGCGTTTTATCTCGCATTTCTTGGAATTCATTGTGAGGCCCTCTTGTGTGGCGACTTCCATGAGGTGCCTTAGGTTGTTGTCATGTTCGCGTTCTGTTGAGCCATATACAACAATATCATCCGCTATACCGCATGCTCCTGTGCACTTCTCAAGTATTCTGTCCATCTCAAGCTGGTAGATGTCTTGGCTCACGTTTAAACCAAATGGAAGTCTTTGGAAGCAGTACCTTCCAAATGGTGTTTGAAAAGTGGTCAGGATCTGGCTTTCCTGGTCAAGCTTTATAGACCAGTATCCTGCCTTAGCATCCAGTTTTGAGAAGTATTTTGCACCTGCAAACCGGTGATTGAGTTCCTCAACTGTTGGAATTTGATGATATGGCCGCATTAGGGCTTTGTTTAGTGCCCTTGGGTCTAAGCAGACCCTTATTGTGTTGTCGCGTTTGGTTACATATGTAAGGGAGCTTACCCAGTCTGTTGGCTCCTCAATACGACGTGACTCCATCTTGTCTAGTTCAGCCTTGATCTTTTCATGCATGGCTATTGGCGTTCTTCTCGGTGCGTCTATGTGGCATGGGATGTTAGGGTTGACAGTGAGCTTGTGTGTTTTCTTGAACTCGCCAATGCGGTCGAATCTGTTGGGGTGTAAACGCATCAGATCGTCTATGCTGTTGATAGATTGTTGCTGAACGGATATGGCACAGTTCATTGTCACAACGTTAAATGCTACAGATGTTGGCAGGCCCAGTATAGCTGGTCCTGGAGTGTTGACCACATAAAATTGAGTGTTGAGCCATGAGGAGTCCTTGTATTTGCACCTGATGTTTGTGGTGCCATGGCATTTTATTTCAGTGTTGTTCTATGCTGTCAGTACGCATTTCGTTGGGTTTAGTGATCCAGGTATTGGGTTTCCGTCTTCGTTTATGGCGGAGGGGCACATACTGCGGAATATGCGTAAAGGTAGTGTGTTTGCTTGTGCACCTGTGTCTACCTTCAGTTTGAGGCTGTGCGTACCTGTGTGGTCTGTCAATATAACGTTGATATTGACAAATGCTTCATTTTGTGTTGTTTTTTGTTTATGCAGTGGATGTTCACTGTTAATAGTGCTGAATGTGAGGTGCTCCATCGCCGCATGTAGGTTTGTTGTGGCTCGGTCGTCGATGTTCAGCAACGCTGTCAACTTTTCGGCCTGTTTCATGTTGTCTGTGCCTTGACTGGCTACGGCTTTTGTGCCAGGATTTTCCTTGTTTCTCGGGTCTGAGTCTCACTGAGAAGCACAATTTGGCCCAATGGCCCATTTTTCCGCAGGAACTGCATATGTCGTTCTTGGCAGGGCAATGCTCCTTGCCAAAACGATGGTCCCGTCCACAATTTTTACATAAGTTGCTGGTATTTCTGTTGCCTTCCTGGCGTTCGCGACCACCGCGATTTATGGTGTCTATCTGTGACAGGCCATGTAGTTGGTGTATTTTGTTTATATACATGGCTGAAGCCTCATATGTGCGTGCTAATTTCACAGCCTCTTCTATTGTGTAGCCCTTCGGTTTGTTTAACAGTTCTTTTTGTAAGTCCGGTATGGGCGTGTTGGCTATCAGTATTTCTACTAAACGTTCGTTCATTTCATGGGCTGTGAAGTCGCATTTCTTCGCCTGTAAGCGACACCTGTTTAGAAATATGTCGGTCGTCTCAGTAGGCTTTTGTTGGTATCTACCGAGTTCGAGCCTACATATACGGTGGTTGGTTGCCGGTTCCAGCTGCTCCATAAATGCATTGAAAATTTTGTCGGCGTCTCTCCGGTCTTCGCTTGACATAGACCAACTGTTGTATCTACGAATTCCTTCCTCGCCAGTTGCGAGTAGAACGATAGGCGCTTTCTCTTCTTCTTTAGTTCCCTTCGCTGTGAAATAAAGTTCCAAACGTTGTTGGAATATCTTGAATGACTCTGCAATGTTAGGCGAAGAGTCCCAGTCAAGAATGGGAACTGGTATAGATATATTAGCCATAGTAGTAGTAGTGTTGTTATGTGTGTGCAAGAGTTCTGTTCTGAGCTTCGACGAGCGTGTGTGTGTGAAGTTTTACAAAGTTTTGGTTCGAAAAGAAAAAATATAATGTCTTACTGCAACCGATGTTCTGGAAGATAAATTCCTGGCACTACCATCAAGCAAAAGACCTGACGATGAAGATAAAAAGGAAGGCTGGATTATCATACAAGGGAAAAAGACCCCGGGACGTGTATCATTGGATGAGATGCGAGAAAGGGAAATGTTAAAGAATGACCCCGGAAAAGCATCTTATTTAAATGCAAAGGCTTTACAAAGTAAATTGGACAAAAAGTAACACACCCAAAACCACTCCTGACCCAAACCCCTAAACCTAGTCCCCAACCGATCACCAAACCGAAAAACCCCCAAAATCCTCAGTCCCCCAAATCAATGCCCCCACCAATAACCGGTCCCATCACGGACAAACCGTACAAACTTATCCCCCTAAGCCCACAAAAAGTTCCCAAAAATCCCAAATCTCCCAGACCTTCTCCTTTTGTTTCCCCTTTAAATACCCCCAGAAACACTCCACCGTCATCCCCCTTAAAGCATCCCTCCCCTGCGCCTCCTCCAGCTTTTCCCATAGAGCATAGCTCCCCCTCCCCTTCTCCCATGGATGACATGCCTCCGCCCCCACCCGCTACGCAGAAAAGACAGAGAAGTCCTTCCCTAGAAAAAAGGAGAGTTAAAAAATCTGCTTTTCTCTCGGGAAGGGATATTTGTAAAAGCACCCAAACGCAAGTTGAGACTGTCAAAAATTTGCGTGGTACCAACCTCATCGGACTATTAAAATTCGATGAGGTTGGAGGATTATCCATCGAAGACCCGGCAAACTTCCCCAATGCAACTAGAGTGCTTACGGTAGTAAGAAAAAGAACCGAGGCAAAGGCTCTATGGCAGATGTTGGAGGAGGCGAACAGCGCCTTTGATTTCACTCCCCCATTAGCCATTGTAAAAAATAGTGAGTTAATGGAACTTCGAAACGATTGTTTTGGGAGACTACCCATAAAAATTCACCCATCCCTGTATAGAATAGCAAAATAAACTTATCCTCATGATATTGGCGGCATCTCCCATGATGGTCTGATTGACGACAAAATGGGAAAGCAGTCTTTTGGGAGAGCCGTTGGTATCCTGACTACATCTATGTTCGTTTCTCAAACCCAATCCTAAGGCATCCTTATGGCTCTCTATCTAGCAAGCTTAAATGTGCGGGGCCTGAGGGCGAATGACCGTAAATTTCGGGTCGCTGTTGACCTTCAGCGCCTCAGAGTGGATAAATGTTGTGTGCAGGAAACCCACCTGAATTCAGGGGACCATTGGGGTGCGTTGGCTAAGCGTTTTCGCGTTTATTCAGCATACTTTAATTCTTCCGCAAGGGGAGTTTCCTGGCTGGTAAGCAAGACTTTAGATGCGTCGTGTGACCCTTGCTACATGGATCCGGAAGGGAGACTATGTGTTTTGGATATTACCATAAAGGGGAAAGCATTTCGACTCGTTGGGGTTTATGCTCCTAATAGCCATTCTGAGCTCAGTTCTTTCTTTCGGCGAATCAAGCAGTTCTTGAATACTACTCAGACGGTCATTTTAGCAGGAGACTGGAACGCGGTCCTGGATCCCGATTTAGATCGTAATCTGCCTAGGGGTACTAACACTGATCGGGATGCTAAAATATTTCGGGACTTTCTCGATAAGTTTGATCTTATCGACAAGTTCCGGAATGAAAAGCCCCGTGATAGGGTATGGACTTGGACATCTAGACGCGGTTCCGATTTGAGACAAGTCTCAAGTTATATCGATCGGTTCTTAATTAGGAGAGTCGACGTAGAGGTAGTTGAATGTCCAAGTCTTCATAATATAGTTTACTCGGACCACAGACTTATTCGGGTCCGTGTGAACTTAGATAGACCTAAGCCTAGATTAGATGGGTACTGGAAGCTCAACACTTCATTGTTCGATGTGAAGGGCTACCGGGACCAGCTTCTACTAACATTACAGCGGGAACTGACGGGGGCTGTAATTGGGAATAGGAAGTGGGTTCATTTTAAGAAGGTGATTAGGTCCTTTACTGCCGATTTTAGCAGACGGCTCAACCTAACAACTAGGGCAGTTAAAGCGGCACTAGAGTCTAGATTAGATCGGGCAGTGGAGGTGGGTGATAGCTCTAGTGTCACTATAATTAAGGCTAAGCTGAATTCTTTGGATTACCAAGAACATCAGGCTTTAATAATTAGGGCTAGGTTAAAAGAATGTCTGAGGAAGCATCAAACTTAGCCGCTGAATTGCGTGCAGAGGAGTCTCGTCATGCATCTGATCGACATATCGCTCATGTCTCATTGCCGGATGGGCGGCTCGTGACTACAAACGAAGGTATTCTGGAGGCTTTCTGCTCTCATTTTCAGGAGCTTTTTACTCGGAAAACCCGGTTTGTCTTTAGCACAATTCGACCCCTATTTGGCTGACTTTTCTCACCTTGAGGCGACCGAAGCGGCTAGGTGCAAAGGTTGCATAACAGATGATGAAGTACAGAAAGCGTTAAAGCGGGTTGGTCTTGACAGATCTCCTGGGTTTGATGGTTTGCCATATGAAGTGTATTTGAGGATGTCGCACATTTTTGTTCCCTTGCTGACAGCTTTGTTCAATTCGTGGTTTAGGAACAGGAATATTCGTCAGTACGTGACCATGGGTTTATTGAAGCTGGTACGCAAAAACAAAAATGTGGTGGGGATGGGTTAGATAATTTTCGGCCCTTAACAATGCTTAATGCGGAGTTAAAGATTTTGGCCAAGATTTTAGCCAATCGTCTGCAACTTGTTTTGCCTTATTAGCCCTGAACAGACTTGTGCTGTAAAGGGTCGGACCATTCAGGATAACTTGCATTCGATATGCTTGATCATTGATAAAGTCGACACTGAAGCCGCGCTGATCAATTTAGATCAGTCCAAAGAATTTGATAGAGTGGACCATCGGTATTTGGAGGCTGTTTTGTCTGCGGCTGGTTTTGGTCCGCAATTTCGCTCTTGGATTCGCCTCTTGTATGCGAACCCCTGTGTTAGGGTGGAAGTGAATGGGGTGAGGTCGAAGGCTTTCAGATTGTCCAGATCTCTTCGTCAAGGGTGCCCTCTTTCACCGATGCTTTATGTGCTTGTTTTGGAACCCTTCCTTAACAGGCTCAGGTTGAATCCGGTCCTACGTGGAATTACTCTGCCAGATGCTTGCACCACGTTGAAGTATTCTGCCTATGCCGATGATGTAACTGTGCTTGTAACGAGCAATGCCGAGATTAGTGTCGTCGGCAGAGAAATCAGAACATATGAAACAGTGAGAGGGGCCAAAATCAACTGCGTTAAGTCTGTTGGCTTGCGCATCGGTGCCTTGAAGGGTGTTTCCTTGCAGGGACTCTTTAGCTGGACGGACGGACCTTGCAAGCTACTCGGCGTCTGGTTCGGAACTGATCTTCAGCTGGAGAAAAATTGGTCTGAAGTCTTGGAATCGATAAGGGCTGTAGCTGGTCTGTGGACCCGTAGAAGTCCTTCATTGAAGGGGAGATCGGACATATGTGCTTCTCACATTTACCCGATCATCCTGTATCGTCTTTCAGTACTTCCACTCCCGTCGGATACACTGCTCGTTTTGCAGCGGGTTCTTTTCAACTTTTTATGGCTTGGAAAGGCCCATACGGTCCGTCGCGATATTTGTTACCTTCATCCTTCTGAGGGCGGTTTGGGTATGCCGAGCATCGAAATTCGATGTCACACACTTCGGCTATTTTTTCTAGACCGAATGAGTACACAATGTGAGGGAAACGGTGGCTTCTGGAAAGAAGACGCTAAGAAAGCCTTCCCGGCTTTGAGAAGTGTGCACTTGGACGAGGGGGAGGCACATAGGTTACCCCGAGGCGAGTGCTCCTTCTATCGCGAATGTAGACATGCATTGAGGTTCCTTTTAAGGGTGACAGATGGCCTCTCTGACACCCTGCTGTTGTCCCGTAAGGCATTATATCGGGTGATGGTAAGGGGGCTGTCCGTGAAGATAGGCTTGAGGGGCTCGGTTTGATGAGGGGGGAGCTTCGCTCAATTTGGCCTTGGGTGCCTGGGTTAAAGTGTCTTGATAACGACGAGGCATCGCTGCCCTGGCTGACGATTAGAAATGCACTCTGGATCGGTAAGAAGCTTCATTCAGCCGGCTTGAGTAATTCTCCGACTTGTGTTAGATGCGGCGACGAGGACGAGACCGTAAGTCACGCCTTTCTTTCTTGCCGCATTGTCGCGCCGCTGATTAGGCTTGTTTCAGACTTCGTTGTTCGTATTCTTAATGTGTCGTCTTTTGACCTGGAACCCATTAATGTATGTAGCAAATGGGCTCCAACAACTGATAGACAAAAACGTATTACGTTTTTAAGCCTGTTAGCCGTTTTGAGAGTTACGATTTGGAAGACGAGATGTAAGACAGTCTACGGAGCTGAGACCTACACTTCTCTCGACCTTATTGCGATTTTTAAATATTATCTAAAAGCTCGCATTAGGGCCGAGAGAGTGAGACTCTCTTCGGCAGATTTTGGTGAAAGATGGGTGACTGGTGCGCGATTGTGTAGAGTGGCTGGGATTAGATTAGAGTGGTATTTGGACGTGCTTTAGGCAAGAATATTGAGTTGGAAAAACGAACGTAGATTTCATTTAAGTTAGGTTAAGCTGTATTTTTATTTATTCTTTGTCGGATTTTTTGTTGAATTCTTAGTTCAACAACTTAGCTAGCGTGTGATTGTTTTCATTACTCCTCCCTTTTATTTTGTCCTCTTCCCACTCCCTCTTTTTATTTTCTACCCCTTATTAAATCCCCCTTCCCTCCCCAATTAGGTGACAGATTGCTTGATTTGTCGGGATGCATGCGGGTCACCCTTCGATATTTTCGTAGGAGGTGTAAGTTAATAAAGCGTTGGGGCCCGCATCAAATCTTCTTTTCGAGTTTCCGATTTCGACTGGCAAATCGGCACCTCTGCCACATTTCAATAACGGGGGGGCTTTTTACTAACCTAAAAATGTTTTTTTTTTCATGTATATATTATCAGTTTATTTTGTACATATAATTTTTAGTCCCCCCCCCCCCCGTTGCATATTTTCATATGGACTTTAAGTAGGTTCTCATGGTATGAATTTTTATGGTGATAGCGATGGATGTAAGTATGAATGTGGTATTTTGGTAAATGATGGTCGCGATTGAACTAGCTAAGTTGAGACCTTTTTTAAGTTAGAGTTGACCTATCCGCCCCCCCCCCTTTTCTGGCCCTGTGCCACATTTTATATGTATTTTTTTAAATATATGTAAATAAATATTAAGAGCAGTAGGGAGAGCAGAGTGAGGCTGAAAGAAGAGACTGAAGTACAAAGAATTGTTCTTGAACTATTGATTACCGATTGGACGTTGAAAGAGATTAACCACTGTAGTTTGCCACCAGATTTTTTTTATTTGTCTTCACGGATTGACCACAATAGATATTCCTAATTTTAAAAGATTCAGTATCTGTAAAATCTTATATATAGGACATCTTATACAGGAAATACTTTAAAAAATAAATAAATAAAATAATCTAATATATAAAGTAGAGACGTTTTTTCCCCTGTACCTTCTCGGAGTATAGAAAAATAACCACATGCATCACAGGCTACTAAACTCACCACTATACTACACTTATTCACTCGACCGCGTTTTAGTAAATTTGTTATTATTTTTTTCTACATAACACTATTAACATATTACATTTGGCCCACCATCCATGTCTCTCCTAAAAACCAACTTCATATAGGTGGTAGCAAAAACTTTTCTCCCTAACAATTCTGTACTGTCACTCTACTCATCGACACCAGGAACTAATAAGCACAGTTTAATTTTCACAAAACACCCAGTTCTTATTATTTGCCTGGTATTAATTTACTACATAATATAAAGCAATATGCAAAGACTTAATGACCGCTCCCGTTCACTCTAATAATTTGATGATAATAAGATGACGTTATTTCAAATTCTACCTATGATTTCTACATTTATATTCATTCCGGAATTAAGTGAATGAAATTAACGAACACAGTTCCTGCAACATTTATTCATTCAACATGGCGGCTACAATTTCTTGATCGAATCGACTTCCTATTTAATTTAATAAGCACCAAGATACTGGTAGACCCCGATACATTTACATTTTCAAAATCATACACCTTTAACATGCATATTATAGAAAACTTGCCCAAATCCAGTCATTTTCATCATCTACAAATGACATAAACCATGTCATTGCTGAATCTTAACATAACACGCATGCCCATAATCAAGCTTAGCTTAATTGACCTGAATTCTTAACTCGAAACAGTTTCGCAGTCGTTAGGAAGGCAGGTTTCATGATCGCCAGTTTCAGCGTTCGATCCCATTCTACTCTACCACTTTTTAAAAAAAAATTATAGCATTCGCCAACACGGTAGAAGGGGGGAACAACAATAGGCCGTTTCTATTTTTATTCGACGTCATGCAATATTCTCTAGTTAAAAAAGGGACCCCACCACCACCACCCACTCCCCAACTATAAAATCTGCCTGTCCCTCAATATCTATAAAAAGACGCCATTGAATTGGTCAGATATTTCCTCTCTCCCGGGTAGGAGTGTTTTTTCAACGGGGCCAAAGATGCAAACCAAGCATTTATAACTTAGCTAAGTTGATTTTTTTTCTTCTGTTTCTTGTTTTTAAATTATTCATGCCCTAACTCTTTTGATTTTTACTTTTATTTAAATTATTTTTTCATTCATATATTTCTTTCTTTTACGTATTTTCTATTTTTTTCTTCGATTCTGTGACATCATTACTAAGTGTTCTTTCTTCTGACTTATAAAAAAGTAGATTAGCCCTCTCACCCATCTTACTGGCCGGTGAAATGTCTCCATAGCAAATATTACTTATTAGAGGGGAACCCATCTTCAATTTTCTGTTATCTCTGGAAGGTGACATGTAAACTTTTATTAACATATATATATATATATATATATTTTTTTTTTTTTGATTTTATTCCATTAGTTGCGACAAAACAAGTTTTGTTTCATTGGTGCAAATAGCGACCAACTCAAGTTGGGGGACATGTCACCGTTATAGACAAAGCCCCAACTCTGTCCCCCTCCCCCTCCAATGTATTTTCAATTTTCAATCTCCCGTTAAAGTGAAGTTAAAACTTATGCCATTTGAATTCCATCGCCAGCCCGATGAGTTGGTCGCTATTTGCACCAATGAAACAAAACTTGTTTTGTCGCAACTAATGGAATAAAATCAAAAAATATATATTTTGCTCTGAATTTTCATTGAGCACTCTCATAAACCCGGTTTCAACTTCCTTCGGATTCATACCCCCTGGATATTTGTAACAAGTTAATTATATATATATATATATATATATATATATATATATATATATATATATATATATATACAAGGGGCGTTCAATAAGTAATGCCCCTGACCCACTTCCAGTTGTCTCATCTAGATGAAATTTTGAATGTGTAATGAGTTGTATCTGTATGGGTTATATGCCAAAAAACAGCTCTGAACTAATTGTGGTTTCTGATTCACAAGTGTTTGAACTGAGTCAGGTGTGAAATGGAGCCCGTTGAGTGTCGCGCAGTGATCCGGTTTTTGTATTTGAAAGGACGCACACCAAAGGAGACTTTTGATGAAATGAAAGAAACTTATGGTGATTATGCCCCATCATATGACCTTGTAAAACGCTGGCATCGTGAATTCAAACATAGCCGGAAGTCTGCGGAAACAGCTCCCAGACCTGGTCGTCCCTCTTCTGCCATTGATGAGGCATCTGTCCGTCAAGTTGAGGCTGCCATTTTAGAAGATCGACGCATTACTATTCGCCAAATAGCCCAAGAGGTTAAAATTAATACAGGGTTTGTGGAAACTATCATTGATGACCATTTGCATATGCATAAGGTCTGCCAGATGGATTCCTAGGTTGCTCACACCTTTCCAGAAGCAAGAACGCGTTGAGTGCTCGAGGATGAATTTGGAGATGTGCTAAGAAGATGAGTCAAAGTTTTTCAAAATGCTGATTACACAGGATGAAACTTGCGTCCATCACTATGATCCAGAGACTAAAGCCCAGTCAATGCAGTGGAAGCAGTTGGACTCACCACCTCAAAAGAAGGAAAAGGTGTAGCCCTCAGCTGGCAAGGTCATGCTCACAGTCTTCTTGGACCAGGACGGAGTAGTGATGACAGATTTCCTGGCAACGGGTACCATAATTACAGGAGCCTGTTACGCTTCACTTTTGATGAAATTAATAGAAGCTATCAAAATCAAGAGGCGGGGCAAGATCAGCAAAGATATCCTCCTCCTGCAGGACAACGCTCCGGTCCACAACTCGCATGTCACCAGATCAGAAGCACGGGCGTGTGACTATGAAATCTTCCCCTATCCCCCTTACTCTCCTGACCTTGCACCCTCTGACTTTCATCTCTTCCCAGCCATGAAGTTTTTTTTAAAGGAAAGCGTTTCCCAGATGATGCAGCCTTGATTTCTGAAGTTACCACGTGGTTGGAGGACCAACCTGGGGTGTTCTACAAAAACGGTGTCCAGAGCTGCATCAAACGATGAGAGAAATGCCTAATTCTGGGTGGTTCCTATGTAGAGAACGACTAATAACTGTGCCAAGTTTCATTAATCTACTTCTATGGGAAATGAGTCAGGAGCATTACTTATTGAACGCCCCTCGTATGTATATGGAATTTATTTTTAATACCTGTCGGGGCTCCAAAATACTTGACTAATAGATGGGCGCAGGATTACTCCTCTCGGGTTGATGAACCCGTAGACCTTGTCAGGTCATCCATCTAGGAGAAGGAAAACTCTGATATAAAAACTGTGCTTCTGACTACTAACATCTTGGCAGCAGAACGTTGGGGGATGGAGGTCTCCTTAGTCCTGATCGACAACCTTCCTAGAGCTGGAGTCTCGAACAAAATATCCGAATAGCAAACCTAAAATTGCTAAAAGAGTAGATGGGCTCTGCCTATCGCCCGGCTTTTACACTCCTTGTTTGTCTATTGTCTATAGGTGCTAGCACTAAGTGAGACAAACCTATAATCCTCAATCTCCTCACACCATTTTGAAATGACTCTACCGTAAAGACTCTGACAAACATATGCACAGGCTAGGAGTTTATGTTCGGAACACCCTCCCCTTGACTAGAGAACATAGGTTAGAATCAGAGGATCAAACCTACATGTGCTTTAGATTAACCTTATAGCACAGCATTAGTTATTTATATTTATTATACCGTTCTCCTTCAACCCAGGACTTACCCTGCTTGACTTTGGCTTTAAAAGCATAGATACAGCACTCTCACTTGACTTGAGTGCCCAAATACATGCATTTGGGGATTTTAATGCACATCACAGTGACTGGCTTGGATTCTCCAGCAATACAGACGCAGTCGGTAACTTTACATATAGTTTTTCTATAGCGCATTCCCTCTCAGAGACTGTCATTTTCCCGACCCGCCTCCCTGATCGTGTGGACCAGCTAGCCTCACTTCTTGACCTGTTCTTGACCTCACAGTCCGAGGCTTGTGTGACGAATGTCCAGTCCACTTTGGTAAATTTTAATAGAATTTTGAATATTTTAAATGTTGATGTAAAGTGGTTCAATGTTTGCAACAGAAAATATTTGGCGTATTTTATCTTATGAAACCATCGTATTTCTAGAGAGAATGACGCTCGAACAACCTTTCTGGACATTTTATCGAGAATTTCAATTAAATTATTAGCTAGTGACTTTCTTTATTTTTACATGCACTTCCTTATTAAATTATAACATAAAATTAAAATAAATTAGAACTGTATTTACAGTTTCACTTTAAATCATTTCCGTGATTCAATTGTAATTCTATCATTTCATAGTTACCGAATTCGGTATCATCCTACCTTGTCAAAATTACCTGATTTCCCGGATACCACAAATTTTAAGATTATAAAAGTACTTGAAAATTTTACCTGTTTCATATTTAGATGGAGAGGAAAGTCATTTCGCTATGTAACTTTGACATAAATTGCCCCCTAGGTGGTATGAGGTGACATTCTCTCGTGTGAGTGGTCAATTTGCGTTAAAATTACATAGCGAACTGAATCCACTCTATGGCCCCCTCCAAACATTAAACAAGTAAAAAAAAATTTAAATTGTGTATTTCTAAAGAGAATGATGCTCAGATACATTTCTATTGCGGACACTTTAACCACTTTACCCAGAATTTCAAGTAAATTATTAGTACAGTTTCCCAGCGAATGACTTTCTGTATTTTTACACGCTCATTTAAAAAATTAATTTAGAATAGTTTCACTGTAAATCATTTGTGTGATTCAATTGTGGTTCTGCCATTTCATAGTTACCGAATTCGGTATTATCCTACCATATCAAAATTATCTGATTTTCTGGATACCACACATTTTAAGATAAAAACTTGCCTGTTTAATATTTAGATCGAGAGGAAAGTCATTTCGCTATGTAACTTTGACATAAATTGCCCCCTAGGTGGTATGAGGTGACATTCTCTCGTGTGAGTGGTCAATTTGAATTAAAATTACATAGCTAACTGAATCCACTCTATGCCCCCTCCAAATATTAAACAAATACGTTTTTCAAAAAAAGTGTTTTATAATCTTAAAACTTGTGATTGGATCGATAGCACCGTAAAAAAACATGTACTGTGCACATCTGCGTAAGTGATTTTCAGCATAGAATTTGTTTTATAAAGCGTCTAATCATGTAAAAGTTACACCGTAAAAAACATGTACTGTGCACATTTGTGTAAGTGATTTTCAGCATAGAATTTGTTTTAAAAAGCGTCTAATCATGTAAAAGGTACACCCTAAGTGAAAGGTTTTCATTTTAGTTGCATTTACCATAAGCCCACGTAATTACGAACTTACGATTACATTTTCATTAACCCAGTAAATGTAACAGTTACACTTAATTTTGTGAAACATGCATTTCAATATTTTCTTAGGTTATGACACACAAGGAAGCAGCAGCCCCATGACGTCACAGCGACTGCTACTACTGCTGTTAATTTTCTCTTCCTTCAGGGACTCTATGAGAAAGCAAACCTTTACGAGTTTCACCGCAGATTCAACATACTTAGTTTATCAAAACGAGTTTCGTTAATACATTTTAATTTGTATGAAATGCTTTTGTCATTTTTATTTGACAATGCTTTTCCTCAACAAATTATGGTGACCCTAACGTGGAACAAACACCCTTACGTCTAAAAGCAGACAAAACGAAAACCCGAGAAGACGCCGCCATTTTTTTTTGTCCAGCACGTCGAGTAAAATAAAAATTTTTTAAATAACGAAAAACACAAGTTATTGCTACGATATTCGGAACTACCTTTGCGGACAGAAGACCTACAGGATAATTTTATGATAATAAAAAAAATCCAGACGACATCTTTATAACTAGGGAAATAGAAAACTCCATCTAGATAAAAATCTTGATCTTCAATTCACACAGACCACGAGTTTGGTTTCATCAACTCCATTTTCAACACGCAAAGAATTACTTCGCAGAAATGCATGTTCGCCTATATCGTCGAAGTGTACCCCGTGGAAATTGCAGGGGAAGTGTAGGATATAATGGAAACCAATCAGACGATAAATTCTATCAAATCCTAAAAATAATTACTACGGATTGGGAAGCTGGAAACTGCTCGTCTAAAATATTTTTTTACCAATATAGAGATAGGCGATAGAAAAACATCTCAACTTCTTCGTTTCATGAAAAGTCTTCTCGCAAACAAGCACATGGATGAGAACATTTTACGACAACTGTGGTTCGGTAAATTACCAGTAAATATGACACAACTCCTCATCACCTTCAAGAGAAAACCGAAGTAGCAGACAAAATCACGGATACTTATCACGCGCCAAATATCAGCAAGGTTGACGTAAAAGACATTGCCGAGTTAAAAACAGCCGTTGCGAGCATAAACGAAATACTTAATCAAGTACTCAACATAAAACGAAACAGATCGTTACCGAGGAGCAGAAATCGTCAGAGACAATTCTCAGATAGAGGCAGATCAAGTTCTAACTTGTAGCAGTTACCTCCTCCTTTCAAACATAACTGCACCGGTTGGCTGTTAGGTGTCGCTTTTTTACCGATAGGTGGCGCTGAAAAGCGACACCAGAGTTACCTGCCCTTCTGATTATAAAAACCGGTGTAAACGGAAAATCACTCTCTTCTCTATTCAATTGGCCTCGCTGAACGACGCTAAGACACCAGCGCTCCGTCAACACGTGTTCAACAACGGTAAGAGTTCTCAACTCATTTTCTTTGTATACGGTTTTCAAGAACTTCCCCACGCCGGACTCATTTCTTCACATACTCTTTTCAAGAACTGTTTTCTATCGACACACATACATACACCACACATGTCATCATCCCACATACACACACGTTCAATAAACCTTATTTGAACTACCTCCTTTTGTTTGTTAATTATTCCTCTGTTTTTGCATGCAACAATTGCTTGATTTTATGAACTCGCTTATAGTCGGGAACACGACCCGATTCAAAAAAACTAGAAGTGGTGCTGATATCACAGGAGGTTCCGAGATAAATCATATAAATGTGTACCACCCAACAAAAGAACCATTTAAACGAGTAAACCGGCAAGTAGAGACGCATACTTATCAAATCAAACAGACACCTACTTTTTTTGTTGAACAGAAACTAAAAAAATAAATTCTTATTGACACTGACGCTTCAATTAGCGTAATTCGAGCCGAGAAAACGCATAAGCCAGCCACACGATATTAAATGTTACACGCTGCAAACGGTAGCAGTATTGAAACGTACGGTTCGGTTTCACTAACGCTAGGCTTCGGTATGAAATACACTTTAAATGGATTGTCATAGTGTAGCGGTCATAAACATAGACCTATTTTCTCCCTCCGAAAAATGCCCCCATTGAGTAAGCGGGTCACATACTGACAAATCAGCCTGCAGGGCGCATTGATTCCTTCTGTCGAATGAAGAACTAATTTAGCCGCTTTGGGAATCACGAGCAGCTAGCAGAGAGACCCCGGCGAGCAACGAGGGAACGCTTCTTTCACTCTCTCTCTCTCCTGCCCCTGTCCACTGGATGCTCACAAGTTTTTTTCTACCTATACCAAACGGTATAGGTAACCTTTGTGAATAAACCCTTTTCGTTGTTGTTATAAAGAGGCTTTATTAATTCATTTCGTGTCTGAAACCTAAGATAGGGAGTACGCCCCCTTCTTTATAATGGTGACTCCCAACTGAAAAAATAGCGCAAAACTGAATTAAGTAAGTTATTTCAGCAGCGAAAAGGTTCGTAACTCTTTTAAAAGCGGCACCAAAAAAAAGAAAGAAACAAAACACATTTTTGAACTCATAAACTTCCGATTTTGTTTCTCTTTAAAAGCTAAAGAAAACAAAATTTTTAAAAGGACATTTCTTTTAACGCCGAATATAGATATACTCGAAACTCCTTTTATTTTCTTTCTCTTTTGAAAAGCGCGTGCCACGTGAAAAAAAAATCACAAAAACTTTTTTCTTCTATAAAGTATTTTTCTCTCTTTTACTGAAAAAGTTCTTGAAAGATAAACACCAGGAAATACTTTCTTCAATGAAAATATATAAAAAAAAACTTTAAAAAATTTTAAAACAACACTTGTCGCACCGGAGAAATGACTAAATTTTTTTCTCCATAAAAACATTCGTCGCGTCTAGGAAATTGACGAACGAAATCATTTTCTTCGAAAACCAAATTTTTGACTGAAAAAGGATTTGTTGAAAGAGAAAGACTTGAAAACACTATGTTATATGACATTATGGGAAAAAAGGAAACACCTAAATTTAAATTATTTTTCAGTCATTTTAGTCTACTAGACTTTGAGACGCCACTGAGACGCCACTGAGACGCCACTGAGACACGTGCGAATATGGAAGCCGGCATTTTTCTTTCGCCAAACGAACAGACGAATTCAACAATAGACTTCAACAAGTCAATTTAATTGACGAAGAGAAGAAACCAAAAGTTTTACAATTTATTTTTAAATGCCTCTGCAAAAAACGTGAGTACATTCCCTTACATAAACACAGAAAAATACATTCACTTTTGTATCTATTCTGTCTTCTAAATATATATATATATATATATATATATATATATATATATATATATATATATATATATATATATATATATATATATATATATATATTCTGTTTTGGCTCTTAAAACACATATTTTCTATTTCGTTTTGTCTTTTTAGAATGTGTTTCTACAACAATGTTTTCCCCACTTTTTTTACTGTAGATTTTATATTGGGCTGTTGTCCATATGTATATAACTGGATGCAATTAGGCTGAATCCTACCTGTCCCTTATAATGGGGGATACCCAGCCGCTAATTGATATGGCTATAGTGAACGCCATAGAAAGCCTCACTAATGAGCCGCAGTTGCACAGGCGCCGATTCCAGACTCCCTCCTCATCTCTACGCTCCCCTCGTCGCCGCCGCTGCCTCCACTCTAAACAAGCGAGCTCTGTGTTACTACCACAGGCGCTTTGGCACTCATGCATGGCGGTGCAAAACCCTGTTCATTAATGAACCAGGGAAACTAATATCTGGAGACCTGAGCACGACACAGTCTTCACGGAAGCTACACAATCGTGCACTCTTTCTTATGGACTCCATCTCCCATGCACGTTGCTTGGTTGACACGGAAACCGCCTGCAGTATTTGGCCACTGAAACTCCTCATTGTGAAGCCACCAGTGTCGCCTATTTCACTGCAAGCTGTAAACCACTCCCCTATTCCCACGTACGGTCAAATTTCTCGTTCTTTCAACTTGGAATTGCGCAAAGACTTTACGTGGGTATTTCCTGTAGCGGATTTACCTTATCCCATTCTGGGCTCGGACTTTCTGCACCACTTTAACCTTTTAGTGGACATGTGCAGACATCGGCTGATAGATGCTAATACGAAACTTTCCGTTTCTGATTTCAAATCAAACACCCCATCTATCAGCCCGGTATTTTTTATTGCCGCTACCGATGACCCATACCAGACACCACTACACTCCTATGCGGAGTTAACTTGTAAGGAGAGGGTGAGAGGGGTTATCCTTTTATCTTCTCGTAAAGAAACGGAACAACGAAAATTATTTCTGTAACTATAACAAAAAGGGGTATTATTAACTCAAGGTTACCTATACAGTTTGGTATAGGTAGAAGAGAGTGTGACGGTGTCCGTATGAGGAAGAGGAAGAATATAAGAGTTCTTAGGGCTGCCCGTGATTTTCCTCAGGTGAAGATGGTAGTAGTCGTCAAGTGGCGACGGCGGCAGGAGAGAGAGAGCGTTTCCTCGTTCCTCGCTGGTGCTCTCTGCGATGTGTCCAAGCTGGTGCCAGGGGGTCGTCTCATCTTTTTCTTCGAACCCTAAGGGGACATAAGTAGTCCCTTAGGGAACCAACGGTATTACTGCGCCCTGTGATTTGATTGGACAAGCCAGCTCACAGGGACAGTGATTACGCATTCAAAAGTAGTCCCTATTGGTGACTGCTACAAACTAACTTGAATGTTGTTGTGAGCAAACCAACTCACTCAACAAAACACAACATTGAGACCACAGGAGTGGCGTAGGCGAAGTTTAGCCATATGCTGCAGCTGGGAATTATACGCCCCTCGTCCAGATTGGGCCAGATTCGTAATTTCATAGATTTTCTTTTGTAAAATTACTCCATTTTGATAAGGACAACTAAAGTCTAAAATAATAGGCCATAGTCGTAATTTAATCGATTTTCCTTTGTGTTATTATACTATCTTAATCTAGACGGATAAAGTCTAAAATAATGGGCCACAGTGGTAATGTCATTTTGAAAAATATTTATTCCATCTTGATCTTGTCAAAGAAAGTCTACAAACATGGGATAGAGTCATGGATTTTCTTATGTGTCCATTCTGATCTTGACGAATGCATTCTTGAATAATAGGTCAGAGTCGTAATTTCATGGTTTTTCTTGTGTACTTTTATTCTATCGTGATCTAGACGAATAAATCCTTAACTAATGGGCCAGAATCGTTGTTTCATGTATTTTCTTTTGAATTATTCCATCTTAGTCTTGTCAAATAAAGTCTAAAATTATAGTCCAGAGTCGTAATTCCATTGATTTTCATTTTAATAATTATTCTATCTTGATCTTGTAAAAGAACGTCTAAATAAATCGGCCAGAGTCGTAATTTCATTTTTTTTTTAAATAATTATTTTATCTTGATCTTATCAAAGAAAGTCTAAAATAATGAGTCAGAATCGTAATTTCATGGTTTTATTTCGTATTATTATTCCATGTTTATCTCGTACTAATAGTGTCTAACAATGAGCCGGAATCGTAATTTCATGGTTTTATTTTGCATTATTATTCCATGTTTATCTCGTACTAATAGTGTTTAATAATGAGCCAGAATCGTAATATCATGATTTTATTTTGTATTATTATTCCATGTTTATCTCGTACTAAAAGTGTCTAATAATGAGCCAGAATCGTAATTTCATTGTTTTATTTTGCATTATTTATTCCATGTTTATCTCGTACTAATAGTGTCTTATAATGAGCCAGAATCGTAATTTCATGGTTTTATTTTGTATTATTATTCCATGTTTATCTCGTACTAATAGTCTCTAACAATGAGCCAAAATCGTAATTTCATGGTTTTATTTTGTATTATTATTCCATGTTTATCTCGTACTAATAGTGTCTTACAATGAGCCAGAATCGTAATTTCATGGTTTTATTTTGCATTATTATTCCATGTTTATCTCGTACTAATAGTGTTTAATAATGAGCCAGAATCGTAATATCATGATTTTATTTTGTATTTTTATTCCATGTTTATCTCGTACCAATAGTGTCTAATAATGAGCCAGAATCGTAATTTCATAGTTTTATTTTGTATTATTATTCCATGTTTATCTCGTACTAATAGTGTTGTGACATGATGAACTCTTCAATTAATAAGAGTTCTCTCCCCCTTGTATTAATATCGGGGTAGTTCTCCAATATGGCTGAAACAATAAACATGGTAAATCTATACCTCGTGTTATCGTTCGTTACTTATGACTAACAAGTAAAATAAAACATCACATGGTGGCAGCGGTAAAAGAAACAAGACGGACGAGAAGTCACAGAAAAGAATCAAGATAACCTCACACAGTGAGTAAATTGAAAAAAAAAAAAGAATTTCCTTCTTTCTAAAACGAGAAAAAACAAAGGAAGCGCGAAAAAAAAAAAAAAAAAAAAAAATGGCGTCTTCAAATATAACATTACCCGTTCTAGACTGGTCGAACGAGAACAAGCACGAGGCATACAGCGAATGGGTGGATTTTATGTCCTCGTATTTCATAATCAACAATGTTGAAGAAAAGTTGAAATACAACTACATTTTGCTCAGCACCGGACCAAAAGGTCGTGAACTTTAAAAAAATGCTCAGCTTACAAATGAGCAGAAAGAAAACTCCGAGAATATATTTTTAATATTCGAATCCCACATGATTCAAAAACCAAACAAATGGGTCGAACGTTTGGAATTCACGTCAATGCGACAAAATGAAGACACAGTGGACGACTACCTAGTCAAGCTCAAAACTAAAGCCGACAGATGTGACTTCGGAAATAATAAAGACGAACGCATCTTAGAACAAATTATTAAAGGGCTCAGGAGCGCTGAGGAAAGAAGAAACCTAATTGCAAAACCAGACCTAACCCTCAAATCAGCCATAGAAAGCGTTAGAGCATATGAAATCACAACAAAAGATAACTCTCGATACAAGGACGCTAACGAAGGGAGAAATGGGGTGTATCACGAAGTATCCGTGAAAAACAAACCCTGCACGAGATGTGGTAAACACCACAGGAAAAGGAAAGAAGACTGCTACGCCTTCAACAAAACGTGCAGAAGGTGCAACGGTTTACACCACTTCGAGGAATACTGCCTAACAAATATGCAAGGCCGGAGAGACTCGAGAGATACTTCTTGCAAAAACAAAATAAGGCAAGAAAATAGCTCATATAAAGCTAAAAAACAAAACCCCCCAAACGGATACAAAAAGCAGAGTTTCCAAAAAAAAAGAATAAATACAACGTCAGACCAAGACGACGATTTATACCTATACGCAATAAATGCAGAGAACGACGACCGTGAAGAAATTTTCGCGAACATAGACTGTGAGGATACAGAAAATAACGAACATAAAATAAAAATGAAGGTCGACACAGGGGCAAACGGAAATATTCTACCTGTTAGAATCTATAAAAAAATGTATCCACAAAATGGCGACAGAAAAATAAATAAACAAACGAATGGACATAAAAAAACAAGAGTTAACTACCTTGTGGGCTGCGAATGGTACGAAGATAAACCATTATGGAGCAATAATTTTAAAGATCAAACACAAAAACTCTGCAACTATCAGAGCAAAATTTTTCGTGTGTGATAGCGATGTAACCATACTGGGCCTAAGACCAAGCATCCGACTAGGTTTAGTAACCGTCAACTGCAGCATAACAAAAGAGCACTCACCAAAACAAATTGAAAATATGGAAAACCTCGCTGAGGAATACCCTGACAGATTCCAAGGGATAGGGAAATTCCAAGGCGTTCAAAAAATACATCTTACCGAAGATGCAATACCGGTAGTACAACCGCCAAGAAAATTCCCAGTGCACCTCAGAGACGAACTAAAACAAGAATTACACAAAATGGAACACCTGGGTGTAATAAAAAAGGTTACAGAGCCCATAGAATGGGTAAACGCCATCGCATGCAGCAGAAAGAAAAATGGAAACCTACGGATTTGTCTAGACCCCAAACCGTTAAATAAATACATAATAAGGACACACCATAAAACGCCAACACTAGAAGAAATTTCACACAAATTGACGGGTGCCAAACACTTTTCGAAACTGGATGCAAAACATGGCTACTGGGCAATACAACTTGAAGAGGAATCAAGCTTACTCACCTGTTTCAACACTCCGTTCGGGAGATACAGATATTTGAGATGTCCGTTTGGCCTTAAGATGTCGCAAGACATTTTCCAACAAAAAATGGACCAAATATTGGAACCATGCAAAGGAGCCATAGGTATATCAGATGATATATGCGTGTATGGCAGAACAATACAGGAGCATGATCAAAACCTGTTAGAGACAATGGACACTGCCCGAAAATATGGTCTAGTCTTCAACAAAGAGAAATGCACCATCAGGCAAAAACAAATAAAATTTTATGGTCTCATCTGGGACGAGAACGGATCTCACCCAGACCCCGACAAATGCGATAAAATAAAATCGAAACCAGCACCAACCAACAAGGAAGAACTCCAACAATTCTTAGGTATGATACAATACCTAAGCCCATTTATACCAGATCTCAGCACCAAAACAGCGCCACTGAGGTCACTACTTAAAAAGGATGCAGAGTATCAGTGGAACGAGACGCACGACAAGACGTTCCGAACGATAAAAGATCACATCCACGAAAAACTCTGTCTAGCATATTTTGATCCCAATGCAGACACAACTATCCAAGTAGATTCAAGCATGATAGGACTGGGTGCAACACTCATTAACAACAACAAAGTTGTTGCCTTCGCGAGCAAGAGTCTGACTGAAACGGAATCACGTTATGCAAATATAGAACGTGAACTACTAGCAGTAGTATTCGGATGTGAGAGATTCCACACATACATATATGGAAAAGAAATAATAGTGGAAACAGACCACAAGCCACTAGAAAACATTCAGAATAAGAATATAGCGCAGGCACCCCCACGACTGCAAAGAATGTTATTAAGATTGCAACCGTACGATGCACAGATAAAATATAAACCAGGAAAAGAAATGTGTATCCCAGACTACTTGTCAAGAAATCAACCAACATTAGGTAAGGAAATCGAGCTTGATGTAAACATACACACTGTTGACATTACAGCTCAGAAACAGACCGAACTACAAAATGCAACTGAAGCAGATGACGAACTCAGAACACTTAAAGAGATGATACTAAATGGATGGCCAGATGACGTAAAAAATACTCCAAAGATAATTAGAAATTATTGGTCACTGAAAGAATGCCTATCCGTACAAGATGGTATGATCACAAAGGGGCAATCCATAGTCATACCCAAAAGTATGCAACAGATGGTATTAATGAGGATCCACGATGCTCACCAAGGCATCGAAAAATGTCAACTCAAGGCACAAAATAGTGTATTCTGGAGAGGAATGTCCAAGGACATAGAGGAGCTAGTAAGGACATGCGAGATCTGCAGAGAATATCAAAGGAAAAATCAAAAGGAAACTATGATTATCAAAGAACATGCAACACGACCGTTTCAGTATGTTGCTGCAGATATTTTTGATTTTAACAATCAACAATTCCTACTGATTGCTGATCAATATAGCAAAATGCCCTTTGTCAAGACGCTGAAAAGCACAACAAGCTTAAATTGCATAGAATACTTCAAAGCAATATTCGCTGTTCATGGCATACCTGAAAGGCTATACACAGACAATGCAAGATATTTTGTCTCCAACGAATTCCACAATTTTGCCACAGAGTGGGAATTCACTCACATCACATCAAGCCCCAGGTACCCACAATCAAACGGGTTCATAGAACGAATGGTCCAAACTGTAAAAAGAACATTCACAAAAGCCAAACAATCTAGAATGGATTGTCAAATGGCCCTTCTATGCCTCCGATCAACCCCACTTGACAGCCAGTTACCATCCCCGGCAGAAATCCTATACAATAGGAAAATAAGAACAAGGATACCAACCTTGCTAAATTCATATACTCCAAAGGATGAGGAGATCAGACAAAGATTGTGCAGCAAAAGAAAAAAACAACAACAATATTATAACAAGAGCGCAAGAGATCTCCCAGAATTACCGATTGGTGGAAAAGTGTCAGTCCTACAGGAGGATGACACCTGGCAACCGGCGACAGTGGTCGACAGATGCACAGAACCACGCAGCTACATTGTCAAGATGCAAGGAGATGGAAGGCTACTGAGGCGCAACAGACGACACTTACAAGAGTTGTACAACCCTCAGAGACAAACAGCTATCAACGCATCCGCCCAAAATACCAGTTGGGACAATATAACATCACTCCCCCAACAACACACAAACTCATCAGAAATAGACACTCTATCTAATATCGACGACAGAGAAATTCCATCAGCCAACCAAAGACAACCAGTAGAGGCAAACCAACGACCCACAAGAACACGGCGAACCCCCCTCAAGTACAAGGACTACATAATGTATAAATAAAAGACAAAATAAATAAATCAATACAAATCGAAAACATCTATCCGAGAAGAGGGATGTGACATGATGAACTCTTAAATTAATAAGAGTTCTCTCCCCCTTGTATTAATATCGGGGTAGTTCTCCAATATGGCTGAAACAATAAACATGGTAAATCTATACCTCGTGTTATCGTTCGTTACTTATGACTAACAAGTAAAATAAAACATCACAAGTGTCTAACAATGAGCCAGAATCGTAATTTCATGGTTTTATTTTGTATTATTATTCCATGTTTATATCGTACTAATAGTGTCTAATAATGAGCCAGAATCGTAATATCCTGATTTTATTTTGTATTATTATTCCATGTTTATCTCGTAGTAATAGTCTCTTACAATGAACCAGAATCGTAATATCATGATTTTATTTTGTATTATTATTCCATGTTTATCTCATACTAATAGTCTCTTAACATGAGCCAGAATCGTAATATCATGATTTTTTTTCCATTATTATTCCATGTTTATCTCGTACTAATAGTGTCTAATAATGAGCCAGAATAGTTATTTCATAGATTAATTTTGTATTATTATTCCATGTTTATCTCGTACTAATAGTGTCTAATAATGAGCCAGAATGGTAATTTCATGGTTTTATTTTGTATTATTATTCCATGTTTATCTCGTACTAATAGTGTCTAATAATGAGCCAGAATCGTAATTTCATGGTTTTATTTTGTATTATTATTCCATGTTTATCTCGTACTAATAGTGTCTAATAATGAGCCAGAATCGTAATTTCATGGTTTTATTTTGTATTATTATTCCATGTTTATCTCGTACTAATAGTGTCTAATAATGAGCCAGAATCGTAATTTCATGGTTTTATTTTGCATTATTATTCCATGTTTATCTCGTACTAATAGTCTCTAACAATGAGCCAGAATCGTAATATCATGATTTTATTTTGTATTATTAGTCCATGTTTATCTCGTACCAATAAAGTATCTAATAATGAGCCAGAATCGTAATTTCATGGTTTTATTTTGTATTATTATTCCATGTTTGTCTCGTACTAATAGAGTATCTAATAATGAGCCAGAATCGTTATTTCATGGTTTTATTTTGTATTATTAGTCCATGTTTATCTCGTACCAATAAAGTATCTAATAATGAGCCAGAATCGTAATTTCATGGTTTTATTTTGTATTATTAGTCCATGTTTATCTCGTACCAATAAAGTATCTAATAATGAGCCAGAATCGTAATTTCATGGTTTTATTTTGTATTATTAGTCCATGTTTATCTCGTACTAATAAAGTCTCTTATAATGAGCCAGAATCGTGATTTCATGGTTTTATTTTCTATTATTATTCCATGTTTGTCTCGTACTAATAGTCTCTAATAATGAGCCAGAATCGTAATATCATGATTTTATTTTGCATTATTATTCCATGTTTATCTCCAACTAATATTCTCTTATAATCAGCCAGAATCGAAATTTCATGGTTTTATTTTGTATTATTATTCCATGAGTCTCTAACAATGAGCCAGAATCGTAATTTCATGGTTTTATTTCATATTATTATTCCATGAAACTCTAACAATGAGGCAGAATCGTAATTTCATGGTTTTATTTTGTATTATCATTCCATGTTTATCTCGTACTAATGAAGTCTTTAATATTGAGCAAGAATCGTAAATTCATGGTTTTATTTTGTATTATTATTCCATGTTTATCTCGTACTAATAAAGTCTCTAATAATGAGCCAGAATCGTAATTTCATGGTTTTATTTTGCATTATTATTCCATGTTTATCTCGTACTAATAGTCTCTAACAATGAGCCAGAATCGTAATATCATGATTTTATTTTGTATTATTATTTCATGTTTATCTCGTACTAATAAAGTCTCTAAAAAAGGCAGAATCGTAATTTCATGGTTTTATTTTGTATTATTATTCCATGTTTATCTCGTACTAATAAAGTCTCTAATAATGAGCCAGAATCTTAATTTCATTGTTTATTTTGTATTATTATTCCATTTATATCTCGTACTAATAGTCTCTAATAATGAGCTAGAATCGTAACTTCATGTTTTTTTTTGTATTTTATTCCATGTTTATCTCGTACAAATTGTCTCTAATAATTAGCCAGAATCGTAATTTCCTGTTTTATTTTGTATTATTATTCTATGTTTATCTCGTACTAATAAAGTCTCTAACAATGAGGCAGAATCGTAATTTCATGATTTTATTTTGTATTATTATTCCATGTTCATCTCGTACTAATAAAGTCTCTTATAATGAGCCAGAATCGTAATTTCATGGTTTTATTTTGTATTATTATTCCATGTTTGTCTCGTACTAATAGTCTCTAATAATGAGCCAGAATCGTAATTTCATGATTTTATTTTGCATTATTATTCCATGTTTATCTCCTACTAATATTCTCTTATAATCAGCCAGAATCGAAATTTCATGGTTTTATTTTGTATTATTATTCTATGAGTCTCTAACAATGAGCCAGAATCGTAATTTCATGGTTTTATTTCATATTATTATTCCATGAGTCTCTAACAATGAGGCAGAATCGTAATTTCATGGTTTTATTTTGTATTATTATTCTATGAGTCTCTAATAATGAGCCAGAATCGTAATTTCATGGTTTTATTTTGTATTATTATTCCATGTTTATCTCGTACTAATAAAGTCTCTAACAACATGTAAGAATTGTCATTTCATGGTTTTATTTTGTATTATCATTGCATGTTTATCTCGTACTAATAGTCTCTAACAATGAGCCAGAATCGTAATATCATGATTTTATTTTGTATTATTATTCCATGTTCATCTCGTACTAATAAAGTCTCTAATAATAAGCCAGAATCGTAATTTCATTGTATTATTTTCTATTATTATTCCATGTTTATCTCGTACTAATAGTCTCTAATAATGAGCCAGAATCGTAATTTCATGTTTTTTTTTGTATTTTATTCCATGTTTATCTCGTACTAATTGTCTCTAATAATGAGCCACAATAGTAATTTCATGTTTTATTTTGTATTATTATTCCATGTTTATCTCGTACTAATAAAGTCTCTTATAATGAGCCACAATAGTAATTTCATGTTTTATTTTGTATTATTATTCCATGTTTGTCTCGTACTAATAAAGTCTCTTATAATGAGCCAGAATCGTAATTTCATGGTTTTATTTTGTATTATTATTCCATGTTTGTCTCGTACTAATAGTCTCTAATAATGAGCCTGAATCGTAATTTCATGGTTTTATTTTGTATTATTATTCCATGAGTCTCTAACAATGAGCCAGAATCGTAATTTCATGGTTTTATTTTGTATTATTATTCCATGAGTCTCTAACAATGAGCCAGAATCGTAATTTCATAGTTTTATTTTGTATTATTATTCCATGAGTCTCTAACAATGAGCCAGAATCGTAATTTCATGGTTTTATTTTGTATTATCATTCCATGTTTATCTCGTTCTAATTAAGTCTCTAATAATGAGCCAGAATCGTAATTTCATGGCTTTATTTTGTATTATTATTCCATGTTTATCTCGTACTAATGAAGTCTCTAATATTGAGCCAGAATCGTAAATTCATGGTTTTATTTTGTATTATTATTCCATGTTTATCTCGTACTTATAAAGTCTCTAATAATGAGCCAGAATAGTAATTTCATGGTTTTATTTTGTATTATTATTCCATGTTTATCTCGTACTAATTAAGTCCCTAATAATGAGCCAGAATCGTAATTTCATGGTTTTATTTTGTATTATTATTCCATGTTTATCTCGTACTAATAGTGTCTAATAATGAGCCAGAATCGTAATTTCATGGTTTTATTTTGTATTATTATTCCATGTTTATCTCGTACTAATAGTGTCTAATAATGAGCCAGAATCCTAATTCCATGGTTTTATTTTGTATTATTATTCCATCTTTATCTCGTACTAATAGTGTCTAATAATGAGCCAGAATCGTAATTTCATGATTTTATTTTGTATTATTATTCCATGTTTATCTCGTACTAATAGTGTCTAATAATGAGCCAGAATCGTAATTTCATGGTTTTATTTTGCATTATTATTCCATGTTTATCTCGTACTAATAGTCTCTAACAATGAGCCAGAATCGTAATATCATGATTTTATTTTGTATTATTATTCCATGTTTATCTCGTACTAATAAAGCCTCTAACAATGAGGCAGAATCGTAATTTCATGGTTTTATTTTGTATTATTATTCCATGTTCATCTCGTACTAATAAAATCTCTAATAATGAGCCAGAATCGTAATTTCATTGTTTATTTTGTATTATTATTCCATTTTTATCTCGTACTAATAGTCTCTAATAATGAGCTAGAATCGTAACTTCATGTTTTTTTTGTATTTTATTCCATGTTTATCTCGTACTAATTGTCGCTTATAATTAGCCAGAATCGTAATTTCTTGTTTTATTTTGTATTATTATTCCATGTTTATCTCGTACTAATCAAGTCTCTAACAATGAGCCAGAATCGTTAGTTCATGGTTTTATTTTGTATTATTAGTCCATGTTTATCTCGTACTAATAAAGTCTCTAATAATGAGCCAGAATAGTAATTTCATGGTTTTATTTTGTATTATTATTCCATGTTTAGATCGTACTAATAAAGTCTCTTATAATGAGCCAGAATCGTGATTTCATGGTTTTATTTTGTATTATTATTCCATGTTTGTCTCGTACTAATAGTCTCTAATAATGAGCCAGAATCGTAATTTCATGGTTTTATTTCATATTATTTTTCCATGGTTATCTCGTACTAATAGTGTCTAATAATGAGCCAGAATCGTAATTTCATGGTTTTATTTTGTATTATTATTCCATGTTTATCTCGTACTAATAGTGTCTAATAATGAGCCAGAATCGTAATTTCATTGTTTATTTTGTATTATTATTCCATGTTTATCTCGTACTAATAGTGTCTAATAATGAGCCAGAATCGTAATTTCATGATTTTATTTTGTATTATTATTCCATGTTTATCTCGTACTAATAAAGTCTCTAACAATGAGGCAGAATCGTAATTTCATGGTTTTATTTTGTATTATTATTCCATGTTCATCTCGTACTAATAAAGTCTCTAATAATGAGCTAGAATCGTAACTTCATGTTTTTTTTTGTATTTCATTCCATGTTTATCTCGTACAAATTGTCTCTAATAATTAGCCAGAATCGTAATTTCCTGTTTTATTTTGTATAATTATTCCATGTTTATATCGTACTAATAAAGTCTCTAACAATGAGGCAGAATCGTAATTTCATGGTTTTATTTTGTATTATTATTCCATGTTCATCTCGTACTAATAAAGTCCTTAATAATGAGCCAGAATCGTAATTTCATTGTTTATTTTGTATTATTATTCCATGTTTATCTCGTACTAATAGTCTCTAATAATGAGCTAGAATCGTAACTTCATGTTTTTTTTTGTATTATTATTCCATGTTTATCTCCTACTAATATTCTCTTATAATCAGCCAGAATCGAAATTTCATGGTTTTATTTTGTATTATTATTCCATGAGTCTCTAACAATGAGCCAGAATCGTAATTTCATGGTTTTATTTCATATTATTATTCCATGGTTATCTCGTACTAATAGTGTCTAATAATGAGCCAGAATCGTAATTTCATGGTTTTATTTTGTATTATTATTCCATGTTTATCTCGTACTAATAGTGTCTAATAATGAGCCAGAATCGTAATTTCATGGTTTTATTTTGTATTATTATTCCATGTTTATCTCGTACTAATAGTGTCTAATAATGAGCCAGAATCGTAATTTCATGGTTTTATTTTGCATTATTATTCCATGTTTATCTCGTACTAATAGTCTATAACAATGAGCCAGAATCGTAATTTCATGGTTTTATTTTGTATTATTATTCCATGTTCATCTCGTACTACTAAAGTCTCTAATAATGAGCCAGAATCGTAATATCATGATTTTATTTTGCATTATTATTCCATGTTTATCTCGTACTAATAGTGTCTAATAATGAGCCAGAATCGTAATTTCATGATTTTATTTTGTATTATTATTCCATGTTTATCTCGTACTAATAAAGTCTCTAACAATGAGGCAGAATCGTAATTTCATGGTTTTATTTTGTATTATTATTCCATGTTCATCTCGTACTAATAAAGTCTCTAATAATGAGCCAGAATCGTAATTTCATTGTTTATTTTGTATTATTATTCTATTTTTATCTCGTACTAATAGTCTCTAATAATGAGCTAGAATCGTAACTTCATGTTTTTTTTTGTATTTCATTCCATGTTTATCTCGTACAAATTGTCTCTAATAATTAGCCAGAATCGTAATTTCCTGTTTTATTTTGTATAATTATTCCATGTTTATCTCGTACTAATAAAGACTCTAACAATGAGGCAGAATCGTAATTTCATGGTTTTATTTTGTATTATTATTCCATGTTTATATCGTACTAATAAAGTCTCTAATAATGAGCCAGAATCGTAATTTCATTGTTTATTTTGTATTATTATTCCATTTTTATCTCGTACTAATAGTCTCTAATAATGAGCTAGAATCGTAACTTCATGTTTTTTTTGTATTTTATTCCATGTTTATCTCGTACTAATTGTCTCTAATAATTAGCCAGAATCGTAATTTCCTGTTTTATTTTGTATTATTAGTCCATGTTTATCTCGTACTAATAAAGTCTCTAATAATGAGCCAGAATAGTAATTTCATGGTTTTATTTTGTATTATTATTCCATGTTTAGATCGTACTAATAAAGTCTCTTATAATGAGCCAGAATCGTAATTTCATGGTTTTATTTTGTATTATTATTCCATGTTTATCTCGTACTAATTTTGTCTAACAATGAGCCAGAATCGTAATTTCATTGTTTTATTTTGCATTATTTATTCCATGTTTATCTCGTACTAATAGTGTCTTATTATTAGCCAGAATCGTAATTTCATGGTTTTATTTTGTATTATTATTCCATGTTTATCTCGTACTAATAGTCTCTAACAATGAGCAAAAATCGTAATTTCATGGTTTTATTTTGTATTATTATTCCATGTTTATCTCGTACTAATAGTGTCTTACAATGAGCCAGAATCGTAATTTCATGGTTTTATTTTGCATTATTATTCCATGTTTATCTCGTACTAATAGTGTTTAATAATGAGCCAGAATCGTAATATCATGATTTTATTTTGTATTTTTATTCCATGTTTATCTCGTACCAATAGTGTCTAATAATGAGCCAGAATCGTAATTTCATAGTTTTATTTTGTATTATTATTCCATGTTTATCTCGTACTAATAGTGTTGTGACATGATGAACTCTTCAATTAATAAGAGTTCTCTCCCCCTTGTATTAATATCGGGGTAGTTCTCCAATATGGCTGAAACAATAAACATGGTAAATCTATACCTCGTGTTATCGTTCGTTACTTATGACTAACAAGTAAAATAAAACATCACATGGTGGCAGCGGTAAAAGAAACAAGACGGACGAGAAGTCACAGAAAAGAATCAAGATAACCTCACACAGTGAGTAAATTGAAAAAAAAAAAAGAATTTCCTTCTTTCTAAAACGAGAAAAAACAAAGGAAGCGCGAAAAAAAAAAAAAAAAAAAAAATGGCGTCTTCAAATATAACATTACCCGTTCTAGACTGGTCGAACGAGAACAAGCACGAGGCATACAGCGAATGGGTGGATTTTATGTCCTCGTATTTCATAATCAACAATGTTGAAGAAAAGTTGAAATACAACTACATTTTGCTCAGCACCGGACCAAAAGGTCGTGAACTTTAAAAAAATGCTCAGCTTACAAATGAGCAGAAAGAAAACTCCGAGAATATATTTTTAATATTCGAATCCCACATGATTCAAAAACCAAACAAATGGGTCGAACGTTTGGAATTCACGTCAATGCGACAAAATGAAGACACAGTGGACGACTACCTAGTCAAGCTCAAAACTAAAGCCGACAGATGTGACTTCGGAAATAATAAAGACGAACGCATCTTAGAACAAATTATTAAAGGGCTCAGGAGCGCTGAGGAAAGAAGAAACCTAATTGCAAAACCAGACCTAACCCTCAAATCAGCCATAGAAAGCGTTAGAGCATATGAAATCACAACAAAAGATAACTCTCGATACAAGGACGCTAACGAAGGGAGAAATGGGGTGTATCACGAAGTATCCGTGAAAAACAAACCCTGCACGAGATGTGGTAAACACCACAGGAAAAGGAAAGAAGACTGCTACGCCTTCAACAAAACGTGCAGAAGGTGCAACGGTTTACACCACTTCGAGGAATACTGCCTAACAAATATGCAAGGCCGGAGAGACTCGAGAGATACTTCTTGCAAAAACAAAATAAGGCAAGAAAATAGCTCATATAAAGCTAAAAAACAAAACCCCCCAAACGGATACAAAAAGCAGAGTTTCCAAAAAAAAAGAATAAATACAACGTCAGACCAAGACGACGATTTATACCTATACGCAATAAATGCAGAGAACGACGACCGTGAAGAAATTTTCGCGAACATAGACTGTGAGGATACAGAAAATAACGAACATAAAATAAAAATGAAGGTCGACACAGGGGCAAACGGAAATATTCTACCTGTTAGAATCTATAAAAAAATGTATCCACAAAATGGCGACAGAAAAATAAATAAACAAACGAATGGTCAAAGGGAACTAACTCATGGACATAAAAAAACAAGAGTTAACTACCTTGTGGGCTGCGAATGGTACGAAGATAAACCATTATGGAGCAATAATTTTAAAGATCAAACACAAAAACTCTGCAACTATCAGAGCAAAATTTTTCGTGTGTGATAGCGATGTAACCATACTGGGCCTAAGACCAAGCATCCGACTAGGTTTAGTAACCGTCAACTGCAGCATAACAAAAGGACACTCACCAAAACAAATTGAAAATATGGAAAACCTCGCTGAGGAATACCCTGACAGATTCCAAGGGATAGGGAAATTCCAAGGCGTTCAAAAAATACATCTTACCGAAGATGCAATACCGGTAGTACAACCGCCAAGAAAATTCCCAGTGCACCTCAGAGACGAACTAAAACAAGAATTACACAAAATGGAACACCTGGGTGTAATAAAAAAGGTTACAGAGCCCACAGAATGGGTCAACGCCATCGCATGCAGCAGAAAGAAAAATGGAAACCTACGGATTTGTCTAGACCCCAAACCGTTAAATAAATACATAATAAGGACACACCATAAAACGCCAACACTAGAAGAAATTTCACACAAATTGACGGGTGCCAAACACTTTTCGAAACTGGATGCAAAACATGGCTACTGGGCAATACAACTTGAAGAGGAATCAAGCTTACTCACCTGTTTCAACACTCCGTTCGGGAGATACAGATATTTGAGATGTCCGTTTGGCCTTAAGATGTCGCAAGACATTTTCCAACAAAAAATGGACCAAATATTGGAACCATGCAAAGGAGCCATAGGTATATCAGATGATATATGCGTGTATGGCAGAACAATACAGGAGCATGATCAAAACCTGTTAGAGACAATGGACACTGCCCGAAAATATGGTCTAGTCTTCAACAAAGAGAAATGCACCATCAGGCAAAAACAAATAAAATTTTATGGTCTCATCTGGGACGAGAACGGATCTCACCCAGACCCCGACAAATGCGATAAAATAAAATCGAAACCAGCACCAACCAACAAGGAAGAACTCCAACAATTCTTAGGTATGATACAATACCTAAGCCCATTTATACCAGATCTCAGCACCAAAACAGCGCCACTGAGGTCACTACTTAAAAAGGATGCAGAGTATCAGTGGAACGAGACGCACGACAAGACGTTCCGAACGATAAAAGATCACATCCACGAAAAACTCTGTCTAGCATATTTTGATCCCAATGCAGACACAACTATCCAAGTAGATTCAAGCATGATAGGACTGGGTGTATAATTATTCCATGTTTATCTCGTACTAATAAAATCTCTAAAAATGAGGCAGAATCGTAATTTCATGGTTTTATTTTGTATTATTATTCCATGTTCATCTCGTACTAATAAAGTCCTTAATAATGAGCCAGAATCGTAATTTCATTGTTTATTTTGTATTATTATTCCATGTTTATCTCGTACTAATAGTCTCTAATAATGAGCTAGAATCGTAACTTCATGTTTTTTTTTGTATTTTATTCCATGTTTATCTCGTACTAATTGTCTCTAATAATTAGCCAGAATCGTAATTTCTTGTTTTATTTTGTATTATTATTCCATGTTTATCTCGTACTAATCAAGTCTCTAACAATGAGCCAGAATCGTAATTTCATGATTTTATTTTGCATTATTATTCCATGTTTATCTCCTACTAATATTCTCTTATAATCAGCCAGAATCGAAATTTCATGGTTTTATTTTGTATTATTATTCCATGAGTCTCTAACAATGAGCCAGAATCGTAATTTCATGGTTTTATTTCATATTATTATTCCATGGTTATCTCGTACTAATAGTGTCTAATAATGAGCCAAAATCGTAATTTCGTGGTTTTATTTTGTATTATTATTCCATGTTTATCTCGTACTAAAAGTGTCTAATAATGAGCCAGAATCGTAATTTCATGGTTTTATTTTGCATTATTATTCCATGTTTATCTCGTACTAATAGTCTCTAACAATGAGCCAGAATCGTAATTTCATGGTTTTATTTTGTATTATTATTCCATGTTCATCTCGTACTACTAAAGTCTCTAATAATGAGCCAGAATCGTAATATCATGATTTTATTTTGCATTATTATTCCATGTTTATCTCGTACTAATAGTGTCTAATAATGAGCAAGAATCGTAATTTCATGGTTTTATTTTGTATTATTATTCCATGTTTATCTCGTACTAATAGTGTCTAATAATGAGCCAGAATCCTAATTTCATGGTTTTATTTTGCATTATTATTCCATGTTTATCTCGTACTAATAGTCTCTAACAATGAGCCAGAATCGTAATTTCATGGTTTTATTTTGTATTATTATTCCATGTTCATCTCGTACTACTAAAGTCTCTAATAATGAGCCAGAATCGTAATATCATGATTTTATTTTGCATTATTATTCCATGTTTATCTCGTACTAATAGTGTCTAATAATGAGCCAGAATCGTAATTTCATGATTTTATTTTGTATTATTATTCCATGTTTATCTCGTACTAATAAAGTCTCTAACAATGAGGCAGAATCGTAATTTCATGGTTTTATTTTGTATTATTATTCCATGTTCATCTCGTACTAATAAAGTCTCTAATAATGAGCCAGAATCGTAATTTCATTGTTTATTTTGTATTATTATTCTATTTTTATCTCGTACTAATAGTCTCTAATAATGAGCTAGAATCGTAACTTCATGTTTTTTTTTGTATTTCATTCCATGTTTATCTCGTACAAATTGTCTCTAATAATTAGCCAGAATCGTAATTTCCTGTTTTATTTTGTATAATTATTCCATGTTTATCTCGTACTAATAAAGTCTCTAATAATGAGCCAGAATAGTAATTTCATGGTTTTATTTTGTATTATTATTCCATGTTTAGATCGTACTAATAAAGTCTCTTATAATGAGCTAGAATCGTGATTTCATGGTTTTATTTTGTATTATTATTCCATGTTTATCTCGTACTAATAAAGTCTCTTATAATGAGCCAGAATCGTAATTTCATGGTTTTATTTTGTATTATTATTCCATGTTTATCTCCTACTAATAGTCTTTAATAATGAGCCAGAATCGAAATTTCATGGTTTTATTTTGTATTATTATTCCATGTTTGTCTCGTACTAATAGTCTCTAATAATGAGCCAGAATCGTAATTTCATGATTTTATTTTGCATTATTATTCCATGTTTATCTCCTACTAATATTCCCTTATAATGAGCCAGAATCGAAATTTCATGGTTTTATTTTGTATTATTATTCCATGAGTCTCTAACAATGAGCCAGAATCGTAATTTCATGGTTTTATTTAATATTATTATTCCATGAGTCTCTAACATCGAGGCAGAATCGTAATTTCATGGTTTTATTTTGTATTATTATTCCATGAGTCTCTAATAATGAGCCAGAATCGTAATTTCATGGTTTTATTTTATATTATTATTCCATGAGTCTCTAACAATGAGCCAGAATCGTAATTTCATGGTTTTATTTTGTATTATTATTCCATGAGTCTCTAACAATGAGCCAGAATCGTAATTTCATGGTTTTATTTTGTATTATTGTTCCATGTTTATCTCGTTCTAATTAAGTCTCTAATAATGAGCCAGAATCGTAATTTCATGGTTTTATTTTGTATTATTATTCGATGTTTATCTCGTACTACTAGTCCAAAATAATGAGCCAGAATCGTAATTTCATGGTTTTATTAGGTATTATTATTCGAAGTTTATCTTGCAGTAATAAAGTCTCTAATAATGTGCCAGAATCGTAATTTCCTGTTTTATTTTGTATTATTAGTCCATGTTTATCTCGTACTAATAAAGTCTCTAATAATGAGCCAGAATAGTAATTTCATGGTTTTATTTTGTATTATTATTCCATGTTTAGATCGTACTAATAAAGTCTCTTATAATGAGCCAGAATCGTGATTTCATGGTTTTATTTTGTATTATTATTCCATGTTTATCTCGTACTAATAAAGTCTCTTATAATGAGCCAGAATCGTAATTTCATGGTTTTATTTTGTATTATTATTCCATGTTTATCTCCTACTAATATTCCCTTATAATGAGCCAGAATCGAAATTTCATGGTTTTATTTTGTATTATTATTCCATGTTTGTCTCGTACTAATAGTCTCTAATAATGAGCCAGAATCGTAATTTCATGATTTTATTTTGCATTATTATTCCATGTTTATCTCCTACTAATATTCCCTTATAATGAGCCAGAATCGAAATTTCATGGTTTTATTTTGTATTATTATTCCATGAGTCTCTAACAATGAGCCAGAATCGTAATTTCATGGTTTTATTTTATATTATTATTCCATGAGTCTCTAACAATGAGGCAGAATCGTAATTTCATGGTTTTATTTTGTATTATTATTCCATGAGTCTCTAATAATGAGCCAGAATCGTAATTTCATGGTTTTATTTTATATTATTATTCCATGAGTCTGTAACAATGAGGCAGAATCGTAATTTCATGGTTTTATTTTGTATTATTATTCCATGAGTCTCTAACAATGAGCCAGAATCGTAATTTCATGGTTTTATTTCATATTATTATTCCATGAGTCTCTAACAATGAGCCAGAATCGTAATTTCATGGTTTTATTTTGTATTATTATTCCATGAGTCTCTAACAATGAGCCAGAATCGTAATTTCATGGTTTTATTTTGTATTATTATTCCATGAGTCTCTAACAATGAGCCATAATCGTAATTTCATGGTTTTATTTTGTATTATTATTCCATGAGTCTCTAACAATGAGCCAGAATCGTAATTTCATGGTTTTATTTAATATTATTATTCCATGAGTCTCTAACAATGAGGCAGAATCGTAATTTCATGGTTTTATTTTGTATTATTATTCCATTAGTCTCTAATAATGAGCCAGAATCGTAATTTCATGGTTTTATTTTGTATTATTATTCCATTAGTCTCTAATAATGAGCCAGAATCGTAATTTCATGGTTTTATTTTATATTATTATTCCATGAGTCTCTAACAATGAGCCAGAATCGTAATTTCATGGTTTTATTTTGTATTATTGTTCCATGTTTATCTCGTTCTAATTAAGTCTCTAATAATGAGCCAGAATCGTAATTTCATGGTTTTATTTTGTATTATTATTCGATGTTTATCTCGTACTACTAGTCCAAAATAATGAGCCAGAATCGTAATTTCATGGTTTTATTAGGTATTATTATTCGAAGTTTATCTTGCAGTAATAAAGTCTCTAATAATGTGCCAGAATCGTAATTTCCTGTTTTATTTTGTATTATTAGTCCATGTTTATCTCGTACTAATAAAGTCTCTAATAATGAGCCAGAATAGTAATTTCATGGTTTTATTTTGTATTATTATTCCATGTTTAGATCGTACTAATAAAGTCTCTTATAATGAGCCAGAATCGTGATTTCATGGTTTTATTTTGTATTATTATTCCATGTTTATCTCGTACTAATAAAGTCTCTTATAATGAGCCAGAATCGTAATTTCATGGTTTTATTTTGTATTATTATTCCATGTTTATCTCCTACTAATATTCCCTTATAATGAGCCAGAATCGAAATTTCATGGTTTTATTTTGTATTATTATTCCATGTTTGTCTCGTACTAATAGTCTCTAATAATGAGCCAGAATCGTAATTTCATGATTTTATTTTGCATTATTATTCCATGTTTATCTCCTACTAATATTCCCTTATAATGAGCCAGAATCGAAATTTCATGGTTTTATTTTGTATTATTATTCCATGAGTCTCTAACAATGAGCCAGAATCGTAATTTCATGGTTTTATTTTATATTATTATTCCATGAGTCTCTAACAATGAGGCAGAATCGTAATTTCATGGTTTTATTTTGTATTATTATTCCATGAGTCTCTAATAATGAGCCAGAATCGTAATTTCATGGTTTTATTTTATATTATTATTCCATGAGTCTGTAACAATGAGGCAGAATCGTAATTTCATGGTTTTATTTTGTATTATTATTCCATGAGTCTCTAACAATGAGCCAGAATCGTAATTTCATGGTTTTATTTCATATTATTATTCCATGAGTCTCTAACAATGAGCCAGAATCGTAATTTCATGGTTTTATTTTGTATTATTATTCCATGAGTCTCTAACAATGAGCCAGAATCGTAATTTCATGGTTTTATTTTGTATTATTATTCCATGAGTCTCTAACAATGAGCCAGAATCGTAATTTCATGGTTTTATTTAATATTATTATTCCATGAGTCTCTAACAATGAGGCAGAATCGTAATTTCATGGTTTTATTTTGTATTATTATTCCATTAGTCTCTAATAATGAGCCAGAATCGTAATTTCATGGTTTTATTTTATATTATTATTCCATGAGTCTCTAACAATGAGCCAGAATCGTAATTTCATGGTTTTATTTTGTATTATTATTCCATGAGTCTCTAACAATGAGCCAGAATCGTAATTTCATGGTTTTATTTTGTATTATTGTTCCATGTTTATCTCGTTCTAATTAAGTCTCTAATAATGAGCCAGAATCGTAATTTCATGGTTTTATTTTGTATTATTATTCGATGTTTATCTCGTACTACTAGTCCAAAATAATGAGCCAGAATCGTAATTTCATGGTTTTATTAGGTATTATTATTCGAAGTTTATCTTGCAGTAATAAAGTCTCTAATAATGTGCCAGAATCGTAATTTCCTGTTTTATTTTGTATTATTAGTCCATGTTTATCTCGTACTAATAAAGTCTCTAATAATGAGCCAGAATAGTAATTTCATGGTTTTATTTTGTATTATTATTCCATGTTTAGATCGTACTAATAAAGTCTCTTATAATGAGCCAGAATCGTGATTTCATGGTTTTATTTTGTATTATTATTCCATGTTTATCTCGTACTAATAAAGTCTCTTATAATGAGCCAGAATCGTAATTTCATGGTTTTATTTTGTATTATTATTCCATGTTTATCTCCTACTAATATTCCCTTATAATGAGCCAGAATCGAAATTTCATGGTTTTATTTTGTATTATTATTCCATGTTTGTCTCGTACTAATAGTCTCTAATAATGAGCCAGAATCGTAATTTCATGATTTTATTTTGCATTATTATTCCATGTTTATCTCCTACTAATATTCCCTTATAATGAGCCAGAATCGAAATTTCATGGTTTTATTTTGTATTATTATTCCATGAGTCTCTAACAATGAGCCAGAATCGTAATTTCATGGTTTTATTTAATATTATTATTCCATGAGTCTCTAACAATGAGGCAGAATCGTAATTTCATGGTTTTATTTTGTATTATTATTCCATGAGTCTCTAATAATGAGCCAGAATCGTAATTTCATGGTTTTATTTTATATTATTATTCCATGAGTCTGTAACAATGAGGCAGAATCGTAATTTCATGGTTTTATTTTGTATTATTATTCCATGAGTCTCTAACAATGAGCCAGAATCGTAATTTCATGGTTTTATTTCATATTATTATTCCATGAGTCTCTAACAATGAGCCAGAATCGTAATTTCATGGTTTTATTTTGTATTATTATTCCATGAGTCTCTAACAATGAGCCAGAATCGTAATTTCATGGTTTTATTTTGTATTATTATTCCATGAGTCTCTAACAATGAGCCAGAATCGTAATTTCATGGTTTTATTTAATATTATTATTCTATGAGTCTCTAACAATGAGGCAGAATCGTAATTTCATGGTTTTATTTTGTATTATTATTCCATTAGTCTCTAATAATGAGCCAGAATCGTAATTTCATGGTTTTATTTTATATTATTATTCCATGAGTCTCTAACAATGAGCCAGAATCGTAATTTCATGGTTTTATTTTGTATTATTATTCCATGAGTCTCTAACAATGAGCCAGAATCGTAATTTCATGGTTTTATTTTGTATTATTGTTCCATGTTTATCTCGTTCTAATAAAGTCTCTAATAATGAGCCAGAATAGTAATTTCATGGTTTTATTTTGTATTATTATTCCATGTTTATCTCGTACTAATAAAGTCTCTAATAATTTGCCAGAATCGTAATTTCATTATTATTCCATGTTTATCTTGTACTAATAGTCTCTGATAATGAGCCAGAATCGTAATTTCATGGTTTTATTTTGCATTATTATTCCATGTTTATCTCGTACTAATAGTTTCTACTGATGAGCCAGAATCGTATGTTCATGGTTTTATTTTGCATTATTTTTCCATGTTGATCTCCTATAAATAGTCTTTAACAATGAGCCAGAATCGTAATTTCATTGTTTTATTTTGTATTTTCATTTCATGTTTATCTCGTACTAATAGTGTCTAATAATGAGCCAGAATCGTAATTTCATTGTTATATTTTGTATTATTATTCGATGTTTATCTCGTACTAATAGTCTCTAACAATGAGCCAGAATCGTAAATTCATGATTTTATTTTGTATTATTATTCCATTTTTATCTCGTACTAATAAAGTCTCTAATAATGAGCCAGAATAGTAATTTCATGGTTTTATTTTGTATTATAATTCCATGTTTATCTCGTACTAATAAAGTCTCTAATAATCAGCCAGAATCATAATTTCATGGTGTTTTATTTTGTATTATTATTCCATGTTGGTCTCGGTCTAATAATCTCTAATAATGAGCCAGAATCGTAATCTCATGTTTTTTTTTTGTATTTTATTCTATGTTTATCTCGCACTAATCAAGTCTCTAATAATGAGCCAGAATCGTAATTTCATTGTTTTATTTTGTATTATTATTCCATGTTTATCTCGTTCTAATCAAGTCTCTAATAATGGGCCAGAATCGTAATTTCATTGTTTTATTTTGTATTATTATTCGATGTTTATCTCGTACTAATAGTCTCTAATAATTAGTCAGAATCGTAATTTCATTGTTTTATTTTGTATTATTATTCCATGTTGGTCTCGGTCTAATCAAGTCGAACAGGTCGAATAAAATCTAAAATAATGGGCTATAGTCGTATTTTGATGGATGTGGTTGTGTATTATTATTCCATATCGAACAGGTCGAATAAAATCTAAAATAATGGGCTATAGTCGTATTTTGATGGATGTGGTTGTGTATTATTATTCCATATCGAACTGGTCGAATAAAATCTAAAATAATGGGCCAGAGTCGTATTTTGATGGATGTTGTCGTGTATTATTATTCCATATCGAACAGATCGAATAAAATTTAAAAAATAATGGGCCAGAGTCGTATTTTGATTGATGTTGTTGTGTATTATTATTCCATATCGAACAAGTCGAATAAAATCTAAAATAATGGGCTATAGTCGTATTTTGATGGATGTTGTTGTGTATTATTATTCTATATCGAACTGGTTGAATAAAATCTACCCTAATAGGCAATAGTCGTATTTTGGTGGATGTTGTTGTGTATTATTATTCCATCTCGAACAAGTCGAATAATATCTAAAATAATGGGCCAGAGTCGTATTTTGATGGATGTTGTTTTGTATGATTATTCCATATCGAACTGGTCGAATAAAATCTAAAATAATGTGCCAGAGTCGTATTTTGATGGATGTTGTTATGTATTATTATTCCATATCGAACTGGCCGAATAAAATCTAAAATAATGGGCTAGAGTCGTATTTTGATGGATGTTGTTATGTTTTATGATTCTATATCGAACTGGTCAAATAATGGGCCATAGTCGTATTTTGATGGATGTAATTTTGTATTATTATTCCATATCGAACTGGTCGAATAAAATCCAAAATAATGAGCCATTGTCGTATTTGGATGGATGTTGTGTATTATTATTCCATATCATACAGGTCGAATAAAATCGAAAATAATGGGCCATAGTCGTATTTTGGTGGATGTTGTTTTGTAGTATTATTCCATATCGACCTGGTCGAATAAAATAAATAATAATGGGCCAGAGTCGTATTTTGATGGATGTTGCTTTGTGTGATTATTCCATATCGAACAGGTCGAATAAAATCTTAAATCATAGGCCAGAGTTGTATTTTGATGGATGTTGTTGTGTATTATTATTCCATTTCGAACTGGTCGAATAAAATCTAAAATAATGGGCCATAGTCGTATTTTGATGGATGGTGTTGTGTATTATTATTCCATATCGAACTGGTCGAATAAAATCTTAAATCATAGGCCAGAGTCGTATTTTGGTGGATGTTGTTGTGTATTATTATTTCATATCGAACAGGTCGAATAAAATCTAAAATAATGGTCCAGAGTTGTATATTGGGTGATGTTGTTGTGTATTATTATTCCATATTGAACTGGTCGAATAAAATATAAAATAATTGGCCAGAGTCGTATTTTAATGGATGCTGTTGTGTATATTTATTCCATATCGAACTGGTCGTATAAAATCTAAAATAATGAGGCATGATCGTATTTTGATGGATGTTGTTATGTATTATTATTCCATATCGAACTGGTCGAATAAAATCTTAAATCATAGGCCAGAGTCGTATTATGCCGGATGTTGTTGTGTATTATTATTCCATATCGAACAGGTCGAATAAAATCTTAAATAATGGGATAGAGTCGTATTTTGATGGATGGTGTTGTGTATTATTATTCCATATCGAACTGGTCGAATAAAATCTAAAAAAATGGGATAGAGTCGTATTTTGATGGATGGTGTTGTGTATTATTATTCCATATCGAACTGGTCGAATAAAATCTAAAAAAATGGGATAGAGTCGTATTTTGATGGATGGTGTTGTGTATTATTATTCCATATCGAACTGGTCGAATAAAATCTAAAATAATGGGCCAGAGTCGTATTTTGGTGGATGTTGTTGTGTATTATTATTTCATATCGCACAGGTCGAATAAAATCTTAAATAATGGGCCAGAGTCGTATTTTGATGGATGGTGTTGTGTATTATTATTCCATATCGAACTGGTAGAATAAAATCTTAAATCATAGGCCAGAGTCGTATTTTGGTGGATGTTGTTGTGTATTATTATTTCATATCGAACAGGTCGAATAAAATCTTAAATAATGGGCCAGAGTTGTATTTTGGTGGATGTTGTTGTGTATTATTATTCCATTTCGAACTGGTCGAATAAAATCTAAAATAATGGGCCAGAGTCGTATTTTGATGGATGTTGTTATGTATTATTATTCCATATCGAACTGGTCGAATAAAATCTAAAAAAATGGGATAGAGTCGTATTTTGATGGATGGTGTTGTGTATTATTATTCCATATCGAACTGGTCGAATAAAATCTTAAATCATAGGCCAGAGTCGTATTTTGGTGGATGTTGTTGTGTATTATTATTTCATATCGAACAGGTCGAATAAAATCTTAAATAATGGTCCAGAGTTGTATTTTGGTGGATGTTGTTGTGTATTATTATTCCATATTGAACTGGTCGCATAAAATCTAAAATAATGGGCCATTGTCGTATTTTAATGGATGCTGTTGTGTATTATTATTCCATATCGAACTGGTCGAATAAAATCTAAAATAATTGCCCATAGTCGTATTTTGATTTATGTTGTTGTGTATTATTATTCTATATAGAACTGGTCGAATAAAATCTAAAATAATTGGCCAGAGTCGTATTTGTATGGATGTTGTTGTGTATTATTATTCCATATCGAACTGGTCGAATAAAATCTTAAATAATAGGCCAGAGTCGTATTTTGGTGGATTTGATTGTGTATTATTATTTCATATCGAACAGGTCCAATAAAATCTTAAATAATGGTACAGAGTTGTATTTTGATGGATGTTGTTGTGTATTATTATTCCATTTCGAACTGGTCGAATAAAATCTAAAATAATGGGCCAGAGTCGTATTTTGATGGATGTTGTTGTGTATTAGTATTCCATATCAAACAGGTCGAATAAAATCTAAAATAATGGCCCATAGTCGTATTTTGATGGATGTTGTTGTGTATTACTATTCCATATCGAACTGGTCGAATAAAATCTAAAATGATGAGCCATAGTCGTATTTTGATGGATGTTGTTATGTATTATTATTCCATATCAAACAGGTCGAATGAAATCTAAAATAATGGGCCAGACTCGTATTTTGATGGATGTTGTTGTGTATTATTATTTCATATCGAACTGGTCGAATAAAATCTAAAATAATGGGCCAGAGTCGTATTTTGATGGATGTTGTTGTGTAGTATTATTCCATATCGAACTGGTCGAATAAAATCTTAAATAATGGTCCAGAGTCGTATATTGATGGATGTTGTTGTGTATTATCTGGTCCAAATAAATAATGCACGAATCTATATGATAATATGCTAAATCATGTCTTGTTCGTACATACGTTATCAGCTTTCATACACGTGTAAAAAATAAGATCGTCTTAACACAGATTGGTCATTAACCTGATGTCGTTAAGGTAAAAAAATCACACTTCACCTGTTTTAAAAATTAATTGTTCCAAAATCGAATTCTGTCGTCCGGTTTACTAAAACCGTACAATTTGAAATTAATACGTTTTAAAAATGTCTACGTTTTAGTTTTATTTGTGTGTAGAATTGTTATCTAACAATCATTTTTTACGGTAAGAAGTCAGAGAGTAATTATTATTAAACAAAATAATAATTTGTACAATTTTATATAAATAAATGAAGAAGACATATTCGTTTCATTTATCTAAACAATATTTAGCTGACAATGATAAAAAAAAATTTGAAAAACGAGTCATTTTTCTTAATAGCAGACATTTATTTTAAAAGAAATATTGTTTTTCACAGTAAATTTGACAAATTGGTGTAGAAAGTACCGTGGAATTTTAACGAGGCCTCGCTAGTATTTAAATAATGGGCCTCTTCATATTTTCATGGATTTTCTGAAAGATTTAATAACTTGTTTCTTCTCTGGCTCATATGAATAACAAATAAATAAGAGACGAAGAGAAAGTCTTACGTTTAACGTGTGAATGATTTTATCTTGATTTGTCCGATTGAAAACAGTAAAATAATAATGGAAAATCTAAAAAATAAAAGTTCATATGATCGCACATAATTTGCTTTTCTCTGCGCCCTTTCGAATGTGTTTGTCGACTGCTTTTGGTGCGCACTTCCTCTTCGTTGTCATCGACATCGTCTTGATTTGGTCGTCTGCTAGTTCCACACTCAGCTTCGCAGGTTTAGTTTCGTCCGTAGGAATCGATTTCTTTTGCGTGGCTTGGTTTTTCAAGGCCGCTTTCGCAGATTTCTCGGCGGGAGTGGCACGGCTTACTGATGACTTTCGGGTCGTTTTATCGCTCTTACGTCGTGCCATTTTTTCTGACTTCGGAGGAATTTTGGTTTTAATCTCGTCTGGTTTTTTAGAAGAAAGTTTTCTACCTACCGATTCCATTTGACTCTCAAGTTCTTTGGACGACCGCCGTGGTTTCGTCGTTGGAGAAACAGTAGGTGATGGCGATATTGTCGAGCGAGACTCGTCTTGGTGTAGTAGAGCAGGTTGACGTTCTGTGGGAGGAGGAAGAATAGTGTTAACATTAATTAATTTATCTGACAGTCTCGACACGATTTCGGCTTTAATATCATTTTTACAAGAATTTGAATCCATACCTTCATCTTTCTTTTTTTCGACTGTCTTCTTTATTTCTTCTTTCTTCTTTCTCTCCTCTTCGGCTTCCCTTGCCGCTTCTTCTTTTTTCTTCTTTTCCATTTCTTCTTTTTCTTTTTTTTCCAATTCTTTTCGTTCTTTTTCTTCAATTTCTTTTCGTTCTTTTCCTTCCATTTCTTTTCGTTCTTTTTCTTCCATTTCTTTTCGTTCTTTTTCTTCCCTTTCTCTTCTTTCCTTCTCTTGCCTTTCTTTTTTTTCTTTTTTTTCTTTTTCTTTCTTTTCCTCAGCTTCTTTTTCTTTCCTTTCTCTTGTTTCCTTTTCTACACTTTCTTTCCTTTCTTTTTCTTCTCTCGCTTTCTGTTTCTTTGCTTCCAATTCTCTCTGTTCTTTTTCCCATTTTCGCTTTTCCTGTTTTTCCAACAGATCCCTCTGTTCCCTCTCTTTCTTTTCTTTCTTTTCTTTTTGTTCTCTTTCCCTCCTTTCTACATCAGATTGTTCAGCTTTGTCAACGTATGAACTTACATCCTCATCAAAATCTATAAGACCTGCACGGGATTTAATCACCTCATTCTCGACATTGAACTCATCAAGATGTTCAGCCATATACTTCCAGATTTGTCGATTTTTTAAACAAGCCTCGTATAAACGCGCGAAGATATCATCGAAGTACGCCATCGTTTCAAAAGCCTTTAGGCAAATAGAATCAATAAAATCTACCATCATTCTAGGAATTTTATCAATTTCATTTTTACTTAACCATGCAGAACCGGATTCCTGGGGTTGTAGTAGATCTAACACATCAGTCAGAACAAGCATTTTATGATGACCCCATTGTTTAGAAAATGCTATCAAATCACAACTGACCATCGCCAAACCCAACAGCATTTCTTTGTCGCGTGAATCATAACCCGGTTTCTTTTTCTTTTTCAATCTATTCAGATAATCAACATTATGAAGATAATCATAAATATCTGTTGATAAGATTGCCCTCTTTATGAATTCCATTGCTTCTCTGTATTTTTCAGCCGTGAGGTTTCTGAAAATGTTGGTCGCTTCAGCGTTCAAGATCATGATACAACGACCTAAAACCGGATGCTCAGAGGAAGAGGTACTATAGACGGTTGCTAGCAGTGAGGTGGATTTCAGATTTTTAGCACTAGCAAATCCCAGATAATCAAGATCATGACAGAGAGTTGCAACTAGTATACAAATGCACTCAAAAGGAGAAAAGAAGTTCTTCAAAGACCCATTGCTTAAAGCGCAGAACATTATCTGAGTAACGTTGAGCGCGTGGCTCCAATTGTGATATAGCAAAGGTTTGTAGTTTTTCTTCACTGTTAGTATCCAGTGGTACAGATTATCTATATTAATTCCTAAGATATCCAAGGCATTCAGCTTTATAAACATTTCGGCACCCACTTGGACAGTTGATACATCATTCATCATTACATCGTTAAATTCGATGTCATATATATTACACACTTTTATAGAAGGCATCTGTGAATGTATAAAACGTTGAACTTCTTCTTTTTCTGAAGTCAAATGGTAGGACAGAATTTCCATTGTAACTTCTTTGGCTGTCAACGACTTGACTGTTTTCTCATAGAGTTGGCAGTTATATACACCAAGACCACAGTATATAGCAAAAGTTTCTGCAGAGTTGGTATTCGATTCATTCTGAATTAACTTAGTTTTGCCTGCAAACATAATGCAACCAATGCACTCGTCTGATGGATTGCGTATGGGCGCAAATAAAATGCAGTTTGCACCTTCTTCATATACTTTCTTTTGATCTACCGTTGTATCGCCAGGTGTAATTGTATCCGCAGACACAAAGTCTTGTTCACTTTCGAGGTCAATTAAACCAACCGTCTGTTTGCTATCAAAACATTCTTTAGCAAGAACGCTGTATGCATCTGCTGGTTCATCTTTTGTGACTGTTATCTCTATGCTGTTATTGTCCATACGATAGATCTGAGAGAATAATTCACCTTTTGCGTCAAACAGGTAAACTTTTGCGAATTTAGATTGAATTAGTTTCACGGCGTGTTCTAAAATAACTTGGGCAAGTTTGTCAATGCTGCTTTGCCCTACAGATATTTGCCACGCTAAGTTTAACAGAAGTTGATTTTTGTTTATTTCATCAATTGACATTTGAAATAGACGAGCGTTATTAATACCAATTCCGCAGAAACCTAGGTATTCATTAAAAAGAACCTCATCTTGTTCTGAAAAGTAATCTACATTATTTTTGTTAAAGATTTCGGCCACTCCAACAACATCGCTTTCCTTGTTCAAAATCGGCATACAAAGGATACAGCGTATTTTATATCCGGGGATACCGTCGATATCCGGATCAAAACGTGGGTCAAGGTGGGTGTTTTTGATATTCATCGGCATTTTGGTCTCAGCAACTCTTCCAGCAATTCCTTTGCCAAAAGGTATGCGGAGTGCCATAGAGTTGTCGAGCGTTATATTATCCAGATGAGATGTAGCGGTGACATCAAACAGTTTTGATACTAGGAACTTTTCATCGGTTTCCTCCACGAGAAAGAGTCTACCGCGTTCGCTTTCGGTGAGGTTAATAACATTTTGCAAAATCTTATGACTCAATGCGTTCACGTTTAGTTCACCAGCAATGTCTTTTACGAATTCACTAAAGCGTTGATTTTCACTCATGGTGTCGTCCATAAGTTTCTGCTTTTGTTTTCTCTGGTGGTTAATTAGTTTCTCAACACATTTCGAAATAGTCATTGTAGTTGATGGTGTAGTCATTATAATTTTCGTAGGGGTTTCTTTTAACAATTCCTCTCTAGCCAGATAGGCACCCAAGAAATCCTGGTTCTCATTTAGAAACGCTTCTATAGCCTCTTTGTCTGGCATATCCGTCGCCATTGTTTCCTTTTCCTTTTATAGCACGGTGTCTGTATCTTGTGGAAGCGATAAACTTCCAATTTTGTGAGGTTATTATATTCGCTTCCTTTTACAATACGTTCAGGTTGCTGGCTTCTTCCTATTTCTACTTTATGATATTCATAACTTGGAAATCAGAGAAATTAAAAAATAAGAATAAAAAAAATGGTAATATGGGATTGAATGCTGGTAGCAAAAGTACACAGGGTTTCCCTTTCATTACTGAGCAAAGCCTAGCAACTGTCTATATGTTTGAGAAGATCTATTTTGAATTGGCATGGTGTTGTGGTTACAGGTGCGACTGTGGGTTTGAGTTCTGTCAGGGCTACTGCATCACTTTCATTAATACTTTTTGGAAAGGTATGAACCCATATATCTCCCCTCAAGCTATGGATTAAATAGTAGAGCAAACTAGACTCAAGTCTTGGTTGTGCAACTAGTCTAGAAGGAAACCACCAGTCTGTCTCTGCTTATCCCAGTATTGTTTCCAGTCATTGCCACTGTACACGAGCAATGCCTGTTCATAATATGTACGGCTAGAGATTGTGCAATCCTTGTTTCACTATAGACTTTCAACCTGCAAAGTTGAGCCTCATGATTATTATAAAGAACTAAATGTTTATTTATTAAAAAATGGATGACGTAATAAACGATGAATTGGAACTGACAAAAGCTGCAATTCATCTCATATTACGTCATAAAGAATGAATAGTAGTTGTCAAATGTTACCATTTATTCTTTACGACGTCATCCATTTTCAAGTTTTGGCTAAGATCAAAGTGTAGTATCTGTTCCGACTGTCCTGTGCAGTTATGGGAGGTTAACCCCCTCCCAGGCTTTGCCTCCCCTCTTTGGGGAGGAGTAAGTTTATTGCTTACTGTCTGAGGCGCCCTGCCCAGGCAATTTTTTAAGAAACTCCGTACTCTTCCTCTAGAGCACAAATTCCCACCTTCCGACCTTGTGTCACATTCTACTTTGTGGGACGTAGATAAATAGGAGTAAAACTGGCACACGCTAGGAAGTAAGTGTAGTATCTGTTCCGATGGATACTGCACCCCTATAGACGGGTGTCGTCTTGTCCTTCGGGACTTGATTCCACCTGTCTGTTGGGTTTGTCCTGTGCAGTTCTAAGAGGTCCACCCTCCCAGGCTTCGCCTCCCCTCTTTGGGGAGGAGTAAGTTTATTGCTTACTGCTTGAGGCGCCCCTACCGGGGAATGCCGACGCGGCTGCCCAGGCAATTTTTAAATGGCCAGAGTGCTCACCTCTCGAGCGCTGGCTTTTAACCCCACTTACTCGACCCACGCTGTGGTCACATCTTACTTGTGGGAGTAAGATAAAACTGGCCTTGTGCCTAACTCCTGCAGAGGAGTAAATAAATATAAGGTCATCAGTTCAAACCCAGGGTTTTTAACCCACCTAATGAACTGGTATTGTCCTGGCCTTTGGGTCTGGATTTACGTCGGTCTATTGGGGGTTGTCTGGTCCTGTGCAGTTCTAGGAGGTGCACCCTCCCAGGTCTTGCCTCCCCTCTTTGGGGAGGAGTAAGTTTATTGCTTACTGTCTGAGGCGCTCCTACCGGGGAATGCCGACGGGGCTGCCCAGGCAATTTTTAAATGGTCAGATGGCTCACCTCTCGAGCGCTGGCTTATATAATCCCACTTTCCCGACCTTGTGTCACATCTTACCTTGTGGGAGGTAGATAAATAACAGTTCAAGAAACGGATCAAACTCCGATGGATACCCTATTTATCTACTTCCCACAAAGTAGAATGTGACACAAGGTCGGAAAGTGGGAATTTGCACTCCAGAGGAAGAGTACCGAGGGTTCCTTAAAAATTGCCTGGACAGGACGCCTCAGACAGTAAGCAATAAACTTACTCCTCCACAAAGAGGGGAGGCAAAGCCTGGGAGGGTGGACCTCCCAAAACTGCACAGGACCGACCCATAGACCGGCGTAAATCAAGCCCCGAAGGCCAAGACGATACCAGTCTATGGGGTGCAGTATCCATCGGAACAGATACTACACTTTGATCTCGACCAAAAGGCCGAGCGGAATACTGCACCCTATAGACCGGTATTGTCTTGGCCTTCGGGGCTTGATTTACGCCAGTCTATGGGTCTGTCCTGTGCAGTTCTAGGAGGTCCACCCTCCTAGGCTTTGCCTCCCTTCTTTGGGGAGGAGTAAGTTTATTGCTTACTGTCTGAGGCGTCCCTACCGTGGAATGCTGACAGGGCTGCCCAGGCAATTTTTAATGGCCAGAGTGCTCACCTTCTCGGGCGCTGGCTTTTCAAATCCCACTTTCCGACCTTGTGTCACATACTCCTATTGTGGGTAGGTGTTGAATAAACAAGGTCAATATTTAATCACATATAAAAAGAAAATGATATACACGGTCGGACAATCACAAATTATAAACCGCATTTTCTTATCGGCTACATTATCATACCTTTCATTTCCTGGGTACATTTTTGGCCAAAAATGATCCGTCCAAAAATGTCACTCAGAAAGTTATGGCGATTAGCACCACATACAGTCCTCTAAAGTCCAACCCTTCTTTACTCTGGTACGGGCAGCGGCAACGTAGTAGCGTCATAGCTGCTCGGCTTACCTGGCACTTCTTTTGGCTAGGAAGTAAGTGTAGTATCTGTTCTGATGGATACTGCACCCTATAGACCGGTGTCGTCTTGTCCTTCGGGGTTTGATTTACGCCGGTCTGTGGTTTGTCCTGTGCAGTTCTAGGAGGTCCACCCTCCCAGGCTTTGCCTCCCCTCTTTGGGGAGGAGTAAGTTTTTTGCTTACTGCCTGAGGCGCCTCTACCGGGGAATGCCGACGGGGCTGCCCAGGCAATTTTTAATGGCCAGAGTGCTCACTTTCTCGGGCGCTGACTTTTCAAACCCCACTTTCCCGACCCGACCTTGAGTCACATCTTACTTGTGGGAGTAAGATAAAACTGGCCTTGTGCCTAACCTCCTGGAGAGGAGGTAAATAAACATAGCTCCTCGGCTAACAGAGCTCTGGTGAAAATCCAGAAGTAAACATCAGGATCCGTCCTCGTCTTGACGTCTCCGTCTCTGCGTCTGGCAAGCAAGGACATGACACGCGCGCAACCACAAAGCGAATATATGAGGATAACAAAATTGCTTCTGCGCATGTGCAGCCACTATAGTTTTTGTGTTTTGTAGACCAAACTTTCCCCGACTTTGTATGCAAACGCTGAGCATCGCTGCTCTGGGTTTCAGAGTATAAACCTGTAATTTTGCAAGTCTAACGGATAGCTGCGACCAAAAAAATGACTTTATGGAGACCAGACAATCCTAAGGCACGATTTTCGTGAGTTCTGTGTAGTAATCGGTTTTTATCTACCTCCCACAAGGTAAAATGTGACACAAGGTCGGAAAGTGGGGTTTGATAAGTCAGCACTCTAGAGGAAGAGTACTTATGACCGTCAAAAAATGGCTGAGCAGCCCCGTCGGCATTCCCCGGTGGGGGCGCCTCATGCGATTAGCAATAAACTAACCCCTTCTCAAAGGGTGAGAAGGCAAAGCCTGGGAGGGTGGACCTCCTAGTACTGCACAGGACAAACCGATAGACCGGCGTAAATCAAGCCCCGAAGGCCAAGACGATACCGATGTATAGGGTGTAGTATAGGGACCTCGCAATGTGTTTTTTAAAAGACTTTAGTTTTATATAAGAAAAAAAAACCGCCGGACCTGAATATATTTCGTTCAATATTTCATAAAATGAAATAGGGGGGGGGGGGGGGGGTCACGTAGAAAAAATATTTTCCCTAATATATTTTAGGAAAACAGCATTTTAAAGATAAATTAGTCCTATAGTGAATAAGTATTGAAAATTTCGTGAAGATCTGGCCATAACTTGATTTATGCGAGATTTATTAAAAATATGCCTATCAGAGCGCGCAGAAATGCTTATACATAAGAACGTTATTTTATCACGTAAAAAAAGTAAACAACATTTTAACTTCACATTTTCATGAGTTTCGTATGCTGGAAAAAATTCTAAAAAATCATCAGCAGTTTATTTTATGTATCCTCTTTTGAATGGTAAAAAAGTTTTGTTGATAATCTTAATCTAAATTAAAGTTACATCGTGTTACATATAGGGGGGATAAATAGTTCACAACCAATGGTAGGTAAAATTTAATAAAATTAATCCAATGTGTTTTTTAAAAGACTTTAGTTTTATATAAGACCCCCCGCCCCTATTTCATTTTATGAAATATTGAACGAAATATATTCAGGTCCGGCGGGGTTTTTTTCTTATATAAAACTAAAGTCTTTTAAAAAACACATTGGATTAATTTTATTAAATTTTACGTCCACATATTTTAGTAAACTGGTCCGTGAATGCACACATAAAAAGTGGAAATAAAAGCAATATTATTATGTTTTGAATTTTTTTTTACCTTTTCTCAATAAAATATACTGTGATTTATTGAAATGCCAAAAAAAAAAAAGTTTTACGAAATAATTTTTATTTTCAGAGACATTTATTCATTTGATCGAGTTTATCGGTTAGTCAAAATGTTTAAAAACATTTTTGAAAATATGTGTTCTAAATTTTTCAAAATATTTTAATATAATATAGCCCGAAGTATTAGGAATCGTAAAAGACCAAAGTTGTATAGGACCTGAGGTCGTATACAACTTTGTATACGTCGACCTCATATGTACTTGGAAAAAAGTCCTTCATTTGCTAGAAGTAAGAAAGCCTTTTTTGCCGTATCTAGTTTCGCAGCAACTATGGAACGCAATACTAGCCGTAATTAACACGGTTCATTTTTAGAGTGAAATTGACGCACGCTAATTAATTTGTAGAGCTAAGCTCATTCTAAAAAAAAAACGTTGACAAAAGTAAGTATTAATTATTATTATTATTATTATTATTATTATTATTATTATTATTATTATTATTATTATTATTATTATTATTATTATTATTATCATTATATATTTATAATACTTTTTATCATTTTTCTTTTTTCAAATTAAAATGTTTATCCATTCAGAATTTTCTTTCGAAATTTCGAAATAAAAACTTATTTTTACTTTGAATTTTTATTATTCAATGAACGAATATTTTTAATCATTAACAAACCACAATACTTTCTCCATTTTAATTTTCAGTTTAATTTTTATTATATAAAATTTAACCCAAATTTAAGTCAAATGCTAACAAAACAAAATAGATCAAATCGTTACTTGCAGTAGTATTTTAAAATTAAACGTGACTGGGGAATCTTATACTATTGTCAACAGAACGAGAGTGGGCTTAACAAATAAATTGTCGGAATTTTCGTGTCGTTAACGAAAAACCGCTCTAAACGATGGTCATGTTATCTAGGACAATTATCATAAAAAAATTATAACAAGAGATAAGGAAAGCAGTAATACAAGATGTTCGTAAAAGTTAAAATATAGTTTTATTTACAAAAAAAAGATAGCCTGGACTGCTTTTTTTTCCAAAGCTGGAATAAATAAATTATTCCTGGATAACATGCAAAAAAAATAAGAATCAAAAAAATACAACATCAGTATCTCTGAACATTAAGGTAGATACAACAAAAATTGACACAATCTAAATTAAGGAATAAATCCTTTTAAAACATGAACTTACTATAAAGTCCGTATTCTTACAAATCAATCAAAAGTCTCTTTTTTTTCTTTTCACCAAATTTACAATCAAAAGAAATAAAATTAACAAACCGTGCCGAAGTCCAACATAATTTCCACGATAAAATTAACTCTTTTTTTATTTTATCAAACGTCCGTCAGAAAGTTCTTTTCTTCTTTTTTCAATATTTTCTTTTAGCAAATCCGATGCAATATGTATGGCACAAGAACAGTACACATTTCAAATAAACACAATACTCACTATTTTCCATCGTTCGTCTTGAATGGTGAACACGCGCGTATGTGACTGATTCAACTGGCACAGTTTAATATCTCAAATCGATCTGTGTGCAAAGACGATTAGTCTCTATGATTCCTAATCTCCGATTAGAATCTTCTCGACAGCAAAGTATTTCACTTCTTGGGAGCCAATCTCTTCAACATAGGCAATTTCGTTCCCGGAGCTATCTCGTTCAACTTCTTCATTCCAAGTCTTGAACGGTAATCACGCGCGAAAGTAAGGATAAAACTGGCACAGTTAAATCTTCTCGAATCGATCTGTGTTGCAAAGTATTTCAGTTCTCGGGAGCTAAGCTCTTCAACATAGGCAATTTCTTGCATGGAGTTCATCTTGTCTCGCTCACGTTCTCCATCTCCTTATTTCAAGTATCTGGCTTGAAACAACTCCCCGAGGATAATATTCCTGACCAAGGGGAAAATATTCCATAAACAACAGGTAATTCAGCCAAGAGATATCATATCTCTTAAATTTCTTCAAGTAGAATTCTTGCAAATTTAACGTCCTCACGTGGACGGAGAAACAGTTTTAACATGTCTTGTCTTCAGCGGCTAAATCTGTTCTTGAATTTAACGTCCCCACTTGGACGGAGAAACAGTTTTAACATGTGTCGAGCTCGGCGTCAACCTCTGTTCTTGAATTTAACGTCCCCTCGTGGACGGAGAAACAGTACGCAGTTCTTTCCTGCCCAACGTTCAAATCTGTTCTGATTAAATTTCGCGCCGATATATCCAGACACGACAAATTGCATCATTGCTAAAAATAGAAATCACGTGACACAACATGGCCTTCACCGCTTAACACCTACGCAATATCCATATGACCTTCGACCTGCACGTAGGCCCCCCCTACCCTTCAACAAAGGGAAGTAACCGTTGACTTACTTAGAAAAACGTCTAGAAATTTCCACACTCTCCCGACAAAGAAAAAAAATGTACAATGTCTATACATGTCTCATGTACACATCAATACCACAAATAATCATTATCCTGTTCACTCACCTTCTTGCGAGTTCGAATGGGTCTAGAATTGGAAGTCGAGGAATGATCTCCTCCAGCAACATCCGGCTGGACCACATCAGGAACCTCTGAACCACAAGGCTCTTCGGGAACCTCCGAGGCTTGATGGGAATGAGTAACCGACAACTCCATCGGAAAAAGGTGTCTCAAAGAATGTTCCTGAGAGGAACTATCTGCCTTCTTAATCAGGGCAGATCTAATATGAGAATCATCACCTGGAGTCAAACCTATCACTCTACCCAAGGACCAATATGGGCGAGCTTTGGCTGGGTTCTTAACAAGAACCACATCGCCTATCGCGATGACATCACCAAAATCAGATTGGTACAGATCACCACTCAGTTCTCTTAAGCCGAGCAGGTATTCTTCGTACCATAAAACCTTAAATTTCTTTAAGAGAAGATCCCTTTGTTTCAGCTTCTCCAAAAGGTCACTCCTAGAAGGAGGAGAATTCTCAAGAAAACATTCTTCAGAATTTATAAAAACAGTACTATTACAATACGGGCGAATAAACGCGTTTGGAGATATAATATCCAAACCATCATCTCCAGAACATCTATAAGTTAGAGGACGTGAGTTAATAGCATTCTGTATATCAGACAACACAGAAAGAAGTTCAAAATAACCCAACTTCTGCCGACTCACTAACTTATAAAGACAAACCTTCACCGTCTTAACAAGACGCTCCCAAACACTGCCGAACCAAGCAGAATATAAAGGTATCGTCTGGTGCTTGATGTCAAAGGTACTAAACTTCTCTTCGAACTCGTCAGACACCAGCACTTGCTTAATCAAACCGCATCCAGCAACGAATGATTTAGCATTGTCTGAGTATATATGGGAAGGCACCCCATAAATGTTAAAAAATCTCACCAATGATAATATCACTGAGTGAGTAGACATGTCACTCACTAACTCCAAATGAACCGCCCTCACATTGAAGCACGTAAAAAGTAATATATACATTTTTTGCGGTCCCCTTTCATCTTCAACCCACAAGTGACCAGTAAAGTCTATCCCGGTATGGTTGAAGGGCTTCACAAAATTAACTCTGTGCTTAGGTAAATTGGTTACCTTGGGGTATTTGAAAGATACGGCATTGTATCTTTTACACAGAGCACAGGCAGAGATAACCGACTTCACTGCCTGCCTGGATTTATGTATCCAGAAACCTGACAAACGGAGTTTGCTGAGGGTAGCTGCAATACCCAAATGCTTACATTTGAGATGACAGTCCATAACAATCAAATCAGTTATATGACTGCCTCGAGGTAACAAAATCGGATGTAAAATTTCCGGAGGGTAAAGGCTGGCTTTACCAATCCTTCCCCCAGACCTTATCAAACCTTTATCATCCAGGTAAAGATCCAACTTCGCCACCAACGGAGGAATCTCACGGTTGGAGGGGTTCAACAAAAAGGACTTTTCCCTGGGAAGAAGCAAGGATTGCTCCAACTTAATCAAATAAATTTTGGCCACTTGGCCTGGTTCTTTCATGGATTTCCACAACTTCAATACAAACTTAAACACGTAGGACAAAACTCTCATGAGTTTTCCCAAAGAAGAAAATCTCTTAAAATCCACTACCGGTGACAATTCCTGAATCACAGGAACCACAGAGATGGCATTAGTCAGCACTAACCTCTGACTGTCAGAACTCAAACAGTTCAAATCATACACTGGCCAGTTAAAATTCTCACCGACCAGCCACTGCGGCCCCGATAACCAAAAGGGCAATAGAGATTTGAATTTTGCCAAAGAAATACCCCTGGTGATCAGGTCGGCAGGGTTGTCAGAAGTGTTCACATACTTGAACATCACTTCCAAACCTTGTTCACACAATTTATCCACTCCCACTCGAATATCTTTTAACCTATTTCGAACAAATATACTCTTTGTCACAACTGTCTCGGACAGAATCCAGGACAACACGACTTGTGCGTCCACCGCAACCACCATTTTCTTGACCACATCCTTTTGAAACACCTTAGGGATACATTTCATCGCCAAAAAGACGGACAACAACTCAAGTGACGGCAAAGTTCTCTTTGCCAAAGGTGCCACCTTAGCCTTGGAAAATATTAATTTAGCAGCCCCATACTGGAAAATATAAGCCGCAAAGCCAAAGGCTTGTTGTGAAGCATCACAAAAGATTATTAACGTGGCAGGCGCAGAGGAATCAACAGCACATCTGGGGATCCTCACACTATGCAGATTCATCAACTCAGGAAACAACTTGTTCCAAGTGAGCTGCAAACTCTCCGGTATCTTCTGATCCCATGACACCTGAGTTTTCCATATCTCACTGAGTATTACCCTTCCCTTGATAGTCACAGGCAAAACAAGCCCCAAAGGGTCGAATATGGAAGAGTTCTGCGATAGGATGCCCCTTTTTGTATCAGCCGGCACATCCAAGGAACCGACCACCACATGCAAATTATCCTGCACAGGATCATACTCATAACCCAACACCCTCTCCAGAGGAGAATCATGGGTGACAAAACTTTTGTCAGCTTTCATTCGAGTGGTCAAAGCATCACTATTGGAATTACAGGACCTCAATGAAAAATTACCATCCTGCATGATACTCATTGCATTCAGGTATAGGTCCAACAAAGTTTTCTGTGAATTGTGAGTTTTTATAAGATTATCCACATAAAAATTTTCCATAAGCATATCCCTACATAAACTATGAGGGTATTTTTCAACATGATGTCTAATGACGAAGTTGAGAATAAATGGGCTGGCCACAAACCCAAAAATCAATGTTTTGTAACGATAACATACCAGTTTGTCATTCAATTTCACAAAAAAGCAAAACCGATTCTTATCTCTTTCGGTTTCCAACCGAATCATGAGAAAGGCCTTACGGACGTCAGCCAACAGGACATAACGGTCCATACGAAACTTCAACAATAACTCTAGCATATCCGTGAAAAGGTTAATTCCCGGATAGACACAATCATTTAGAGAGGGATGTCCACCTGTTCGCAACGAACAGTTGAACACCGGCCTTATCTTTGTGGTACTCTGACCATTAGCCTTAATAACCGGACGGTGAGGAATCCAAGTATAATGAGTGAAATCCTCTGGATTCACTTCCACTCTCTCAATAATATCCTCCCTCTCCTGCTCTAAGAAAACCTGGCAGTAGTCCTCATATAGACCCTGCCTCGTCAAACGAGTGACAACCTTATCAAGCACATTCAACGACACTTGATGGTTAGAAGGAACAGAAGGCAACTTTCCCTCGTCCCATGGCAAACTAACATAGTAGCAACTGTCTCGGTACGAGATGGAACTGCGAAAGGCATCAATTTTATTCTTGTCATAATCACTTACAGAGTTCTCAGTAACTCCTAGTGTTTCCAAACTAAAGAGCCTGTCCACGGCTCTTTCCACAGAAGAATCAACAAAACTATCGAAAGGGTCGAAATATTGAGACTTCGGCTCAAGCACAAAATAAACATGTGTCATAAGACACCGTGAGTGTTCGGACACAACTTGGCTGTAATTCGCGCCAACAACGGAGGCATCCGTTTTCTTCATAACAGGACTCACAAAATTGGACATATCTCCAAAAGGCACAATTCCTTGAGGAAACTCAAAAACAGACCCATTCATGAAGGGAGACAACTTCATGGGTCCCAAATACATCAGTAGGTCAACACCTACCAAACCATGTACAGTAATACAATCATTTTCAACATTTGAAAAGTCAGCAGCCAATTTCCCCCCACCCGCAATAATACTTTCAATAGCAGTAGACAGACCCCTGACGTGAAACTGAAGGTCCAAGCCTTCATCCACCAAAAAGGGTATAACACACTCAGAGTTCGGCACTTTGACCCGCAACTCGAGTTCATTTAGGCTCCTTCTGGCCGTTCCGAGAAAAGTCTTAATAAAGAAGTCCCTTCTCCTTACGGGCATAGAGCGGCAATTCAAAAGGTCCAGAACTACATCAGACAAATAGGAGCGCTGGCTCCCTGAATCCAACAGACAATTGAAAGATTTTACAACTCCATCATTGACCACATCAATTTTAATTATAGGCAGGAGAAGATTCACTTCTCCCACCTGGAGACAGGGGTTAGTATCCAGCCGAGACTTGTCAAAGTCAGGGCATAACGCACCTGCATGTTCGCAACTTTTACATTTCCAACAGGGGCGGAGACGACCACTTTTACCAGGGCACGCCTCGGCGTTATGGAACGGGCTAGTACAACGGGTACACAACTTAGCCAATTGGCACCGTTGTAACCGATCCCTTAGAGAGGGATACTTCCCACAATAGTACGCAATATGGCAGTCACTACTGCAAAGGAAGCACTTATGTCGACTGGGTTTAGTTTTTACAAAAAAGTTCTCCAAAGTGGAGGGCTTCTTAACAGCACTAGCGGGCCTGAATCTAAAGGAACCAGACGAACGCGGTTTGGCGACGGGCTTTACAGTTTTAACCATCCTGGGTTTGACGATGTCCAACGTGCGCAACACCTCAGAATAATTATCAAGGATATCTCCCAGAGATGGGTAATTACCCTTGACGGTATGAATCAGTTCCCGTCTCACAGAAATAGGAAGTTTTTCAAAAATAATGCTGCTTAGTAACAGATTGCCGGGGGCCTTCTCCTCTAGAAAATCCATACCAAAGGAGTTTTTCAGCTCGTATATTTGAGCTTTCACCTTAGTTAGAAAGCTCTTCACCGAGTTAGTATCTGAATCCCCAAGAGGTTTAGCACTATGGAGATCTTTAAAAATAGAGTTTACAATAAACTTTTTATCTAAAAATTCTCTATCTAGGATCTCCATCGCTGCCTCAAAGTTGGCATCCGAAATGGAAAGATGTCCCACTATTCGGTGGGCATAGCCCCTGAGGTGATTTTTCAGAATAATCAACCTCGTGGACTCACTGGGTATATTTGACACGCAATTTTCGAACTCCTTCGAGAAGTTGAGATACGCCAATCTGTCGCGTTCCAAACTCATGGGGTCGAAAACAGGACAGACAAGTTTTGGTGTCACACTACAAAGGGACGCTTTAGGCTTCTCCCCTTCTCTATTATGTGGGGAGCCCTCATCCTTCCACAGGCTCTCCAATTCGCTGAAACGTCGATCCACATGGATACGATATAACGTTTCGCTCCGACAGTTCTCAGACATCTCTTCGCGAGACTCACTCTCAATATAGGCACTTGTGATCTGCTCATTGAGCGAATCAATGGACGCAAAGAGTTCCTTAACCCTAACCTTCTGGGAAGAAACAAATTCCCGGTTCTCCCCCTCGCCACCCCCAAGAACATCAATAATAGTATCGACTTTAATTTTTACAATATCTCGCCTTTCTACAAGGAGATTAACAGTGGGGGTAGACGCCATTATGAACAAAATACAATATGGCGATCAGGTGTGGGCTAACCTAAAATAGGCGCCAAACGTCTTCTCAATGGCGGGAAAATGACAACGTAAAATTATCTAAGTAAGATTCCTACAAAAAAATGGAAAAAGGCTGTACCATAGTTAACCAAAGTCGTTCAAATGTAATTCTAACAATTCCACTTGTCAGTCAAAGCAAAATTCTCAAGGGAAAAATAATAACACAAAAATCATTCAATATCCAACATTCAACAGTTCACAAAAATGGCGACTTAGAATACGCGGGAAATTCACAAAAATGACTCCACGTGGCGAACAAAAATGGCGCTCAGACTCTTAAAAATGCAATTTTCACATAAAATACATAAAAGAAAAAGAAAAAAAGCAGTCAGCTTAAAACAGTATTAAAACCTGAACATCTCGTATTTGACTACGTTTTAATTGTAACGATGGGCTGCCGAATTCCGTGTAACACGTCTGACACACGCAACTTGGCGCCAAGGTAGAAAGGAGATTATAACTTGAAGTTCCTTCATTGACTTAGTACCAAAAAATAGCAATAGAAGAAACCCCATCCAAATACAAACTAGTAGCACATTTTCGAGTATTTTTTCCAACACGCGAAATATGAAACAAGAAGTAAAATACTTTTAATAGAAAGAAAATTAATTAGATTATTCCCAGCACATCGATTTGAAGGATATAGCTTTGAAAGCTGGTTCCTTACATTCACCCAAACGAATCTAGGATAGAAAAAGCAGAATGCTTTTAATAGAAAGAAATAGATATTATTCCAGTATATCGTTTCAATACGTTCATTGTAAAACGAAAATGGGACCAAAAAAAGCATGGCCGTTAATAACAAAAAAAAGCAGAATGTCGGAATTTTCGTGTCGTTAACGAAAAACCGCTCTAAACGATGGTCATGTTATCTAGGACAATTATCATAAAAAAATTATAACAAGAGATAAGGAAAGCAGTAATACAAGATGTTCGTAAAAGTTAAAATATAGTTTTATTTACAAAAAAAAGATAGCCTGGACTGCTTTTTTTTCCAAAGCTGGAATAAATAAATTATTCCTGGATAACATGCAAAAAAAATAAGAATCAAAAAAATACAACATCAGTATCTCTGAACATTAAGGTAGATACAACAAAAATTGACACAATCTAAATTAAGGAATAAATCCTTTTAAAACATGAACTTACTATAAAGTCCGTATTCTTACAAATCAATCAAAAGTCTCTTTTTTTTCTTTTCACCAAATTTACAATCAAAAGAAATAAAATTAACAAACCGTGCCGAAGTCCAACATAATTTCCACGATAAAATTAACTCTTTTTTTATTTTATCAAACGTCCGTCAGAAAGTTCTTTTCTTCTTCTTTTTTCAATATTTTCTTTTAGCAAATCCGATGCAATATGTATGGCACAAGAACAGTACACATTTCAAATAAACACAATACTCACTATTTTCCATCGTTCGTCTTGAATGGTGAACACGCGCGTATGTGACTGATTCAACTGGCACAGTTGAATATCTCAAATCGATCTGTGTGCAAAGACGATTAGTCTCTATGATTCCTAATCTCCGATTAGAATCTTCTCGACAGCAAAGTATTTCACTTCTCGGGAGCCAATCTCTTCAACATAGGCAATTTCGTTCCCGGAGCTATCTCGTTCAACTTCTTCATTCCAAGTCTTGAACGGTAATCACGCGCGAAAGTAAGGATAAAACTGGCACAGTTAAATCTTCTCGAATCGATCTGTGTTGCAAAGTATTTCAGTTCTCGGGAGCTAAGCTCTTCAACATAGGCAATTTCTTGCATGGAGTTCATCTTGTCTCGCTCACGTTCTCCATCTCCTTATTTCAAGTATCTGGCTTGAAACAACTCCCCGAGGATAATATTCCTGACCAAGGGGAAAATATTCCATAAACAACAGGTAATTCAGCCAAGAGATATCATATCTCTTAAATTTCTTCAAGTAGAATTCTTGCAAATTTAACGTCCCCACGTGGACGGAGAAACAGTTTTAACATGTCTTGTCTTCAGCGGCTAAATCTGTTCTTGAATTTAACGTCCCCACTTGGACGGAGAAACAGTTTTAACATGTGTCGAGCTCGGCGTCAACCTCTGTTCTTGAATTTAACGTCCCCTCGTGGACGGAGAAACAGTACGCAGTTCTTTCCTGCCCAACGTTCAAATCTGTTCTGATTAAATTTCGCGCCGATATATCCAGACACGACAAATTGCATCATTGCTAAAAATAGAAATCACGTGACACAACATGGCCTTCACCGCTTAACACCTACGCAATATCCATATGACCTTCGACCTGCACGTAGGCCCCCCCTACCCTTCAACAAAGAGAAGTAACCGTTGACTTACTTAGAAAAACGTCTAGAAATTTCCACAAAATCTGCAACAAATAAATGTTAACTGGTTCAGGATCGATATCAGTACCTTAATAAATATAGTATTTGTAAAAATAAAATCCTAAAATTATCCATTTTAATATTCTTTCCTTAAACAAAAGTAAATACTAGTTTAAGCAGGTAAGTTATTTAGGCAATTACAATAAAAAAAAGTAATAAATCTGTTTAAAACATGTGCAACTCAAGGAAAATGTAAAAAAAAAACCGTTAATTTTGTCTACAACATAATGAAAGTAATTAATTCTATCACTTTTGGACATCCATAGGTACATAACATATCGCAATGTCGCACATGATAATGCTAATTTTTTGTGTAAACAAGACATCCAGCCGTAGAAAAAGAAAATTTCGTACTTGTATCGCAAGATAAAGAAGGGTTTCTTTCCCAAATAGATAATTTAATATTTAAATAAACTATTTTACTTTAAAACAACTTCCTATAAGTATAACTTTATTTTAGGGAGATTTTTAAAAACACTACATGGAACGCGAATGTATGAATTTCTTAAAGAAAGCAGAAACCGGTGACGTCAGCGATTCTGTGGCTGCGATTGGAGGTCCCTAGTGAATGCACAAATAAAAAGTGGAAATAAAAGCAATATTATTATGTTTTGAATTTTTTTTTACCTTTTCTCAATAAAATATACTGTGATTTATTGAAATGCCCCCCCAAAAAAGTTTTACGAAATAATTTTTATTTTCAGAGACATTTATTCATTTGATCGAGTTTATCGGTTAGTCAAAATGTTTAAAAACATTTTTGAAAATATGTGTTCTAAATTTTTCAAAATATTTTAATATAATATAGCCCGAAGTATTAGGAATAGTAAAAGACCAAAGTTGTATAGGACCTGAGGTCGTATACAACTTTGTATACGTCGACCTCATATGTACTTGGAAAAAAGTTCTTCATTTGCTAGAAGTAAGAAAGCCTTTTTTGCCGTAGCCAGTTTGGCCGCAACTATGGAACGCAATACTAGCCGTAATTAACGCGGTTCATTTTTAGAGTGAAATTGACGCACGCTAATTAATTTGTAGAGCTAAGCTCATTCTAAACAAAAAAAACGTTGACAAAAGTAAGTATTAATTATATTTATTATTATTATTATTATTATTATTTTATTATTATTATATATTTATAATACTTTTTATCATTTTTCTTTTTTCAAATTAAAATGTTTATCCATTCAAAATTTTCTTTCGAAATTTCGAAATAAAAACTTATTTTTACTTTGAATTTTTATTATTCAATGGACGAATATTTTTAATCATTAACAGACCACAATACTTTCTCCATTTTCATTTTTAGTTTAATTTTTATTATATAAAATTTAACCCAAATTTAAGTCAAATGCTAACAAAACAAAATAGATCAAATCGTTACTTTAAAATTAAACGTGACTGGGGAATCTTATACTTTATTGTCAACAGAACGAGAGCGGGCTCGTCAACACTCGGGCGTTTGCGTAGGACAGCCGAACACTTCCGAGTCAAACCTCACGAAAACTGGTTCAGGATCGATATCAGTACCTTAATAAATATAGTATTTGTAAAAATAAAATCCTAAAATTATCCATTTTAATATTCTTTCCTTAAACAAAAGTAAATACTAGTTTAAGCAGGTAAGTTATTTAGGCAATTGCAATAAAAAAAAAAGTAATAATCTGTCTCAAATGTGCAACTCAAGGAAAATGTAAAAAAAAAACCGTTAATTTTGTCTACAACATAATGAAAGTAATTAATTCTATCACTTTTGGACATCCATAGGTACATAACATCTCGCAATGTCGCACATGATAATGCTATTTTTTGTGTAAACAAGACATCCAGCCGTAGAAAAAGAAAATTTCGTACTTGTATAATTTAATCTTTAAATAAACTATTTTACTTTAAAACAACTTCCTATAAGTATAACTTTATTTTAGGCAGATTTTTAAAAACACTACATGGAACGCGAATGTATGAATTTCTTAAAGAAAGCAGAAATCGGTGACGTCAGCGATTCTGTGGCTGCCATTGGTGGTCCCTAGTGTAATATCCATCGGAACAGATACTACACTTTGATCCCGACCAAAAGGCCAGGAAAGTAGTCTGTTTATTTATCTTTTGGATGATACATTTCTTTGAAGTAAAAAATGGAAAATTACAAAAGATGTGGCACAAGGCCAGAGTTGGGTTGGGTGGGTGGGGGTCGTGTGTCATTCTCTTGGTCTATTCTCTAAACTAGTTCCAGTCACCAAAATACCTCATTCACTCTTTGGGCAGTTTACCTAATATTAACCCCAATTTGTTATGACGTTTTTTATTTACAAATAAGTGGGTGTACAAAATTCATTGGCTGGGTGAGGGGTAAAAAAAAAAAAATTAATTTTAAAAATTAAAAAAAAAATTGTTAGTAAGGCCCTCCCAAATCTATCTAAATGTGAACTGCTCACTGTTTTCCGGTTTGTTTCAAGAGCCGAAAACAAGCGAGTCAGTTCCGACGGGGCAGAGCTCATTCGTGCTACTAGCTAAGAGATTTTTCTATATGGGGTGGGGTCTGATAAGACCTTAGGTCGGCGTGCACCATGCCTGATTCGCTTAACAACAACAACGACGACGACGACGACGATGACGACGACAACGACGATGACGTTGACGACACCACCACCACCACCACCACCAACAACAACAACAACGACGCGTTAAAAATCAGTCAACTTTCAGAGAATACAAAAGCAGAAAATTATCAACGACACTATGAGTAGAAAACCAGCATTTTAGTGAATTCGGTGACGTCATATCAACGCTAGGGTTAGCAGGTTACATTTTAATGTTGCCGTGACCAGGGTCTGTGTGAACGTGACCCAAGGGCTGGATCAGCAGGAATCAGGGAGTTGACAGAAACAGGAAAGGCAGGATGTCGACAGGCACTAGAAAAGAGTATGGAGATGGTGATGCTGGAACGATGAGCAGGCGTTGCTGGAAGAAGCTGGAGAGAGCTGGAACAGGTGCTGCAAAAAGTTGATGCAGGAGTGAACTGGAAGAAGCGCTGCAGGGAGCTGGAGCTGCAGGAATGAGCGGGAGCTTCAGGAAGCTGGTGCAGGGATGAGCTGGAGTTGGCACTGCAGGAGTGAGCTGGAGCTGACACTGCAGGAAGCTGGTGAGAGGTCGGCTGAAGTCAAGTAGGTTTATCGCATTAGTAGTTTGTGTTAGCCCTGAAAAGGCTGTTGGGTTGCTGTCTGCTTCGGCTTCCTTGTTCGACGAATGGTCCATCCAGTCGGAGGAGGGTGTCTCCTAACTCCCCGGCTGAATTGACCTTTTTGGCCGAAAACTCGCTGTATGTATGTAGAAGAAATGGGGTTAATGCTGCCGATCTCATTAAAGTGTAGTATCTGTTCCGATGGATACTGCACGCCATATACTGGTATCGTCTTGGCCTTCGGGGCTTGATTTACGCCGGTCTATGGGGCGGTCCTGTGCAGTTCTAGGAGGTCCACCCTCCCAGGCTTTGCCTCCCCTCTTTGGGGAGGAGTAAGTTTATTGCTTACTGCCTGAGGCGCCCCTACCGGGGAATACCGACGGGGCTGCCCAGGCAATTTTTAATGGTCAGAGTGCTCACCTTCTCGGGCGCTGGCTTTTCAAATCCCACTTTCCGACATTGTGTCACATATTCCTATTGTGGGTAGTAGTTGTATAATTCACGATTTAAAAGACCAACAAAGGTAACATATTCGTCAGCATCGTTCTTTGTCAGTTTTAGGCAATTGTAACGGACGTTAAAAAGCGATTGACCAACGCTAAAAATGTTTTAAAGCTGTTTACTGTTTTAGTGAAGCTTTTGCTTCTTTGGATAAATAACATTTAAGTAACGGTTATGTTCGGCTTTACAAAGTTTTCTCAGTAACAAACGTGTTTTCCATGCGTCGTTCTCATGGGTAATTTTATGTAAGAAATGTTCGTCCCAACGTGTATGTAAATTTAATTCCCTGTAGTTCTTTAATGTGTGTAAATAATATATCCACAGAATCATTACATCTTTTGCTGTTAGTTATTTCAAAACTTGCTGATTTAAAACAGTTGTCATACCGAGTTTAGACTTTTCAAATAGTTTTTGTTAGTTTAAAAAATATTTTTAACAAGTCTTCAGAAATCGCTATCCTTTATTTAATCTGTTTTTTTTTCCTTAATCCTAGTCGCCTATTCTGTTGTGAAGTGATTTGTGTGAGTGGTAAGACACACATATGAACAAATAAATGGATTAAAACGATTCTATGCATATCAACAATATATAATGATTTATTAACAATTTTACAACTGGAAGAATTACTATGTAATGAAGAGGATTTAATCGTCTGTCGCTAAGTCGATTTAGCATCCTCTATTTTTTTCAATTTCCCTGTTTTTTGTGTCGTCTGGTCAATACGGGTAGATAACCCTGTTATATCAAATATACTTCAAATACCTCTTTGCAAGGGATGTAATTTTTGGCTATAAAGAGTTATCTCTCTTTAAACATGATTTTCTAGATGCAGCGTTACTCGGTGGTACAGGATATACGCCCTTTTTTAAGGCATTGGGCCATCTTTGTTACACTTGGGTCGATTTGGGCTGCAGTGAGAGAATCAGGTTCCAATGAAAGTAGCAATTGTCCGACGACTGCGAGTGCGGAAGAGACGGGACCAACTTTTGTTGAGCTGCTTTATTCTACAACTGATTCAGACCACAGTACATCTGACAATTCGGCTAAAGAGTAGGAAGTAACTGTCCCACTACGGAGTAGTGCTAGGGTAAAGCGACCGGTCATTCCACTGTACCGCTTGTGTGATTATACGATCAGGTGGGAGTGTAGTAATAAAGGCGAAAACGACGAAAACTTAACAGCTTCAAAGCGTATTAGATATTTTGCATGCCGTTTTTAGAAAAGAACTTGTGTTTATAATTGCGGATTTTTATAGTCGGAACTAATTTGCATGTGTAGAGGCTTGAAAAAAGACGTGTAGGGGGTAATAAGACGAATGACACCGGTTGCTAGGGGCACCGGTGGGTAGTGTCCCCTGAGAAAGGAGACTAGCGACGGACAAAAGCGGAAGAGTAAGGTTGAAGTTCGCCGCGCTGGTCAGGATACCATGCGGTCGAAACGATGTACACCATACCAGTTCTAGTAGGCCTCCACCACAAGTGGTGAGTAAACGAAATAGTGTATGTACTTGTAATGTTATGTCGTATCCCTTTTATGTTTCTCAATATGTAAATAAATGTGTATATTGTACTTGGGTGTATTTTCCCTTATTTCGTGTTTTCTCATGGCGTATTTAGGAGGTCTGGGTTTCCGCGTAGATTAGTACAGGGAAATAAAGGCAATCCTAACAGACGGATTAAAAGCAGACGGGAGTTTAGTTTTGGGCAGCTGAGAAAAAGTGTTGGTGTTGGATTAACAGGAGTTCCTTCTGAAGTTTGGATCGTCATTGTGACCTTATTACAGCTATAAGACATTTAAATACACATTATACATATATTAAGACATTTAAATACTTATTATGTACAGCAGATAAGCAACACTAAAGTCGTCATTCGTCGATGATGGAGGAAATCAAATCTGACAATATCAGATTAAAAGTGATGCTGGATTTCTCCAAGGATAGAGATAATATCATTAAATCATATACTGAAAACATGAAGGAAGTGGACATTTATTGAAACTATAATAAGTGCTAAGGGTAATTTACTTGTCAAGAAAAATATTGGACTCATTCAAAGATTTGCTGACCCTGATTTGCAACAGGGATACATTGAATAGTTTCCCTACGATACATCTCGAAATACAGTATCTGAAAATGGAAGAATAACACGAAATATCACATTCGCACAGAAAGAAATATTTTGTAAATGTCTAGGCAATCACACGTGTCTGCCTCCACGTGTCTATTTTTATAACGATTTTTTCGGGTGTCATGTCGACAGAAATAAATTTGGAGAGTGCTACTTTGAAGCGTGAATCCTCTAATAACGCTGGTTCAAATATTATTAATATTTCGTTCTGAGCAATGTCTGGCATAAAGGTCTTTTCATAAAAATTCACTCATATGGTATTACTGGACAAATATTTAACATAATTAGATTTTTCTTAACGAAAAGAAAGATCAAGGTTGTCCTCAATGGCTGTTGATCTAAGCAACATGACATAAATGCTGGTGTACCCCAGGGATCCATCCTTGGACCTCTACTGTTCCTGATTTTCATAAACGTCCTACCTGATATTATTGAGACTGAGATAGGTATATTTGCTGACGACACAACAACGTTCTACTTTTGTCATGTGAGCAAATCGTATGCGCACATATCCAAGGGAATGGTTGAATTCTAATTAAATGACCTCCAGGCTGTAGTGGATGGTATCATTTAATGCTGCTAAGACAAAGCTCCTTTCCTTCAACAACTATAAGAAACCCTTATCAACTACCGATTGCCATGGCAAATAACACCCTACCTGAGAATCCAACATTCAAACTCCTCGACTTAACATTCACAGGTAACATGAATTGGAACAAATACAATGAGGACATTGCCAAGGCTGCTGCAAAGAAGGTAGGCTCCCTCTACCGTGCTAGAAAACTTCTCACACCTGACAGTACCCAATATCTCTACACAGCGACCATCTGCCCATGCATGGAGTATTGTTGTCACATCTGGGCTGGTACATCATCCACAAGTCTCTCCCTCTTAGACTAGGTCCCAAAAAGTCGCCAACTTAATAGGTCCCTCACTATCTCACCAAGCTCCAACCCCTGTCCCATCGCCGCAATGTTGCATCCTTGTGCTTGTTTTACAAGTACTTCAATGGATTGTGCTCTGATGAACTTGCTGCACTAGTGCCCCTCGATGTAAATTCACTAGACCAAACCGACAATCAGCCAAATCCTATCCATTCACTGTGGAGGCCCCCAGATGCGGAAGAGCATTCTACTACAATAGCTAATTTCATCGTGCTGCCGGCCTTTGGAACTCCATCCCTGCTTTCTGTTTTCCCGACTGTACTGACATGCAGAAATTTAAAACTAATTTGAACAAGCATCTCACTGCACAGCTCCCAACTTAGGATGACTTCCAAAACCTACATTTCTCAGTAGCCCCTAACGTCTATAGTGGCGGCCTGCCTTGTTTGGGGTTAACTATGTTTAAAAAAACTTGTCGTTTACTGATGACTTTTAAGGAACTGTGATATGATGGTTGCAGAGAGTACAATCTAGCTGTATCACGGATACATACATGTCATCATGTGTAGACATGTTTAGGTAAATATTTTTATTTTCTCATGATAGGTAATATGTTATTATTTGTATATTTTATTGGCAATTCTATCGACGAACGCTGTCATATCCGACAGTTTCTTTGGTGCGTCGAATAAATACTGTGCTTGTAGTCACAATGTGGTTTCATACAAGACTTTCTTTACTGTGATGTGAAGTCCTAAAATTATTAAGGGCTCTTAACCAATATGTATTATTATTAAGCTCTGCATGTAAAGAATATTTCAAGCTACGGTGTGGTCTCTCGCTCATGCCATTTGTTTGGAAATGGTTAGCCGTGTGTGAGCGTTTCTGGTGCCTAAAAGTCTTGACATTTATAAAATAGCTTGAACTCAAACTGTCGACCTCTGTCTGTCGTTACGTTCTTCGGAACACTGATTTTTGACAGCTAGGTAGCATGTAATGTTCCAGCTTTTGTGTATGTCGCAATGTCTGGCATTGGTAACGCTTCGAATCACCGAGATAATCTGTCCATACAAGTCAACAGCACTGACCTTAAATTATGGGAAATGGTCCTATAATATCGATGTCTTGTCTTGAGTCTTCCATCAATTGACGAGAAAACATTCACAAAGTTCGTGCACCACGATGCTCGCTCACCTATTACAACCAGAAGCTCCAATCCCATGAGGCAGGGTCTTTCTCCAGAAGAGTCTTCTCCAGAATGTTTATGTGAATATGCTTAAGCATATTTCATCGGACACTGGGAATGTGCATAAAAGAGCTACCAATCTTTGCTTTCCAACTCTTCACACACTTCTTCGCTCAGGTCCTCACAGCCGCTTGAATGCGCGGCCAGGTATATCAGTCCGTTAATAGACGTACAGACGCAATAGACCATGCATTAAATATGTCTCTGTGTAAGGATGCTGGCATTTATGGATGTGGGGTCTCGCGTGTGCTGCTGTCTGATATAATCTTTCGTCGCCGGTAGGATTGGTGATCGTCACCAGAGCCTGTGAAGTTTCATTGTATGGGAGAAGGCGTTCTGGGTTCTCATATTTTCGTTGTTCCTCAGACGATGCGTTGACGTAGATGGAAGGTTCCAACAGGAAATAATTAATCCCACGCGATAAGTTTTCTATCGGAGTGTAATCTGCTTCATTGTCATCTCGTATGTCAGATGTGTACTATAGGATGTACTCCATCTGGTGAATCTCTGGTAGAGACTGCAACACGCCCATTAAAGACTTGTGGAATTGCATATCTTCCACGAGTAGACGAAAGTGCCGTATCGCAGAGAATGTGGCTAACAATTCTCTAGAATAATAACGGATTTTCGTCTGTCTAAATTTTCTGGAAAAGAAGGAAATGGGCTTCTATTTGGTGTTAAATTTTTGTTGCAGAACAGCTCCAATGCCGATCGCAGATTCATCTACAGCTGGCCACAGTTCACGGTTGGGTTGGATGTGCGACAATTTGATGGTATCTTATAATATGGACTTTACCTTGTTGAATGCTATTATAGCACGTGTTTACAATGCAATGCTACAGTTTGTCACATATATCAACATGTATGTCAATGGTACAGTAGGGAAAGCACCTACGATAAAGGTTTACCATCCTTAGTATTGGCGTAAGTGTCTTATCGTAGCGGGGAGTCAGAAATCTCGAATAGATTTAACTAGTGTTGGGGAATTGGGGAAAAGGGGTTATTTACCTCATGGCGCTGTAGAGGTTCCAAGCATAAATATTATAAGTACTAATAATAAAAGAGAAGCAATGACAAGTACAAGTTACGCATTTATTACAGTTGACAAAAAAACGCAAACATAACATTATACATAACATTAATAAACAGAGTTCTTACTTACGAGTAGTGGCCATTCTCTAGCTTTAGATAGCATAATACACAGATATTTTTTATTTTGCTGGACATTAAGTCCGAGACGTTCGACGTTACAGAATTTCGATTTCTATCTAACCCTTTTAGAGTCATTAAAAGGACATAACTTGACGATGCCATGTCATCTGAGGATTCGTTTACCTACAGAAACTTCCCAAACTCTACGCAAATTTTCGTCGTGTTCAGATTGAGTCCGGCCACACATAGTTACAATTATATTGTAACTATGTGTGCCTTTAATTTTTATCCCTGACTATTAGGTCAGTTATCCTTTGAAAAGCCGACACTCCATTAGTAACCCTAAAAGAGACACGGCAGAACAGGTAAAGACTGCTACTCGCTGTTACACGATGTGGATTGGGATACAATTTTTCTTAGTTATAAATCTCATTTAGAGTGATGGGGAAATAATCTAATTCGTACTTTCGTTCTTGTTCGTTGCAAAGTTCTTCCCCTTTTAAGCAATGATAAAATGGCAACAATTTGTACAAAAATGATGATTTTATTTTTTCGTTTATTTTACATGCAATACGACTGAACAGTACTCGGACTTTTGCATAACCTCTGACCTCGTGCATCCTTGCTTCGTCTGTCAGACTATGTCTCCCCGGATCTACTCTTCCTGATGTTGTTTATTCTCATGTTTAGATAATACTTGTCCTACGTCATACCACGTCAGATATACGTAGTGAAAACAGATACTACACCTTTATCTTGATAGAGAAGCGGATAAAAAACGTTTTTTAACTTTTGACAAGTTAGCGACACCAGATTAAAAGCATAGTCTTGTGATACTACACTGTCAGACAGACAGATACGAAATCTCCTAATGCTAACAGAATTAGAAGTAAAATTTCAGCTTCAGTCAGACAGGTACCAAGAGATGACATAAGATGATTAGTAATAGAAGAGTTTCGGCTTCAGACAGACAGGTACCAAATCTCCATTACCAAGAGATGACATAAGATGATTAGTAATAGAAGAGTTTCGGCTTCAGACAGACAGGTACCAAATCTCCATTAGCAAGAGATGAGAGCAGATGATTAGTAATAGAAGAGTTTCGGCTTCAGACAGACAGGTACCAAATCTCCATTAGCAAGAGATGAGAGCAGATGATTAGTAATAGAAGAGTTTCGGCTTCAGACAGACAGGTACCAAATCTCCATTACCAAGAGATGACATAAGATGATTAGTAATAGAAGAGTTTCGGCTTCAGACAGACAGGTACCAAATCTCCATTAGCAAGAGATGACATAAGATGATTAGTAATAGAAGAGTTTCGGCTTCAGACAGACAGGTACCAAATCTCCATTAGCAAGAGATGAGAGCAGATGATTAGTAATAGAAGAGTTTCGGCTTCAGACAGACAGGTACCAAATCTCCATTAGCAAGAGATGACATAAGATGATTAGTAATAGAAGAGTTTCGGCTTCAGACAGACAGGTACCAAATCTCCATTAGCAAGAGATGACATAAGATGATTAGTAATAGAAGAGTTTCGGCTTCAGACAGACAGGTACCAAATCTCCATTAGCAAGAGATGACATAAGATGATTAGTAATAGAAGAGTTTCGGCTTCAGACAGACAGGTACCAAATCTCCATTAGCAAGAGATGACATAAGATGATTAGTAATAGAAGAGTTTCGGCTTCAGACAGACAGGTACCAAATCTCCATTAGCAAGAGATGACATAAGATGATTAGTAATAGAAGAGTTTCGGCTTCAGACAGACAGGTACCAAATCTCCATTAGCAAGAGATGAGAGCAGATGATTAGTAATAGAAGAGTTTCGGCTTCAGACAGACAGGTACCAAATCTCCATTAGCAAGAGATGACATAAGATGATTAGTAATAGAAGAGTTTCGGCTTCAGACAGACAGGTACCAAATCTCCATTAGCAAGAGATGACATAAGATGATTAGTAATAGAAGAGTTTCGGCTTCAGACAGACAGGTACCAAATCTCCATTAGCAAGAGATGACATAAGATGATTAGTAATAGAAGAGTTTCGGCTTCAGACAGACAGGTACCAAATCTCCATTAGCAAGAGATGACATAAGATGATTAGTAATAGAAGAGTTTCGGCTTCAGACAGACAGGTACCAAATCTCCATTAGCAAGAGATGACATAAGATGATTAGTAATAGAAGAGTTTCGGCTTCAGACAGACAGGTACCAAATCTCCATTAGCAAGAGATGACATAAGATGATTAGTAATAGAAGAGTTTCGGCTTCAGACAGACAGGTACCAAATCTCCATTAGCAAGAGATGACATAAGATGATTAGTAATAGAAGAGTTTCGGCTTCAGACAGACAGGTACCAAATCTCCATTAGCAAGAGATGACATAAGATGATTAGTAATAGAAGAGTTTCGGCTTCAGACAGACAGGTACCAAATCTCCATTAGCAAGAGATGAGAGCAGATGATTAGTAATAGAAGAGTTTCGGCTTCAGACAGACAGGTACCAAATCTCCATTAGCAAGAGATGACATAAGATGATTAGTAATAGAAGAGTTTCGGCTTCAGACAGACAGGTACCAAATCTCCATTAGCAAGAGATGACATAAGATGATTAGTAATAGAAGAGTTTCGGCTTCAGACAGACAGGTACCAAATCTCCATTAGCAAGAGATGACATAAGATGATTAGTAATAGAAGAGTTTCGGCTTCAGACAGACAGGTACCAAATCTCCATTAGCAAGAGATGACATAAGATGATTAGTAATAGAAGAGTTTCGGCTTCAGACAGACAGGTACCAAATCTCCATTAGCAAGAGATGACATAAGATGATTAGTAATAGAAGAGTTTCGGCTTCAGACAGACAGGTACCAAATCTCCATTAGCAAGAGATGACATAAGATGATTAGTAATAGAAGAGTTTCGGCTTCAGACAGACAGGTACCAAATCTCCATTAGCAAGAGATGACATAAGATGATTAGTAATAGAAGAGTTTCGGCTTCAGACAGACAGGTACCAAATCTCCATTAGCAAGAGATGAGAGCAGATGATTAGTAATAGAAGAGTTTCGGCTTCAGACAGACAGGTACCAAATCTCCATTAGCAAGAGATGACATAAGATGATTAGTAATAGAAGAGTTTCGGCTTCAGACAGACAGGTACCAAATCTCCATTAGCAAGAGATGACATAAGATGATTAGTAATAGAAGAGTTTCGGCTTCAGACAGACAGGTACCAAATCTCCATTAGCAAGAGATGACATAAGATGATTAGTAATAGAAGAGTTTCGGCTTCAGACAGACAGGTACCAAATCTCCATTAGCAAGAGATGAGAGCAGATGATTAGTAATAGAAGAGTTTCGGCTTCAGACAGACAGGTACCAAATCTCCATTAGCAAGAGATGACATAAGATGATTAGTAATAGAAGAGTTTCGGCTTCAGACAGACAGGTACCAAATCTCCATTAGCAAGAGATGACATAAGATGATTAGTAATAGAAGAGTTTCGGCTTCAGACAGACAGGTACCAAATCTCCATTAGCAAGAGATGACATAAGATGATTAGTAATAGAAGAGTTTCGGCTTCAGACAGACAGGTACCAAATCTCCATTAGCAAGAGATGACATAAGATGATTAGTAATAGAAGAGTTTCGGCTTCAGACAGACAGGTACCAAATCTCCATTAGCAAGAGATGACATAAGATGATTAGTAATAGAAGAGTTTCGGCTTCAGACAGACAGGTACCAAATCTCCATTAGCAAGAGATGACATAAGATGATTAGTAATAGAAGAGTTTCGGCTTCAGACAGACAGGTACCAAATCTCCATTAGCAAGAGATGACATAAGATGATTAGTAATAGAAGAGTTTCGGCTTCAGACAGACAGGTACCAAATCTCCATTAGCAAGAGATGACATAAGATGATTAGTAATAGAAGAGTTTCGGCTTCAGACAGACAGGTACCAAATCTCCATTAGCAAGAGATGACATAAGATGATTAGTAATAGAAGAGTTTCGGCTTCAGACAGACAGGTACCAAATCTCCATTAGCAAGAGATGACATAAGATGATTAGTAATAGAAGAGTTTCGGCTTCAGACAGACAGGTACCAAATCTCCATTAGCAAGAGATGACATAAGATGATTAGTAATAGAAGAGTTTCGGCTTCAGACAGACAGGTACCAAATCTCCTTTAGCAAGAGATGACATAAGATGATTAGTAATAGAAGAGTTTCGGCTTCAGACAGACAGGTACCAAATCTCCATTAGCAAGAGATGACATAAGATGATTAGTAATAGAAGAGTTTCGGCTTCAGACAGACAGGTACCAAATCTCCATTAGCAAGAGATGACATAAGATGATTAGTAATAGAAGAGTTTCGGCTTCAGACAGACAGGTACCAAATCTCCATTAGCAAGAGATGACATAAGATGATTAGTAATAGAAGAGTTTCGGCTTCAGACAGACAGGTACCAAATCTCCATTAGCAAGAGATGACATAAGATGATTAGTAATAGAAGAGTTTCGGCTTCAGACAGACAGGTACCAAATCTCCATTAGCAAGAGATGAGAGCAGATGATTAGTAATAGAAGAGTTTCGGCTTCAGACAGACAGGTACCAAATCTCCATTAGCAAGAGATGAGAGCAGATGATTAGTAATAGAAGAGTTTCGGCTTCAGACAGACAGGTACCAAATCTCCATTAGCAAGAGATGACATAAGATGATTAGTAATAGAAGAGTTTCGGCTTCAGACAGACAGGTACCAAATCTCCATTAGCAAGAGATGACATAAGATGATTAGTAATAGAAGAGTTTCGGCTTCAGACAGACAGGTACCAAATCTCCATTAGCAAGAGATGACATAAGATGATTAGTAATAGAAGAGTTTCGGCTTCAGACAGACAGGTACCAAATCTCCATTAGCAAGAGATGAGAGCAGATGATTAGTAATAGAAGAGTTTCGGCTTCAGACAGACAGGTACCAAATCTCCATTAGCAAGAGATGACATAAGATGATTAGTAATAGAAGAGTTTCGGCTTCAGACAGACAGGTACCAAATCTCCATTAGCAAGAGATGACATAAGATGATTAGTAATAGAAGAGTTTCGGCTTCAGACAGACAGGTACCAAATCTCCATTAGCAAGAGATGAGAGCAGATGATTAGTAATAGAAGAGTTTCGGCTTCAGACAGACAGGTACCAAATCTCCATTAGCAAGAGATGACATAAGATGATTAGTAATAGAAGAGTTTCGGCTTCAGACAGACAGGTACCAAATCTCCATTAGCAAGAGATGACATAAGATGATTAGTAATAGAAGAGTTTCGGCTTCAGACAGACAGGTACCAAATCTCCATTAGCAAGAGATGACATAAGATGATTAGTAATAGAAGAGTTTCGGCTTCAGACAGACAGGTACCAAATCTCCATTAGCAAGAGATGACATAAGATGATTAGTAATAGAAGAGTTTCGGCTTCAGACAGACAGGTACCAAATCTCCATTAGCAAGAGATGACATAAGATGATTAGTAATAGAAGAGTTTCGGCTTCAGACAGACAGGTACCAAATCTCCATTAGCAAGAGATGACATAAGATGATTAGTAATAGAAGAGTTTCGGCTTCAGACAGACAGGTACCAAATCTCCATTAGCAAGAGATGACATAAGATGATTAGTAATAGAAGAGTTTCGGCTTCAGACAGACAGGTACCAAATCTCCATTAGCAAGAGATGAGAGCAGATGATTAGTAATAGAAGAGTTTCGGCTTCAGACAGACAGGTACCAAATCTCCATTAGCAAGAGATGACATAAGATGATTAGTAATAGAAGAGTTTCGGCTTCAGACAGACAGGTACCAAATCTCCATTAGCAAGAGATGACATAAGATGATTAGTAATAGAAGAGTTTCGGCTTCAGACAGACAGGTACCAAATCTCCATTAGCAAGAGATGAGAGCAGATGATTAGTAATAGAAGAGTTTCGGCTTCAGACAGACAGGTACCAAATCTCCATTAGCAAGAGATGACATAAGATGATTAGTAATAGAAGAGTTTCGGCTTCAGACAGACAGGTACCAAATCTCCATTAGCAAGAGATGACATAAGATGATTAGTAATAGAAGAGTTTCGGCTTCAGACAGACAGGTACCAAATCTCCATTAGCAAGAGATGACATAAGATGATTAGTAATAGAAGAGTTTCGGCTTCAGACAGACAGGTACCAAATCTCCATTAGCAAGAGATGACATAAGATGATTAGTAATAGAAGAGTTTCGGCTTCAGACAGACAGGTACCAAATCTCCATTAGCAAGAGATGACATAAGATGATTAGTAATAGAAGAGTTTCGGCTTCAGACAGACAGGTACCAAATCTCCATTAGCAAGAGATGACATAAGATGATTAGTAATAGAAGAGTTTCGGCTTCAGACAGACAGGTACCAAATCTCCATTAGCAAGAGATGACATAAGATGATTAGTAATAGAAGAGTTTCGGCTTCAGACAGACAGGTACCAAATCTCCATTAGCAAGAGATGAGAGCAGATGATTAGTAATAGAAGAGTTTCGGCTTCAGACAGACAGGTACCAAATCTCCATTAGTAATAGATAATGATAACTCTTAATAGCTACTACGAGAAAAGAAAGAGAAAAAGAGAGAGGGAGAAATGGGTTTACAAAAGTAGACTTATAAAATGTAAGTTAAGATGTATAATATAATTATGAATGTGCTTTTGGCATTTAGGTGTAATTTTGACGGAATATGAGTTAAGAGTTGAATTTGAAAATACACCTTTTTTATTTGTTGTTTAGAGAATAAATGTCCGAAAACAAAAACCAATGTTGACAGCGATTTAAAAATGGAAGAGAAACAATGTTGACGGGTGTTATTAGCGATTTAAAAATGGAAGAGAGCAAAGATTGTCATCGAGTTGCGAAAACGTATTGCTTTAGCTCCCCTGGAAGGAGCATTGGGGCACCCACGCTACACAAAGAAATGTTTATTTACCTCCTCTCCAGGAGGTTAGGCACAAGGCCAGTTTTATCTTACTCCCACAAGTAAGATGTGACCCAAGGTCTGGTCGGAAAAGTGGGGCTTGAAAAGCCAGCGCCCGAGAAGGTGAGCACTCTGGCCATTAAAAATTGCCTGGGCAGCCCCGTCGGCATTCCCCGGTAGGGGCGCCTCAGGCAGTAAGCAATAAACTTACTTCTCCCCAAAGAGAGGAGTCAAAGCCTGGGAGGGTGGACCTCCTAGAACTGCACAGGACAAACCCACAGACCGGCGGAATCAAGCCCCGAAGGACACGACGTCACCGGTCTATAGGGTGCAGTATCCATCGGAACAGATACTACACTTTCTTCCAACAATAAAAGTAGACAATGAAAGCACCTTTTTGTGTTTTCGAATCTTCATTTGTGAAAAGACAGCGAAAGGAGACGTTTCGAGAAATGCTAGCAGAATTCCCCAATGGAAGAAAGACTAGTAAGTGTTTCTTTATAGTCTTATGTAATGTGGCATCTTCACCGAAGATATTGGCAACATGACACATAATTATAAGAAGCAACGTCACGCCTAACCATTTGAGAAACTTTACAGACTTTTTAATGTAGCTGCCGCAAAGTACCTTAGGGGCGAACATGTTACGAAGTACTTTAGGGCCCTAATTCGTTACAGTATCACGTAATTAAATCGCAGATTCAAAAATCCTGTATTTGGATTTACAAACTTTCACGTAATGTTCGACTTTAGCACATGACTTGCACATAGATTCCTTGGTGGGGGAGTGTATCCGGGGGTATTTCAATACCATAAATGATACATTTAGCTTTTAATGCGGATCCGGTGGTTTTGTCAGGATGGTATTATTAGGAACAAGCTGTCCCGACTCGATGTTACCCAAGAATATAATTTTTGATTTGCATTGCATGTGAAAATTGAGTAACTGGATTTATTTAAAATCTTCCTAGTGTCTTCGGACACGGGAAATTTAAATCGCACAATTTCTTTTGAATTTACTATTTTTAACTCGTATCTTCATAATAAACCAGCGAGACACGTGCACAGACGTTCCTCGGAAAAAATGAAGACTTTCCTGCTCCCACCTATAAACCCCATAATAGGTATTTTTATTCGATGTTATAACTATCTATAAGCATTTATTTATTTATGTGCTTTCGTAATTAAATAAATAATAATGAACATTTAAACGTTCGTATTATTTCATAACTAAGAAAGAACAATCTCACAGCAACGTACTTATGTAGAGTCAATGATGTTTTGTGTATTTACTTTTTAAGGGGGTTTGTAAATAATAGAGTATGTACACAAACACTGGAAGAAAGGTACTATTTTATAGAAATAAAGGTATGTGTAAAAAGTAATGTTTGTAAGTATTATTTTTAAGAAGATCATTGGTTGAAGTATAAGCGAATATTTGGGGCAGAAACTGGCTCAGGATTTGAATAATAAGTAAAATATGAATCAAATGTAAATTCAAATGAAAAAATAAATAGAAATTGAATTGATAAATAAAAATGAACATTGAAACGTTCGTATTATTTTAAAACTAAAAAATTGAACCTCCTCACATCAACGCATCTTTCTATAGGTAAATAACCCGTGTGCTAGGTTATTTTGACGCGTCGATTATGCTAGACCCAGTTTCTGTGGAAACAGACTTGTAAGAACTGGCATTTGATCGTGTGGCGCGGTGCGAGGGAAACGCTGGCATGAAAAACACAAAACAGCTACTTAGATGAATATGCATCCTTCTTCTTTTGAACGCTGTTATAGGAGTGTCTAAAAGTTTCTAATTTGTTTGAAAAATTGAAATATATTTTACTGTTAGCTGTTATAATTAATCTACTAGTTTGTTCGCCATTAGCAAACAATAGACGCGACAGTATGCAAACCAAAGATTGAAAACCTCATGCGTAAAAAACGACAATAGAAAATAGTACTTACTGTTTATCTGATGATAAATTCTTGTACTCAGTGGCGTAGCTAGACCTTTTGCCGCCCGGGGCGGTAGTAAAATTTGCCGCCCCGCCCCCCCCCCCCCCGGCATTTGGGTGCCCGGAAAATTCGTCCATGGATAATTCGTCCATGGAAAATTTTTTGCTAGGTAGGAAAACTGGTCCATTATTATTATTAAGTTAACATTATTCTTAATTTTCATACCTTGCGAAAATTAGTTCTACGGTATCTAATTTTCCTAAATTCAATTAAATTAAAATTAAAATATGAAAACTGATTTTTAATATTTTTTATTCATTTGAGATTTTATCTGTTTTCCTTTTGTTTTAAGTAGATGGTGGGGGTTGCCCGGGGTGATTTTGTCCGATCCCCCAGCTAGCAATTGTAAAGTTTACAAGGAGTTATAAAAAGTATGCTACAAAAACAAACGTTTGGACAGTAATAAAATTAATGAATTCAAACTTTCGCATCTAATGTTATTTCCTCTTTGATGTCGGTGTATATACACCCAAATATCCAACTTTCTTTTCGCACCTATTCGATAAAAATTTATATGAAAGCTTGTGTACATGCAGCTTCAGTAGCGGTTCACTCTGTTACATTTTTTGGCACACTGGACCGGTTATTCTCGTTCTTTTCTGCATCTACACATCGCTGGGACATCTTGATTCAGTTGACCGGTCTAAGTATCAAACAGACTGTGGATACTAGATGGAGTAGTCGAGCAGATGCTCTTAATAATAACATTATGAAGACAAAGAAAAGAAAACTACATCGGACTATTCTCTCCTTGATACATCCATGTTATTTGGCGAAAATTCGGACTTTAACAACAACGACAAAAAAGTAAATAAAAATGATTTTATCATTTCATAACATTTTCAGATTTTCAAATGTTCTCATTTAAATTTATTATTATATAAAATTATAGTATAAAATTTCATATTTTTTGTTAACTTTTGTTTTTTTAAATTTTTTTCTCTACTTTCTATTTTTACCCTCTCAAAATGCCGCTCCCTCAGGTGTGCCGCCCGGGGCGGCCCGCCCCCCTCGCCCCCCTCTAGCTACGCCAGTGCTTGTACTTAGCCAGTTTAAAGCGCTCGTGATGTCTGGCGTCCATTTGCATAATGTTCACTTACAAATGTTATTACAAATGTTGTTAAAATGTTGTTTACGACAACATTTGTAACAACGTTCACTGAAGAGCCCGTTTAAGCATATGAAAAGCTAAAACGATTCAGGTGGACTTAAGAATCAGTAGATGTTTACGCCAATACAATCACAAGATTGGCTAGACTAGCAGGAGACCTAGAAAGAGGGCTGTATCAGACAGCCAAACTTGCTTTCATTACGAAATTCATTTCAGACGAGGTATATGTTGCACTGCAACAGTTACCTCACGTAGAGAGAATGCATGTCAGTAAACTGATATTAACTGCACAGCTCTGAGTCAACAAAACGAATTTGAGAGACTGGGACTGTAATGTATCAAGTTTCAGCCATTGGGTGAAGTTTTTGATTGGCCCAGAGGGCGCTTTTGTTGTAATTGTTGTTGTTGCACTTTCTACGGGTGTGTCCTGTCTTGTGAAATCTGTAACATTCACTATTTTTAATTCCAGAGACTAAGCGGTCCCGTATGTATTCACCAATCCTCTCTTCAAATTTGCAGTGTTCGGACATTTTCTTAATGCGGCCGCGAGTACCCAAAGCACTTCACTTAAAAATAACGGAATCATCAAGCATTCAGTGCTTTAGATTTTGAAGACCGCACTTATTTAAAGATTGTACAGAGTCACCTAGAGCCAGTGTAATGTGCTACGATTGTGGAAAATTTGGAGACATTGCAAAGTATAGTCCTCAGGCTCAGAAAAAACGAGCAAATGGGGAGCTTCTTTGCCAGTAGCTACACCGGCAACAGAATGTAGGCAAAATACTGGCATTTTCCTATGATAGAATTAGCAATGAATGATACAGCTATTACGGCACTTACCGATACCAGACGTACCACCACTTTACTCAATTCCAAACTTGTGAGTGGGTATAGAAAGCAGTTGATGGAAGGGACGTAAAATGTAAAGGATCCCGGCAAGGGTAAACAAAAGTATGTGGAGTACGAATAAAAGTCGAAGCGATTATAATGGGTCACATCATTGACGGGATCGACGTCATAATTTGAATGCATGTAATTAATGGTCTGGGGGGGGTGCCTTAGCTGCCCACGAGTCGAACGAGGATAACAACTTTGAAGCAGATTTTGATGGAGAGAAATGGGCAGTAGGATGAAAATAGCTGGAATAGTGTTACAGAACAATGTAAAGTATTACAACATTTCAGTGAGGAGTGAGAAAAATTTACAGTTTGAGAATGGGGGTGGAAAGATGGATAGTGGACGACATTCTCTTATCATAGAAGGGTGAATGAATATGTGTGTTACCGGTGCTGGCAGTGTTCCAGGCCACAAAAGATAAAGTCAGGCCAGTGTTAGACTTTCGGGAATTGAACTGTAGTATAGCGTGTCATACGGAGAGCGACATAATAGATGTGTGTGTGTGTGTGTGTGTGTGTTTGTGTGTGTGTGTGTGTGTGTGTGTGTGTGTGTGTGTGTGTGTGTGTGTGTGTGTGTGTGTGTGTGTGTGTGTGTGTGTGTGTGTGTGACGAAAAGATGATAAAGTGGAGGCGGTTGGCAAGACGAACTGCGATTGTGGTCTACTTGCAGCTACACGTGGTAAAGGAACTATGACAGAATTTTCTGCCTGGACTTAATGTTACACCTTGGATTGTTGCAACTGTTCTAAAAACTGTATTAATGAAAATAAATAAGACGAAAGAGAACACTGATTCGTTCATTGATGACATAATTGTAGATGTGACAAAGGTATCGTCAGAGGAAGTTGTGGAATATCTTAAGGAATTTGGGCTGAGAGTAAAACCGTCAGAATCTATGGACGGAGGAGCAGCATTGGTCCTAAAGCTGATGAAAGGAAAGATAGGTGAGCTGATGTTCAGAAGGGGCAACGAGACCCCGGAGATGACCGGAGAAATGAGTAGATGACAGTTGTTCTCTATCTGCGGCAAATTGTTGGCGCACTGTCCAGTTTCTCTATGGCTGCGACTGGCGTGCAGTTATGCGAAATAAAAGAGCAAGTGGAGTACACTGTAAAAGTAATACAGGAAATTCTAGCTGATGTAGAAAAAGAGGACTGTATCAGCCATCACGCGGGTCCGGAGGGAAAGAAAGTGAGGGTTGCATTATGCAAATCAGGTGCGGCAAAGAAGGCTAAATAAAAGGCGGTGTTTTTTGGGTCGGGGGCAGTTGTGGAGATAACGTCTTGAAGTTTGCATGCGTTTGGATAATACGGTTAAAAGAAGGATAAACGTGTTGCCCGTAAGAAAAAGGAACACAAGTCATTGTTACAAGCTATTTCAGCGTTTGGTTGATATGTACTCTGATGATTGGTTGCACCTCGTTTACATCTTGTCTGGGGAGCAGAGCGGCGCTGACATCTTGTCCCCTGACTCGTTTCCCGAACAGCTTGAGGCCATATGTCCGATCCCGCCACACTGGAAGCACCATATGCGTCCCAGTCTTCTATCCATGCAATTCCTTGTAATGTGACCACTTCGCCCACAAGGGAAACAATTTACATTGGCATGCGAGTCTGTTCTCTGTGAATTTTTAAGCACTCTCTGGACCGACTGCGTGGCCATTACGACATGCTCATCAAGTCATTGTTACAAGGACTCTGTTACTGAAACTTGGGACATACCTGAAACAAAAATAGGAGTGGTGTGGTGCGATGCCAGCAGTGGCGGTTTAGCGACGGAAGATGCAGCATGAGTGAGGAAAAAGAATGACTATAATCAGATTAACAAATTAGATGATGTTATGAAAGGTACACACTAAGCTATCAAATTGGGATTGAAGAGATCGAAATAAAGATAAGTTGGGTGAACTCTACGTTGGAGGAGAGTGGAAGAATACGGAAAAGGGGGCTGGAGAAATGATTGTAAAGCGGAGATTAGGAATAATTGGAGAGTTGATATCCGAATATGGACTGCGAATAAAGGCAGTGTCTGTGCCTTCGGAGAGAAACAAAAATAATATGATAAAACGAATACAAAAACAGTGGTTAGCTGAGAAGGAAGAGGTCCCGGTATACTGTTAAGGAACCTTGTGTAGTCTAATCGTGAGAAATACAAAAACAAAAAGTTTCAAAGACAATCTAACAAATTTCAAGCACCAGCACCGCCTCTTTTCTCTGCTCTTCTCTCTGCTCTCTGAAAATTAACTTCCCGCCATCGATTTTAGTCCTTCAGCTGATCCCCACATATGCTAATTAGGTGCAACTACAAAAGTCTACATCTGCGAAAGTCTGAAGTAATTCGTGTGTCAGACAAGAAAGGTTCTATGATAAAACAGATTCTCAAGGCTATATTTTCCAGAAATTGCATACCAACAATGCACTTGAGTTTTTTATGAAGATCTTAGTTTATAGTTGGAAAGATAGAGTTAAAACAATATAAGACTCCACCATATCACCCTCAAACGAATGGGTTAGTAGAAAGGATTGTGCAGATCGTCTAACTGGGACAAAAAAAATGTTCTCAGCAAATAAAAAAACAGAAGTTATTCTGTTTTTAAGCTATCGCATAATACCACACTCTGGAAGACATAATTATGTCCTATTCCACAAGTAAAAAAATGTGGTACAAAAAAGAACAAAGAATAAAATCCAGAAAAGTAGAATTTATCACGCAAAAAGGCCACAACACAGCTATATTAAATAGAGAAAAAGGGTACAGTGTATTATCCCATGCAGATCAAATAAGGCTCCAAGGCGAATATGAAGACAAAAATGATGAAGAAATCTCTATTATTCCTTCCAGTACTGAATTGTTCGAACAGCTTTTACAGAATGAAACGTCAGAAAACGAAATAATGCATGATTAAGCGGGCCAGAATAGGTTTGAAAATTCGGATGAGGATCAAATAGTGCAAGAAAATGACTCTGGCTACTCTGGTAGAGTGAAATAGATTTAGATTTCCCAGAGAAAGAAATACGGGAGAAAGAGAGAGAGAGATGGAGAGTAAAGTAATCCCGAAAATGGAACATCAGAAGTACAAGACCTCGTAGTGGCATAAAACCTTTACGTTTCATGGAGATGTAGTGATACTGGTCATTCAGTATGATTAATTAGCATAAGAGTAGGAAAGAACCTATATAATTCTCTCTATGAAGAGTGTTTGAAGAAGCTTGACTAGACACTGACGAGTCTAACCTTTCACTTCACAGCATGAACTATGATGTGAAAGTTTGAACAGGATACTGCTTGTATTTTCATTTCCACAATAATCCAAAAGTCCTGAAATATAATGACTGAACGGCCAAACCGACACACCCTTGAATAAACATCTGCTATCGCAACAAACTCTCTGGCAACAAATGACGTGAATACTAGATAGAGACTTTCATAGTTAACTGACGAAAAGGCGAATTATCCACCTTATATAGAGAACGAAATGACAAATCATGTGTAACCTGGATGTCGACAGTTTGAGCCAGCTTCACTGCATCTCACGTTTTAATATTTAAAACTACAGTATGTTACACCTTTTAGAGTTCAAGGCTTGTATGTACAGTAGAGCGGTTCTTTGCGGTTTACTTAGTGGGGATCGACATTACAGGAACACATGTTCATGTCACATGAGAATTAAGAAATATGATATATTTTACTAGTGTTGGGACGAATAATGTAAATCGGAATCGGGAATCGGAAAAATCTTAATTTTGGGGGGTATCGGAATCGGTATCGGAATCGGTATCGGAATCGGAAATATTTTAGCCTAATTTACGATTTCAAAAACGATTTTTTAATTTATTTATTTGCTTGTTTTTTTGGTTAAAACTTAATTTTTTTATTGCTGGCACAAATGAAGAATATAGATGAAAATCTCACAATGAGTTTATAAATACCTTGGATACGATACATAAATGGAAAACATTAAGACGTTTGGCAAATTAAAAAGAAAATCATATCTACATGTAAAAGTAGATGAGGACTCTCCGCTAAATTCCCCCTCCTAAAAAAAATGAAATTCTACTATTTTTAGGCGAAAATCGAAATCGGTAATTGTATCGGAATCAGGAATATATTTAAAAAATCTATTTAAAATTGTATCGGAATAAGGAAAAATATTGAAATCGTCCCATCACTAACTTTACTAACGTCACAGAGTTAGGAAGGACAAACCAAATTACTGGTGGGGTGTCATTATAAGAAATATCTAGAGAGAACATTTTGAGAAACGGTATTCAGAAACCCATGAAATAAAGAATTATAAAACCTCACGTTAATTTGTGTTGTGTATTACATGATGAGAGAAATTGGATTGGCTTCAACAATAATGTGTTGAAGAAATAGTAGCGATGCGACCATGTCTGTTCCTGTGAATGGTGAAATGAAGCTGACCAGAAAATGCAGCATACCGTTATATAAATCATATCATTATTTAATTACAAAATGGTCAAAGGGGAACAACTCTCAAATTCAAAGTGACAACGCTACTTCTCTTCTCACCTAACAAACAGTCAGATTTTGTTATATATATATATATATATATATATATATATATATATATATATATAGTCCACGTGTGTGTGCATGTGTGTGTAGCGTCAACGCTACACGCTTCTGTTGGTGTTTTAGGCTTGTTGAATTAAGGGTAATAAGTTGTTCAGTCTACCTGGCCTGTAGTAGGGTAGATCTTTGAGAAATGTTAATAATATGAAACAATAATGTGTCTGTGCACCGTGTGCGCATTATTGCAAAAAATCGTAAAAATGCATATCTCAGTGAGAAATGATCACCTGAGGTTGATGAGTCGTTGATGAGTCGTTGGAAATAGAATTAAATAACTGACGGAAGTCATTTTCAATTAGATTTAAATTCCGGGGTTGTGGGGTTGAATTACCTTATTTGGACATATTGGGAAAAATCCGTTTTTCGACAATAACTCGGCTAAAAACTATCATCTGAGAGTGGTTGAGAGTTCATTGGAAGCGGAATTTGATGATTATGCTGACAAAAGAAAAATATATGCAAAGCTCAAATTCCGAAGACCTGGGGCCAGGTGACATTATTTGTGCATGTTAGGCTAAATCACCGTTTCCATCGTAATTCAGTCAAAAATATCGTCTGACAGTGGTTGAATGTTTGTTGCGAGTAGAAATTTAATGATTGAAAAAATTTGTAAAGAATAAGTAGCTTAAATACGAGGAAAATAAAAATGATCTGACCACACATAGAAGGATACACCCTCCCCCGTCTTATTCTTACTTATGAGAGGGAAACCCATCTTAAATTTTATGTTATCTCTTGGAGGTGACGTGTAAATTTAATCCAACTATATATATATGGAAATAATTTTTCTTGATACCTGCGGGGGCTCTGAAATACCTGACTAGTACACGGGCGCAGCATAATCCCTCTCGGTGTGATGGACCCGTAACCTTGTAAGGTCATCCATCTAGGAGAAATAAAAACTCTTATATAAAAACTGTGCTACTGACTACTTGGCATCAAACCGTTTAGGAGGGAGGCCTCCTTAGTCTAGACCGACAACCTTCCGAGAGCTGGTGTCTCGAACAAAATATCCGGTTGCAAACCTAACATTGCTTAAGAGGTAGATGGGCTCTGCCTATCGCCCGGCCCTTGCACTCCTTCTTTGTCTATTAGCTAATCGCAGACGTACTAGCGCAAGGACACCTCAAAGATACCCAGTGCTTGGCCTTGTTTCCTGACTAAGACAATGAGTGCCGTCTCTCTTTCTCTCTATTCCGGCAACTTGGGAAACACTTTTGTCAATAAGTCTCACATAACTAGTCTGGGTCGTTCTTGTTCCGACAAGTTATGAGTACAGGTTAGACAGCTTGTCTAGCTGCTGTTTTCGACTGATAGTGCAGAAGGTAGTGCTAAGAGCGGCTGCTCAATCAATAGTTGTATAATATCGTGGGTAAATGTATGTGTCATGTTGCTCATGGAAAGCGACCGTACATTTATCCCCGATGGGCTTTCCCGGGGACACAACCCCTATGGATCAAGTTTCGACTAATGGTCTGGTTGTGTGAGCTTATTGGAACATAACAAGCACCCACTTTACACTTCCCACTCTATCTAAAACCAAAATAACAATAAAATTCTCTTGACTACAGAACATAGGCTTGGATCAGATGATCAAGCCTACATATGCTTTAGATTAACCTTACAGGACAGCGTTAGTTACTTATATTTCTCATACCCAGGACTGCACCCTACTAAACTTTGTCTCTGAAAGCATATATACAGCACTCACACTTTACTCGAGTGCCCAAATATATATATTTGGGGACTTTAATGCACATCATAGTGACTGGCTTGGATTCTCCAGCTATACAGACGCAGTCATCCTCGGTGGACTTTCCTGAAGCCACACCCCCATGGATCAAGTCTCGATTAGTGGTCTAGTTGTGTGAGCTTATTAGCACCAAACAAGCATCCACTTTGCCCTCCCAACTCTATCTAAAATTAAAATGACAATACAAAGTAAAAGAAAACACTAAAACCGGACACAAAGCAAAAAACATCTTCGCCTCCGCCCTTGAGGCTAGCATTCACAAATATCTGGGGACTTAGAACCAACATCAATGACGTAGAAATCTTTCTCCTAGTAAACTCCCCGGATATCCTAGCATTAAGTGAAACAAACCTACAATCCTCAATATCATCACACCATTGTGTACGTGACTGAATACCTCCCACTCAACCGTAAATACTCTGAAAAACATATGCATGGGTTTATGTTCGGATCACCCTCCCCTTGACTAGAGCACATAGGCTAGAATCAGAGGATCAATCCTACATGTGCTTTAGATTAACCTTACAGCACAGCGTTAGTTACTTATATTTCCTATGCCATTCTCCTTCGACCCAATACTGTACCTGCTTAACTCTGTCTCTCACTACATCGTGACTGGCTTGGATTCTCCAACTATATAGACGCAGTTGGTAGCTCTGCATATAGTTTCTCCATAGCGCACTCCCTCTCACAAACTGTGACTGATCGTGTGGATCAGCAAGCCTCACGTATCGATCTGTTCTTGACCCCACTGCCCGAGGCTTGTGTGACGAATGCACATAGCCCGCTTGGGAACGCTGATCACCTTGTAGTAATGAGTGATATCACCCTAAAATCTCGTCCTATAGCTGATGAGCCGTTGCTCAAAACGACGAGATATTACTAGCGAACTGATTGGAAATGTATCAGAGATCACATCAGCGACGCTCCATGGAGTGAAACTTTTTCTCTCTCTGCTGATCAGTGCGCAAATAGGTTAACCGAATGGGTCAAAGCAAGCATTGAAGCACATGTTCTGATGCGACAATTTTACAGCAAGCCCCACTCTTCACAATTGTTCACCTTGAACTGTGCAGCTGTTATTGCTCAGAAGCAGAAAGCATTCCGACAATTCGGCCGCCATAAGTCAACTACAAATAGATAGAAACTTATAGCGGCAAAACATCATTGTAAGACTGTAATAGATGAAGCAAAGAGAAAGTATACATAGATGACCAGAAAACGCATTCAATCACAGAAACTAAGGTACTCGTGATTTCTAGAATATATTGTGATTAATAATGGGCAATCAGCAATTCCTCCGCTATCCAACTACAATTATGTCGTTTTCACGGCAACTGATAATGCTGAAATACTTGTCCAGTATTTCGTCTTAAACTCCACTTTGTGCTCCACAAACCACTCCCTCCCAAATTTGCCATTGCGAACTGAACCCACACTTGATGACTTAACCATCACCTTTATTGTTCCTGATTTTGATAAGCGACTTCTCTGATAACATTGTGTCTGAGATGGGTATATTTTATGACGACACCACGCTCTACTCTCGTCATGTGAGTAAAACTGACGCGCACATATCCGAGGAAATAGCTGAATACTTAGAAAGTGACCTCCAGTCTGTAGTGGAATGGGGTCATAAATGGATGGTAACATTTAATACTGCTAAGACAAATCTCCTTTCCTTCAACAACTACAAGAAACCTCTTCAACTATCGATTGCCATGGCAAATAACACCCTACCTGAGATTCCAACGTCCAAACTCCTCGGCCTAACATTCACAGGTAACATGAATTGGAACCAATACATAGAAGACATTGCCAAGGCTGCTGCAAAGAAAGTGGGCTCCCTCTACCGTGCTATAAAACTTCTCACACCTGATAGTATTCTATATCTCTACAAAGCCACCATCTGCTTATGAATGGTGTATTGTTGTCACATCTGGGCTGGTTAACCATCCACTAGTTTCTCCCTTTTAGACAAGTTCCAAAAATAAGAGTCTAATCTAATAGGTCCATTACTATCCACAAAGATCTTGCCCCTGTCCCATCGCCGCAATGTTGCATCCTTGTGCTTGTTTTACAAGTACTTCATAATAAAATATGCTCCGATGAACTTGCTTCTCTGGTGGCCCCCTCGACGTAAATACACCCGACCAACCCGACAATCAGCTAAATCCCATCCATTCACCGTGGAGTTCCCCAGATGCCGGAGAGCATTTTAGTCCAATAGCTTCTTTCCAATAGCTTCTTTCCTTGAGCTGCCGGCCTTTGGAACTTCCTCCCTGCTTCCTGTTCCCCCGACTGTACCGACATGCAGAAATTTAAAACTAATTTGAACAAGCATCTCGCTACACAGCTCCCAACTTAGGATGACCCCCCCCAAAAAAAACTTATACCCTAATTCTCAGTAACACCTTACGTCTACAGTGGCAACTTGCCTTGCTTGGGGTGAACTAAGTTAAAAAAAAAAATTAATTAAAAAAAAACATGCATTGGAGTGATAAACATTTAAAAAAGAATCGTTTATTTACCATAAAGGTAACAACGCGTGAAGGATAGATGAGGAAAGGCTTGAATGAGGAAGCTTGAACATGGACGACAGGAAGGATGTTTCTGGACCCCGGGCAGCAGGAATGTAGAAAAAATCCAATTCTGAGTCAATACCCTGAAAGGGGCCGAGACAGCAGTCGGGGGTGGGTTGCAAAAAGGAATTGCTTCCTTAGCGACCCAACCAATAGGTCTGGTAACAATATGTAATGGGGCAGAGAACGGATTTATCTGCAGGAGCAACGGTCCAGCGTCTGTTCTATAGTGAGTCGAATAGTGTACTAATTCTGGTCACCATCAAGCTCTGGAACACAATAACACGCTAACACTCCACACTCCCGGTGAGAGGTAGAACCTCAATTTATAGGCTTGTAACAACCTGCCACCCCCATTCTTTACATACATAAATATCACCTATTTATCTCTGCTCATGTTGGTCTTATCTCCACCCCACCTGAAGGCCGGCACCCGCAATCAGTACGTATCACTTTCTTTTTTTCCACAGGAAGAATGTTTTCAGAACCTGGACAGCAGAAAAGGCTGTGTCGACACGAACAGGAACCTGGACAGCTTGGGTTGGTGTTACACGGAGATTTGTGTAAACGTCACTGAGGTGTGATGAGGTGCCTCAGCTAGGTCTGGTCTGTGTGGTCATGACCAAGGGCTGAATCTGTTTGAGTGAGCTGTGGGCCGTCAGAGAGTACTACAGAATGCTGGGTAGCTGCTGGAGTCTGCCGGGGGCTGTTGTAGGGTGCTGGGGTAGCTACTGGTGAGTGGTGCATGGTACTGGAGTCTGCTGCAGGTGTTGGGCTGCTGGAGACTGGAAGAGACAAGTTGGAAATCAGGTGAATTAAGCAGGTAGTTGTAAGAAAGTGTGAGAAAGTTCATCGTAATTAGTTTGATTTAGTTAGACCTGAAAAGGGCTGTCTGATTGCTGAGAGAATCGGGGGCTGCTGGTGAGAGTTGTGCTGCTGCAGAGGGATAGACTGCTGCAGGATGCTTGAGTCTGCTGGGGACTACTGGAGACTAGAAGAGGCAGGCTGGAGTCAGGTGGATTGATTACGTAGTAGCAAAGTGTGAGAAAGTTAATCGCAAGTAGTTTGATTTAGTCTTGAAAAAGACTGTTTTGCTGCTGCAGTGCTCTTCGGCTTTCTGGCTCGACGACTGGTTCATCCAGTCGGAGAAGGGAGTCGCCTGACCCCCGGCTTAGGTGGGGTTATTCACCTCCCCGGGAGGTTAGGCACAAGGCCAGTTTTATCTTACTCCAACAAGGTAAGATGTGACCCAAGGTCGGGTCGGGAAAGTGGGACTTGAAAAGCCAGAACCCGAGAAGGTGAGCACTCTGGCCTACAAAACATGCCTGGGCAGCCCCGTCGGCATTCCCGTTAGGGGCACCTCAGGCAGTACGCTATAAACTTACTCCACCCCAAAGAGGGGATGCAAAGCCTGGGAGGGTGGATCTCTTAGAAATGCACAGGACAACCCCACAGACCGGCGGAATCAAGACCCGAAGGGCCAAGACGATACCGGCCTATAGGGTGTAGTATCCGTCGGAACAGATACTACACTTTGATCTTTATTTACTCCTCGCGGAGTTAGGCACAAGGCCAGTTTTATCTTACTCCCACAAGTAAGATGTGACCCAAGATCGGGTCGAGCAAGTGGGGTTAAAAGCCAGCGCTCGAGAGGTGAGCACTCTGGCCATTTAAAAATTGCCTGGGCAGCCCCGTCGGCATTCCCCGGTAGGGGCGCCTCAGACAGTAAGCAATAAACTTACTCCTCCCCAAAGAGGGGAGGCGAAGCCTGGGAGGGTGGCCCTCCTAGAACTGCACAGGACAGGCGTGCAGTATCCATCGGAACAGATACTACACTTTGATCCTATATTTACTCCTCAAGGGAGTTAGGCACAAGGCCAGTTTTATCTTACTCCCACAGGTAAGATGTGACCCAGGATCGGGGTCGAGCAAGTGGGGTTAAAAGCCAGCGCTCGATTTATTTACCTCCCCAGGAGGTTAGGCACAAGGCCAGGTTTATCTTACTCCCACAAGTAAGATGTGACCCAAGCTCGGGTCGGAAAGTGGGGTTTGAAAAGCCAGCGCCCGAGAAGTTATTTAGGCCGGTGAATTCCCTCGGACAACCTCCATCTTTATCTACAGATGGAGATTTTACAAACCTTGAGAACTCACCAGACCTTAGGCATAGCGCCCGGGATGTAGGGGGAGGGGGGTCGGGGATAAGTGAGACAAGCATTTAACATTTTTTATTTTCAAAAAATACAACAATAAACAGAAAATAAAAACTTTTTCTTACTCTTAACCAGATTCTTGCACCAAAATACCGCATTCACTCTGTGGATGGATCCCTACTTAACATATCCCAAGAACTGCACAGGACAGGCGTGCAGTATCCATCGGAACAGATACTACACTTTGATCCTATATTTACTCCTCAAGGGAGTTAGGCACAAGGCCAGTTTTATCTTACTCCCACAGGTAAGATGTGACCCAGGATCGGGGTCGAGCAAGTGGGGTTAAAAGCCAGCGCTCGAGAGGTGAGCACTAACCCTGGTGAATACATTTAGAACGAGAGTCATTACAGCCGCTGGCTTGTTAAACAAACAAATGATTAAAAATAATTTTTGGCGGAATTAATCGTGATCAAATATAGTTGTAAAGTTACTTGACCATGTTTATTTTAACCTCGGCTTGTTCTAAAAATCAGATGTTTATTTTTCCAGTCTAAAAAATAGGGAATACATGCGAAATCTGCGTTAGTGCAATGTTCTAGAACCTTCTACTAGAAAAAAACAATAACAAAACAAAACAGTAGGAGCCGGTAATTTTCCACGTCATAGCCATGAAAGAGTTAAATCGGGTGGATGCCCCTCCTGCTTTTTTGCTAAACAGTTGCTGCTGCTTTTATAGCCAAGATGGCGTCTGAAAAAAAGGTAAACAAAGGAGCGGTGTACAGGCCGCGACATAACTATATCAATTTCTTTCCTTCTTGATAATTGCACAAAATGATGATGTCATCCATCAAACCAGTGAGAGGAAGAGATAGGGGGAGATCTCTTATTACTTTATCTAGATTACCGTTATCTGTCTTTAGCCCTGGGGGTCTGGTATGCTACTAAAACTCTGTCGATATTGTTTGTTCCCATGTCTGTTCGTTTGTTTGTTATCTTGTTCGTTTGTTTAAATGCACACTGGATGGCGTCACAAAGGAATGGCATTATATTGTGGTGAACACCACAAAAAGGTACTCTCGCTTTCTCTCTTTCTTTCTTTGTTTGACCCGGGTTTGTCGCTAAAGGGAGAAACTCGTGAAATCTCGCAGAATCACGTTGGCCGAGGAAATCCGGCCAATGGCAAACCAGCGGATCGGCTTGACCACGCGTGATTTGAAATCTATAAGAAGGTACGCTTCCCTTCCGGGTGGCACTTTTACCCCCCGGCACACCCCGGCACCCCCCGGCACACCCCGGCACACCCCGGCACACCCCGGCACACCCCCGCCGCCAGCATTTTGGCTCACGTGACACAATCGCCGTCATTTATAAACAGAATAGTCTTCATTATGAATCGTTAGCATATATCCCCCCCCCCCAATACACATTTTTTGTTGTTTATTATTTTGTTACCTTACGAGGATTGAACGAAGGTTGATTGATTTTCCCTTCTGAGTATATCCCCACTGAAATAATAAATGTTTCAAATTCTTTAAACCTAGTGCTCTGAAAGTAATTGAACCAATTTTCAATTAAAAAAAATTTTAATACTGCACTTTGTTCCAAGCGAAGAAGCTGAGAAATGTTGTTTAGACCTTTCATATTTGTTTTACGAACGTTTTAGATAAAACACACGCAAATTCAATTTGCACGAACGCGGTAAACTTCGTCGTTCGAAATAACCTGCATAATTATATATATATATATATATATATATATATATATATATATATATATATATATATATATATGTCTCAACTTCGTTCTTAGACTTTCTACATTCTATTCTTAACCAAATTGAAAGCGACAATTCCAGGTGCAAAGGCTTATTTCAATATATATAGTAATATATATATATATATATATATATATATATATATATATATATATATATATATAGTAATATATATATATATATATAGTAATATATATATATATATATAGTAATATATATATATATATATATATATATAGTAATATATATATATATAGAAATATATATATATATATATAGAAATATATATATATATATAGAAATATTACTATATATATATATATAGAGAGAGAAATATATATATATATATATATATATATATAGAAATATATATATATATATATATATATAGTAATATACATATATATATATATAGTAATATACATATATATATATATATAGTAATATACATATATATATATATATATATATATATAGTAATATACATATATATATATATATATATAGTAATATACATATATATATATATATATATAGTAATATACATATATATATATATATTTTACAGACCACACACACACACACACATATATATACGCACATACACATGTGTCTATACATATATATATGTATATATATACATACACATGTTTATATACATATATACACATATGTATATATATATACATATACATACATACACATATGTATATATATATATAAATACGTACACATGTCTACATACATACATACACACACATGTGTAAAAATATACATACACACACATGTGTATATATACATATATATATATACATATATATACATATGCATGTGTATATATATATACATAATCATACGCACACACGCATATATATATACATATACATAATCATACACACACATATATATATACATATGTATATGTACATATATATATATGTATGTATAAACGTATACCTACACATATGTCTATATATATATTAATACATACACAGGTCTATATGCACATATATATGCATATACACATACATACAAATTAATCCTAAAATTGCAATGTATTATGTCAAATTTATTGGATTTGAAGTACTTATATTTAAGTTAGTTATATCAAATAAAACTAAAAATCGCACTGAACAAAAAACAACAACAACAGAAACCATGACTACGAAAAGAAAAACAAAAGTACGAATTTTCTCCAATAAATGTTTATAATTGACGGCGATTGTGTCACTCGTGAGCACAAAATGCTGGCGGCAGCGAGGGCGCTTGTTTGTGGCGGCGGTTTGCTGAGAATCGATTTACACTTTTACCCCCCGGCACAAACAAATATGAAAGGTCTAAACAATATTTCTTAGCTTCTTCGCTTGGAACAAAGTGCAGTATTAAAAATTTTTTTAATTGAAAATTGGTTCAATTACTTTCAGAGCACTGAGTTTAAAGAATTTGAAACATTTATTTTTTCAGTGGGGATATACTCAGAAGGGAAAATCCATCAACCTTCGTTCTATCCTCGTAAGGTAACAAAATAATAAACAACAAAAAATGTGTATGGGGGGGGGGATATATGCTAACGATTCATAATGAAGACTATTCTGTTTATAAATGACGGCGATTATGTCACGTGAGCCAAAATGCTGGCGGCGGGGGTGTGCCGGGGGGTGCCGGGGTGTGCCGGGGGGTAAAAGTGCTGCCGCTTCCCTTCCTCATCCTCTCTTTTTCCTTCAGCGTTCTGAGACGAAGAACACACAAAGAACTCTCGGCCATCCCCCCCCCCCACCAGCTCGAACGAGATGTGTGGAGGAGGGAGGAAGAGAAAAGTAACCCTTTTCGATTCAAGAAATCTATCTATCTTTCAATTTTATGAACATTCTACAATCTGGTAATCTTTCAATCCCAACGAACTCTTATGTCTTCAACACATATTGCATTTTACACACAAAAAGACATTTCAACACGCATCGCATTATACGCCCCAATTATGAACTTACACTCTCTTTTAAATATTAAATGAATAAATTGTTTTGTTAATAAAAATGTTATTCCTTTCCTTTTTTATTAACCATTATAAAAGGCCTATTTGTATATGTGTATAGCTTCATCATTCCTTCGCTTTCTTTAAGGTAAGTTTAAATAATATTTTCTTCCTTTGTCTTTGTTGTCTTAAACTGTTTTATTTAATCTCCACGTGGTCCGATGGTGGAATCTAACAGTGAGATGACGTGCCGTTATAAAGGCATCTATCACACTACCTATGGTTGGGGGATTCATAATCGCAAAACCATTTGGACTACATCCTTCGCGACTGTGGTTAAAATCCAAAATCCATTGTTCTCTTTTGAATCTCCCGCCATAAACACACTTCCACCACGGCCATAATATCATCCACTTCTTCTTTCGTGTGAATCAGATGATTCTAGTGTTGGCATTAGTTTCCCCGATGTTTTTCTAGTTAGAAATATTTCTGGAAAGACATCGGGTACTTACGGGAAGGACCACGAGAAGGTTTCCAACATCCCTAAGTGAAAGTCGTACTGTGGAACCGACTGGATTCGAACTTGGAACACCCAGGTCTTCAGTTCGTGTCGTTATCCACTTAACCACCGTCACCTCTATCATCCACTAAAAGAGGTAGAAGACATTTTATGATGCCATCCTTTAGCGTCACAGGCTGTATACTAGACGTACGTCTTGGAGTTTAGCATACCGGGGAATGTCGACGGGGCTGCTCAGACATTTTTTGTAGGCCAGAGTGCTCACCTTCTCGGGCGCTGGCCTTTCCCGACCTTGTGCCACATTTTACCTTGTGGGAGGAAGATAAATAGAGCATACTACTAAAACTGTAAATGTAACTTGCTTACTTATTTGTTTGTACCCGTGTACACTAGATGACGAATGATGTAATAAATGATGATTTAAATAAAGGATGACGTCAAAATATGATGAGCTCATCTTGTGAACTTGTATCTGTGTCCGTTCACAGGCTCGTTGATTTCGTCCGAATTCGGTGCTTGATTTCGACACTGGCCGTGGCGTCAATCATATGGTCTCGATCACTGCTATAACAAAGTGATTTTCCTTACAAACAAAATCACGACTCAAATTTAAAGCCAGTAAAAATGTTTTATTTTGAGAGGTTACAATTGTACCTGGATTCGCTACCGAACGACAGACTTGCAATCAGGACAAACATCTCTTCCAACCAAACACAAAAAGTCCCTCCGCTTAAGGGCTCAAGGGCATCTCTCTGCTTCTCAAACCAACAGACCCGACCGCGATTTATCAGCTGTTAATATATGGACATAAAAACAGGCTGACCATGGTAGTCCACCATCTGAAATGAACAACACTTTTGTAAAATCTCAAGTGGCTTACAATCACAGTATGGAATCTCGTATCATAGAAGCCATTATTATATCACAGACACCATTTCTTGTGTTGTATTTTCTCTTAGTTAAATATTTTGCCATCGTAAGGCTGCCAACTGTAGCATTTATCCATGCACCCAAGTATGTTTACTGGTGTGCAGCATTGCGCGTGTTAACACTCCATCAAAACAGAGAGAGAGAGAGAGAAAGAGAGAGAGAGAGGGAGAGAGAGGAGGAGGTGTTAATGGTCTTTTATCTAGACAAACCGCCTAGTATATTAGTAAATACATCATTTCTTAGTTTTGGCATTGGTTTGTGATCATGTTTTTATAAGAAAGTATTTACTTGAAAATGGATGTCATCATAAAATATAAATAGCAGCTTTTGTCAACTTTTGAAACAGTAAAGCTCATTCTATGACGAAATCCATTTTCAAGTTAATAGCTAAATATATTTCTTTCTTGGTAATAGTAAATCGTCCGACTTGGGCAGTTTTGGTGGGTTGTTTTAGACCGGCCTTGGGATCCGTTGTGGTGCTCATGGCTTGCCCCATATTGACGCTTTATTTTGTGTCGCATCCAGCTCTTGTGGAGGTGGGGATAAGCAAGAAAGATATAATATATTAAGGTATTATGAAAGGAAGAGGGTGCAATAATCTATCAAGATTGGAAGGTTAACATATCACTTTATAAGTACCGAAACCTAAAACTAAAAACGAAGCGTCATTCACTTTAGGCGGGTTGAACCGGCTTCCTCCGAAGGGGGAAGTTTCATGGGAATATCAAATTCACAAGCGGTTCCCCAGTTGCAGTTCTTGCAGGGAGGTGTCGACCTCCTCTTACATACAGCGCCTAGTATTCCCAAATGATCACCATCTGGTACTGGTCAGGCTCAACGTTGCTTAACTTCGGTGATCTAACAAGAACCGATGTCTCAACGTGATTATGCCGTATACCGGATCTAACTAATAAACAACAAAAAACTTAGGAAAAAAGTCAAACTTATTCATCAACATAGTCTCTTTTTAGGGGGTACACTGATTCTAACACTTCTCTGACAATTCGATGTTTTGTTTGTAGAACAATTTTTCTGTGGCCTCAAAGTACACCTCAGTTTCCGATATCACTTCTTCATTGGAGCCAACTCTATTTCCCTGGAGAATTCGTTTGAGATCTACAAACAGCCAGTAGTCGATGGGGCAGATCTTGAAAATAATGTAAGTGCGCAAACAATTCGAAATGTAATTCCTGTAGTTTTTGCATCGTTACAATCTACTTGTGACACAGTTAATTTTGTTGGAGAAAGATCACTTTTTTCTTCTTTATTTGTGGTCGTCTTCTGGCAATTTCTTCCTTCAAGCACACCAATAATGCTATATAATATTCGCTATTAGTGGTTCTTCCTTTACAATAGTAATTGATGAACAAAATACTTTGTGTATCCCAAAAGACAGGCCAAAACCTTGCTTGCTAATGTGTGTGTCTTTGGTCGCTTTAGACGGCGTTCACTTGCTGATGTCCATTCCGCTGACTACCGATTTGACCCCAGAGTCTGTTTATTCCATTGTCACATTTTGACGCAAAAACTGCTTTTTCGTGCGTTTAAACAGTTGCAAACAACGCTTTGAATTATCGACGCCATGTTGTTTTTGATCGACTGTGAGCAAATGCGGCACTACCTTTAAACACAGCTTTCTCATCAACAAATGTGCATGCAAAATGGAGAATACAGTACCTTCTGATACTGTCAACCCTCTGCTATCTCACGCAACTTCAATTTCCGACTAGCCGAAACGAGTTAGTAGACATTTTTGACGTTTTCCGGAACAACTGTCGAATTTTGGCGATCTTAGCGTTCAGCATCATTCGTGCTTCTACGACCTGGTTTAAAATCAACATATCACCTATTTGCTGTTTCATCTGACAGAGCAGAATCCGAATAACACTTGTAGCAGCCATCATGCAGATCCACAGAGAAAACAAGTGAGTGTTGCGCCGTGTATTGTCCATCGAGGATTGAACCCAGAGTGTTCCGGTTACAAAATGGAAACTTGTAACTTTTGTCACGCGACGAGAAGTCACGTTTGCAAATGAGCCTTGTTTTGTATAGGCTAATTCTCGTTGTTATAAAAAGAGTAGACACTTTGTTCCGGGGAGCGATAGAGAAAGGTTGACTTTGTGACTACGTCGAGTGGTAAAAGAGAGAGAGAAATAGCTTGTTAACTAACTGTGCCAGAAAAATAAACGAATTATAACAATTAAAAAAAAGTTTTGATTGTAACTCAATTTTCAACCGAATTTCGTGCAACCCACTTTCTGCCTTTTTCTCCAAAAGTGTTGACTGTCATTCAATTTCCAACCAAATTTCGTGCAACCCACTTTCTCTCTGCCTTTCTCGCTCCAATCCAAATCGCTCCTGCTCCTTCCCAGCTGTCCTCTTCATTTATATCACCTGATATCCACATATGCAAATCAGACCACCATAAACACCTGCACCTATGAAGAGAAGCCCTTTTTAAATCTGCATACGACATGCAAAGCACCTCATTCTTTTTCCTGATGGTGAGTCACAAGAGAGAGAAGAATATAAATTCCATTTTTGACTAGCGTGTTGGACTGTTGTTGGTGAAAAGAACAGAAAGAATAATTTGGTGCCCCATTTGAACTCAGCGATAGAGCATTGTTTCAACACCAAATGAACCAAATACATTTCATTTCAGTTTATTGACTCTTCGTTACAAGCTATTTCGGTATTTCTGTGCTGTTTATTTGTGACATAATGGCGGACGCAAAGTTTGACTTAAAACTCATCCCTTAGTTTGATGGATCTACGTCTGTGATTGACTGGGTTGAGCGAGTGGAACTAATTTGTCGTTTGTGTGGGGTCAGGTCGAATCCCACGTAAGTCTAAAATATGTTATAAATTCAAATACATTAACATTACAACATAATTAAACATTACATCAATATATTTCTCAAGATTACTTGATTTCTTATGAAACGCAAACAAATAAACATAAAATATATTTGGCAGTACTTTAAAAGCGTATAAGTTTGATTAAAAATATTAATTCAAGAATGATCAACAATTAAAGCAATCCGTACATGCATACATGCTAGTTACTTCTGATATCATGCAACTACCTAAAAGTGTATTGTTCTACGAAACTTCAAGAATATTTCTATTCGCACTTTACTACCCGGAAACTATTGGCAAGCGAGACAGAGATGTCTTCTTTGCTGCATTGAAAAAGCTGGCTGTTCTGTTTGGAGGATTGCCTGAACAGACTTTCGTGTACGCATTTGTAGCCGGACTCCCCGTTCGAGTGAAGCAACTCCTGAGGGCATCCATAAGCATAGAAGCGACACCGATAGAACAGTTACTTGAGCGCGCCTAGGCGATCATCAGGATGAAGCAGAACTTGATGAGCATGTCGTAATGGCCGCGACGTCGGTCCAGAGTGCGCTTAAAAATCCGCAGAGGACGGAGTCACGTGCCAAAGTAAATTGTTTCCGCTGTGGGCGGAGTGGTCACATGGCAAAGGATTGCATGGACAGAAGATGGGGACGCATACGGTGCTTCCAGTGTGGCGGGATCGTACACATGTCCTCAAGCTGTTCGGGAAACGAGTCAGGTACAATATGTCAGCACCGCTCTGCTCCCCGGACAAGATGTAAACGAGATGCAACCAATAATCAGAGTGGATGTCAACCAAACGCCTTGCTCAGTGCTTCTCGATTCAGGCTGCTCCCGTTCCATAGTGAGCGCAAGGTTATGCCGTAACTGGAGCATTAAAATAACAACGATAAATGACGAGACACAGGCGGACTGTGGAGTAGCATTTGTAAAGATTTGCATGGACTCTGGTGTATCCGCTGAGGTCGATGTCCTCGTGACACGTAAAGACATACTGGACTTTGACCTACTGCTCGGATATGACGCTATCAAGGCACTGAGTGGTGTTCTCATTGCACCAGCTGGGACTGTGAAATTCTTTAAGGCTGCACTTTGTATTGATCGGCTAGACTTAAAAGTGGAGTTTGATAAACGCTAAAAAATCTTGACTGCGTCGTGGAAATGGACGGATGATAAAGTACCAACCAAGCTACGGAATGGCGTCACAGAATACCCCGTCGCCGCGAATGTTAGAGCCGCATATGAACAAGAGCTTGACGCCTGGATCAAAGATGTCTGGTTGATCCCGTACCCTAACCAAGAGCTTGTACCGCCAAAAGGTCTTATCACTTTAATGGCAGTGGTACAACATAACAAATCAAAGGTGCGACCAGTCATGGACTACCGTGAGCTCAATCAATATATATAGAGGCTTACACGGCTGATGCCGATGTATGTGCAAGCAAGTTACGGGAATGGCGCCAGAATGGATCGAATGTACTATTGCTCGATCTGAGGAAGACTTACTGCAGGTGAGGGTCGACCAAACTTTATGGCCATTCCAGACGATGGTATTTCGCGGCAAGAGATACTGCCTGACCAGACATGGTTTTGGGTTGAATCTGGCACCGTAGATTATGAAGACCATCGTTAGTGCTGTGTTATCCTAGGAGGAAACCGTCGAAAAGGCAAAATTGGCGTACCTTGACGACATTTACATCAATGAAGATGTCAAGTCGGCGACGCACATCAGAGCGAAATTGTCAGTTTGGCCTAATGTGCAAAGACCTAGAGCGGCTTGGAGATGGAGCACGCGTACTGGGCCTGGAAGATGGCACCCTGCGATGGAGACGATGAAATGTGATTTCTGGCATTCCTGAAGTTATCATAAGAAGGACCATTTTTTACTTGTGCAGAAAACTCGTGGGACACTTGCCAGTGTGTGGTTGGCTTTGTGTGGCAGTGGGTGTAATAAAACTCAGGGTGAATGCGATAACCATAGGATGGGACAATCAAACAAGTGATGCCCTTCTCACCCGAATGATTGCAGAAAGTGTTGAGAGAGCAACGCACGAGGACCCGGTCCGAGGAGAGTGGTGTGTCAATGGAGAAGAAATGAATGTATGTGTTGACGCTAGTTCACTAGCATTGGGGGTCCTGTTGGAGAAAGATGGACCTATGTTGGAGGATGCCTGTTGGTTGCGGCCTGCGAACACCGCCCAGCACATCAAGCTTGCTGAGTTAGATGCTGTGATGAAGGGCGTTAACCTAGCACTACAGTGACAGGTAAAGAGGTTGCACTTGCATACTGACTCCCTTTGCGTCTGTCACTGGGTGTCCGACACGCTGACGTGAAAAGCAAGAATACACACGAAGGCAGCAAGCTAGATGATAAGACGACGGTTAGACACCTTAAAGAGTCTAGTCTGTGAGTATGGCCTGGTAGTCAGCGTAACATTGGTCCCGTCATACTGCAACCTTGCTGATCAGCTGACACGAGTGCTTCACAAATGGCCAAGCCCGTTCATCAAACTGCGCTGCTACAGTAAGCGCGATGAGCCAGCAGCAGTAAACCCAGCAGTGGCCAAATCAAAGATGAAACAAGTCATTAAGCACTGTGATATGTGTCAGTCAATTGCCCCAAGCACCAGCGTGGTGGCGAAAAGGACGACTGGAAGCAAGTGACGCATGGCAAAGGGTAAGAATCGATATCATACATTATAATGGCAACCACTTTCTTACTCTCATCGATTGTGGACCAACCCGTTTTGCAATTTGGCGACCAATAGCACGCCAAGACTCAGCAAGCGTTATTCGACAACTATTGTCTGCCTTTTACGAAAGGAGAGAACCGCATGAGATTTCGGCCGATAACGACCCAGCATTTTGCAGCCAGCAAGTAAGACAGTTTTTATGTGAATGGGGAGTTTAATTGTGGTTGCGATGCGTTTACGTACTCTCAGGCAATGGCATCGCGGAAAGAAGCCACCGCAGCATAAAGAGGATAGCTGCCAGGAAGAAGTTCTCTGTTGGGGAAGCAACATACTGGTATAATGTTACGCCGATGGATGGCGTGTCCCGGCAACCGCACCCGCGAATGCCATCTACACATACCGGACTCGGGTAAAAGGAATCGACATTGTGCAGTCACTTGACAAGAAGATAGACGGGCCATAGTATGTGGGAGATCATGTCTGGGTGAAACCGCCAGGCTGTCGATGTACCATCAAATTCAAACGGGGACGAGTGACTGGCATGGTCAGTCAGCAATCTGTCCTGGCTGATGGAATCCCACGTCACATACGCGATCTCTGCCCTGCTTTGGGGGCGGACAATTTAACCACTGGGGAAAGTAATGAGTCGTCTGGCGCCGAACTATTAATATGCAGCGCCAGTGATCCTCACGAGAATGAAGCCGCGAGTTCGGAAGCGGAAACTTCGTCAGACGATTCAGAAGCGGAACCTTCGTCGGACGATTCAGAAACGGAAACTTCGTCGGACGATTCAGAAGCAGAGACTGGAGTGCATGCCCCACTTCGAAGAAGCGAACGAATCAAAAGGCCACTACCACCCTGCATCATGTGTGATCAAGAGATCAGGGGGTGTAACAGCCATCATGCAGGTCCACAGGGAAAACGTGTGAGGGTTGCGCCGTGTATTGTCCATCGGGGATTGAACCCAGAGTATTCCGGTTACAAAATGAAAACTTGTAACTTTTGTCACGCCTCGAGAAGTCATGTATGCAAATGAGCCTTGTTTTGCATGGGCTAATTCTCGTTGTCATAAACGGCAGAGAAAGGTTGACGTTGTGACTACGTCGAGTGCTAAATGAAAGAGAGAGAGAGAGAGAGATAGAGAGAGAGAGAGAAACGAAATAAAAACGAATTCAATTTTTTAAAAAATTTTGTTTTTGATCTTCCTCCCACAGCGGTAAGATGTGACACAAGGTCGGGAAAGTGGGATTTGAAAAGCCAGCGCCCGAGAAGACTAGACGTTTAGTTGTGAACGCCGAGTCGTTCACATGCGTGTTGAGCTGTTGTTGGTGAAAAGAACAAAAAGAATAATTTGGCGTCCAGTTTCGACTCTAAGTAGTGAACCAAATACATTTAATTTCAGTTTATTAACTCTTCGTTACAACACTTACCAAGCGATTGCTTTGCTTACATAGTATTTTCCCTTCAGAAATGTTGGGATTAAAATAATCCTGAAATAAAGTTCAATTCTCCCACGTGAGAATGGGGTAACCATGTGCAGATAAAATCATCAAAGATAGATATAGGACGGAAGTCTGAAGAAGGAACACAAAACACAAGGGTGTAATTTCATATCAATTTAGTAAGAAAGAGAAAGTTGGATTGAGTATTTACAGTTTCAAAAAGTTCATTTAGGCATTGGTAAACTATAGAGAGGATGGAAGAGAAGATTGGTTTGCGAAAACGTGGTTCGGAGTGAACTTATCTGTTTTAGAGTTCTGGTAACGGCGGGAGATCATTATCTGTGATGCCGTCGTGGGCTGTATCACTGAGAAGACAGCCCGATGTGTTGTTGACTGGAGTGGAGTCGTTGAAAAAGAGGGCGGGAAGCCATATACAAAGGTTTTTTAAAGGCTGGCTCACGTGACACCTATACTAAAAAGGGGTTGCAATGCCTGACAGCCAATCCGTGAGGCCCTTAAGGGACATGGCAACAGCTAATCAGTGAGGGGGCTTTAACAAATTCCAACAGAAAGCAATGCTTTACCAACACACGAAATTCAGATTTTTTCATACTTTTGAAAATGTGCAACAGTGTGACAGTGTCGGGCAACGCCGGTATGAGTTGACCGTGAACCTACGAAGGTCGATAGTGCAATTACTGCGCTAGTATGAATAGACAGAAAGAAATCCTTAAAAATCTCTGAACGTATCGCACAGTTGGTGATGGGAAAAATAAAACCGACGTATATTATTTTTATGGACTTATCAAAAGATAAAGAAAAAAAAACTCAATATCCCCTCCGATTTACTGTCCCTGAACGTTATTATCCATTCTTCCGCTATCTTTCTCTTTCTTTTCCCCCTCCCTCTTTAACTATTTTCTCTTCTCTCCTCTTTCATCTATCCCATATCTCCCCCTCTCCCTTTTAATTATTTACGTCATTCTATTCCTCTCACTACTTCTCTTTTTATTCTCCTTACGTCATTCGCCTTTTGTAACGTCATCCATTTTCAAGTAAATCTATGTATAAAAATATCTCTCACCACTTCAGATTTTGTCACCGTATTTACAACTTTTTTCTAATCCTTTGTTTGCTTAGAGTTTTAGTAGTACATAGATTAATATTAAAATGTATAACATAAAAGAGAACAGACAAATCTACGTATAAGAATCATCATAAAAGAAGGGAACAAGATTTTCCCCTAGAATTCTAGGCAATCGCAAACGAAGGATTAGAAATAAAGTTGTAGATATTGTACGTTGTCTTGTAATTGTTGACCACAGTTGATTACTGGGTACATTATCATAGATTTGATTTTGATTAGCATAAAACAAAGAAAATATGACGACGAATCACCTAAACTTCGAAGAAGTTGAAAGGTTTCTTAATGAGAACGAGGATTTTCTGGGTACATTTCTTGCCAACGTTAACACGTACGAAGCTACTACTGAATCGATGCCGGTTTCCACAGGACTACCTACACTGACCATGTCGAAATGTATTAATAAAATAGTCACCCAGCAGGGTATGTATAAGAAGAGAGTTTTCGACGACACCATGAGTGAAAATCAACGCTTTAGTGAATTCGTAAAAGACATTGCTGGTGAACTAAACGTGGACTCATTGAGTCACAAGATTTTGCAAAATGTTATTAACCTCACCGAAAGCGACCGCGGTAGACTTTTTCTCGTGGAGGAGACTGATGAAAAGTATCTAGTATCAAAACTGTTTCATGTTACTGCTACTTCTCGTCTGGGTGATACAATGCACGACGAGTCTATGGCAATCCGAATACCTTTTGGTAAAGGAATTGCAGGAACAGTTGCTAAGACCAAATTGGCGATGAATATCACAAACGCCCAACTTGACCCACGTTTCGATCCAACTATCGACGGTCTTCCCGGATATAAAATACGCTGTATACTCTCTATACCAATACTTAACAAGGACAACGATGTCGTTGGGGTGGCCGAAATCATAAACAAAACCCATGTCGATCACTTCTCAAAAGAAGACGAGACTATTTTTACTGACTATCTAAGTTTCTGCGGAATTGGGATTAACAACGCTCGTATATTTGAGATGTCACTTAAAGAGATAAACAAGAATCAAGTTCTATTAAACTTAGCGTGGCAAATATCTATAGGGCAAGGCAATATTGACAAACTTGTTAAAGTTATATTAGAATACGGTGTGCAAATAATTGAATGTAAATTTGCAAAGGTTTACCTGTTGGATAAAAAAGGGGAGTTATTCTCAAAGGTCTATCGGATGGACAGTAAGAGAAAAGAAATGAAAATCACAAAAGAGGAACCTGCAGATATATACAGCGTCATTGCTAAAAAAGGTTTGGATAGAAACAAAATTATTAATTTAATTGACCTTGGAAGTGAACAAGACTGTGTTGCGGCGAATAAAATTACACCTGGCGATACAACGGTAGATAAAATGAAAGTATATGAAGAAGGTGCAAACTGGAGTTTATGTACACCCATACGAAATCCATCGGACGAGTGTATTGGTTGCATTTTGTTTGCAGGGAAGACTAAGTCAATTCAGAATGAATCTGACGCCAACTCGGTGGAAGCTTTTGCTATATACAGTGGCCTTGGTATATATAACTGCCAACTGTATGAGACAACAGTCAAATCGTTGCTAAACAAAGAAGTTACAATGGAAATTCTGTCCTACCATTTGACTTCAGAAAAAGAAGAAGTTCAACAGTTTGCATGTTTACAGATGCCTTCTCTAAAAGACTGTAATATATATGACATCGAATTTAACGATGTAATGATGAATGATGTATCAACTGTCCAAGTGTGTGCCCAAATGTTTATAAAGCTGAATGCCTTGGATATCTTAGGAATTAATCTAGATAATCTGTACCATTGGATACTAACAGTGAAGAAAAACTACAAACCTTTGCTATATCACAATTGGAGCCACGCGCTCAACGTTACCCAGATAATGTTCTGCGCTTTAAGCAATGGGTCTTTGAAGAACTTCTTTTCTCCTTTTGAGTGCATTTGCCTACTAGTTGCAACTCTCTGTCATGATCTTGATTATCTGGGACTTGCTTGTGCTCAAAATCTGAAATCCACCTCACTGCTAGCAACCGTCTATAGTACTTCTTCCTCTGAGTATCAGATTTTAGGTCGTTGTATAACGATTTTGAACGCTGACTCGACCAACATCTTCGGAAACGTCTCGGCTGAAAAATACAGAGAAGCAATGGAATTAATAAAAATTGCAATCTTATCAACAGATATTTATGCTTATCTTCTTAATGTCGATAATTTTGAAGAATTGAAAAAGAAAAAGACACCGTTTTATAATGCACACGACAAAGAAATGCTAATTATTTTGACAATGGTCAGTTGTGATTTGATAGCATTTTCTAAACCATGGAATCATCATAAAATGCTTGTACTGACCGATGTGTTAGATCTATTACAACCCCAGGAATCCGGTTTCGCATGGTTAAGTAAATATGAAATTGATAAAATTCCAAGAATGCTGGTAGATTTTATGGATGTTATTTGCTTAAAGGTGTTTGAAACGATGGCGCATTTCGATGACATCTTCACGCAGTTACACAAGGCTTGTTTAAAAAATCGACAAATCTGGGAGTATATGGCTGAGCATGTTGCTGAATTCAATGTTGAGAATGAGGTGATTAAATCCCGTGCAAGACTTATGGATTTCGATGAAGATACCAGTTCATCGATTGGCTGAAAGTTAACATAATGGCGATCTTTCAAAACTATCGGCGTCTGGCGGAATGCAAGATACACCAGACGAACATAATGCGAAGGGAAAAATAAAAACCGGAAGAGATAGAATGTGAAATAGAAAAAAGTTTTAAAATTTATTGTGTTTTTATTTCTGACTTTTCTTTTTTTATTATTGGTTAGCTAATCAACAATAATCTGTTTTGCCGTTCAGTTGACAAGTTTGTTGCACCGAAAGTTTCTGCACCTATGGAACGTATAGGTGTACACGGCTCACGCTTGACTTTTAAAAGTTCATAAATAAAATGACTTTTCAATATTTTTTGTTTTTATGATTCAGCCTAAGCCTTACACTACGTGCGATAGATATGACCCCTCAAAATTTTATAAGCAAAACTAAAACCACAAAATCGTGTGATTCAAATGATAAACCTGCAACTAATATTTCTCTACATTTCCCAATCAAAAGTATGTTGACTCCTCTTTCTTTTAATAAATAACTGCCATAATTAATGTAAGCTTATTTTTTATTAACTAAACTAATATTTTTAGTCAACGTCTGGTAACTATCATCGTGTCAGATGCGTGTAACAGAGCAATTGCCTTGAATCGACGTTTAATCGCATTAGTAGATCAAATGGTTAGTTGAGGCAAACCTAATATGAAAATGGAGTTAAGAAATAGGATATACAATCATAAATGAATTAACATAAAATCATTTAACTAACAAATTAATCAATGAATATTCTCGGAATCAAAGAAAAGAGGTGATATTCCGACCTGAGTAGATCTCAAAAAGACATCTATGCATTAGCGGCGAAATAACAGGATACACAAGTGTATTTGAATCCCTTTCTAAAACAAGAATGAGTAATTTGGTGGAAAACTACTGAAGTGGAAAATAAATCGAAGGAGGAACTCGGTCATGGTTCAAGAGAGGGAGAGAGAGAGAGAGAGAGAGAGAGAGAGAGAGAGAGAGAAAGACAGGCAGGCAGAAAGAGAGAAAGAGACAGAGACAGAGAAAGAGGAGTATTTTGGGGGGCTGATAACATTTGTCAGTTAGTCTGAAAGCAGTAAGAGTTAATTCCAGTTGCCAGTTTTTAATTTATAGAACCGTAATTGTTATTTCAAAGTATCAATTCACGAGACAGCCAACACAATGACGTGGAGTGTAATTAACGTGTGTTTCCCACAGAATTCCCAAAGTCAATATTAACTACAAACCTCGAATCACCACACGATAGTATAAAACATTTATTTCTCGGGACTTTATGGCAATATCATTGTTTACTCTAAATAAACTTATTAGCTACTACTACAGTATGTTAAGCAAACAAAACCGAATTTTGCCGAAGCAGAGTTCCAGAACTATCCGGAAACAAACGAAGCATTTTTTTTTTCAAATCGAAATCTGCGAAAACAATCCTGACAGACGACAAATAAAGTAACATCAAACGTAAAACGATGAAATCTAAAAATGAATTTAAGCGCGTTAGGATGGGCTCTTCAGTCTCCCGAATGAGTAATTTAATTCTGTCAAGAAAAAAATGGCAAGAAATGCAAAAATAGCTGCACCCTCGCAATAAGAAACAGATATGGCGATGCACGAATAAAATATGCAGACTTTGGGTTTCCGTAAAAACGAGAATTTTTTTTTCGCAAGGTCGAATTTGAAGATTGTGCAGATAATAAAATTGATATATCTGTGATCACACGGCATGGCAACGGAAATGACTGTGTGCAACGAATGCGGCATATCATCCTCTAACAGAATAACAGACTGGGAGAATCATTTGAGGGATATCTGCATTGAACATTTCCACGCAAAATTGGAAACCTAGGGCATACGATTGAAATAGATTAAATTCTATTCAACCGTATCCTAACAGTAACTTAACCCTAACCTACCACCACACCTTACCCTAACCAATCCCTAAACTATGTACCAATTGACTATTTTCTGACGACCGAGACCCTTTCAAACAACAAAAACAAAACAAAAAAGAGCGTGTGTTTTTTTTAATGACTAAGAGAATTTCCCAGGGAAAAAGAAATAGAAAAGTTGTTTCATTGTTTACCTTTGTCCGAGATAAACCCTTCTTCATAAAGAAATATACACCCAAGTTGTTACGTTATTATTATTATATACTTTGTATATTAGCCAGGCGCAGGGGTACAAGCGCACGGACACCTCGAAGACACCCAGTGATTGGCCTTGTTTCATGACTAGGACAATGAACGCTGTCTCTCTTTCTCTCTATCTGAAGGAACTTGGGGAAGGTTTTTTGTCACTAAGTCTCACATGACTAGTTTGGGTCGTTCTTGTGCCGACAGGTTGAGAGTACAGGTTAGACAGCTTGTCTGGCTGCGTTTTCTAACTGGACAGGTAGCGCTAAAAGCAGCTGCTCCATCAACAGTTGAATAATATCGTGGGTAACTGTACGTGCCATATCGCGCATGGAAAAGAACCCTACAGTTATCTCCGGTGGGCTTTTCCGATGCCACAATCCCCATAGATCAAGTTTCGACTAATGATCTGGTCGAGTGAAATTATTGGCCCCAAACACACCCACTTTACCCTTCCCACTCTATCTAAAATAAAAATGACAATACAACGAAAAAGAAATCCACCTAAACCAGACACCCACCAAAAAAACATATTCGCTTTAAGAATAAACATCAACGACGTAGAAACCTTTCTCCTAGTAAACTCCCCGGATATCCTAGCACTAAATGAAACAAACCTACAATCTTCAGTCTCCTCACACCATTTTGACATAACTGAATACCTCCCACAATACTGTAAATACTCTGACAAACATATGCACGAGCATGGGTTTTATTTTCGGAAAACACTCCCTTGACTAAAGAACATAGGCTAGAATCAGATGATCAAGCCTACATGTGATTTAGATTAACCTTACAGCACAGCGTTAGTTACTTATATGTCTTATACCGTTCTCCCCCGAGCCAGGACTGTACGCTGCTTGACTTTGTCTCTAAACGCATAGATACAGCACTTTCACCTGACCCGAGTGCCCAAATACATGTATTTGGAGATTTAATGCACATCACATTGACTGGCTTGGATTCTACAGTTATACAGACGCAGCTGGTAACTCCACGTATAGTTTCTCCATAGCGCACTCCCTCTCAGAGACTGTCATTTTCCCGACCCACCTTCCTGATCGTGTGGACAAGCAAGTCTTATTTCTCGACCTGTTCTTGACCTCACTTCCCGGGGCTTGTGTGACAAATGCGCATAGCCCGCTCGTGAACGCTGATCACCTTGTGGTAATGATTGATATCACCCTAAAATCTCGTCCCAAAGCTGATAAGCCGTTGCGCAAAACGACGAAATACTACAAGGTAGCTGATTAGGAATACATCAGAGATCACATTAGAGACTCCCCATGGAGTGAAACTTTTCTCTCCCTGTTGATCAGTGTGCAAACGAGGTAACCTAATGGGTCAAAGCAGGCATTGAAGCACATGTCCCCATGCGAAAATTCTACAGCAAGCCCCACTCTCCACAATTGTTCACCTCGAACTATGCAGCTGCTATTGCTCAGAGGCAGCAAGTATTCCGACAATTAAACCGCCATAAGTCAACTACGAATAGACATAAATTTATAGCGGCTCTTGTGGTAATTGTAAGACTGTAATAGAAGAAGCAAAGAGAATGTATACAGAGATGACCAGAAAACGCATTCAGTCACAGAAACTAGGTACCAAATAGTGTGGTGAACAATTGGCAATCAGAATTCCCTCGCTATCCAACAACAATGGTGTCGTTTGCACGGCAAATGATAAGGCTGAACTTTTTGTCCAGTGTCTCGCCTTAAACTCCACTTCGAACTCCGCAAACACTCCCTCCCAAATTTACCAATGCGGACTAAATCTACAATTGATTACCTGGCCATCATATCATCTCTTCTCCCGAACATCTTAAAAAGCCATGACACCGCCAAAGCATGTGGGGCTGATCTTATACCAGTAATAATGAAATGCTCTGCTGAACTGGCTCCAAACTCTACAACAAATGCCTTGCCGAATATTGCTCCCCTGATAACTGGTAAATTGCCTCTGTGGTACAAGTCTTCAAGAATTCTGTAGGTAGAACTGACGAACAGAATTATCGCCCCATTAGTCTACTCTCGCTCTTCGCTAAAATCTTTGAATCGTTAATCAATCTCGTGTTAGTCTGTCACCTCGTTAATGCGAAACTTTTTTCTGACCGTCAGTATGGATTTTGACAAGCATGGTCTACTGCAGATATCCTAACGATCATCGCTGAACGCATAAACCATACATTGAACAAGGCATGTCAAGCTAAGGCGGTAGCGCTTGATATGTCCAAAGCCTTTGACGAGGTCTGGCATAAAGGTCTTGTCATCAAAATTATTAATATGGTAATGGACGAATATTTTATATAATTAGATCCTTCCTATCCAAAAGAAAGATCGAGGTTGCCCTTGATGGCCGTTCATCTAACCAATATGACATAAATGCAGGTGTCCCCCAGGGATCGTTCCTTTGACCCTTATTGTTCCTGATTTTCATAAACGATCTCCTTGATGACATTGTGTCTGAGATAGGTATATTTGCTCACCACACAGCGCTCTTCTCTTGTCATGTGGGTAAAACTGACGCACACATATCCGAGGCAATGGCTGAATCCTTAGAAAGTGACCTCCAGTCTGTAGTGGAATGGAGTCATAAATGGATAGTAACATTTAATGCTGCGAAGACAAAGCTTCTTTTATTTCAACAACCACAAGAAACCTATTCAACCACCGACTGCCATAGGAAATAACACCCTACCTGAGAGTCCAACGTTCAAACACCTCGGCCTAACATTAACAGGTAACATGAATTGGAACAAATGCATAGACGACATTGCCAAGGCTGCTGCAAAGAAAGTAGGATCTCTCTACCGTGCTAGAAAACTTCACACACCTGACAGTATCCTATATCTCTACAAAGCCACCATTACAAGGGCGCGGCACTTGTTCGTCTCCCTCATCCCCGGTTGACAAGCAGAAATAGACACGGAGTATATTTACTAGGAAGATAACAAATTTTATGAAATAAGTATTAGGTAATATGTGACTTTTTAAGGAATCTCACGAGGTCTTCGACTGCTGGTCGGGCCCGTGGTCCGAGGTGCATTGCGTATTGGTGGAAGAGTGGTAGTTAAGGAACACTGAATGGAAAAGGTATAAATAATGCAGTGGGTATTCTGCATTGGTCAGAGGATTTGACGGAACATGAGACATGTATTTCTGTGGGATACTGAGAAAAGAAGCATCCGGAACTCAAATATTAGATAAGGGATATGACGCAGTGAAACCCTGCGCATGAGGACTGTGTCCCCCACTACCAGGAACGAGCCCAGGCAGGGATTTCACGTGCCATATTCTACAAGAGGAATCTATATGAGATAAGCTTCACTGTAGCAGAGGTTATTAGGTAAGCCAAACCGTGCAAAGTAGAAAAGACTGTTTTGCGATTAGCTTCAAAAACAAAAGGGCGAGGTAAAATCAAAAAAAGCCTCGCGCAAGATTTGTTCATCCGCTGTAGGGATTGGACTGGACAGAAATTTGCAAATAGCAAATTCAGGCGGTGAAGATTAAAAATATTTAAAGAGGGCTAGTCCAAAGCCATTTGACGAAGGTTAATATCTTCAAATGAAGAAATAATACAGATAGGAAGACGAGACAGCACTATTCTGTGAACCGGGGATATGCCGTATGTCGGTAGAAAACTGGGAAATTATTAAAATACCTACCTTACGTGTAACACAACGATTAGGGAGCAAGTTCTCCCCCACATTTTACAGTTCTTTTACCAGACTTAGACGACCCCCGCGGACAGACGAGTAGGGTCGTGACAGCTCTGCACTGACAAAATGCCAGCTCGTATAACACAGCCGTGCTGGTTATATCACAGCGGTGCACATTGAATAACGACTTAACTATAAACAATCAAACACTGCCAGCAGCCGAGTTCAAAGTGGTCAGATCGACTGTCACCGAGATAGGTTTATACTCGGAACAATGACGACTGTATTGTCTGTCTGTCTGTCTGTCTGTCTCCTCCCTCTCCCTCTCTATTTTCAATCGGCTTTTGGAATCAGCATGCGACATACGCGTTTGTCGAACGCTAAGTTTTTGCAAGTTTCTAATTATGTTTCTTTTTGAAATGTAATAAAATTATATTTTTGATATATAAAGTAATGTGTTGTTCCCTCATTACAACCCTTGATTTCCAAAAGCCGATGGTCCAGCAAGCACACGTATATGAACTCCTCGTTTAAGAGAGTGCAACGATCGTTTAGTCCACAGAGCTAATGGGTACCGTGCCAGGACGCTAACCGCCCTTCTAAAGACGTCCTCACGGCGCGGATCACCGAGTTCACATTCTCCCGACAAGCGATAGTACTACATTGGTTCCATGACCAGGATAAGACCCAGGGTTACCACGGTCGCAAGCTAGAAAATTCCACGGTCGAAATCTGAAAAAACCACGGACCCGAAACCAGACGATCACACCCAAATTTCGTACCAAGAAATCATCTACAGTAGAAAAACACCCATCCAAAGGACAGCCACAAAGACTCGGAAAGACCCAACAAGCATCAACAGTAGAACACACAGAACACACCGTAAACCCCTAGAAGCTAAGATAGGTGACCATTTTCTTTTGCTCTCATTTACTCTGTGAATTTGTTGGTAAATAATTTCTTAAAATTATTTGGGAATAGAGCTTTTTGTTTAACGTCTGCTACTAAAAGATTTTAAAAATAGACAAATTTCCTAACATTTTCCTAAGTCCCTTAAATAGAGTTCTTAAAGGTGGATCGAAGATCCAAATATTTACTGGGAAACCGTCTGACGTAAGATCATGGCTAGCTGCTCTGAAAAAGAAAAAGCGGGTTTACAACCTAACAGACCCAAAGCTAGTAAACCTGGCGTATGACTTCTCAGGCGGTTTAGCGTCAAAATTGATCAGAGAATATCTTGACGACCATCTGAATACAACCAGTAAAGACCTGCTCGATGAATAAGCGGCACACTACGGCGAGTTTATAAATACCGCTGACGCGCTAGGGCTTTAATCAAAATGAAGCAAAATCGAGGTGAGTCACTCGCTGACTTGGCAAATAGGATGAACCGACTTGCTGAGTTAGCATACACGTATGCTGAGGTGAGGGAAATTGCAACTGTGCACTTAACTGAATGTTTCATAGATGCTGTGATTAACCCCTTCGTTAAAGAGGAGTTGGCCAGATCAAATCTGGAAACATTATCGGGGGCCTTGTCTGCTGCGAGACAAAGCGAAAAGCTCTACGAGCGAATCCGAGGTGGCCACGAAAGAGAACAAGCTATCCTAAATGGCGTCTACTAACATCAGGGACCTAGGCGGCCTCTAATAGATTTATGGTACCCAGAACTGAATTCCACGGCAGGGAATGGCCTGAGAAAGCCACCAACGGTGTAAGGAGTAAGTTTTGTGGTTATACTTCGGTAAAATCTAGGAGACCGTAATGAGGGCATTTTAGCCATAAAAGGCTAGAACAAGACTGTCCATGATAACCTGAGGAAGAAGTAAATAACTTCAACTCAGGAAACGGAAAGACCAGGGTACTCTCGAAATCCATTCATTATCACCGGCATGATCAGACGCAGAGCACCTGGACATGTAACCATGTCAAGTCTTCAACGAAAAAAAGACCCCGGGGAAATATGAACCCCAAAGGGCATGGATGTCAGGGAAGTGGTAAAAGCGGTCCAAAACAGGCCAACCGAAGAAAAAACAAAACGAAAAAAGAAACTCGAAAGATTACATGTCTGGAAAACCTCTACGTTATCAGATTCCCCAAAGTACCCCCCTCCACAAAGTTAATTTCCCAGTAGCAGACGGCAAATGAAAAGGCTGATGGACATGGCCGAAGAATTCGTCCGAGAGTTCACTGGGGACAGCGAGAAAAGGTCACCAACAAACTGGTCAAGACCAAGAAAAAAATATGAAATTAATAAAATTAATGTTTTATTGAAAAAAAAACTGTCGAAAAATCAACGAAATTTCATCAATAATCAATTTTTAAAAATGAAATTAATCAACTTAAATGACTATTAAAAAATGAGACATTTTATGTTTTTTAAGAGAAAAAGAAGACAACATGAAATAAGCTTATGTTCTCGGAGAGAAGACGAGAGAGTAAAAATATTTTTAAAAATGAAATTAATAAAGTCAGAGTAAATGACAATTCAAAATAAGAATAGAGAAAAGAATTAAAATTATCTTCCTTTTAAAGAAAGAGAGAGAGAGAGTAAAAATATTTAAAAAAATGAAATTAATAAAATCAGAGTAAAATGACTATTATAAAAAAGAATGGACAAAGGAATTAAAATTACCTTCCTTTTCAAGAGGGTGTAAAAATATGAATAAATAAATCTATCTATTCTATATATATAAAGTGAAGGTTATTCCTCTGTAAGAAAATAACCACATGCCTCATCAGCTACTAAACTCACCACTCTATCCACTTTATTCACTCGAGCTTGCTTAAAAAAAATTATGACTATTTTCAACATCTAACAAAAAATGCCCACCATCACACACTCTCACAAAAACATACTCCATACAGAGGGTAGCAAAAACTTTTCTCTCTAATCTTTATCTACTCCTCCTCTTCCACATAACGCCGGGAAATAAATTACATCGGATAATTTTTAGAATCATCACCGTAAATATTTCATTTCATTCTTCCATTAATTTCATACATAACATATATAATTTCTACATCAATTAATAACCGCTCCCTGATATTCCTTAAAAATTACCGAATATCGGATTACATATACTTATTTATTTTCCGTCGTTACTTATAACTATTAAACATACACTTAAACTAATTCCAGAATTTGCGGTTTACATTACCGAATGGAATAAATCCTTACCTACATTGATTCAAAATGGCGTCACTTACTTATCAATCTCCTCGAGAAAATTTTAGTTGCGAATCTTCGATTTTACACGTATACTTACTTTTTATCACTTATATTTTCAGCACTTAGGTATTTTCATCCATAAAACTTTCAAGGCTTCTAACTCACTTTCAAACAACTCACAGCGTAACACGAACATAGGTTCACGTTTAAAAGCATCTACTTGCTCATAGTATTCTTATGGAGGCCCATAATAGCTTCTTTACACGACGCTGGTCAGTAATACAAAACACACAAAACAGGTATATTGTTTCACTTTTGACCATCCCTACTTATCGAACATTATTCAAACAATGGCAAAACCTCAGTAAGCATTCTTATTATTATTTCTCTTTCATATCATTTCTTTCCTTCATAATTCTCGCATAAATCGAAACTTTGGCTGATTTTTATTTTACGAAATTTCTTATCTTTTCTTCTTTTTCTTTTCATTTTAACTTTTACCATACCATATTCATACGCTCTCTATGTCTCAGGCTCCCTCTCTCTCTTTATTTACTTATTACTATAAACAAAAACAATTTTCTCTTAGTGAAGAAGAAATCCTTCTAGACTGTGGCAATTTTTACGTTTATCCCCAGTAGATGTTTTCGGGACCTCACCCCCCCCCCCAAAAAAAAACTATCTCTCTTCATTTCTTTATTTACTTACTACAATAAACAAAAAGGTTACTTTAATTCGGTTTATTTTTAATTATTCATTTTTAAGTTTCTTTATAGTGCAGTTTCTGTTAATTAATTTTTAAAAAACTCTTCTCTTAGTGAAACGACAATTGACTGCGGCAATTTTTACTTTTATCCCCACTATCTCTCTTCATTTATTTGTTTACTTATTAGAATTAACAAAAAGGTTAATCAAATTCGGTTTATTTTTACTTATTCATTTTTACGGTTCAAAATATACTTAACTTTACAGTGCAGTATCTGTTAATTAATCTCTTCCCTTCTCTTCTCTTCTCGGCCAGTGAAGTACCAAAGTTATTCTTTTCTCTTCTCTGTCAGTGAAGAAGAAATCCTTCTAGACTGCAGCAATTTTTACTTTTTCCCCGAGAAGAAGGATTTTCAACACATAAAAACCACCATTGTTTTTTTTATTGTTGGTAATTTCAATCTACAACTAAAACAGGCACTCCTGATTGAGATAAAATTGCATCAGTCTAGAACCATTTTCCTTCACTGAACTTGGAAACATTCACGCATATTTTTGGATCACATTTACTTAGACTTTTTTTTACAAATACTTACTTAAAATCGTAGGTGGAGGGGGGGCAGTCACACAAAACATAGACAATTCTATTTTGTTTGATTGAAAACATTGATAAATCAGATTTTAATCACCTAAATTACAAACAGGGTTCTTTTCAACTTCTTTTTTACGAATTAATACTCTAATACTTATATATCCCTCACGTGCAACGCCGGGACACAGGTCCTGCTATATTATATAATACGGTATTTGCCACTTTATGGTGCTTATGCAGTTTACGGACCGGGCTTACTTGCTTCAATACGACGGTACAGTTATACACTAGGTCGGTTTCTAATGTGGAGAAAAATCCATCCTCCCAAATAGAGACACTCCGGATTGGGACTAAAATAAAACTGTCCCCAGTCTAGAAGGATTACTCCTTCCCTGACCGAGGAGAGAAAAGATTATGTATAGTATAACAGACACTACACTTCAACTTTATTTTGATTTTGAAAAGTAACAAATAACATCAGACATATTATATAATCAATTATTTGCCTCTTTATGGTGCTTATGCAGTTTACGGACCAGGTTAAATTTTAGAGAGGATTTTCAAGTTAAATTCAATTTTTACGCTATCTTTGCTTCATTGAATTGTTATGCGAAAGTACAGAATACTTAATCAACCCCCACCTCCCCATGTTCAGAATGGCTTTCTAAATTATAACGTTATTATTTCGGCCCGGTCCATAAACTGCATTAGTATCTTCTTTATAAATTCATAACCAGAAGCCACATTCAAGGAACAATCTTCTCTTTAACCAAGTTAATTAATCGCCGACACTAACAGCCAAATATCAGAGATTCAAGAATACATATGTATATCAACTCATAACAAGTTACGTGACTAAAGTAGGATTTACTAAAAAAAAAGTGACTAAACTATGAGATACTAGAAATATACCGATACTTTCTGTTTCTTTATTTGAGACTGCTTTTACACTCTATGCATGTGCAGTGTCTCATACAAAACGACTTTGAATACCAACCGCATGAGCAACCATCAACTGTTTGGGATGGTATTGCAGAAAAAAACACACTTCTTACAAACACTTCTTACTGCTCCACATAGAAGTCGCGCTGATGAGCTCAATGCTTGCCTTAAATTGTCATATTTATGAAAGTACATCACGACTGTAACATTATATACGAACACGTATTGCATTAATTGTTTCAGCTGCTGTTTCACATTAACATTGTGGTGTCTTAGTTGGCGCTGGTCAATCCAAAGCACCAAATAATTCAATAGTTGCAGATTTTGCAAGGAATTTCTTGAGTTATTAGACTTTCCCGGTCAGACCCGGGCACGGGTCAGCTAGTAAAAAAATAATGTCTAAAGTTAAAAACTACAATTACTTATTAAAAAAATGAAAATGAGGACTGCACGGATTGTATCGTTGTGTCAGGAAGACGTTATGACGTTTGTTAATTGGAGAAAACGTCACAAAAAATGAGGGAACGATTGCAACACAACGATTGGGCAGCTGGTGCTTCCCTAAATTTTACAGCCTTTTTACCAGACTTAGACGGCCCACGCGGGGAGACGAGTACTGTCGTGACAGATCTGCACTGAAAAAAATGTCAGCTCGCATATTACAGCTGTGCTGTTTATATCAAGTGGCGCACGTTCAATGACGACTTAACTATAAACAATCAAACACTGCCAGCAGCCGGGTTCAACAGGTCAGATCAACTGTCACCCAGATAGGTTTAAACTCGGAACAATGACAACTGTATTCTCTGGGTCTCTTAGCCAAAGGGTTGTGAGGGACTTGTTTCCACTTCGCCGGGATATAGAGATCTCATTTTGCAACTCTGCCATTCCACTTAGAGACACGAGTATCCTTTGTAACATTCAGCAAATAAATTTGTTACTTATTCATAAATTGTGCTGATGGTTTTTGCTTGGCATGAGAATATTTATTACAGCACTGAGTGAGTTCAAACAACATCTTTGGTCCGGCACAACATGTGGGCGATTACGGCTCAGTGCAGTGAACGCACGAACAAACAAACGCGCATACGCACATGTTCACATCTGGTGCCTGACCGTCGGATGTTGACCCTGGAAAAGTACAGCGAATGCTAGAGGCCCACGTCGGACGCCTAGACGATGTTGATGTTGACTCTGCAAAATTCCCGACCGCCAGATGCGGTCCCAGCATTAACCAACGAGGATAAAGCATGTGCAGCCCTTCAAACAAAGCAAAACAGAAGAGCTGAGAACAACAAAAATGAGGTAGGTCGATATAGTTAAATTTTCTTCTGCCATATTTATTTTGTATTTTCTTGTGTCGTTTGAACTCTTTTTTTCTTCTCTTCGAAATTGTTCTGGGGTGACCTTGTTTGTTCTTTTTCAGCAAGACTGAGTAAAATGCCACAAGAGGCATTCCCCACGTAGGGATGGGTAGGAATGTGAAAATGCAGTAGGCTGCATTTTCTTTAGTAATGTGTATGAATGGCGGACGTCTCAAATGTTATACGCTCGACCCTGAGATAAAGTGAAAATATCTTTGGTCATATACCACCCAAATAGTTTGTTCCGCTTTAAGGTGAATTAAGTATCTCACAAAAGGCTGGATTGTCGCCATGATAATTTTCTGTCTGACATTTATCTCCGGGGATATCTCAAGTGGTCAATGCCTGGGTGGTTTATGACCATGGAAAAAGACCCAGCCAGGAAGGGAGAGATGGGAAGGGGGATCTGGCGACTTTGCATGACAGGAAGTTAAAGGTGTGCTGGGATAGGTGGAACAATTGAAGCTTGGAGCCCGTAGAGACAAGATGGCCCATCTAGGTCTCTAACCAAAGCATTCAGCAAATAAATCTGTTACTTGTTCATAAATTGGACTAATGTTTTTTTACTTGGCATAAGAGTATTTGTTACAGCACTGAGTGAGATCAAAGAACATCTTTGAACCGGCACAACGTGGTGCGATTATGGCCCGGTCCAGTGAACGCACGAGCAAACAAACGCGCATGCGCACATGTGCACACTCTCTCGCTTAGTCTACGGCGAAGAGATATTTTCTAGTCGGCTTTTGAAATCAGCATGCGGCTATGGCGGAATTGATGATCAGAATCGAGCGGTGGAGGTGGACCGGACTTAGTTCTTCCCCGCAGTAAGAGGCTCCGCCTTTGCCTGGCTTGCAGATGGAAAGGGAAATAAGTTTTGGCTTACTAGTTTTCTAGTGAGGATTGAACTCACAACCTCGAAGTAACAAATCTACTGGTTGCTGCACAATAATAATAGATTTAATTATCATGACAAATAGTGAGCCAGCGGATTATGTTTTTTTCTGATTGGTTAAGCGGAATTAACTGAGGGAAAATCTGATTTTCTTGTCTTTTTAAGACAAGAAAATCAGAAGAAAGGAAACGAGAAACGTGAGTGTCGAGTGAGATTGGAGCTCGAAGTTACACAGAGGGTTTTTGTGCTTCTACAGGAATTGAACCGAACTGAGTTTTTTGTTTTGTTTGTTAAACGTTTGAAGTCTAGTCATAGACTTCTGAATTCGTTACCAATTATAGCGGCATACGCGTTTTTCGTACGCTAAGTTTTTAATTATGTTTCTTTTTGAAATGTAATAAAATTATATTTCTGATATATAAAATAATGTGTTTTTCTATCATTACAAGCCTTGATTTCCAGAAGCCGATGGTCTCAGCAGTTCATTTATTCTCAGGGGAGAATTAATGAACTCAACCTAATGCAACCAGTCTAATGACGCCGCCCTGCAAACCGACAAAGTACTCATCCAGCCAGACAAACGGGTATTAACCCGCTATGTTAAAGAGGACGTTCCAGAACGCTAACCGTCTTCCAAAGACGTCTCCACGGCGCGGATCACCGAGTTCGCACTCTCCCGGCAAGCGATAGTACTACATACGAACTACATGAACTCTTCCGCTTCATTATAAATACCGAGAACCCATGCTTCTCGATATTGGAACTACTCCAGTCTAATACTGGTAGTCAGAAAGACGTTCAACCACTTTCTTTATATGTTGTATTTATACTTTCTTCAATATATTTTGTTTCACTTAATCCTGAGTTCGTGTCTTCTTTTACTGGTCGACGAGACACATTAAGGACCTTTTATTTGAGAACCTTAAAAAAATGACGAACGTGGAAATTAGCCAATAACCTCCAAAGTTCTAAAAACAGGCTTTATCGGCGGACCAAGAAAAAATCTCGTCAGTTGGATTTTTTTAGCCAAAGTGATTTCTGTTTTCATTTTTCTTACGAAGAAACCAACTAATATTTCAATCAAAGAAAAAGTCAATAATTTCATTATTTCTATTCCTGACAGTTTAGGATCCACATAGATTTTTCTGGCCTACTGGATGGTTTCTATTATCGTACCGACATTTACGGACTACATAAACTCTCCCGTTTCATTATAAATACCGGGAGCATATACCCCCGGGATTAAAACTACCCAGTCTAACGTTCATCAGACGTTCATCCACTCTCTTTATATGCTGTATTTATACTTTCTTCAATATACTTGGTTCCACTTAATCTCGAGTTCGTGTCTTCTTTCTGGACCCCTTACACTTCCACAAGAGTAATGAAATCCATGCGTAGCTTCCCGAGAGGAATATTTTTTTCGGCTTAGTACGTATCGCAGAACGTAAGGGGACAATGGTCCGTGTAAATGGAAAATTCCCGACCCTCCAATGCGTGGCCAAAATGTTTAATTGCTAAGTAAATAGCTTAAACTTCACAACCAAAAGTACTATATCGAGTTTCTACATGCGTTGACCTTTTGGCTAAGATCAAAGTGTAGTATCTGTTCCGATGGATACTGCACCCCATAGACTGGTATTGTCTTGGCCTTCGGGACTTGATTTACGCCGGTCTATGGGTCTGTCCTGTGCAGTTCTAGGAGGTCCACCCTCCCAGGCTTCGCCTCCCCTCTTTGGGGAGTAAGTTTATTGCTTACTGCCTGAGGCGCCCCTACCGGGGAATGCCAACAGGGCTGCCCAGGCAATTTTTAAACCCCACTTTCCCGACCCGACCTTGGGTCACATCTTACTTGTCGGAGTAAGATAAAAACTGGCCGTGTGCCTAACCCCCTGGAGAGGAGTAAATCAATACTCACTCCTTAACACGTACTCGTTCGTGATTACTTTTATATTTAGACAAAAAGATAATCTCTCTTCAGTCTTAAACAGTGTTTTCTATGTGTTATAACCCTTGCATTTTGTTTATCGTTCCGGTCTCATACCAGTGGTTGCCATGAGCCGGGTCACATGGTGCTTTGTTGATCTAATCAGTTTTTTTGCTTTTCTCGTTGAACACAAACATCAACAGAATACTTCTGATGAATTCGACAAGTCTTGAAAGAACATTGTTTTGCTTTTTATTCAATGAATTTCTCTATGGATACGTTGACTGAGGGGGGGGGGTTGCTCCACTCAGACTTTCCATCTGGGAGTGAGGAGCAGTCTAAACCGGATTCATTTCCTTTGGTACCCCCGTGGTCGGATGTTAGATGGATAACAAGTCCATCTAGAAAATAATAATACTTTTAAATATTTTATATTCAAAAGGAAAGTAACTCTTTGCTCTTAAGTTATCTCGATGAAAACAGCATCTTGGAAAGACGAGTTATGTGCCTCCATGGACGGCGGCACCAGGGGGGGGGGCAGAGAGGTCCAGACCCCCTTCACTTTTGGGCTTGCGCCCCTCCACTTTTATAGTCATCAATCAATAATTATTTGGTATGCATCATTAACGAGTACTGTAACGTTACATTAATGCATTTTTTTTTGTAATCGCGTTTTTTAAAATTAATTAATAGGTAGTACCCAGTCAATCATGCTTGGTCTTAAAGTACTCTTTTCTTGGCATTTCTAATAGCAAGACAAAATTATTGCATTATCTTGGCATATATAGGGTAAAGTGGGTGAATGCCGTCCGTATGGGAATGTTGTCCGACGCGGTGGATCACGTGTGCAGTGTCTTGCCATAGTAGTTAGGGCAAGACACTGCACACGTGATCCAAGAATTAGAGTCAATGTTTTTACACCCCCCTCTAGCCGAGCTCCTGCCCACTAATGACACTGCCTTCTGCAGTCAACAATTCATGCGGTTTATGCATGGATGGGGTGTCGATTTTGGAAATGGTATTGTAGAAAGGTGTCATCGGGCAGTAAAAAGGAATGCTGCACGTTAGCCTAAAAGATGACGTGTCAAACTTATCCGTGACCGCCAATTTGCTGCATTCATACCAGATCCGCGTGAAAGGGATCGATGCTGCGCTTCCTATGGACTATCAAGGGATCTCTATACGTTACAAAATGGGGGGGGGCACATTTTGGGTGAAAAAGTCACAGGGACAGTGCACGTGGAAATTTAGACAAGGTTGCATCACTGGAGTGACAGTCGGTGGTCGTTGACAAAACTCTCGGCACGTGGGACCTGTGCGTCCATGGCTCAGTTTAGCGCCGGTAGTTGACGACGAAGTTGAATGGAAAGAACCAGGTTTTAGGTGCAGGCAGTACTGGTTCCACATATGAGAGTGAGGGAGAGGCAAGAATGAGCTTTGTTGAGCTGCTTTATCTCGCGACTGATTCAAACCCTAACCAGTACATCTGACGATTTGTCAATCAGAGGTGGAAGTAACTGTTAAGAGAATCGGACTTCTACACAGAACCCACGACGATCGGTGAAGTCTGGTCTGCACGAATGCCTCCTCTTTGGTCCTAGCTATTTGTTAGCCTTGCAAAATGACAGGTTTTTACTTAGACACCCAGAGAAGTAAGACTCAAAGTTTGCATACAGAGTAGGGAAAGTAGTGACCTAGAAATTACAATAAAATTATGATTGCACATGCGCAGAAGCAATGTTGTTATCTTCGCATCATGGATTTGCAGTTCCGCGCCTGTCATCTCCTTTCTTGCCACACGCAGAGACAGAAACGTCCAGACGGCGATCGATCCTCGTGGATTTTCACCAGTGCTCTGGTACTACCACGTTACCGCCGCCTATACTAAGGTAAGGAAGGGTTTGCTATTAGGGGGTTGTATGTGGTGCTATAGTCGCCATAACTTTCGGACTAACATTTTTGGACATATATTTTGCCAAAAATGTACACAGGAGACCTTGGATTTCTTTGAAGTCTAGATTATTCGTCGTCATATTTTATTTTGTTTTATGTTGATCAAATTGAAAGATATGGTAATGTAGTCGATAAGAAAATGCGGTTTATACTTTGTGGTTGTCCGACCATTTTCTTTTTAGATGTGATTAAATATTGACCTTGTGTTACATCCGTTACTTGTAGTGACGGTCATATATTAATTTACTTGAAAATGAATGACGCCGTAACGAATAAAAATAGTAACTGCATTCTCTATGACATAATATAGGATGAATAGGAGCTTTTGCAAACTACAATTCATCGTTTATTACGTCATCCATTTTCTAATAAATAAATCTATAGATATTTCATGTTTTATAATAATCATGAAGCTTGTGTTGCATTTGGCCCTCGTGGGCAGGTTGGGAAATAACGAGAAGCCAGCAACTTAAACGCATTGTGAAAGGAAGACGATATAATAACCTCCCGAAATTGGAAGTTCATCGCCACCACAAGATACAGACAACGTACAGTAAAGAAAACAATAAATGACTAGTTCTGTTCCCTTGAGAGGGAGCAGCGTTTGAAGCGAATCACGAGCACAGGATACAGACCATAACATATTGTGAAACGAAGAAGATACAACAAATGATTAACAGCGGTAAGTCCAGCTAAGTTGATTAAGACAAGAAATGATCAAGTGAAAGACAAACAGACTCCACTCGCCAGATTTAATGACCCTGCACCTAATTGTATTTATTTATAATAGATATAGCACGAAACCAAACAATACCGCCAGCTTTAGTAGTATATAGGTTGATATAAATATATAATATAAAAAAATCATGACCACCTAAGAATAAGAACGGAACACGATTTTGTCTCTAAAATTTAGAAATACAGTGCAGATATTGTACGTTGTTTTGTAATTGTGAGCCACAGTTTATTAGCGGGTACATAATCATAGATTTGATTTGGATTGACATAAAACAAATATGGCGACGGATATGCCAGACAAAGAGGCTATAGAAGCGTTTCTAAATGAGAACCAGGATTTCTTGGGTACATTTCTGGCTGAAAATAATGTTCCTACATATGTCTCTTCACCTCCACTGACTATGTCGAAATGTGTAGAAAAAGTAATCAACCATCAGAGAAAACAAAAGCAGAAAGTTATCGACGAAACCATGAGTGAAAATCAACGCTTTAGTGAATTTGTAAAAGACATTGCTGGTGAACTAAACGTGAACGCATTGAGTCATAAGATTTTGCAAAATGTTATTAACCTCACCGAAAGCGAGCGCGGTAAACTTTATCTCGTGGAAGGAATTGACGAAAAGTTTCTAGTCTCAAAACTGTTTGATGTCACCGCTACATCTCATCTGGATGATGCAGTGCACGATGAGTCTGTGGCAATCCGAATACCTTTTGGTAAAGGAATTGCAGGAACCGTTGCTGAGACAAGAATGGCGATAAATATAAAAGACGTTCAAGGTGACTCACGTTTTGATCCGGAAATCGACGGTTTCTCTGAATATACAATACACTGTATCCTTTGTATGCCGATTATGAACAAGGCAAGCGATGTTGTTGGGGTGGCCGAAATCATGAACAAAAAGACAGGAGTTAGCTTTTCAGAAAAAGACGAGACTATTTTTACTGAATACCTAGGTTTCTGCGGAATTGGTATTAATAACGCTCGTCTATTTCAAATGTCAATTAAAGAGATACACAGAAATAATGTTCTGTTACAGTTAGCGTGGTATATATCTGTAGGGCAAAGCAACGTTGATAAACTTGTCAATGATATATTACAAACAGCTGGGAAAATAATTCGTTGTAAATTCACAAAAATGTACCTGTTGGATGAAAAAAGGGAAGTATTCTCTAAGGTTTATCGTTTGGACAACGACAGCACAAAATTAAGAGCCACAAAAGATGAACCCGCAGATGCATACAGCGTTCTTGCGAAGGAATCGTTGGATAGCAATCAAACTATTGAGTTAATTGACCTTGGCAATGAACCAGGCTTTGTTATTGCGAATAAAATCTCACCTAAAACGAAAGTTGATGAAATGAAAGTATATGAAGAAGGTGCGAACTGGGCTTTATTTGCGCCCATACGCAATCCATCGGACGAGTGTATTGGCTGCATTATGTTTGCAGGGAAAACTAAGTTAATTCGGACTCAATATGATACCAACTCGGTGACTGCCTTTGCTATATACTGTGGCCTTGGTATATATAACTCACAGTTGTATGAGACAACAGCCAGATCGTTGGCAACCAAAGAAATCACAATGGAAATTCTTTCCTACCATTTGACTTCAGAAAAAGAAGAAGTTCAACATTTCGTAGATTTAGAGATGCCTTCTGTAAACGAGTGTAATATATATAACATCGAATTTAACGATGCAATGATGAATGATGAATCAACTATCCAGGTGATTGCATTAATGTTTATAAAGCTGAATGCTCTGAGTATCTTAAAAATTAGTTTGGATGATCTGTACCATTGGATACTGACAGTGAAGAAAAACTACAAATCCCTTTTATATCACAATTGGCGCCACGTGCTCAATGTTACACAGGGAATGTTCTGCGCTTTAAAAACTGGGTCTTTGAAGAACTTTTTTTCTCATTTTGAGTGCATTTGTCTACTAGTTGCAACTCTGTGCCATGATCTTGATTATCAGGGATTTTTTAGTGCTCAAAATCTGAAATCAACTTCACTGCTAGCAACTATTTATAGTACCTCTTGCTCTGATCATCAGGTTTTAGGTCGTTGTATAACGATTTTGAACGCTGACAAGACCAACATTTTCAGACACCTCTCGGCTGAAGAATACAAAGAAGCAATGGAATTAATAAAATTTGCCATCTTATCAACGGATATTTATGCTTATCTTCTCAATGTCGATAATTTGGAAGAACTGAAAAAGAAAAAGACACCTTTTCATAATGCAAACGACAAAGAAATGCTAATCGTTTTGACAATGGTTACTTGTGATTTGATAGCATTTTCTAAACCATGGAATCATCATAAAATACTCGTTCTGGCTGATGTGCTAGATCTATTACAACCCCAAGAATCCGGTTTCGCATGGTTAAGTAAAAATGAAATTAATAACATTCCGAGAATGATGGTACATTTTATGGATGTTATTTGCTTAAAAGTGTTTGAAACGATGGTGCACTTCGATGGCATCTTCACGCCGTTACACGAGGCTTGTTTAAAAAATCGACAAATCTGGGAGTATATGGCTGAGCATGTTGCTGAATTCAATGTCGAGAATGAGATAATTAAATCCCGTGCAGGTCTTATAGATTTCGATGAAGATATCAGTTCATCGTTTGACGGAAAGTTCATATAACGACGATCTTTCAAGACTCGGCGTCTGGGGGAATGAAAGTTACACCAGACGAAAATAATGCGAAGTGAAGAAAAAAATAAAGACTAGAAATGATTGAATCTGAAATATAAAAACAAAACAAAAAAAGAACGAATAAGAAAGAAGGAAGACGAAGAAAAAAAGTTTGAGTTATCTTATCTTGTTTGTTGCATACACGATTGTTTCCCTTTGTATTTATCAATTTTCAGCTTGAATAAACACTTGATGCATCCCATTGGTTGATTTCTGTCATGTGACATGGAAGGGGGTTTGGAATGAGATAGATAATTTGAAATAATAGTCAGTTGCTGAACAGATTTGAATGAGGGAGGTTGCTATAATTCAAGAAGCAACTTAACTCGGTTAAGGAATGGATCCAAAATAAATCAACGATATATTTGAAAGTTTAAAACGTCTTCGTTTTCCTCATGCATGGATATTAATTCCACTTGTCTACAAAACAAATCGAACACAACATTATTTCCATGTTTTTAGGGTTATCTTTGATAAATATCTGAAAGAGTTTTTCTAAGAATTGTTGAAAATAATTCCGGGAAGAAATTTTGGAAAATAACAACGTTATCGTTGCATATATAATCACGATATGCATAGTGTTTGTTGAAGTTTGAGTTATCTTATCTTGTTTGTTGCATACCAAGTTGTGTCCCGTTGAATTTGTTAATTTTCAGATTTAATTTGCTCCTTTAATATATTGTGATGTTATGTTTGAACACAATTAATAATGGTAGCAGGAGCTATCTTCTTTTGCGTGAGAAAAATAGGTGGAATCGCAATGTGTTCACCCAACTGATTTATCGTAAAATGGTTTGGGGCATTGCCTTCAATAAGTTATGTTTTACTTAATACAATGTCTTAATAATAATGCAACTAACATTCGTCCTCGAAGGTGGAGAGAGGCAGGTGCGTTTTTTAACTGACCGTGAGCTTGCAGTTTGTAACGGCGAGTTGTGATATGTGTGTCTAGTCAGTCATTGGTGGATTAACACTGGATAACAATAGATTAGTTAGTGTTGAATGTCCTAGAAGATCTGAAAAGAATGAAATCATTTTAGAATGTTCATTATTTAGTGTTACCTAGCCAAATACATCGATTTTCACCACGTATTCATTCACCGTATTACTGAACCTGATAACTTTACCAGCCCTCTCCTACTGGAGAGGTTTGGTGCCGGCCGAATCCTGGATGTGCACATTATTGCCAACGGAAAGTATCTATTCGCTCGTATCCCGCTCCCATATTATAATGTCGTCGAAAACGTTTTGTCGGGTCTCTGTATGCTATACCCTAACTAATTAGCTAGCTCCAAATTCTGGTCACACCACGACCCTCTGTGATCCGAGGGGGTATATCTTGGTCGCGGAACCAACGTGATCCGACTGTTTGGCGGGGTGGATCTTAGGACGATATGTGACGACGGGACGATGTGTGACAACATGTAAACTTATACGCGTCTTCCTCATTCAGATTTCAAAAGCCGACTATTTTTCGCTTGTCGTTGAGAAGCAACGGGGAAAAGAAAGAGATAGAGAGGGGAGAAGGAGAGAGAGCGGGGAAGAGAAAGAGAGGCCGAAAAAGAAGGGAAACACAGACACCGTCAGTGTTTCAACAAATCTCGGTGACAGGTTATCTGACCTCCTGAACCTTGCTGGTGTCTCCAACATTGTTGATATTTTAGCTGATATCGGATTACACCGAATATCCCGATCAGTGAGTTGACATTTTTATTAACAATTATCTCAGACATGGGAAAACGGTTTCTAGTTCCGACTTTATTACAATTTTTGCGAGTTTCTTAAGTTTATACTAATTCTCAATAATATCCATCAGAATTTTCTGCCTTAAATATAATTATCAACCTTCCAAGAACATCTCATTTTAGGCTTAAAGTTACTTATTCTATAGAACACTACTTTAGAAGTCGTAGAATCACAAAAAATGCACACACCCCCCCCAAAAAAAAAGAAGAAAAAAATTACCAACAACACAAAACATTATTATCATTATTATACGCACATATGAAAACAAAATTTATATTTTATTACTAGTGTTCACTCTTCGTCAAAAATGTCGAAGAAATTATGCTTTGCCAGTGTTTGCACTCGCTATTTATCTAGATATATTATTAAAATATTCATATAAAATCATAGAATGGCGTCAGTAATTTAATCTTTCAAATATAAATTATTATTATCATTTCTGATGACATAAAGAAAAAGAAACATCCACCGTTGACTGTTTATCATAATGTGGAGGATTTATTTCCGAATTCATATCAGACAGTGGTGGTTGTCTGACTTGTTATTTGCTTTCTTTTTTCCACTCACCACTTGAAATGATTTCGTCTGAGCGCTAAAAATTGGCACGTGTTTAACTCGTTAACTTGTGCGTGATGTGATGGCAGTACATATATTTATTTATATAGAACTATACATTGGTCTTTATCATAGAGTGAAGGAGTGTTACATACAACTATTGTATCATAACTAAATTCACAGCTTAATTCTGTCGAGACAATTAAAAGAACCTTACAAAAACATAACATTTTCTTAGTTCAAAGTAATGAAATGAACTATTTTTATAGTCCATTTTTCTTTATTACCATCTGCAGTTTATTTTGAAACAATTTATTACGACAGTGAACGTGTATGTGTGTGAGAGAGAGAGTCTTTGGTGCATGTTCAGTACTTTGGCCATAAGGAAAACTTAATTTTTTATGAAAACAAATTATCTATTTATGAAAACAATATTATGTACTTACTCAGTGGTATTTTATTGTTCAATGTTGAAAAAAGTATGAAAAATTATCCGCTAGAACTTTAATTATAAGTATTTTCCCATTTTACGTATCGCTTCGATGAGTATGCCTTCATCTTGTTTCGTTGAACACAAATCAAGGGCAGATAACTTGCAAGGGCAGATAATAACGCGAAATGCCCTTGATTTGTGTCCAACAAAACAAGCGATACGTAAAATGGGAAAATACTTGTAATTACAGTTCTAGCGGATAATTTTTCCTACTTTTTTCAACATTGAACAATAAAATACCACTGAGTAAGTACATGATAGTGTTTTCATAAATACAATTTTTTTCCGTATGGCCGAAGCACTGAACAGTCTTTTTTTCTGGTTCTTCTTTCTACAGTTTAAAATTTCTAGTTCATTGTGTTTCTATTTCGGACGTTTCACATATGCATATTTAGTTGCTTTCTTTCCCGCCCTTTTCTTTAAATCTCGTGATACTTTTGTCTGTCTCTGTAATACAAATTTTCTTCCTAACTTATAAACGTGTGTACGTGTGCTCCTATGCTGTGCACATGCGTTACGACTAGTAGTTCTACCAATCATTCTGCGAACCTTGAAGTTTACGCAACTCGGTCGGTAATTTCTCTCTGTCTTCGTCCGAATCGGAGTTGTTTCGATTTATGGGTCGGCTGTTTCATTGTGTTGTGTCTGACTTAGTTTGTGAACAAGCAATCTGGAATAAACGTTCGGATATAAAAACAAATATATTTTGTTTCTAAACATATACTTTATTAAAAATTAACATGCGCGGTCCATTCTCTTACTAAGTTATAAGATATGCTTAAAACCTTAACTTTTACATCCTTCTTCGTTCAAATCCATTCAGCCACTGTCTTCCACTTCCAAAATATCTCTGATCCAAAAACACTTTCATGTCACATGATTAATTAGATATCCCCAAACCAGGGGTGAACTCGGGGAGATGGACAAAAGTTCCACCCCCATTTTTTTTTAATTGGTTAGCCAATCAACAATAATCTGTCACGCTTTTCAGCTTGACAAATATTTAAGCTTCATGTCGCACCGAAAGTTTCTGCATCTAGCAACCTACAGGTGTTCGCGATTCACGTTTGACTTTTAAACGTTCATAAATAAAAATGACTTTTCAACATTGTTTTGTTTTTATGATTTAATCTAAGCCTGTCACTATGTGCGAGAGATATTACCCCTCAAACTTTTATGAACAAAACTGAAAACGTCCGATTCAAATGATAAACCGACAAATAATATTTCTCTACTCTTCCCAATCAAAAGTATGTTGATTCCTCTTCTTTTTTTTAAATAAATTACTTCCATAATTAATTTAAGCTTATTTTAATTAATCAAACTAATATTGCTAATCAACGTCTGACACCAACTATGGTGTAAAATACTTGTAACAAGGTCATTCCCTGAATCGACGTTTAATCTGCGGTGGTACTAACGAATTCCATTCTTGTTAAACATGAAAGAACGAGCAAAATACGCCAGTAACCAACACAAGAAGATAAAAGGTAAGAAAGCCAGCACTCAAACATTCATATAAACATAACAATTTATTTAACGTGGTTCATTTAAATTGTATATGAAAGCCTCAATGAAAGTCTGAGTTTGTGTACAGAAATGCCCCTTTTACTGTTTGTATAAAATGTCTCTTTTAAAGGTTTGTTCTTGGAAAACACACGTGTTTGGGTGTGTGCGTAAATAGAGAAAATGAGCCGTCTCTCAACCCCTTTTTGCCGTGTAAGAATGATAGGAACTTGTGTTCGACGGTACTTAAAAAAGAGAAAAGAAAAGAAAGGGTTTAAGCTTACTATTTTTCCTGCGTTCGATGAGGAGGAAGGGGGAGACGGCGTGGAGTGACAGTAAGACAGCAGCAGGCAGCTTCTTGCCCCAGTGCTTTAAGAGTCTGTTGACAGGACCGTCTTAATCGCTGGTCGTAGGAAAAGAGAGAAAAAGAGGCTGATCTTGTCATGGCTACTGCTTTTATTTTGTTTAACTCTGGTTTTGGCGGACGTAGTAGTAGACACTCACGTGATAAATATTTTTGGCATTTTTAGCGCCTTTTTGCTAGAGCTTGTGGGAGCCGAGTTTTATGGCATGTTTGAGCGCTTTGCTGTTGAAATGAATTTGCCACTGCTTTGTGTTCTTCCGCACACGCCGGTATGATAACATATTAGGATGTCAATCCGATAAATCGCACGAGTGGATCAAATGGTGAGTCGGTGTAAGCCTAATATGAAAATAGGACAGTAAATCATAAAAGTTAATCAGTGAAATATTCTTCAACTAAAAAAAAAAGAATAATTTTCCAAGACTTGGGTTATTTGCTTTTGCTTCTCGCCCACTACCCCTTCCAAAATCTGGGAGGTTGGCACTGATTGATGGACCCTCACAGTTGATATCAGAGGTCATCTAAGTATTAGTGGCAACATAACAGAAATGAGAAGTGTATTTGAATTCCTTTTTAAAATAAGAATGGATAATTTGGTGGAACAGTGGAATATAATAATGAAACACTTTCTGTGTTCTGATAATTCCATTTTTAAGTGATTATTTTTCTTCTCTTTATCAAAACATGAGTATGTCCCTACTTGAATTAGTGGAAAGGGTGAGGGAGAGAGAGGGGGATATGTTCTTCTATATAAATTATGACAGGGATTGATGATATTAGTCAGTCATTCGAGAAACAGGGAGTTTATTTCCGGCTGCCATTTTTCATTTTTTATGATATAGTGAGTAACGAACGTCTGTTTACTAGCAGTTGGCTATGATCAAAGTGTAGTATCTGTTCCGATGGATACTGCACCCCATAAACTGGTATTGTCTTGGCCTTCGGGGCTTGATTTACGCCGGTCTATGAGTCTGTCCTGTGCAGTTCTAGGAGGTCCACCCTCCCAGGCTTTGCCTCCCCTCTTTGGGGAGGAGTAAGTTTATTGCTTACTGTCTGGGGCGCCCCTACCGGGGAATGCCGACGGGGCTGCCCAGGCAATTTTTAATGGCCAGAGTGCTCACCTCTCGGGCGCTGGCTTTTCAAACCCCACTTTCCCGACCCGACCTTGGGTCACATCTTACTTGTGGGAGTAAGATAAAACTGGCCTTGTGCCTAACTCCTGGAGAGGAGTAAATAAATACTAGCAGTTCCATTGCATTCTCTAAGTCAGTATTAACTACAAACGACAGCCAATCACCACACGATAATGTAAGACGTTTATGTTTTAGTACTTTATGGCAATATTATTTTCTACCCTAAATAAACTTGTGATGATACCTATTGTGTTGTTACTTACTTGAGTCTGTGACCACAAGACATCCAAAATAGCGGTATACACCTTGGAAGAGGAGACAAAAGGTTACCACGGCTTTGTGAACAACTGCAATTATTCGCAGGATACACAACTAAATTTGGTTTGATCATCAAACGATCGCCGTCACTTAGTCAACACTGTCGTAGTTGAGGGCTACCCACACCAACCTGGGGTAGCCAGACCTATTCATCCATGAATAGCGTAGACAACGCATACGCGATTAGGTGCCGGGTGACCACGATCTCAAAGTATCCCACGGGGAGAGAGTAGAAGAAAAGTAGATACAGGATGAGGTGGACTTTCACTGACTCGACAAACGCAGAGAAATAACTACGTAAAAAGAAGAGAAACTAAACTCAGAAGAGAATCGGACATCTTCCACAAAAGCATCAGCATCAACAAAGAAATAGAGCTGACTCATCCGTCCATGACGCTCAGAAGAGAATCGGGCATCTTCTACAAAAGAAGCAGCATCAACATAGAAAATAAAAAGGTAGGCAAACATTCACTTTTCTTCTCTTTTCTTTTTGTTTATGACGAGGTTTGTCAGTTACTTGGACATCTCTACTTCTTTAGTTGGTCCCCCGATTTATAAAATCGAGGGACATATGTTTTGAGGCATGTCCGTCCGTCCGTCCGGATTTTTCTCTGCAACCAGTCATTGAATTTCTCTGAAATTTTGCATGAAGTTGTAACTTTTGTCAGGTTAGAAAGTGACATTCTCCGATTTTTGAAAAAAAATCTGGTTAGCCCCCCAGGTGGTCAAAAGGCCCCGAAATGGCAAAAAATGACATTTTTTGCCACATAACTTTTCATCCATCCATTCAATTTCTCTGAAACTTGACCAAAATGTGGAGGCAATTGTTTCTAATAGACAATAAGTATCGCTGACCTTGGAAAAAATCTGGTTAGCGCCCCCAGGGGGTCAAAAGCCCCCAAAATTGCAAAAAAATGACCCTTTTCTCCCATAACGTTTGATCCATCCATTCAATTTTTCTGAAACTTGGCCAAAATGTAGAGGCAATTGTTCTGGATATAAAATGAGCATCCTTGACGTCAGAAAAATTCTGGTTCGCGCCCCTAGAGGGTCAAAGGGGGGTCAAAAATGCCCCAAATTGCCCAAAATTTATTGCATTTTACACTCGCCACATCGAGTCATATACAGAGGGGGGCCACGCACGCGCGGCATGTTAACTTTTATTTCTGTTGTTAGTCCTTTTTAAAAAAACTTTTGTTCAATGCATATTGCAACTGAAGCGTAAAGAACTACTTTGATGGGGGGGGGGGGCAACCTGGGTGGGGAATTGCCCAGAAAAAATTTTGTTTACATTATATTAAAATTTATGCATGTTAGTATTATCGGGGGAAATTTGAAAGACGAGCGGTCCGAGAAAAGAAGCTATTAGAGTAGAGAATATTCCGGTAAATAATGACCTCTACAGTGAAGGATGGAATTTTGTCCTAATCGGGTGGGTTGAAGATATTTACGTTTAAGGGGAACGAGTGCAGTAAGTTAGTCGAATCACATTCCATGGAAGTACTTGTAAAACCAACACAGGGGTGCAAAACTCAGGCTATGCGACAGGAGCTGGGGATTGGTAAAATATAACTTTTTTGCACCCTCTCATGCACAAGCCCAGATGTGGCAATAATACTCCATGCACGAGAAAATGGTGGCTTTATAGAGATATAGAATAGTGATAGATATAATAAGTTCTTTTTTACTTCGGTAGAGAGAGCCTATCTTCTTTACGTCAGATTTAGTAGCATCTTCTATGTATTTATTTTATTTCATGTTGCCTGAGAATAAGGGTGGGACGTAATGGGTGAAAATTTCAGATTCATGAGAGTAGTATTTTTTTGTGTTCATTTATACATAAATAACACTAAACAATCAAACATTTTGAAAATTTTGCAAAATTCAGAAGGTGCAGGCCAAAAATAGCCGTTAGGGCTCCACGGGAATCAAAATCCATCATTTTTCGGCGAAAAAGTGGTTTCATGCAACATTGCAGGTCCTAAAACATCCTCAAAAGCTATGAATGGATATAGATGGTTAAATCTGATATAGGACCATTTTCAGGCTATGAAAAGGTTTTCATGAATGTAAAATAGCCAAAAAACTAGTGGCCTGCATCTTCTGAATTTTGCAAAATTTTCAAAATGTTTGATTGTTTAGTGTTATTTATCTATAAATGAACACAAAAAAATACTACTCGCATGAATCTGAAATTTTCACCCATTACGTCCCACCCCTACTGAGAATGTCAAACCAAGAAGTTTGAACATTGGATTCTGGAGAAGCGTACTATCGGTCATTACAATCGTTCGTTGGAAAGGTTTATCATAGTTGTTAAAGGAAAGGAGCTTTGTCTTGGTAGTATTAAACGTGACCATTCGGTTTTGGCCCCAATTCTACTACAGATTGGAGGCAATTTTCCAAGGATTCAGCAATTGCCTTGCATGTGTAAGCATTCGATTTTCCCTCTTGCCAAAACTAGAGCGTGGTGTCATCAGCATATACACCCATCTCAAACGCGATTGCATCGAAGATGTCGTTTATGAAGATCAGAAATAATATAGGTCCAAGTATCGACCCCTGGGACACACTCTCATTAATGTGCTGCTGTTTCATCCAATAATGCCATACGAGTTGATTTTCATGCCAGTCTTTGTCAAAGGCCTCGACTAGGCAAGGTTGAGCGAGGAACTCCTGGAATGATTATAAAGTTTAGACAGTGATGAATGAAACGAATGTGAAGTTTGTAAAACTTGCTGTAATTATGAGAAAAGGGTTCAAGATAGGATAGAACATCTTCGTCAACACAGAGAGTGAGGAAAATGGTACCATTGGAGATGAACGGTTGTGGCTGTCGAATAGGGCATTTCTCGGAGCAGGATAACACGACATTGTTGTGTATTCAGAATAAAACTAAAATAAGAATTGATAGAATTACAAAGCTGGGGTAGGGAGCATATCGACTGAGAGGTCTCTGATTAGATTAAATCAGAGAAAAGTTTTTTCTTCGATACAGAGCGAATCTGACAGAAACTGTTTTAAATAAATAGAGATTAGTAATCATTTTCAAATGTTAATCTGCTTTATGGTATTGGTGAAGTGATTCAAAATAGATAGAATACAAGAGGACTTATTATGAATAATTACAGCATTTGTTTTTGTCTGTAGCATGTCTGCGTGCGCAGTGGACATTTTTTATGCAATCGATATAGGTTACTTCAACTAAAAGACCCAAACGAAGCTTGGATCAATACATTGAAAGCCTTAAGCTTGGATCAATACATTGAAAGCCTTAAGCTTGGATCAATACATTGAAAGCCTTAAGCTTGGATCAATACATTGAAAGCCTTAAGCTTGGATCAATACATTGAAAGCCTTAAGCTTGGATCAATACATTGAAAGCCTTAAGCTTGGATCAATACATTGAAAGCCTTAAGCTTGGATCAATACATTGAAAGCCTTAAGCTTGGATCAATACATTGAAAGCCTTAAGCTTGGATCAATACATTGAAAGCCTTAAGCTTGGATCAATACATTGAAAGCCTTAAGCTTGGATCAATACATTGAAAGCCTTAAGCTTGGATCAATACATTGAAAGCCTTAAGCTTGGATCAATACATTGAAAGCCTTAAGCTTGGATCAATACATTGAAAGCCTTAAGCTTGGATCAATACATTGAAAGCCTTAAGCTTGGATCAATACATTGAAAGCCTTAAGCTTGGATCAATACATTGAAAGCCTTAAGCTTGGATCAATACATTGAAAGCCTTAAGCTTGGATCAATACATTGAAAGCCTTAAGCTTGGATCAATACATTGAAAGCCTTAAGCTTGGATCAATACATTGAAAGCCTTAAGCTTGGATCAATACATTGAAAGCCTTAAGCTTGGATCAATACATTGAAAGCCTTAAGCTTGGATCAATACATTGAAAGCCTTAAGCTTGGATCAATACATTGAAAGCCTTAAGCTGTTGACACAAGACCGCAATTTTTTACTCATACTGTAAGGGGATGATGAGAGGGATGAAAAGGGGTATCCTTTTATCTTCTCGTAAAGAAACGGAACAACGAAAAGTATTTCTGTAACTATAACAAAAAGGGGTTTTATTAACTCAAGGTTACCTATACCGTTTGGTATAGGTAGAAGAGAGTGGGACAGTGTCCGTCTGAGGAAGAGGAAGAATATAAGAGTTCTTAGGGCCACCCGTGGATTTCTTCAAGTGAAGATGGTAGTAGTCGCCGAAGTGGGCGACGGCGGCAGGAGAGAGAGCGTTTCCTCGTTCCTCGCTGGTGCTCTCTGCGATGTGTCCCAGCTGGTGCCAGGAGGTCGCACCCTAAGGGGACATAAGTAGTCCCTTAGGGAACTAACGATATTACTGCACCCTGTGATTTGATTGGACAAGGCAGCTCACAGGGACAGTGATTACGCATTCAAAAGTAGTCCCTATTGGTGACTGCTACAATACTACTAAAGAGTGCAAAATGAGCAGCTTCCAGACGAATTTATCACCGAGATATATTCAAGTTACATTCGCCAACATCTACTTCAGAAAATGACCCTTGACTTGGATGATGCATTCGAACAGGTCAATAACTTAGAAATAGCTAATAACGAATTCGATTCTTACATCAACTTTGACTATACCTTTACTAATGTGGATTCAGCTTATATCTCTATATAAAATTAAGTTGGCCGGACGTCCTAAATAACAATGATTCTGAAAAAAATCGCTACTTGTTTCTCATTACATTTTTCTTTTGTCCTCCCACTATGTTATTTGCACGAATATAATTTAGTTCGCTTCGGTTTCTTTCTAATAATACGTATTCTGGTCTATTGATAAAATGATGTCATTTTCACATACTTGGCTTAACAGCTTAAGCTCATAACAAAAAACAGTTGTCTCGTCATTTCGCTATTTTTTTTTCAGCTTTCAGATAAACACTTATATGTGTTTACATTATAATTATTAAAATATTTATTTCTTAACATTAGTTTCGTTTCATAAAAACCTCATAACATTTTATGACATTTTAATATGAACAAATAAACAAAATAATGTGCGCACGTATTATTCTTAAAGTTAGTAAATATTTTCCTTAATGGCCGTTTACGGACTTAATAAAAAAGGGTTTAATGAAGAAAACTCTGAATTCGTTTAGACTTAATCTCCTTGCTTTCTAAAAATACATAACATTCTTAAAAGAACGAGAGAAAAAGGAGAGAAAGATAAACAGACAGAGATATAAAAATATAAAAATGCGCATCAGGCAATTTTGGAGAGTGACCGAATTTTCCACTCGATAAAAAGAAACAAACAAAAAAGAAGACATACAAAATACACGATTGGTTAGAATTTTAGAATCATTTGAACAATATTTCCCTGCCGCGACGGCCAATTGGTTTTGGTCGCTCGGCAGAGTTGTATTTTCTTTTTCTCTTATTTTGTCCTAAGTTAAAAAAAAAATGTTCCTATATTATACGTAGTTTTCAGCAACTATGACCCCGGCCGATGCTGGGTAAAACTTAATAAATCTGAACTGAAAATCCGATTCTTAGCCTCTTATCTTTTATATGAAATAAAGTGAGATTTTCCTTATTTGATTGACCGGTATAGCTCCATTAACTAACGCTACATATAAACTTCTGCTTCTAAGTGCGGAAGTTGGAGTGACTATCACCCTCACAGTTATAAGTCCTCATCATTCGGCCCAAAAACACTGTAAAAAATAAGGTAGAAATCTACTTAGGGTCACTTTTTCGTATTACACGTGTATCTGCTCACTTCATATTAACCACTGCATCTATAATTAATTACACGGCTAATAAAGAAAACTTTCAAAATTTACATTTTCAGATTACGATAATGCACAAACATCCACAATCTTTTTTCTCATGGCCTTATTAAAATATACATAAGGAAACGTCCTCTAAAATTCTTTGTTTTAAACTCATGTTTAATAAACTTTGGTTTGTAAGTCACTTCTTACTGGATTCTTCACTACTTTCTCCTAATAATTCCACTTTTAACTGTTGACTAGCAACGTTTTAGCTCTCACTGTCTCTCGGCGTGTACGCTTGCTTCTAATTGCAATCGTCGTCACTTCCACTGTTATCGTACTCCACCTTTTAAACGGGTGGATCTTCTTGCAGCAAATTATGAATTAGCATATAATCCCTACCCCGCGGAATGAGGAGCCTCAGAAACAATCTGTCCTATCTCTCCCTTGCTTCCAAAGAGGGTGAAACTTCTGCTTTCACTGGAATACGGTTCTTCATATTCATAGCTTCCTGACAATGAATCACCATCATTGTAATTAAGCAGGCTCAAACTGAACCATAGGCGGACGTCTCCCACGTGTCGAGGGAAACCGTCGATGACTACTGACTGTGGACTAGTTATTCCGGTAACACGACCTGCTTTAAATTGTGACGTGACCGTCTATATGGAGGTTTCACCCAGATTGTGTCTCCTTCTCGGAACCGTTTTGGCGTCCCTTGATGGTCCAGAAGGAGTACAACATCAACTTTCATTGGAAACTGGTATGAAGGCAACATATTGACGGGTGCGGACGAGGAGGATAATGTCGTCCTTGAGGTGATGTTGTACCAGCATACAGCCTCCATGATAGAGAAATTCTTTCACGCAGATATTCGTTTTATTGTCCGATGACATCTATCCACTATGCCATTTCTGGATGGTTCGTAGGTACGGCACGTTTTGAACCGGATGCTCCAGTATTCCACTAACTTTCTGAATCGTTGAATCTGCAGTCTCCCCGGATGCTTGCTTGTTAGTCCGTATAGTTCGAGGTGACTCTTCACGGATTCCGCAGACACTACATGCTCATCAATATATCGTCATATATCATCGATCTATGCCGACGTCGTTTTACTTATTGTCTCATCCTGTGCTAATACTGTCTAGAGCACAGACCGCATTATCAACCGAATCTCAACCTGTTTGCACAATATCTTCTGTCTGATACGGTCACATAGACTTCTCAATGTGAATCTGCAGGTATGCCTTCCTGATATTCAGAATGGATACATTCGCACTTTGCTGTCTCTATTCTCTCAGTTTCTCCGTGCAGACATCCGCAGAACCCGTGAATGTGTCAACGTTAGTGTTCAGTTCGCAATAATCCATTACAGGACGCACCTAATGTTTGTTGGTTTGTAGTATAGTAATTTACGATATCAACCAACCACTATCCATCCAGGTCTGCAACTCACGTTCGTACACTCCCCTCAACTGAACTTGGCACAGTATATTTATAGGTTCTAGTCTCCGACCATTTCCAGACCGCAATCCACACTCTCTACCATTTGTCGAATTGCGCACTAAATCAGCTTCATTGACACTGCGTGCTGCACACTTCTCCAAACTTAACGTCTCCTATATGCATAATATAAACATTGCTGAGCGCTTTCTTCGCATAACCAGCACATCCATCGTGGTCGTCTTACTAGTTGTCGTGCGAATACTGAAAGTACTGCTTCCACGGCAGGCTTGCATAGCTCCAGTTACGTGGTTACCATCATATCCTGCTTCAACCAAGACTGACACAGTTTTCCGCTCAAAATAAACGTGAGCACCCCGAGTCAAGAATAGCCGAGAACGGCATGCCGTCAATGTGACAATAGTTAATACCAAACTCATACTCTGCTTGAGTAATAGACTGGCACTGACGTCTTGTCTCTAACCCATCCGGGGATGGTTGAGCGATCTGGACAGGCTCCACTGCAGCAACGACGAGCTTCCCCACTGCATCTTCATCCCTCATAAGAATCCGAGCTCGGGCCAACAGCTCCTCTAAAGACAGATCATCAACTCTACGAGGAGGACTGTAAGAGATTTTTGATGGGGTCAGAATGCACCCACACGAACACATACGCCATTGCATGACCTAGCATTCCTTCGAAAATAGCCAATAACTTCAGTAAATCCGCCAAATATATGCCGACGCTCTCATTTAAACCTAACGTGCATGCCTCAAATTTTTAATATGCCTCAAATTTTTAATATGCCTCAAATTTTTAATATGCCTCAAATTTTTAATATGCCGTGAATTTATCCAAGTCAAAGGCTGTGATTAGTACTTCCTTAATTTGAACCGAATTCGATTCCTCAGCCTTTGTCAGCTCCCTAAGTAAAGCGAAGAAAGATGACACGATCAAGACGCTTTACCCCGCCCCGCCCCCCCCCCCCTCCAATGGGTCGCACACTAATTACAACTTCTTAGTAAATTCGATCACAGCTCCACCAGTGCGGTGAAATTCAGGAATTATTTTAAGTCAATCTGGCTGTTCATTTCAGCCGAAATGTTTTCTGGTGAGTCAGTCATCTTTTTTATTTTTTCTTCTTCACTTTCTGCTAATAATTTAACTTTTAACACTTGACTAGTGTTATTCTGTAAAAAACAAGGAACTCCTCTTCAACAACACCGCAACAAACTACGAGCACAAGTTCTTTTTATTTCACTGGAAAAAAAAACGAGTGCCCAACATGCAAAACAGTCCATGCGCTTCGAAGCTGATAAACCTTCATTTTCTTCTCCATTGTTACAGTGGGCAACTTTGAATACTCCTTTATATTTTAAACCACAACTAGCAACATTTTCGCTCTTACTGTCTCTCGGCATATACGCTTGCTTCTAACTGCAATCGTTTTCACTCCCACTTGTTGTCGTACCGAATCTTTTAAGCAGGTGGGTCTCCTCACGTGCAAATTATGGATAAGTATATAATCCCGACCCTCCGTCATGTGCCTTACAGCGGCCTTTTGGTCGAGATCAAAGTGTAGTATCTGTTCCGATGGATACTACACCCCATGGACTGGTATTGTCTTGGCCTTCGGGGCTTGATTTACGCGGGTCTATGGGTCTGTCCTGTGCAGTTCTAGGAGGTCCACCCTCCCAGGCTTCGCCTCCCCTCTTTGGGGAGGAGTAAGTTTATTGCTTACTGCCTGAGGCGCCCCTACCGGGGAATGCCGACGGGGCTACCCAGGCAATTTTTAATGGTCAGAGTGCTCACCTCTCGGGCGCTGACTTTTCAACCCCCACTTTCCGACCCGACCTTGGGTCACATCTTACTTGTGGGAGTAGGATAAAACTGGCCTTGTGCCTAACTCCTGGAGAGGAGTAAATAATACAGCTCTTACAAATGGCCAACAGACCCTGCAAACGGTTTAAACTGGTTAAGTGCTAACATTTATCATCACGTGAACATTACGTACTATTTTTTACTGTCGTCCACATGCTTCGAAGCTGGTAACCCTTCATTTTCTTCTCAATTGTAACAGTAGGCAACATTTAATCATCCTCTATATTTTAAACCACGCCCCCCCCCCCTCCATGATCATAAAAGATAATTTCACATCATATGATCCTGTGCCCAGATCGGCACATTATGTGATCTCTACAGTCTTTGATCAAAGTCAAATGTCATTATTGTCCATCTTAGTATTCTCGATGTTGTGACTTTTGGTAATTCTTTTTTTGGATTGAATATAAACTCTAATGGATTATGATCACTTCTCAAAAAAATATTTTTCTAAATTAAAACTTGTTGGGCTCTAGTCGTCATCCAGACAATACGAGCTAACACTTCTTTCTCTATATTTAAATAATTAAATTCAGTGTTCGTTAGTCTTATTGATAAATGCATTATTGGATGTCCTTCTTGTGAGAATATTCCAGATATTGAATGCCCACTTGTATCTGTGGTTAACGTAATGTCCCTTTTGGGATAAAAAAATTTCACTATTGCCAAAATAATTTTAATCTTTCAAAAGCTTTTTGTTGTCCCTCTGACCAGATGAATTCAACATTCTTTTTTGTAAATTTGCAAACAGTTCAGTCAAGTCCATATATTTTGGTAGATTTACCAATCCCCAAAAAGATTCAAGTTCTTTCTCATTTTTAGGTACAGTAATATTTTTAGATTTTTTCTATTAAGTCTGGATGTAAAGCTTCTTTTGGAATTAAATAACCTAAACATGATATTTTATTACTATTGATTACATATTTCTTTTCATTTATTATCATTCCAGCGTTTCTTAATTTATTAAAGATGATGTTTTTCTTTTTCATTTTCATTAGTAGTTCCTATACATATATCGTCTTGGTAACAGACCATATTTTTTATATTTTCTCCTAAAACCTGTTCGATGAAGTATGACGCTAGATATAGCATCGTTTTCCATTTTAGTAACTCTATTGGCCTATTTATCATCGTTATTTCTTTGAAATTATTGTCTATTGGTATTTGGTGATATGCCTTTTTCAAATCTAATTTTGTAAAAACACTCATTCCTGCCAGTTCATATAATGCAACTTCAACATTAGATATGAGATATGAATCCAAGCAAACTTTGTGATTTACTCCTATTTTATAATCTCCACATATACGTATGTCTCCCTCTGACTTTCTCAAAACTACAATGGGTAATGCCCACTTGCTACTCCCAGGTGGAAAATGTTGAAGAAGGTTCTGTTTTATTAATTTTCATAATTTTACAAATACTAATGGCAACAAATTTACTGGTAATTTTCGTGCCTCATAATAAGAAGAGGTTAGGGTTAGGGTTTTTTAACTTTCCAGTTTTTTCCATCTTTATCTCACTAATTAATTTGGTAGAATTTATGTTAAGTACATCATTTCTAATAAGTTTGTTGTTCTTTTTACAAAATGTGACAATTATAGGTACTACTCCAAATCTATCTTCTAACTCCAAGGAACCTTCAAAGTACCCTAATGTGTTTATAACCGACCCATCAAATTGGTGGAGTTGTAAATTGCTCTTTCGTAAAGTTGCCTTTCCAATGCATTCCCAGAAATGTTTTGGTATAAGTGTTAATTCACTGCCGGTATCCATTTGCATATCCAAATCAACATTGCTAATTTTAACTTTTAGTATAATGTATTTTTTTTTCTGTTCAATTTTCTCCACATTTTAATTTTTGAATGAAAAGACTTCCATATTGGTTTCGTTTTTTCAACTTTTTCAACGTTTTCTATTTGAATTTGCATACTGCTTGAAAATGGTTCTTTTTAAGCAATTTGTACAAGTCTTTCCCAATGCTTGGCAGTTTTCCTTTTTATTTCGTGTTTACTTCCACGATACCAACATTTAAAAAATCTTTTTTAGCATGAAAGTATCAGCTAATATTTGTTTGCTAGGTTGACTTTTATACTTGTATTTTTGTATTAGTATTAGTTCTTGTTGTTGCATAAAGTCAATGCACGTATTTACTAAGACATATTTACTATTTGTAGTTGTTCAATTATTTTATATCAGTGTGATGCAGTGCACATATCTCCAATTAACCGTAATTAGATTAAGTCCTTTTCACTAGTTTGTTCTTTTAGCCCAAGTTTTTCAAACTCGCAATATCTACCCGCATTTTTTAGATGGTTTAGATATCTTATGATTGGTTCGACACTTTATTGTTTCATCGACATAAACTTCATTCTTTTTGCAACGACCAACTTTTTCTTGAATCTCATATTTCTTCGTATGATCTAACTCATTTTTTTCAAAAGTCAGGTCTTCCAGGTTTGTGGGATATGCTATGGTGGATACTTTCATGATGGCCTCACATCCAGCTGTAGCCAAAAATAAATCTGTTATTTCATTTTCTCCTCCAATTTCTTTGTTATCTTTTAATTTTTTTAGTTCTTGCACTCGCAGCAAAACATTATAGTCATGTATCGACAAAGTCGGAAGCCTCAAGATACACTTGATGTAGTGAAGTTAAAGGTTTGCCTCATTAGTGGTTAGTCAAGCTACTTCAAACACTCTTCTTAGAGAGAAAATTATTTCCTGCTCTTATGCTAATATCACTACAGTTGCATTTCAATTCACAAGTTTCTACACGTTAACCATACTATCTGTTCCTTCATAACCCATTTGTATATAAAGTTCATTTAATTCAACAGTTCAAATGATACTTAAAACATACCTTGTTTTCTCTGACCGTTGTTCCAGTGTCCACACATGCTGTCACCATGTATCCAAGACTCAGAACAACTTGTAGCTGCAACAAAGCCATCTAATGCGCATAACATTAATTAAATCAATTAAGTAAACACATTCTAATGAAGAGGGAAGTTTTATTCATCTCAGCCTGTGATCGTCTAGTGCTACAAATGAAAAAAGAGGGGTGGGGACACAAAGAGAGAGAGAGAGAGACTTATTTATAAGCCCATGGCTTAATTATTATCTAATTTAGCAGAACATTTGGAGCAAGAGTACAATAAGGACCCCAGTTCATTAACACAACACGCGGAACATGTTCCGGAAGTCACCGGCGTCTTCCTGTTCGTCTTCCGGTTCACCTCGCAATACACGTGGTCGCTATTTACAAAACAACTTGTAAATAAACCTTCTATTTACTTTAATAAATGCAGTACATTCTATATTTCTGAATATTTTTTTTCTTTTAACATGTTAATATTTATTTTAAGGCAGAGGGTCCATAAATAAAACAAATAAAATATTAACATGTTTTCTTTTAAAACATGTTTTGTCACATGTTTTTTTAAAAAAGCGTATATATTTCGTTTATTTATTAAAATAACTTGCGTAATCTTCCGTTTTGCCCCATTGGACTAGGAGCAAAGTGTAGTATGGAAAAATCCTTCTAAACTGAGATAAGATCCAGAGTGCCCCTTTTTGGGAAGCTTGATTTTTCCCTACAAAACGGAAGATTACTTAAGTCCGGCGATAAATATTTCATACCCGCCCCTCATTTCTGCCCTCGTGGGGAGGCAAGTAAATAGTGACACAAAAACATGTTAATATTTTATTTGTTTTATTTTATGTTTTGTAAATAGCGACCATGTGTATTGCGAGGTCAACCGGAAGACGAACCGGAAGACGAACCGGAAGATGCTGGTGACTTCCAGAACATGTTCCGCATTTTGTGTTAATGAACTGGGGTCCTTATTGTACTCTTGCTCCGAACATTTTACAACACATCTTTTCTTGCTTGCTTGCTTCCATCAGAGTTCCAGCTGCAACTACGACTAGCTCAAACATCCATCAAATCTCATAGTTTCTGATTTTCTCGATATAACTTATATTTTGATGGTCACCCATTTGAACTCTGTTGACCCTTCCATCTACAATACAATGATGATCGTACATACAAGGTTCAGATAAATGGCAGTTTGTCATCTGATATGGATGCTTGCAGTGGTGTTCCTCAAGGCTCCGTGCTGGGTCCGATTTTCTTTCTACTTTATATCACCGACATGCCGGAAGTGATTGGTGGAGATGTGATCCTATTTGCAGATTACCTACACTCTCTTCAATGGTCATTACGATATACCTCAAGACCTATCATTCACTCCTGCACCAGAAAGAGGTCTACGCGAACACCACAAGAAACTATTTCATCGCTTATTTTGATAGAACCGGAGGAAGGACACTTTCTCAATCAAGATCCCTGGACCTTGGAATAGACTCCCAAAAGAGGTAATAAATGTGCCAACAACGCATCATTCCACTGTGAATTTGGATAAGTGCTAGGCTACTGTATCCTCTTCTGTGTAAATTTCTACCACCCTTTCCCTACATAGCAAATGAAGCATGCTAGTTTTACTTTTTGGCAATTGAATTGAATTGAATACATCTTGTTTACTCTACCTTCACAAACATATATTTAACATATATTTAATATATATATATATATATATATATATATATATATATATATATATATAGTGTGTGTCAAGTTGTATATGAAAAGAAATCAAATAAAGTGCTCGATCATATAAGAGAGCTAATATAATTTATTTAGAACTGTATATTACATATTTCAGCAATGTACCGCGGTTTCATCCAAAAAGGCAGATTTAGACATCTTTAGTAAATCTCTATGCCCAGTGGAATCATCGGCAAGCTGAAACAATTGTAGTCACGTCCCGATAAGGAATGGCGTCAACAATGACAGAAAACGGTGTATCTCTGAGGGGGTCCCCGAAAAAATCCGGTGTGTGATAGTGATTAACTAAGACTTAAGAGAGTTCGAATAACATGAAGGCCTTTCAAACACGAACTAACATAAAACTCTCTTAAGTCTTAGTTAATCACTATCCCACACCGGATTTTTTCGGGGACCCCCTCAGAGATACACCGTTTTCTGTCATTGTTGACGCCATTCCCTATCCATTAGGATATTTTAATATTACAATAACTCACATGTTGAGTTCTTTGCAGTCAGGAACAACAGAGGTTGCTTTGGTAGTGTGTTTCGGTTAATGTTTAGAACAAGATGAAATTAGCTTTTGTTTGTTATATGATGATTTTATCCTCACAAAATAAGAAATATTGAAAAGCCAAGAAAACAAGCCGCGCGTGCGTGGTCCCCCTTTGTATGTGACTCGATGTGGGGAGTGTAAAATGCAATAAATTTGAGCAATTTGGGGCATTTTTGACTCCCCTTTGATCCCCTGGGGGCGCGAACCAGAGTTTTTCTGAGGTGCTCATTTTATATCCAGAACAATTGCCTCTATATTTTGGCCAAGTTTCACAAAAATTGAATGGATGGATCAAACGTTATGGGAGAAAAGGGTCATTTTTTGCCATTTTGGGGACTTTTGACCCCCTGGGGGCGCGAACCAGATTTTTTCCAAGGTCAGCGATACTTATTTTCTATTAGAAACAATTGCCTCCACATTTTGGCCAAGTTTCAGAGAAATTGAATGGATGGATGAAAAGTTATGGGACAAAAAATGTCATTTTTTGTCATTTCGGGGCCTTTTGACCCCCTGGGGGGCTAACCAAATTTTTTTTCAAACATCGGAGAATGTCACTTTCTAACCTGACAAAAGTTACAGGTTCATGCAAAATTTCAGAGAAATTCAATGGATGGTTGCGTAGAAAAATCCGGACGAACGGACGGACGGACGGACATGCCTCAGAACATAAGTCCCTCTGATTTTATAAATCGGGGAACCAATATCGAGAACAAATGCAGATATTTTAGTCAACAACAAAAAACGATTTATTAGATGCATTTGTGTTGTTGCATCTCTATAAGAGACATTTTCGGTCGGTCGGTTTGCCATGCTTACATTTGAAATAGCATTTTCTTTGGTCGGTCATGCTTAAGTTTGAATAGCATTTCGCTATGTTGCGCTTATGTTTGAAACAGCATTTTCTTTGGTCGGTCATGCTTAAGTTTGAATAGCATTTCGCTATGTTGCACTTATGTTTGAAACAGCATTTTCTTTGGTCTGTCATCCTTAACTTTGAAATAGTATTTATGTTGGTATGTCATGCTTGAATTTGAAATTGCATTTTCTTTGGTCTGTCACAAGGATTAGAAATATGTTATGTATGTACTTGATGAGAGTTCCATTGTGTGTGTGTAGGTGATTACCTTTCTCATCGGGCTGTAATTGTAGAAGAGCAGTAGTAGTTAAGGTATTTGCAGTGTGGCATAAGTCGTGTTTCTTAGATGCATCCATGGCCTTTGTCCTTTGTTGGGCGCTTCTTCTTGTTGTTGTTGTCACCTTCACAGAGCACTGGCGATGAGGTATGTCAGCCAGAAAACTCTGCTTTTTGTTAGCAAGTAGCTGTTTATATTGGAATCAACTAGCTCTGAGAGACTCCAAAAGAATCCATTTCAAATGCGTGGAAACCATTCTTATTGTTTAAAATTTGCAAGTTCACACTTACATGCGAGTTAAATATTTTTATTTCAGAATCTCACACTGCACTTGTGCAAACGTCAGAGTGATCTGAGTGCATCCCATTTCCAGTCAATACAGAAAGAAAAAGAAGTAAAAAGGGAAGAAGAGGAAGAAGTAAACCAAATGGATGGAGAAAGAAAGAGAGTAACTTATGCAAGCTAGTATCCTTTTCATGTTCACTCATCTCGCATATGTATTTACTAATATACCATACCTCCACCAAGTCTGGAGATAGTCAAACCTATGGTACTTGTCTCCTGATAATCAACAAACGTAACAAACCTTAAAGTTGATCATTCACTAAACATGCCAGTTCAAGGACTTGAGCATTGTGATTGCTCCTCCTTTATTCCTACTACCCAAAACATTCAGGTAGCAAATAAAGCCCGCTGTACGCGCTTTCTCATCTGCCACTCTTTTGCCACCATGGTAGCCAGCATCTTCCTCTGACTGTACATGTCTCTAGTGCGACCCATTTTGAAATATTACACCTAGGCTTTACCTCTCACCTATAGTATTCGAAAGAGACCCATTCTGGAATATGACATCCAGACTGCATCTTCCTATTTCATTCGAGATATCCAGCACCCGGAATTAATTCAGAGGCTAGCGACACGGATGATCTATAGGTTCAACACAAAGTTCTATGAACAATAACTAGAGTCCTTCAACCTGTGCTCACTGAAACATAGGCAGCTGTGTGCCGACCTCATCCTCACCTTTAACATCATGTGCGACAACTATAATGTGCCATGTTACCGATTCTTTACACCGGCTCTGCTGAAATGGCTTCGTGGAAAGTCACAAGAGGCTGTACCAGAGATTATTTCGGCTGAATCATCAGAAGGCTTCTTTTTCGGTTTGGATCGCTGGGTTGTGAAACAAGATGCCGGTAAACGTTCAAGGCGGAACTAGATGCATCGTGGCCATTGATCCTTGGATGATTACCCCTGTACATGGTTCGAACTCTGTACTAATCTTTTTGCTAATATACTGAATTGAAAAAAATAAGTGATACAAAATTGAAAGTTTCCGAGGCACAATAATGTGTGTTTTTATTGTACTAAGGAGTCACCACTTATCAAGGCTCAAAGGCCACTCAAGTATAAAGGCTAATGAGTTTCAAGTGGACGGTTTGACAACACCGTGATGATTGGTAGTGATGGATGTTTGGAAGAATTTGATTATTTAGGACAGCATAACACAAATTTGTTTACATTGGACTTAAAAACGACAATGTTGTAGTCAGCTGGGAAGCAGCTCTGCGGTATTGAGTTCCACAGATGGGTAGTTCTAGCAAAGAAACTTTGCTCGTGGAAATTTGTTTATTTTTAGGCAGAGAGAGGGAGAAATGGAAATTATTGACAGTGGTTGTAGCTAGACGAGTTTTTGTTGTAAATGTTGTACATAGATTAAAGCTCAGCCAATCACCTGCCATGAAAATAATGATAGAGTAGAGAAAGACTAGCAATGTCTCTTCTGTGATAAAGAAGTAGTAGGGAGGAGAAGAGGACACCCGCTACTAGATTTCAAAGTTGGTACTATACTCTGTCAAGACAGGAAAGGGTGCTCTGAGCAGCACCTCCCAAGATGTGGCAACAGTACCTCCCCATCTTAGGACATATTTGACTCTTATACAGGTAGAGGATTGTGTCAAGAGTGAGATACCTTCTGGAGCGGTAGATTGATCCAACCATTTTTCCAGTGACCTTGGCAACAGATTTGATGTATGTCTTCCATTACAAGTGTGGAATGAAGGTCAGTCCTAGAAGCTTATCAAGGCAGGGGACTTCCTGGTCAAAAAGTGCATCAGCTACTATGTTTTGGCCACATTTTATATATTGTATTTCAGTTGAGAACTGTGATATATAGTCCAGGTGACGAGATTCTCTGGGCATGTATTTGTCCGTGTGTGAAGATGATGCATATGTTAGTGGTTTGTGGTCTGTATAGATGGTGAATTGTCTGTCTTCGAGCACATGCTTGAAATGTTTGATCGCAAGGTAAATTGCTAAATGTTCCCTAGAAAATGTGTTGTACTTTGTGTTTGACTGAGCTTGGAAGAGAAGAAATATATGGGTATCTTGGTGTTATCAATCTACTAATACTGTTCCTACAGCCTATGTGCTTGCATCTGTGGTTAAGGTTAATTTAGCCTGAAAGTTGTCAGTGAGGTTTGGGAGTTTGGTGCAATTTGTCAATGCGGATTTCGCTTTGTTGAATGTGTGAAGTGCTTCTGTGTTAAGTGTAAGTGTTTGTTTTTGTCTTTTCCCGTTGTTCTGCAAGATATTCGTCAGAGGAGATACGAGGTAATACGACAAAAGTAAAAAGACTCCCAGGCACAGGTTTTAGATAAAATTAACATTCATGTTATATAGTCTTGTATTGAAATAAAAGTGCACTTTGCTTTTTACTGCTGTTAAAGACGGGCTTTGACATGTTACTAAGGAACGCGTTATCATTGGGAGCAAACAAAATATTTTTACGAGTTAAAACAAGAGTAAAAGAATTAGATAATCCATCCCGAACTCTGCTTTGGGTTTCAGAGAAGTTAACAATAAACACTGAAAGAAACAACAATAACACATAGGATTATATAAAAATAGAATGTTTATTGGATGTGAATGAAGCGAACACAATAAAAGCAATGGGGAACAAATAAGATTGTGTTGAGAAAGGAAATAAAACTTATTTGAAGATAATTATATTTTCTTGGGGATGACAAAGATGCAGACAAAATATCAAAGTATGAGTCTGAAGGGGACAACGTTCTGGTTTCGGGGAGATAATGACCTTGGGGAGCATGAATAATTCATGTATGTAATACAGAAAGGGGAGTAAAATGTTCTTTTGGGAAGCAGAAAAAGTTCATCAATGTAATATGGGTATGGAAAACAAAATGTTCTTGAGAAGGATGGGACGAAGTTTACATGAAATGGAACAATTCAAGATTACTTAACTTTTGTAGATGTACCATGAGTAAAATGAAGATCTTTTTACGGGGTTGCTTTCTTGAATTTTGGTTGAAAATCTGCAGTTGACTTGAGGTGACGATGTTTGGGTAATTGATGAAAGTTGTTTGGGTTTTGAAAAGTTACCTCTTTGCAGCAAAACCGTGTCTGTGAGACAAAATCTCTTAACTCCTTATTCGTCTTCCAACACCCGAATATATGGGCAGCAAAGGGGTTGCTGTTTTCTCATAATGCGAAGGTAATGTGACACCCATCATGCCATATATGGGTTCCCTTGTAGTGACTCTTGGGGGTCAACGTACACGGTCAAGGTTGACCCCATTTTGGGAAGCTGTTTTATTCATCAAAAATTCTGGATTTCCCTCTTCCCAAAATTGAATCTGATAGATGGGAGTGTTTCGGCTGACCAAGGTTAATTACCCTTAAGCTAAGCTAGGAAATACGTAATTAGATACCTCATTAAGGTTTTGTCAGTACCTTGATGGGGTAACTTGATACTTTGTCAAGGATGGTTATTTCTATTTCTTAAAAGGGAAAGATTAATTATAGGATGGATGGGGTTAGGTTTCTATTCCTTAAAGCTGAAATTTAATTATAGGATTGACTTATAGAAATTCTATTTTCTTTAGAATTCTTAATATGTGACACTGTATATAAATTTGAACTTTTATACCATTTTTGTACCATTGTATATTTTGTACCATTGTATTATTAAATTATCGACTAGTACTCTGCCAATAAAGTGTATTTCTTGTGCATAATAACTGTTATAAATCATGTAATTTAGGTTATAATAATTAATAACTCGTAAAACAAAATGGATGACTTTTCAACAGAAAGGTTTAACAGATTTATTAAAAGTGTAATTAGAATGAAATGAGTTATTTAGCCGCTGTTACGCGAGATGGAATATCTGCCAGTCTGCTCCGTGGTTAATGTTTACTTTTCACTCGGTAAGCCACTCGATAAGGGCGATAACTCTTAAATGATCCAAGGGACATAATTCCGTTTTTCTTTAGTTATTCCTAACATCTCCCCGTTTTAGTCTTTAACTGTATCGAGCGCACCTGGGGTCAACTTGGAGGTGCCTTACTCTAGTGCGACTGCGCTTTGGCCAAGTCCTGGGAGGTCTTTGATAATTCTCATCTGAATTTGTCTGCATGAGAGGTGGTGTAGATGGTAGTTCAAACGTGTCCATTAACAAATCAAATGGAATGGTTGATCTGTTGTCCACTAAGTTGCCTACAGAGTATCTGAGACGCAACTGGTTTTTGTGCAGTGCCCAGAATTGATTTCCGACTTGAACATCATACAGAAATTGTCCATTTATTTTGCGGATGATGTTTGGCCGGCCAGGTCTGTAATTCCGAGCAAACACTGGTGTGCCAACTGAAAATGCTTTTGTTTTGTTAGGGCTTGGTTGTTGCCTTTGTGGCTGGGGATGTAAAGCTTCCAGTGTGGTACGGAGTTTTCGTCCATTGAGTGCCTCTGCTGGTGATAGACCATTCTTCACAGCTCCATTTGGTGTTATTCCATATGGAAAGGAGGAAAGCATGTAGTATCTCCTCTGTTGTTCCCTCCCCTCTTGCTTTTAGTAGTGCTCTTTCGAATGTGTCTACAAATCTTTCGGCTTGTCCGTTGGATTGAGGATGGTTCAGTAGCGACCGAACGTGTGTTATGCTGAATGTAACCCTAACTAAATTATCGCAAAAAAAACAACTTTTAAACAATTTAATTAAAGCAAATTGTTACGGGTTATTCCATTAAGAATTTTTTTTCTGGTTATATTGTAAATTTGCAATATATTTATAAAAAACACTAATTTTATTTTCACAATAATTTGTTTTTAATGTGTAACATATTATTTTTTACCTAAAAAATCAGAGAACATTATTATTTGCCAAGTTACCGAAAAAAAAAAAAACGGTTTAAACTAGCACCGGTGTCAAAGTGATGACATCATATTCGAACATCATTGGCATGTACGATTCTTCAACATTACCACATTTTTTTTAAGTAAAATTATTTTTCGTGCAAGAAAATAAAAACATGGCCGCCAGCGATTAGAACATTGAATTTAAGTTAGATTTTGGTACTGATATAGCATGGGACCCAATATCCGCCAACTTTGCATCGTCATCATCTGGCAGTTTACATAAGCCGCTGGATAAAAGCCGACGCAAAGACTGACAAGCGATAAAGATGCTGCTGCTTCAAGTAAATACATTTTTTTTGGTTTATACTCAGAAAACTAAAAGTAAACAACTAGTCAAAGATTTTTTTTTATTTGTTGTTATATAACATGAATAAAAATTGCAAAACAACTGTTAATAATCAATTTGTTTTTCAAGAAAAGTTTTTTTATATATAAAAGGAAGAAAGCAATTTGTTTTTTCAAGAAAAGTTTTATATATTAAAGTTTTATATATTAAAAGGAAGAAAGCAATTTGTTTTTTCAAGAAAAGTTTTTTTATATATAAAAGGAAGAAAGCAATTTGTTTTTTCAAGAAAAGTTTTTTTATATATAAAAGGAAGAAAGCAATTTGTTTTTTCAAGAAAAGTTTTTTTATATATAAAAGGAAGAAAGCAATTTGTTTTTTCAAGAAAAGTTTTTTTATATATAAAAGGAAGAAAGCAATTTGTTTTTTCAAGAACAGTTTTTTTATATATAAAAGGAAGAAAGCAATTTGTTTTTTCAAGAAAAGTTTTTTTATATATAAAAGGAAGAAAGCAATTTGTTTTTTCAAGAAAAGTTTTTTTATATATAAAAGGAAGAAAGCAATTTGTTTTTTCAAGAAAAGTTTTTTTATATATAAAAGGAAGAAAGCAATTTGTTTTTTCAAGAAAAGTTTTTTTATATATAAAAGGAAGAAAGCAATTTGTTTTTTCAAGAACAGTTTTTTATATATAAAAGGAAGAAAGCAATTTGTTTTTTCAAGAACAGTTTTTTTATATATAAAAGGAAGAAAGCAATTTGTTTTTTCAAGAACAGTTTTTTAATATATAAAAGGAAGAAAGCAATTTGTTTTTTCAAGAAAAGTTTTTTATATATAAAAGGAAGAAAGCAATTTGTTTTTTCAAGAAAAGTTTTTTTATATATAAAAGGAAGAAAGCAATTTGTTTTTTCAAGAAAAGTTTTTTTATATATAAAAGGAAGAAAGCAATTTGTTTTTTCAAGAACAGTTTTTTTATATATAAAAGGAAGAAAGCAATTTGTTTTTTCAAGAAAAGTTTTTTTTTAGATAAACAAAACATAGCTAATCAACTTTTTTGGGGGGAGGGGGGGGGTCCAATTAATAAAATACAGTCAACTGGTAAACAGTCTATTTTTTTATTTTATTATCTTTTTTTATACACAGAAAACTGGTAAAAAGTATTTTTTTTATATGCAGAGAATGTCGCAAATTTATCCGTTTTCAGATAAATAGGACTTGGTAGAAATAACTCACAAAAAAAAAGGATAAAATAAAAGAGGGCAAGGAAAGAAATAAGATTAAGAGTGGTCTTGTTTGAAATCAAAAGGAAAAGATTTTATTTTACAAAAAAAGTCCCCGAGGGGAGTCAAAAACTTGCAAATATTTCCCTTGCGGGCATTCAACCTGTAAGGACAAAACGCCTTGTAACAAAATAAAATAGGAGGAACAGCGTACAAGCTGCCTACTATGAACCAAAATAAACTGCTTTTCAAACAGACAATTGTCGTTTCAACCAACGATGAATGATATTATACAAATATGAGGAGAGTAAGTACTTCTAAGGTTTTGTTAGGATCGAGGGTCGTGTTCCCCCGATTATAAGCGTGCAAAGTTGAATCAAGCAATGTTGCATGCAAAGACAGAGTAATAATTAATAAACAAAATGAAGTAGTTCAAATAACGTTTATTGAACGTGTGTGTACGTGGAATGATGAAGTGTGTGATGTATGCATGTGTGTCGATGGAAAAACAGTTCTTGAAAAAGGTATAAGAAGAAATGAATGAATCCGGCGAGAGGAAAAGTCTTTGAAATCCGTAACACAAAGAAAACGAGTTGAGAACTCTTACCGTTGTTTGCCCACGTGTGTTGGTAGTTGTTAAACCGATTGAAGAGAAAAGCGTGAGACGAAACGCTAGTGTATTAGCGTCGTTCTGTCGACCAGAGAAGAGAGAGAGAGAGATGGAGCGCTGGTGCCAGCGCACTTCTGCCGATGCTGGTCGGTGAAAAAGAGAGAGAATTTCCGTATTGCCCCGGCTTTTATAGTCCGAAGGGCAGATAACTCTGGTGTCGCTTTACAGCGCCACCTGTCGGTGAAAAGGCGACACCTACCGGCAAACCGGTGTAGTTACGTTTTGAAAGGAGGAGGTAACTGCTACAGTTTAAAGAAATAATGAATATAACGGAGTACTTACAATTCTCAAAAGACACAAACAGCCTTTGCCAGTTTAAAGGCTTTAATACTCTGTGAATAAATGTTCTTCCAACGCCAACGCTGCGTGAATAAAACTTGTCGAACTCAGCAACTTCGCCTTCCAATGGCAACACTGCGTGAACAATCTTGTCAAAGTCGACACCTTCTTCGTCCTTCTTCAGAAACGGTTGAAAGCTGCAAAATTCTCGAAACTTATGGACGCATTAAATTTTGGCAACAAACTCCTGTGTTAAATTTCACAATCACAGTCTCAGTGTTCTTGAAGAAAAGAAGCACTTAGGGAATTTACTCTATCAATGAGCTGGAGAACCATGTTCACTCCCAAAGCTGACTGAATTCCAAAAGGAAGCATTTGATGCCAGAATCTCTGATGTCAGTCTCAAAGAGCTGGCCTTAAACTTTATGTAAATTATATAGAGTTTCGTACAAAATCAAAAGTACGAAAGCAAATCAATGAAGTGTTGCAGGATTGGTCGTTGATGTTGATCGGCCTCACAACTAAGAAAGAAGACACAGGCAAGAAAGGTAAACGGCAATGACAAAAAAGAGAGGACAAACACGGATGAATAGTAAAATATAGGAGTTTATTTACCATAAAGGTAACAAAGGTGTGAAGCAGATGAGATGACGTCACTGGAGGCAGGAAAGGCTGGAACGACAGGAGTGACGTCACTGGAGGCAGGAAAGGCTGGAACGACAGGAGTGACGTCACTGGAGTCAGGAAAGGAGGGTTTTGGAACCTGGACACAGAAAAGGCTGAGTCGACATGATCAGGAAACCTGGACGGTTTGGGTTGGTGTCACACGGAGATTTGTGTAGACGTCCCTGAGGTGCCTTAGGTAGGTCTGGTCCGTGTGGTCGTGGCCAAGGGTTGGATCTGTTGGAGTGAGCTGTGGCCTGCTGGTGAATGCTGCAGGGTGGAGTGCTAGAGACTGGAAGAAACAAACTGGAATCAGGTGAATTTATCAGGTAGCAGCAGGGTGTGATAAAGTATTCGCAAGTAGTCTGACTTAGTTAGCCCCGAAAAGGGCTGTTTGATTGCTGAGAGAATCAAGGACTGCTACTGGGTCTGGAGTCTACCTGGGACTGCTGCAGAGCGTTGGAGTCTGCTTGGGATTACTGCAGGGTGCTTAAGACTGCTGCAAAGGGCTGGACGGCTGAAGACTGGAAAAAGGCAAGCAGGTTGATGAGCAGGCCGTAGCAATGGTAAAAAGGTTTATTGTATTTACTAGTTTGATTTTTAGCTTTGAAAAAGGCTGTTTGTTTTGCTGCTGCTCTGCTGGGCGCCTGTCTCTGGCTCGACAAGCGTCTTCTGGGAGGTTTCCTGACCCCAGGGTTGAATCTGATTTTTTATTTTTTTTTATTTTATACTTCCCTCCCACAGCAGAAAGATGTGACACAAGGTCAGAAAGTGGGATTGGAAAGCCAGCACCCGAGAAGTTGAGCACTCTGGCCTACAAACAATGCCTGGGCAGCCCCATCGGCATTACCCAGTAGGGGCGCCTCAGGCGATTAGTAATAAACTAACCCCTTCTCAAAGGGTGAGAAGGCAAAGCCTGGGAGGGTGGACCTCCTAGAACTGCACAGGGCAATACCCCAGAACGACGGAATCAAGGCCCGAAGAATAAGACGATACCGATCTATAGGGTGTAGTTTCCATCGAAACAGATACTACACTTTGAATTATTTATTTGCAGAAAATACATATTTATATTCAAAACAAATTAGGCACAAGGCCATAAAAAGTGTGGGGACATGGGTGTCGTTGGTCACCCTTCGTCTAAGGTAATAAATTTGTCTATCCTACTCTTAACTAGAATCATCTCAATCACCACAATACCACGTTTGCTCTTGGGCTATTATAAAATAAGTTGACAATTTAAAAAAATTTCCATAGTTTTTTTATAAATAAATAAATATGGTTATTCATTGGTGTATAATGGGGGAGGGGAGAAAAGCAAAAAACAGTTAGTAAGACCTTCCTAACCCTTTCTAAATAGCAAAAAAAAAAACGCAAAAAAAAACAAAAGTAGATATTTATCTACCTCCCACAGTGGTAAGATGTGACACACGGTCGAAGAAGTGGAATTTGAAAAGTCAGCGCCCGAGAATTTGAGCACTCTGGCCTACAAAACATGCCTGGGCAGCCCCGTTGGCATTCCCCGGTAGGGGCGCCTCAGGCGATTAGCAATAAACTAACCCTTCTCAAAGGGTGAGAAGGCAAAGCTTGGGAGGGTGGACCTCCTAGAACTGCACAGGACGGACAACCGATAGACCGGCATAAATCCAGACACGAAGGCCCGGACAATACCGGTTTATTGAGCGGGGTAAAAACCCCGGATTGGGTTTTATTTACTCCTCCCCAAGAGTTAGGTACAAGGCCTAGGCCCGGATTGGGTTTGATTTATCCACCTCCCACAGCGGTAAGATGTGACACAAGGTCGAGAAAGTGGGATTTGAAAAGTCAGTGCCCGAGAATTTGAGCACTCTGGCCTACAAAACATGCCTGGGCAGCCCCGTTGGCATTCCCCGGTAGGGGCGCCTCAGGCGATTAGCAATAAACTAACCCCTTCTCAAAGGGTGAGAAGGCAAAGCCTGGGAGGGTGGACCTCCTAGAACTGCACAGGACCGACAGATAGACCGGCGTAAATCAAGCCCCGAAGGCCAAGACAGTCTATGGGGTGCAATATCAGGACAGATACTCTGGATTGGGTCTATTTATCTTCCTCCCACAAGGTAAGATGTGACACAAGGTCGGGTCGGAAAAGTGGGGTTTGAAAAGCCAACGCTCGAGAAAGTGAGCACTCTGGCCATTAAAAATTGCCTGGGCAGCCCCGTCGGCATTTCCCGGTAGGGGCACCTCAGGCAGTAAGCAATAAACTTACTCCTCCCCAAAGAGGGGAGGCAAAGCCTGGGAGGGTGCTACTCCTAGAACTGCACAGGACCAACCCACAGACCGGCGGAATCAAGACCCGAAGGCCAAGACGATACCGGTCTATAGGGTGTAGTATCCATCGGAACAGATACTACACTTTGAAAAATTTATTTGCAGAAAATATAAAAGATTTACATTCAAAACAAATTAGGCACAAGGCCATCAAAAGTGTGGGGGTGGGTGTCGTTAGTCATCTTTTGTCTAAGGTAATAAAATTGTCTATCCTACTCTTAACTAGAATCATCTCAGTCACCACAATACCACATTTGCTCTAGGGGCCGTCCTACTTAGACTATTATAAAATAAGTTGGCAATCTTAAAATTTTCCTTATAAATAAATATGGTTATATTTACAGAAATTCATTGGAGTATAATGGGGGAGGGGAGAAAAGCAAAACCCAGTTAGTAAGATCCTCCTAACCCTTTCTAAATATTAGACTGCCCACTGTTTTCCGGTTTGTTTCGAACCAAAAATAAGCAGGTTTGTCTCTAAATTGGAGTGGGATCTAAGTGGGAGAAAAAAAAAGTTGGGGATGGAGTTTGGAGAGTGGGTGGTGTCCTTCCAAGATAAGTGCAAGTTGGGTGGGGCTGAAGACAAAGAATTGAAAGTGGGGAGTGGGCATCTTGGAGGGTTTCTATTACCAGGAGGATGGGGTTACTCATTCATTAAACTAGATAAGAGGCTAAACTTACCCAAAGGGCTGGGGTCCGACTGGACAAGGCACCGTGCACGCCATGCTCAGGCCGGGAACACGTACTCATACTTGACTCCTTTTCGTACACACAAGCTTGCTACTTGTATCCACCTTTTTTCAAAAACCGAAGAGTGTAATCTTTTCCTATCGCATCTGATCTTGACTTTCAGCTGGGGCTTGAAGAATGCGATTAGATCCTGATCAGCAAAAGATTCAACCCCCTGGTTATTTCTTAGACGCGACGTCCACACCACCATTCGCGCTACAGCCAGGATCACGAGAAACACCATTCGTCTCTCCCCATCTTACGGCGGACAGACGTTGTCTATTACGTAAGCTAGGTGCAGCAGCAGCGGCTGCTCAGGATCGATGCGAGCTGTCACCTCGTTGACGTACTCCCAGTACTGCTGGAGCTTATGACACAAGAAGAAAGCGTGATCAGGCGTTTTCTCAAAAAGCCTGTCGCAACGGGGACACTCGGGTGAGTCCTCAATTCCGGATCTCTGCAGTATGGCATTAAGGGGTAGCGCATTCCGGGCCAATCGCCAGGTCAGAGAGAACTCAGAGTTGTTGATATGACTCGTTCCCGGTGCCCAACTCCATTCGGAGCGGATCTCCTCCTCTGTCCACCCGCACCGCTTGACTAACGGATCGTCAGCTGCTCCCCTCACTAATCCTCTATGGAGTTCTTTTCTAGAAAGCCGCGAAAGGTCACTGGACCGAGGAAGCTTTTTGAGCGCGGCTCAACACTCCCTGAAAAACTGCGATTCACCCCTCGGCCTACGATAGCCCTCAACCGAATGGTCGAGGATAAGGTCAGGGAAAGCACTATCGACCGCGGGGTTCCACGCAGATTCCTCTGTCAATGTTCGACTCAGGAAAGCTAGTCTCTCGGCGTCTCGATGACACGTCAAGTCAGGCATCCCCAAGCCTCCCTCACACGGACGTTGAATACAGACCTGGTGGCAAACCCAATGCCTCTTCCTGTCCCAGAGTAGTGAGGACAGAAGGCGCCGGAGCACCTTGAGGCGGTTTACAGGCAGGGGAAGCACAGCCAATCGGTAAAGGATGAGAGGGAAGACGTAAGTGGCGCACGCCTCCGCTCTACCTTTTAAGGAGAGTTTCCTTCGAAGCCAAGTGTTAACCAGCGCTTCGACCTTTGACTGTACCTCCGACCAATTCCTATCAAGCTGGAGGCCCGGTCTGAACCACACGCCAAGGATTCAAACCAGGCCATCTGTCCAGCAGTACGGAGCTGGAAGGGTTGTGTTACCGCTCCAGGCACCCAACCGCAGGCCAGTTGACTTGCTACAGTTGATTTTGGCCTCTGTGATCGTTTTGTAATGTGTGAGCGCCTCTGTCACCCTCTCAATGTCTTGGAAGCACAACACATAGACGGTGATGTCATCACCGAACGCGGAGACCCTGACTCGCGCTCCACCAGGCAAAGCGATTCCGCATAGGACCAGACCTGCCTTCCCACTCCTTAGCTTGCAAAGTAGCGGCTCCAGTGCAAGGAGTGTAGAGCAGGGGCGACAGCGGACAACCCTGGCGTACCGACCGTTTACCTGTACTACTGCCGTCTGCGAGCGATACAGAACGAAGATCCATTTGCGGAAATCCGGTTTGAAACCGGCGGTCTCTAAAACAGATGCCAAGAAGCGATGGTCGACCCTGTCGAAAGCTTTGGACTGATCCAAGTTGATCAGCGCGGCTTCCGTGTCGTCTTCTATCCCCTCTATGATCGTACGAATCAGGTGCAAGTTGTTCTGAATCGATCTCCCCTTCACAGCGTAGTTCTGCTCAAGTTCGATCAATTCTCCGATGACACCCTGCAACCGGTTCGATAAGATCTTGGTCAAAATCTTTAACTCTGTGTTTAGCAGAGTTATGGGCCTGTAATCGTCTAGTTCCTCCCCACCATGCCTGTCCCACTTCTTCAGCAATGTGATCACTCCCTTGGTGACTTGACCTGGGATAGAACCCTGGTCAAACCAGTGGTTGAACACATCTGTCAGAATCGGCACAAACATGTGCGACAGCCTCAAATACATCTCGTAGGGCAGACCATCAAGTCCAGGCGATTTGTCACAGCCGACTTGCTTCAACGCAGTTAAGACCTCACGCTCCGTAACCCTGCCTTCACATCAAGCTGCTCTAGCCACATCGAGGCGGGGAGAGTCAGCTAAATAGTTGCCAAACTCCTGGACTGGGAGGTTGGGCAGTTGGGTGTAGCGTTCCTCGAAATGCTCCCGAAATCCCTCGCAGATCTCTCGAGTCGACTCCAAGGCACGTCCATCTGGGTGCTTGACTTTTCCAATGTATCTATCCGAGCCACGCCTTGAAACTTCCCTACGCTCATCTACATCGCAGTTCATGGCTTCATTGGAAACTTTCCTTAGCCTAGTCCTAACTACTTGGCCTTCATAACGCTCGCTAGCCTCGCGTCGTAGGTCCTGCTTAGTTAGTTCTATGCTTACAGTATCCCCCTCAGCCACCACCCGAATTAGTTTCTCTTCTAAGGAAAAGGTTCTGATCTTAGTTTTTAAGCTAACCCACCACTTGCTCCCGGTAACTGCCCTTACTAAAGCCTTCTGGATAAGCTGCATTAGCTTTTCCCGGAAGTCTCATATCTCCAGCAAGGAGGTATTCAACTTCCAGTACCCGGCTAGTTTAGGCCTGTTTCCTAACTTCAACTGGGTCATAACTAGTTTATGGTCTGATTGACCTAACAATTTGAACGTAGGACATGATATAACGTCTACATCGCCTCTTCTAACTAACATCCTATCTAAATAAGTATTCGGGTAGGAAGGCACACTATTTGTCCATGTCCAATTTTCCCGCCTCGGATGATCGACACAAAACCTGTCGACCAGATCGCATCTTTCCATCAGGTCAACCAGGCTTGTCTCACATCTCCATGTCCCTCTAGCTCCCCTCTCGACGTTGTCTATTTTGGGATCAAGGATGGCATTCCAATCTCCCATTAGAACTACGCGTTTCGGACATGCGACGAACACGTCCAGATCCCGAAAAAAGGAGACCCTCTCTTGAGCGGTGCTGGGTGCATGAACCGCAATTACCCGGAACACAAAATCCTTCATGGCCACATCGGCCACAACCAGCCTGCCCCCCAAATCCCTATGAACAATGTCTACCGTCGTGGACAGGGTGCGTTTCACAAGCAAGGAGACACACTTCCCCCAGGGATTCCCATATGTTGAGAAGACATCGTAGTCTCTTGTCAGCACCTGACAATCCCCAGATGAAACAAAGTGCATCTCCTGGATCGCAGCTACATCCACTCCCAGGGACAGGAGATCCCTTCGGACTCGAACCGCCCGATTTGAAGACCTCAAGCCCCTTGCATTCAAACTAGCCAAGCGCAGAGTCATGAACTTACCTTAAGCAGTGTCGCACTCGGTTCCAAAGTCTGCCGGCAAAAGGACGCCGACGCTATGCGCCATGCTCAATGTGGCCAATTCTTTGGTGCCGCCGACGTCCAGGGGAAAGGTAAGTTTTAAGGCCCTATAGAGAGAAGGATGAACCAACATTGGGACCCTTCCCTTGCATTCTGGTAAAAGTTCGTCCAAGGAAGGGTCTTTGTCCTTGGTGAGTTTTATTCCCGGTATGGCTCCCTCCGTGGCCTCCAGCATTTGCCAGACAGAGTTGTTACGACCGGCTGGAAGCCTTACAAAAGTTGCTAAGAAGGGGGCCTCCGGGAAATTGGTGGGTCTTCTATGTCTTTACCCCCTATCTGGCTGAAGTCCAACAGAGGTTTTAAATTCCTCTTCTGCCGGAAGGATACGTCCATGTCGAAAGATAGGGGGTCAATTTTACACAATTCCCTCCCCAATTTAAAGGGGAGGGGTCTTTCTTTGATTTTCCTCCGAGTCGGTGAGGAAGATTGGCTCCTTTTCCTCCCCGGTTCGACTAGTTTTAGCTGAGAGGATTCGGAGCTGGGTGGTGTATGTGCAGGTGTCTGTTTTGATAAATGCAGTGTGGGGGCTGGTGTTATTGCTGTGTTGGTGTGGGGGCTATTGAAGGTGTTGGTGTGGGGGCCGGTGCTTGCAGAGTGGGGATAGGTTTTTTCTTCAAAATTGTTGTACTGGGGATGGGAGTTGGTTGTGTGGATGTAGGTTTTGGAGGTGTCGGGGATGGTGTCTGCTCCATGAGGGATTGGGCAATCTTTTCTTCCCTTATCCTCTTTTTTCCTTTCATTTGTTCTTTTTCTGAACCCGGAGGGAGCAAATTTCTTGGCATCTCCTCCTCACCAACTTCTTCCTCTTCGTCAGAGGATTTTTTTTTGTTTTCTTTTTACCCCCTGCCGGTTTTGCGGCCTGGGGGCAATCTGTTCATTTTGCTGCTGCTGCTTCTGCTGTTTCTGTTGCTGCTGTTCCTGCGGTTGGACGAGTGGTGAGATCACGGCGGAAGCGGTTACATTCTTCCTCCCTTCCCTCACCACTGTGCTCCATTCCTCTTCTGCTCTTCCCAAGAGTTTTTTTGATCTTGGGGCTGTTGTTGTAGCAGAAATGGGAAGAGGGGTTGGAGCTGTCTTCAGAACCGGCACAGGAGCAGCCGATGGCGTTATTTGGCTGCGAACTGCTTTTTTGGGGCAGTTCTTTGCCATGTGGCCTATTTGCTGGCAAAACCAGCAGTGCGAGCGACGACCTTCTACCACGATCGGCATGTTCCAGCCTTTATGCGTCAGCACCGACGGAATTGCAAGGAAGTCTGCCCGCATAAGCTTCATGGCGATCGTGTAGTCGCCCATGTGTAGTCCACTCCTGGACCTTACCGGGTCCACTTGTTCCACATCCCCAAACTGGCTGAAGTATGCGCCTAGGTAATCCACGCACAGCTCAGGTGGAGCATTATAAATGCGGACCCGGGTTCTCCTTCTGCCCTGGTATTCGGGCTGCAATTTTATGCTCCCGCTCCTCATCTCTTTCATGGAGAGACGTTCTGCTTCCTCCCGAGAGGGGAGCAGGATGTCCCACATGGCATAGCTCCTCTGGCAGATATAGGTTGCCGGAATGTTTAGCTTCTTAAGCAGCTCTGCCATATCCTCCTTTTTGAGTCCCAGGAGGCGATTTTCCTTCAAGTCCGAGGTTACGAGGGACAAAACCCTGTCCTCAATCGCCTCCCAGGAACCAGGCACAGGCTGCAGTACACTCCCTTCAATGTACTGTTTATATTTTTTTAAATACAATTGTTTGTAATCCTGTGGGGACAACCTCTTCTCTGGGTTCTTCTTCCCTCAAGCGGACTCCCTCGGTGGTGCTGTTTTGGCCTCCCCCTGGTCCCTGATGGTGGAACCAGAGACGCCTTGGCTCCTGGAAGCGGAGCCCCTCTTCTGGGGAGTCCGGAGGGTATTGGAAGTGGAGGGAATCGCCGCATTGAGTGAAGCTGGCTCTTTTCCCTTTTCTGCTCCCTCGCTGGGGGAATCCAGACTCCTTGCAATGGAGCCACTCACTGGAGGAACCATGCTTACCTCCACTGTAGAGAGCACCACCACATTGGGTGAAACCGCCTCTTTTCGTTTGTCTGCTCCATCATTTAGGGAGTCAGCCTCTGGGGGAGCAACCCCTTTTTGGTTTGCATTCCCGCAAGGAGAATCCTTTTCAGGGGAAGCCCCGTCGGTGCACTTTGCGGGTCCCACTTCCCCACTGGGGGAGTCAACCTGCAGTAGAGCCTCCCTTTTTTGGTATTCATTCCCGCATGGGGAGTCCTTTTTAGGAAAGTCTATATCCGGGCAGTATGCCCTGTCCTTTTTGGCTCCCCCATTGGGGGAGTCGTCCTCTATGGGAGCAAATGTCTTGGTGGGGTCCGGGCTGAGGGATGTGTCAGGTTCCCCAGCATTCTTGGTGTTGGTAGTGGTAAATGAAGAACTCTCTTCCATGTCTCCGCCAGTTAAAATAATAATAAAAGAAAGAAGTGTGGGGGGGGGGGCTGAAAGTTCACGATTTCAACTGGCATGGAGACGGCGTCGACTATAGAGCCAGTTTTGGCGCGCTCTCAGGGCGCCAAAACAGACAAGAGGGGGAGATAGAACTGAGGGGAGGGGCGTTAATAGAAGAGAGAAAGTGGGTTTGACCCCCCCCCCCTTGTCGCTCGAGGCTTACGGGAAGGTCAATGTTGCATCTCGACCCGAAGGGAGAAAGAAGTGATAGAAAAAGTGGGTCAGGCGGTGAGGGTGCCGCTGACAATGTCAAACAAGAGGGTTGTTACTGCATCCCCCAGTTTCCCCCACCCCAATGAATAAGGCGAGATTCAGTAACTTAGACAAAATATTTGACCAAAATCAAAATGAGAGAACAGATACTACACTTTGATCTTAGCCAAACGGCCCAAGAAGAAAAACTGGTGAATTCATTGAGAAAGAGAGCCATTACAGCCGCTGACTTGTTAAACAAATAAATTATTAAAAATAATTCCTGTCGGAATTTATTGTTATGTAATGTATTTAGAAAGTCCATATATATATATATTTCAGCTAGCTCTAAAAACCATATCTTCACCCACCCCCCACACACACACCCGGAAAAACAATAACAATCAACAGGGGCCAGTAGTTTTCCACGTTACAGCCGTGAAAGAATTAATACTGTGACGTGGAAAATTACTGGCTCCTGCTGCTTTTGTCATGACAAAAGCAGCGGCGAAAGAGTTAATGCTGCTGCTTTTATCTTTTTTCAACATGGTGTCGGATCAAAAATAAACAAATGAGCGGTATACAGACCGCAACAAGAGTATAAAATACAGAATATCAAAATATGATACAAAATATGTAAATATAAAACAGGATTGTTGGATTGGCAACTGAATATAGTTCCACTCAACCAAGTGGTGATAAGGCCATCGACCTGATCACCGCACTACGTGATAATTACTGCGCTACAGAGGTATCAGGTGACATGAAAATTAGGCGCCAAATTTGTTCTTTCAAAATTGTATCTTCAGTCCGAGAATAAAAGTTGTGCAATACGCACATATTATTGTTACCCCATTCTATTCTTGTCTTTTCTTCTATGTCTTCGTGATTCATAGTCTACCACGATGTTACGCTCTACTCCGCAAAGCTTAACAGGTTATGTGCCCAGCTATGCAAACCACAGACTAATGTTTCAGGGAGATGAAAAAAAGTATGAATTATGGGAAGTGAAGTTCTTTGGCTACATGCGGACTCAAAAACTGTACAGCACCATTACAGCAGGGAGTGAAGCTGAAATAAATCAGAACAAGAACGCCGAAGCTTTTGGTGAACTAGTACTGTGGCGATGACTGTGGTTCCCTGTTTGGAGTCTGGTATTTTAGATGACGGTCGCGTCTTTAGGGATTATCAAGCCACCACACTAAACAATTGATTTTGTGTAGATAAATTGAGACCGATTCGATTACAAGGATCACCAGTTAGTGAGTGCTAACTTTTAACAATATAATATTGCTAATAAAAAGAAACTGCAAAGTAAAAGAATAAAAACTTTTATATGTAAACAATTTTACAAAAATGTAAAATTTAACAATAAAGTTTGAAGGATAAAAAAGTTTGAAACGACACGATGTGTTAACTTTGTCCTTAAAGTTTAGTATGCGTGTGTGCGTGTGTGTTTTTGGTTAAGCTTGTTATTGCAGGGAGACAGCAGGCGTGCTTACAAGTGGATTGTAGCTGTCTTCATTGGTAGCGAGGCGCGTTGTCTGGTCTCGCCAGGAGAACTGATCTTTTTCAGATAATTCCCTGTTTTTTATTAAAAGTCTATTTCACACCCACTTGATAAACATGTGTGAACACTTTTCTAAGTTCATCTTTCGGCCACATCTGTTATCACTTATTTGTAAAGTTCTGACCGGTACTGTGACCCCTCTTCAAGGAGAAAGAAAGAAAGAAAAAGAAGAGGGAGAAGAGGAGAGAGTAAGCCGAACGACCCTAGAAAGAAAAGGGGTAGCTTAACAGGCTAGCACTTTTCCTCAATGCCCGTTCGTCTCATCGATCTATTGATCTGCCACAATAGTCCCCCACCAGTAAGCGGAGCTTAACCGATAGACACTACCCTATTTCAATTTTACTTTTATTTATTTATTTATTTATTTTTTTTTATTTTTTTTATTTTGTAATCTCCTTAGTTTTGTTTTCGCATTATTCTTATACTTATATCTAGTCATCTGTCTTATTATAATTAGTCATACTTTTGAATAGTTATTAAAAATAAAAAAATTCGTTATTTTTCTTCCATGTAACTTTTCTACCAGATCTAGACTCATATGTTTTACTAGCAATACTTTTATCGACTTCGTTAACGGTATTTGTTTCGATATCTTCTTTGTTAGTTGTGCATGCATCTGTCTGTGCTTTCTTAGTAGTCCTAGTTTTGTCGTTATTGCTAGTTGGTTCTATATAAGGTTTTAACCTATCTATCGATACATGAGTATGAGTACCATTGCTCATATCGATCTGAAAATGTTTAGCTGATCGAGTCAGAACTTTGTAAGGACCTGAATAAGGCGCTTCTAATGGTTTAATCACTCGATCGACTCTAAGCCATACTTTCTCACAGGAAAGTAGAGTTTTTGGTATGAAAGGTTTTGTATTTGCATGGTGATGTCCTTTATCGCAGCTGAGTGCATCAAATTGGGACATTGAATCACACAAATCACGTATGTATTTATGATTTACAGGTATTTCCTTTTCTACGCCCGGTCTGTGCACCAATTGCTGAGAGATCAATATTGTTGCTCCAGTGACACAGGTAAAAGGTGAAAAGCCTGATTCATTAGGGATACTGCATATACCAAGTAGAATTATAGGTATAGCTTTCATCCATGATTCTTTTCGAGCCATTATCACTGCTTTTAGCGTACGATGTGCTCTTTCAATCAATCCGTTGCTTTGAGGATGATATGAAGTCGTTCTTAATCGGTAAAAACCTATCACCTTGGCTAATTCCTGGAATAATTCACTCTCAAATTGACTGCCTCGATCCGTTACAACATGCAGTGGAACTCCAAATCTAGATATCCATGCATTAATAAATGCTTCTGCTACCGACTATGCAGTTATTTCAGTCATAGGCTGTACTTCAATCCAGCGAGTTGCATGATCGATACAGGTCAGTAGATATCTATATGGACTCAGATACGGGTCCGGTTCACTGCACGTTAAGGGTAATGGGACAACAATGTCTATATGCACTGTTTGGAAACGTGCAGATGGCAATTCAAAATTCTGGACAGCAGATTTAGTGTGTCTGTGAACTTTAGCTTGTTGACATACAACACATTCTGCACAGAATTGTTTGATAGTTTTATCCAAATTCGGCCAAAAATATCTGGACTTAACCAGTTTTATAGACGCTCCCGTTCCGGGATGCGCTAAACCGTGTAGGCTATCAAAAATAGATCTACGAAGATTTTTCGGGATAAACGGTCTGGGGTACATAGTTGAAGTATCACATAGGACTGAGCCTACTTCATTTGATACCAAATATTCTTTTAAATCTGGGTATGATTTTATTTCATCATCCCCTTTTTGTGTCTGAGCTATTTCTGTCAAATCACAGGCATCTACTTGCACAGCTAATGCAGGTCGAGACATACAGTCCGCAACTACATTTTGATCGCCTTTAATATATGCTATATCAGCAATATATTCGGCAAGTACTGACAAGTGTCGTTGCTGTCGATCCGATTTTGCCGGTGTTTGACTATAAAAGGCTCCACATAACGGCTTATGATCCGTGAACAATGTTACATGACGACCTTCTATGAGGTGACGGAAATGTATCACTGCAAAATAAACTGCCAGTAACTCTCTGTCAAATGTTGAATATTTGGCTTGAGCTTGAGACAATTTCTTAGAAAAGAATCCTATGTGTACCGGTTTCTTATTTATTAGTTGGTGTAATGCAGCGCCAGTTGCGTATTGACTACTATCCGTCACTAGGTGGTACTCGGTGACTGAAGACTGTGGATGGGCTAATGCTGTAATTTCTGACAATTTACTAATTATAGTTTTGAAAGCGTCAGTTTCTTTCTCATTAAGTCCGAGCTTTGACTTAAGGTCTAACCTCATTCGTTCGGACAGTGGCAATACTATAGCTGCATAATTAGGGATTAATTTGCGGTAAAAACCTGTCATCCCTAAAAACCTACGTAAGCTTTTTGAATCGTTGGGTACTGGGAAGGCCTCCAGTTCTTTAATTTTCTTTGAAGTAGGTAACAAGCCTTCTTTGCTTACGTGAAAACCTAGGAAATCTAAATCTGTTACATTGAATATACTCTTAGCTAAGGAAATCTTTAAGTTATTGTCACTAAGAATTTTAAATACTTTATCTAAGTCTTCCTTGTGTTGTTGTTCACTGTCACTAAAAATCAATATATCGTCCAGATAGATGAACACACAATCTAACTAGAAAAATATTTTGTCCATATATCGCTGGAATGTAGCAGCAACATTTTTCAAATCAAATGGCATGTAATTAAATTCAAACAAGCCAAAAGGAGTAGCGACAGCTGTCTTAGGCACGTCGTCTGGGTGTACCTTTATTTGGTGATATGCAGAAGTCAAATCTACCTTCGAAAAATAGCATTTATTAGCTAGCTGTGGACTGAATGAGTTTATGTTGGGTATCGGATAGCGGTCTGTCTTGGTAATACTATTCAGCGCACGGAAATCACCGCATGCTCGATATGTATCATCCGATTTCTTTACTAAATATAGCGGGGATGCCCACTCGCTACTTGAAGGCTGGATTACTCCTGTATTTAGCAGTTTCTTAAATTCTGCTTGAGCTGCATCAAACTTAAGACCGGAAAGTTGCCTAGCTCTAGCAAAGACTGGTACATGACTTTCCGTGTCAATTCTGTGATAAACTCCACCGTAGCTTTTACTTGTATCGCTCTGAGGGGAGATCACAATATCATACTTATTTATTATATCGCGCACACTTCCAGTTAGGTCTACTTTATTAATTACTATGTTAATAGTTTCGGTTACTGCCTTTACTTTTACCTCTCGTTCGGTTATTTCGTCTCGGAGGCATCTATTTTTGCAATCTACAATAATGCTAAATTTGTTTAAAAAGTCAAATCCTAATAATGGGTTGGTGACATCAGCGATCACAAAAGTCCATTGGAAAGATCTTCTTAAACATGGTATCCTCACTTCTAAATTTGTTTGTCCATGACAATGTATTTTCTCTCCATTAGCCGTAGAGATATGTACAGGGGTTGGTTCCAAGGTAACACCATTTACTGCAGAACGCGGTAAAATGGAAATACTGGCCCCTGTATCTATAATAAAATTTATTTTAGTGGCTCCTATTTTTGCAGTAACTTCTAATAAAGGCGAACCTGAGGGAGCAAGCGCAGTCCGCCTTTCTAGTTTTCCGAATTGCTAGGGCAGGGAGAAGAAGGACGAGAGTTAGGCAACATTTGTAGATTACCCTTTTTCTTCGGCCATCTACACCATGGTTTACACGTCCGGGCCTGCTCTGCAAAATAGAGATGTGCTCTACAGACCTTTGGTTTTTGGTTTTTACTATAAAGACGTAAACTCATGGGAGTCGTTTCCCTATTTTGATTCGGCTGTCTATGGTAGTAGCCTGTCCGAGTTTGGTTGTCAGTCACTTGAAATGCTGATGCATTCTCTATTAATGGCATCAGGTTGTCGGACAATCGACCTAACTCGACTAACGGCATTTCAGTGTGGGCTGCTATTACTGGTGCTATCTGATGAGGAAGAGCCCGGATAAATTTATGTCGCGTGAATCCAGAACTGATGTTGGTATGTTAGTTACACCTGCAGGTGGGAGTGCGCTAATGACAATATAAACTTTCGGGTTTTTTTTTGGTTTTTTTTTTCGTTTTTTTATGAAAGTTCTTGCTTGTTAAAAGATGTTTCGTTTTTTTTGTTTTTGTTTTTGTTTTTTTGTTCACAAATGTTCTTGCTTAGCCTCGAAGGATTTTGTTTGTAGAATCACACACAAATGTTCTTTTTGTTTGTTTATGTTTTTGATTGTTTCTTTTTATTTCTTTTTGCACCCACACACCCTTATATATATATATATATATATATATATATATATATATATATATATATATATATATATATATATATATATATATATGTGTGTGTGTGTGTGTATTTTAAGCTGTGTCCGTTTCCTTCAATTCTTCTCCGCATTATTACTATTGTTATTATTTTTTTATTTTTTTATTTTTTTTTTTTACTTTACATGTTTTGCATTTGATCAGAAGGTTGTTTGCATGTTCGACGTCGGAGCTCACCAATTGTGGGGATGACTGTGGTTCCCTGTTTGGAGTCTGGTATTTTAGATGACGGTCGCGTCTTTAGGGATTACCAAGCCACCACACTAAACAATTGATTTTGTGTAGATAAATTGAGACCGATTCGATTACAAGGATCACCAGTTAGCGAGTGCTAACTTTTAACAATATAATATTGCTAATAAAAAAAAGAAACTGCAAAGTAAAAGAATAAAAACTTTTATATGTAAACAATTTTACAAAAATGTAAAATTTAACAATAAAGTTTGAAGGATAAAAAAGTTTGAAACGACACGATGTGTTAACTTTGTCCTTAAAGTTTATGCTTGTGTGCGTGTGTGTTTTTTGGTTAAGCTTGTTATTGCAGGGAGACAGCAGGCGTGCTTACAAGTGGATTGTAGCTGTCTTCATAGGTAGCGAGGCGCGTTGTCTGGTCTCGCCAGGAGAACTGATCTTTTTCAGATAATTCCCTGTTTTTTTTTAAAAGTCTATTTCACACCAACTTGATAAACATGTGTGAACATGTGTGAACACTTTTCTAAGTTCATCTTTCGGCCACATCTGTTATCACTTATTTGTAAAGTTCTGACCGGTACTGTGACCCATCTTCAAGAAGAAAGAAAGAAAGAAAAAGAAGAGGGAGAAGAGTAAGCCGAACGACCCTAGAAAGAAAAGGGGTAGCTTAACAGGCTAGCACTTTTCCTCAATGCCTGTTCGTCTCATCGATCTATTGATCTGCCACAATACAATACATCGATGACCGAAGTCTTTCGTTGATCATACAAGACGCGAATAACGATGGCAGAAAAGCATTAAATATCCTAAGAGAACATTATCTGTCACGTGGAAAGACAAGAATAATTTTGTTGTACACGGAATTAACATCGTTGCAAAACAAGTCAAATGAAAATATTACAGACTGTGTAATAAGAGCGGAAAATGCCGCCACATTCCTAAAAAATGCCGGAGAAACGATAAGCGATGGATTACTGATCGCAATGATTATAAAGGGATTACCAAGTGGATATAAGACATTCACCATGGTAATAACGCAGAGAGATACACCTATGACATTCCAGAACTTTAAAACTGCTCTAAGAAACTTCGAAGAAACTGAAAAAAACCAAGGTGAAAGCGCGAACGCAGTAATGAGTGTGAGAGAAAAGAAATATAACAGCCAACCAGCAACCATTTCCAGACCAATGGATCATGCTTCTTATGCGGGTGATATGGACATAAATCCGAAAATTGTAGAAAACCCGCACGCTGGTACAAAAATTGCAAAACACGAACACATGACACAAACTTTTACAGAAAAACGCAAGATAGACACTCAAACACTGAAGGGAATGCGATAAAACACGTATCAGATAAGAATACTTCTTATATTTTTTATGTTAATAATGCTAGTGACTCTTCATATCTTGATTTATTAGTCGATTGTGGGGCCACAACCCATATTTTAAACGACAAGTCCAAGTTCGTTAACTTCGATAAAGAATTTGATTCCTTCCGCCATATTGTTGAGCTAACCAATGGAAGGCGACACAATAATTTGGCACTAAAAAGGGGGATGCTTCTATTAAAATGACTGATACGAATGGAAGAATACATAATAACATCTTAAAAAACGCTTTATATATACCTTCTTTTAATAATATCTTTTCAGTACAAGCGGCGACAGAAAAGGGTGCTTACGTTGAATTTAAACCTAACTCTGCAACATTAAATACTAATAAAAGAAAATTTAATATATATAAGAAAGGTAAACTATATTACTTAAATAACGTAACTTCTCCGAAAAAAAATAAACATTCACTAGAAAAGTGGCATAGCATAATGGGGCATTGCAACATCGACGATATAATTAAGTTAGAAAAAAACGTTTCTGGTATACAAATTAGTGGCAAAAACAATTCAATTGTGAAGTGTGCCCACAGGCAAAAATGCCCCAATTCAAAAATAAAATACCTGACAAACGAGCAACAAAAATAACCGAACTAGTACACATTGATCTAGCAGGACCGATAGACCCCATAGCAAAGGATGATTTTAAGTACGTATTAGGGTGTATAGATGATTATTCCGGTCTCATAGTCACCTACATGTTGAAAAGTAAAAGTGACGCAGTAGAAGCCTTCGAAAGATTTATAGCTGACGTTGCCCCGTATGGAAATTGTAAGAAAAAAAAAGTGATACATACCGTTGCTGATGCCGGCTTCAAGTGGGGTGGGGAAAAAGCCAACATGAGCACAAATAAAGAGGTGATATTTATATATGTTAAGATGGGGGTGGCAGGTTGTTACAAGCCTATAAATAGAGGTTCCACCTCTCACCGGTGATCAATCAGTTGATGAGAGCTGAAGTGTTATTGTGTTCCAGAGCTTGGAGGAGAACAGAATTAGTACAGAATTCGACTCACTATAGACCAGACACTGGATCGTTACTCCTGCAGAGAAAATCGTTCTCTGCCCCATTACATATTGTTACCGGACCTATTGGTTGGGTTGCTAAGGGAGCAATTCCTTTTGCAACCCACTCCCAACTGCTGCCTCGGCCCCTTTTCAGGGTATTGACTTTGAAGTGGATCTTTTCTTACATAGGGATTCATTCCCACAAAATATAAAAACAGTAAGGAGCGATCAAGGCACGAAATTTACTTCTAAAATCTTCGAATCGTTACTAATTAAGAATAAGATACATCATCAAAAATTGGCGCCCTACTCCCCCCACTAAAATGGTACGATCGAAAGAGCATGGCACACAATTTTTGAAATGGCTAGATGCATGCTAAAACATGCTAACCTTCCAAAATATATGTGGTCATATGCTGTTATCTCCTCAACGTATATTCGTAACCGATGTTACAACAAACGTATTAACCGCCATACGAGTTTTTTTACGGGCGATAAACCAAATATATCAAATATGCACTTATTTGGAAGCATTTGTTACACATACGTACAAAACCCCCAAAAATTGGAAGACCGAAGTAAGGAGGGAATTTTTGTAGGATATGACAGAGGTAGTCCGGCCTACTTAATGTATTTTCCCGAAACCGGTGAAATAAAAAATGTCAGAATAGTAAAATTTACAGATAAATTTAAAGATAATATAAAGGAAACAGACGAAAGTGCTACAACTGAAAATATTCAAACAGTTGAACCCGAAACAGAAGTAGTAATTGAAAATATTGGGAGAACGAAAACCCGCCCAAAATATTTTAATGACTACTATGTGGAAGACGAAAATAATGACACAATAAAATACACGATAGATTATTGTTACCACATAAGAAATGTACCAAGTACATACGAAGAAGCGATAAATTCAGATAGTTCCGAAAACTGGCAGAAGGCCATGAAAATGGAGATAGACATTTTAAAAGAAAATAAAACATTTGAATTAACTGAATTACCTCAGAATAAAACCCTAATCCCAGCACGATGGGTGTATACTATTAAAACTGATGAAAATCAGGGAGAGATATTTAAGGCAAGACTAGTGGCAAAAGGTTATGCCCAAAAGCCAAACGTAGATTATTAAGAAACATTCTCACCAACAGCAAAATTAACTTCAATAAGAATGTTGATGCAAATCGCGGCACAATACGATCTAAAAATACATCAATTAGACGTAAAATCAGCCTATCTAAACGCACCAATAAATTTGGAACTTTACATGGAACAGGCAAAAGGATTTGAAATAGAAAATAAAAACAAAACCGGTAGATTAGTGTATAAATTAAATAAATCACTATATGGTTTAAGACAAAGTGGTAGAAATTGGAATAATTTGTTACACACACATCTAATAGAAAACGGATTTAGTCAATCATTGGCAGACGTTTGTGGTTATACACAATATAATGACAAATATACAATTATTATTGTATGGGTACATGGACGGCGGCACCGGGGGGGGGGGGGCAGCTCAAGCCCCCCACTTTTTGACATGCCCCCCCCCCACTTTACGGTCATCAATAATGAAGTTATATATGCATGTGTTTAACCGCCCCCCCCACACACACTTTTTTAGGAGAGTCCCCCCCCCACACACACACACACACTTTTATAACTGTCCCGCCGGTCCTGCTAATAGCGACAAAATGTAACGAAAATATGATAAATACGAAAACTATTCTAAAAGAAAAATGTTAAATGACAGATCAAGGCAAAATCAAATATTTTTTTAGGCATAGAATTCACATATGAAAACAAAACAATATACATGCATCAAAAACGATATCTTCAAAAATTATTAGAAAGATTTGGAATGAAAGATTGTAAACCTAAATACACACATAGCGAAAATAATATTAACAAGTTATGTAACGAAACTAGGAAATTAGCAGACGAAAAGCTATATAGAGAAATTGTCGGAAGCTTAATATATGCAATGACAGCCACCAGGCCAGACTTATGTTTCATAGTAACAAAACTATCACAATATATGAATAAACCATACGAAAATCACATGCTGCTAGCTAAACATGCCCTAAGGTATATACAAGCCACAATCAATCAACAATTAATATTCAAACCCACTAAAAGTACTTTAAACATCATAGGTTTTTGCGATGCAGATTGGGCAAACTCACAGGATAAACGAAGCATAACTGGATATAGATTTAAAATCTCAGACAACGAGCCATTAATTTCGTGGAAAACACGAAAACAGTCCACAGTCGCGTTATCTACTTGCGAGGCTGAATATATGTCAATCAGTGCAGCCACACAGGAAGGAAAATACCTAAAAACACTAATGACAGATTTATTAAACGAGAAAATCGATACATTCTCATTATATTGCGATAATCAGAGCGCGATAACCTTAGCCGAAAACCCCCGTAAATCACCAAAGATCAAAACACATAGATATTAGATTGCATTTCATTAGAGACGAATTACAAAATAATACGCTTGAGTTAATTCACGTTGCAAGTTAAGAAAACATAGCCGATATATTTACCAAACCAGCAAATAGATTTAGAAACGAAAAATTCAGACACTTACTAATGGGACTCTGAAAACAAAAACAAGCTTTCTTTAATAGTTAAAACAACAAAAAAAGTGTTTTTTAAGGTCTATAAATGTGAAAGGGTATTACAAAAAAAAAAAACTTTTGAAAACTATTGATGAAACTACAAATGTACAAACAAACTTTTATATTGTGAACAAAAAAAAATTGTTTTAAGGCCTATGAATGTGAAAAGTGTTAAAACAAAAAAAAAACATTACGAACATACATCAGTTGGATTGGCAACTGAATATAGTTCCACTCAACCAAGTGGTGATAAGGCCATCGACCTGATCACCGCACTACGTGATAATTACTGCGCTGCAGAGGTATCATGTGACATGAAAATTAGGCGCCAAATTTGTTCTTTCAAAATTGTATCTTCAGTCCGAGAATAAAAGTTGTGCAATACGCACGTATTATTGTTACCCCATTCGGCACATATTCGTCTTTTCCCACAGTCCGTTTTTCACAACTTTTTACTGACCAGTTTTTTTTCTTTTTTCGGTGTACACTTACCTATCAGGATACTAGAGAATTCCGGGGGTTTGGGAATTTTTTTCAAATATTTTACATTTTAGGAGGGAGGATCAGTTTCCAATGACCATCTCAATTTTTTTTTAAATCTTTTTCGGTGTACAATTACATATCATGTTAATAGAGAATTCCGGGGTTTTTGGAAAGAAATTTTAAAAAATTGAGATTTTAAGACGGGGGATCAGTTTTTAATGTAAATTCAACGTAGACTGATCCCCCTCTTTTTGACCATCACAAAATTTTAAAATTATTCTTCTGCTTACAATTACCTATCATGTCGCGAGAGAATTCTGGGGTTTTTGGAAAGAAATTTAAAAAATTGAGATCAGTCTAAGTTTAATTTACATTGGAAACGGGTGGCACTTTTACCCCCCGGCACACCCCGGCACCCCCCGGCACACCCCCGCCGCCAGCATTTTGGCTCACGTGACACAATCGCCGTCATTTATAAACAGAATAGTCTTCATTATGAATCGTTAGCATATATCTCCCCCCCCCCATACACATTTTTTGTTGTTTATTATTTTGTTACCTTACGAGGATAGAACGAAGGTTGATGGATTTTCCCTTCTGAGTATATCCCCACTGAAAAAATAAATGTTTCAAATTCTTTAAACTCAGTGCTCTGAAAGTAATTGAACCAATTTTCAATTAAAAAAATTTTTAATACTGCACTTTGTTCCAAGCGAAGAAGCTAAGAAATATTGTTTAGACCTTTCATATTTGTGCCGGGGGGTAAAAGTGTAAATCGATTCTCAGCAAACCGCCGCCACAAACAAGCGCCCTCGCTGCCGCCGGCATTTTGTGCTCACGTGTGACACAATCGCCGTCAATTATAAACAGAATAGTCTTCGTTATGAACACTTAGCATATATCCCCCCCCCCCCCCAATACACACTTTTTGTTGTTTATTATTTTGTTACCTTACGAGAATTGAACGAAGGTTGATTGATTTTCCCTTCTGAGTATATCCCCACTGAAAAAATAAATGTTTCAAATTCTTTAAACTCAGTGCTCTGAAAGTAATTGAACCAATTTTCAATTAAAAAAAAATTTAATACTGCACTTTGTTCCAAGCGAAGAAGCTAAGAAATGTTGTTTAGGCCTTTCATATTTGTTTTACGAACGTTTTAAATAAAACACACGCAAATTCAATTTGCACGAACGCGGTAAACATCGTCGTTCGAAATAACCTGCATAATTATATATATATATATATATATATATATAGTGAATGCTTTTATTCAAACATGTACAAGGTCTGCTACACTGGCATGTCGATGTTATCGATCTACAGCTCTCAAGAGCTGAGGTCTCATCAGGCAGAAAATCGTTTTTTGATTCAACTGGTTGCTGAATTCCAGGGAGAATGAAGTCAAGCAAAAAAGAAGAGGAGAAAGAAATAAAAGTCATGTGACCGATTTTAAAATATGATTGCCGTTAGAAATTACTATTTTCTTATTTTTATCTTTTATATATTTTATATATATATATCCAACGCTGAGCTGGGGTAGAGAGGGGAGTGGGCCGAGGAAAAGAAAAAGAAAAAGAAAAGAGAAAGGGAAAGAGATACAATTGCTG
>OY744530.1:98440442-98717942 GCA_963556195.1 Sepiola atlantica
TGTGCCGGGGGGTGCCGGGGTGTGCCGGGGGGTAAAAGTGCTGCCGGCTAGATAGGTAAGTGTACACCGAAAAAAGAAAAAAAAACTTGTCAGTAAAAAGTTGTGAAAAACGGACTGTGGGAAAAGACGAACATGTGCCCCCCCCCCTATTCTATTCTTGTCTTTTATGTCTTCGTGACTCATAGTCTACCACGATGTTACACTCTACCCCTCAAAGCTTAACAAGGATACAAACTATATAAATATAATACAGAATATATAAGGAGTTACATAGTTGCTGGTAGAAAATGTGTAGCAACTCGGGCATAAGACAGCTAACAGAACGAAAAGGGGTGGAAAAACAAATTGGAAACAAATAAATGGTACTAAAGTCAAAATAAGTTACTCTTCTACCTACCTGGATAAGTTTATTTGTGTTTTAACTTATTTTAAAGCGTTTTTTTTTTAGTTCAATTTAAAACTAGTATCGCTATGTCACGTGGTCAAATATGGCGATTTTGTGTTTTCAATTTTAGCATGGCGTCGAGACCCTAGTTTTAATTCGAACTAAAAAAACGCTTTAAAATAAGTTAAAACACAAATAAACTTATCCGGGTAGGTGAGTAACTTATTTTGCTTTTGGTACCATTTATTTGTTTCCTATTTATTTTTTTTACCCCTTTTTTGTTCTGTTAGCTGTCGTTATAAATGCCCGAAAATTCCAACAAGAATGAAACCGTAGCCAGCTCCATTTTTGCTTGAGAAAAGAACGTGTTCTTCCTTACAGATGTCCACGCTGTGCAGTTAGTATTTGTATATCTCCAAATTTTTCTTGGTTTACTCAATATCAAGATTTCTTGAAAATTGGTCGTCTGCTGACATCTAACAGCTGATTGGCTAATCTTGTCTTAGCGCCTATCAATCTTCGTGTCGGCTTTATCCGGCGGCTTACGTAAACTGCCGGAATATGCCGACGTAAAGTTGGCGGAAATTGGGTCCCATTCTATATCAGTACCTAGATTTTTAACACTTTAAAAAAATAAATTAGAATTTCATTTCAGGACAAGAAATACAATTTAAGACTAAAAATAAATTATTTTTAAAAATTCGGCGAAGATCAAGTGAAATGTTCTAACGAACCCAATCAGGGCAATTCTGTTTTGAAATCTCTGCATACCACTGACCTCTTAAAAATAAAAAGAAAAAGAATTTCCTTTTTATGAAATAATTTTTTTATTTTAATGGTTATTTATTTTATAAAATCATATAAAATTCTCTAATAACTCGTTAGTAATAATTTATAATTTAATTCAAAATTATTTTCAATTAACTTCGTTATTCTCCGGATTTCCAATGAAATAATTTCGTATTTTTTAAATAAAAAAAAGAAAGAAATAATTATTTAAAGTCGTTTCAAAAATAAAATTGAACCTTTTCCAATTAAATCTTTTATTAAAAAATAATGTTAATTAAAAAAGTGTTGTTTCTTTTATCAGAGTCATCAGTTAATATTAATAGCCATTTTTAATTTTAACTAAATCTTTTTCCAACTCTCATCTGATGTAAGTATTCAAGTAATTTATTTATTTTTCATTCGTTATTTATCTTCCATTCAAAGAAAAATGTCTTATATTTTTAATAATAAACAAATTAAATTGTGTGACAAAGCAAAAAAAAAGTCAGATTTTAAATTGAGAGAAGTAAAATTTTAAAAATATATTTAATCAGTAAAAAAGGTAACTTCTATAGAATTTGAACCGAACTGGTTTTTTTTACTATAACCCTAAACTAACCCTAAGTTTTCATTTCGGCGCTTCACGTGTACGTTGAAACTTGCTATAACTTAGTGTTTTTAATGTTATTTTCTTTATTAAAACATAAGCTGTTTGCAAAATCTATTTCACTCTAAATAATTTACGTGACTAAAATAGGAATTAACCCGAAAGTCGAATAATAATTGTTCATCCCTGCTCCCTAAACGAAAAAGAACCGAAAGATATTATAAAAAATAATTTATTGTATTGCATTTTTTATTTTATTTTATTTTATTGTGTTTACTGTTTTATAATTTTTTGTGCTTGCTTATGGTAAATTTGTAGATTAATACCCTCCACTGACCCCCCCCCCCAAAAAAAAAGAAAATGACATTCTACTTTTTTGTGGGGCGATTAAATGTGAACAGTGATCACCCTGAAAAACTTGACAGAAAGAAGAGAAAAAAACAAAAACATTATTAAGGATTAGTTTCGCATATAAATTTAATGTAAACTGATTCCCCATTTCCGGTCGATTCAAGCTTTTTAAGGTAGTTACCCAACATTTTTTTTTTCTATGAGCCCCGACCCCCCCCCCCCCAAAAAAAACTCCCTTAACCCTACCACTAACCCTACGTTCGAGTTGCAACCCCACCCCCACCCTCACCTAAATAACCCTTTCCCCCCACCCTCACCTAAAGAACCCTCCCTTAATCCTTTCACTAACTCTAAGTCTGAGTGGTAACCCCCCCCCCCTCACCCAACAAAACCCCTTGTAAAACTACATGTAATTGCATAAAAGAGTAGATCGTCTCCTCCTACCCCCCCCCCCACACCCAAAAAAGAAGCCTCACAGGATTTATCTTCCATAGCAAGAAAAAAAGATTTGGTTAATGCCCTAAAATGCTAGAATGGCCTGGGGGAATCATTTTATGTTAAATTTATGAACCTGATTTCTCACTCTAAGTTCTAAAATAATTGTTTTTATTTTTCTTACTGACAAGTTTTTCAGGGTGTTCACAAGTAATCGCCTAAAAAAAAGTAGAATCTTATTTTTTTAGGGAGGAAGGAGCAATTAATTTTAATTTTACTTAGTACTAGTGCAAGAACCCGTGGCGCAGTGGATATAGTAATAAATAAAATTCAGTTCTAAGTGATAGTCATTTGAAGGTTCAATCCTCGGTGCAGGCGATATGAAGAATTGTGAATTACTGCAGACTTCTCCCGAGAACAAGCGAGCATGCTACCCTAGTGGATTAAATAGAGAGTTCCATTCGATATTCCGTCCAGATTCCCGAGTTCAAAAAGAGGTTACAGCGGCCAAAACGTTGTGATGATAACACTCAAGATGAGAACAGTAGTCCGAATAATCAAAATTATACAAATTATCAATCCTCATCTCAAAAATTCAGAAACCTAATTTTGACTTGCCTCATAAATGCAAACTGTGTTGAGACACTAAATTCAACCTCGTCTCATAATTAAAACTCTATCTCCAGCGAGATCCTAAATTTGGCTTTACCTTCTACGAATAGGCTATATATTCATAGCAAACAGTTTTAAAAACACAAAAGCAGAAATAAAACTTAAAACAAAAAGTTGTTTTTTTTAACTTTCTTTCAGCATCTCTTTGTATCGTTGCGTTTAAACTTTTTCCGTAACTCATTTACGGAAATAGTCGAGCCGCCATATGCCCTAGATGTAAACAGGTACCGAAATGAATAAAACTTTTGGGTGGTATTTTATTTCTGGGCGTGGTATTTTTTGGTTAATTGCGAGCATTTTCAAAGAGCTGAAAAATTTAAGGTTTTTCTACATTTTTTTTCTTTTACTATTTGAACTTATTTGGACTTTGAACTCAAACTTCCTGCAAATTACTTAAAAAAAACATTTTTTAAGCCCATTTATTTTAGTTTTTAGAAGGGAATTCAGTTTGTTGATCTAAAGAGAAACCCAATTATGAGGGGTAGATGGAGAAAGAGTATGGCAGATTGATAGATAGATCGATGAGACGAACGGGCATTGAAGGAAAGTGCTAGCCTGCTTAGTTACCCCTTTTTCTTTCTAGGTTCGTTCGGCTTACTCTCTCCTCTTCTTTCCTCTTCTTTTCATTTCTTTTTTTCTTCTTGAAGAGGGAATTACCTTGCGGTCAGTTGCTTGTAAAAATAAGTAATTACAGATGTGGCCAAAGTTTGAACTCAAGGAAAAGTGTTCACACATGTTTTTAACAAGTAGGTGCGAAATAAACTTTGATAAAACCAGTGATCGAAAAAGAATCAGTGTCCTAGTGACAATGGAATAACTCGACTCGCTCTCATGAAGACAGCAACAACAACAAAAACACCCGACTTGAAGTGCGAACCCCAGCATCCACTTTTAAGCACGCCTGCTGTCTTCCCACAATAACAGCTTAACCCAAGTAAACACACACACGCATACTGAACTTTAAAGACAAATTTAACACTCGTGTCGTTTTCAAACATTTTTCTAACCTTCATAAACTTTATCGTCATATTTTACATCTTTGTAAAATTGTTTCTACATAAAAGTTTTATTTTTTTTACTTTACCGTTTCTCTTTTTTATTAACAATATTATATTGTTAAAAGTTAGCGTATCTGACTGAAATTAAAAACCTGATATTTTACGAAGTCAAAGAAATAATTTTTTAGAAATATTCACCCACAAAAAAGATCGGTCATAGCACAAAGAACCAAATTCTTGGCATTAAAACAAGAACTTGGTGAACTCATCAAGAAATGTCTGCAGGATAAGAAACACCAGTAGATATTCTAAATTTCATCATCTGGGCTAAAAAGGCATGACTGCCGAAGAGGAATTAATTCAACTCTGATTACTAGGAGGTATGTACAACCCTTCACATCGAGTTGTTAAAATTCTAGAATGGCTACAGATAAACCAAATGATGTTAGAAGTGTGTATTAAATAAACTAAGAACAGCAGGAATGACTATAAACAAACATGAATGACTATAAACAAACATGAATGTCTATAAACAAACATGAATGTCTATGAACAAACATGAATGTCTATAAACAAACATGAATGTCTATAAACAAACATGAATGTCTATAAACAAACATGAATGTCTATGAACAAACATGAATGACTATAAACAAACATGAATGACTATAAACAAACATGAATGTCTATAAACAAACATGAATGACTATAAACAAACATGAATGACTATAAACAAACATGAATGTCTATAAACAAACATGAATGTCTATGAACAAACATGAATGTCTATAAACAAACATGAATGTCTATAAACAAACATGAATGTCTATAAACAAACATGAATGACTATAAACAAACATGAATGTCTATGAACAAACATGAATGACTATGAACAAACATGAATGTCTATAAACAAACATGAATGTCTATAAACAAACATGAATGACTATAAACAAACATGAATGTCTATAAACAAACATGAATGACTATAAACAAACATGAATGACTATAAACAAACATGAATGTCTATGAACAAACATGAATGACTATGAACAAACATGAATGTCTATAAACAAACATGAATGTCTATAAACAAACATGAATGTCTATAAACAAACATGAATGACTATAAACAAACATGAATGTCTATGAACAAACATGAATGACTATGAACAAACATGAATGTCTATAAACAAACATGAATGTCTATAAACAAACATGAATGACTATAAACAAACATGAATGTCTATAAACAAACATGAATGTCTATGAACAAACATGAATGTCTATAAACAAACATGAATGTCTATAAACAAACATGAATGACTATAAACAAACATGAATGACTATAAACAAACATGAATGTCTATGAACAAACATGAATGTCTATAAACAAACATGAATGTCTATAAACAAACATGAATGTCTATAAACAAACATGAATGACTATAAACAAACATGAATGACTATAAACAAACATGAATGTCTATTTTAAAATTAGTATTCCTCGGATACCAAATTTCAAAAGCTGGTAGTTCGTCGCAACCAAGTTTAATGCAGAAAATATTAGACATCTCTCCGAACAATAAAAAAACTAGAAAGAAATCATTTCTCGGGTTAGCTAATTTCTATAGCAAAATACTCTGACAGAATTTAAGCATTTTATGGCTTACGAAAAAAGAACACAAAATTCATAAAAACCCTGTGCTAAAAAAATGTTACCTTCAAAAGGATGTGACATTAACTACGGATGCTAGTAATTATTCTGTATCCCTAATTTTATCCCAGGATGGACAGCCGTCTATATATCTTTCAAGAACATTAACACCGACAAACTATTGGGCAAACCAGAAGAATACCCAACTCAAAGTCAGCAGCAAACGGTGTTCGGTCAGATTTAGTTCCTGATATTAAAGACTTCCTGTTTTGGGTTGCTTACAGAAGTTTTGTACTAATTTTTATTTATTAGTTTATTTATTAAATTGTCAGGTGAAAGTACAGAATAGTTAACAAAGCCTCCCCATCCCCATTTTTTTTTTTTGATGAAAATCGCTCCAGACAAAGCATGAAGCCATTTGATGTAAAGAGCTAAAAAACACACACTTCAAGGTCAAAAACTAGCCAACAATACGTGTTAGATGGATAGATTCTGACCCAGAAAACAGCAATTCTTCCACCTTTGTCAGAAACATCGCTCATGAAATGTGAGGACTAAAGGACAAAATAAGGGAAGTGAGAGTTACGAGACTGCCGAAAGTAAACCCAAGGTCCACTTTCTACTCTCCTATGTTAAGAATGGCTTTCTAAATAATCTTCTGCAGTTTACGGACCATGCTGAAATAATAATCTTATTATTTAGAAAGCCATTCTTAACATGGGGAGGGGGGCTATTAGCTATTCTGTATTTTCATCTAACAATTTAATTAATAAATTTGGAAAACTGAAACTCTCGCTGGAAGTTATATTACGGATGAAGTTTAATATCAAGAACTAAATCTGACCGAACACCATTTGCTGCTTATTTTGAGTCAGGTACTCTTCTTGTTTGTCAACTATTCTAATATAGAAAAGGGAGCACTGGCAATCATATGGAGTATGAAAAGAGTAAGAGAATTTTTATTAGGAACAAAATTCTTGCTGAAATCCGATTATAAGCCCTTAAGATTCATTTTCAGTCCTAAGAAAGAATTGTTGAAAGTTACGTCATTCCGAATATTAAGATGGGCTATAAAGTAAAAATTGATTTCCTAACTAACTTATCTCTGACCAGGTCTTTTTTAGCCCTCTTTCTTTCAAGTTCATTTTTATCACTTCCTCCCATGTTTTCCTTGGCCTTCTTCTGTGAACTGAACCTGCTACCTCAACGGTTCTACATCTACTAACCCAAGAACTCTCATCTATTATTTCAATGTAGTCACACTATCGAAGTCTCCTGGTCTGCACACATCTCCCTATACTGTCCAGATTTAATCTTCCTCTGAAGTCAACAGATCTTGCCTGTCTTTAAAACTCCGATTACACATCTATCGTATCATTCTAATATAATTTTTCATTTTAATAAATTCTTAATAAATTTTCTCATTTATTATTTAATAAATTATTTTAAACTTTTTCATTTGTTCATGTTTTTTTCATTGTTTTTATAATTTAGTCGTCACCAATTTTTTTCATTTTTTTTACCTAAACATTGATAACACTGTGTACACCTGTGGCTATCATAAAAGAAGTCGAGATTTTCTGGTGATGTAATTGATAGTAGTTCTTACTACCACTATCAATGCTGACCGGAAGTCCTCGGAATGCTTAACGTGCATGCGTCCATCTGTATTCACACAAGCAGACTCACACCCATAAGATTATTCGTTCATTTGGAAATCGTTAACTTGTTTCTGCTATTGTGACTTTATTCTCCTGCCAAGAACACGGCTACCCTCCTAAGGATTATTCATTCACTTGGATATCATTTTTAACTTTTTTCAAACGTATTTCCTAAAAATTATCACATTTTCAGACAGCTGACGTGATGGAACATATAAATGGCGATTTCGTCTTTTCCGGTTGATTTTGATATGAACAGCTGATAAAGATTGATGTCTTAAAGTTTTTAAAAAATAAATTAGAATTTTATACAATTTTAGACTAAGTAATAAGTTTTGTCCAAAATGTGTGAAAAAATCCAACGTATAAGCGAGATATTTAAATAATAATATATTGTAAATGAACTGTCTGTTTGGACCCCCCCCCCCTCCCCAAAAAAATAAATAAATAAATAAAACATGACTGTTTTAATTTATGACAAATTCTTACTATATTGTAAATAAAATGTTTGTTCTGGAAAAACACACACACACTCACACTTTAATTTATTTCAATAAATGTTCTATTAATTAATTATTTTGAATTATTGATTTTGTGTTACTTTAATGAATTTGTAATCTTTCATGTTTGATTCACTTTTCATGTTTGATTTACTTCAAAGTAAAAAAAAAAAATCATTTATTTTTTTCGGAAATGAGAGTAACTCTTATCAAATTATTCAGCTAAAACTAATGATAATGAAATGTTCATATAAAGAATAAAACTGCCTAAGAATAGGGATTTATCTTCTTCTTGTGTTTATAAACCAAGAGATATTTCTATGTAGCATAACTGATAGTCTTTTCATTCGATGTAGACCAGGTTGTCATAACAATCAACTCAAACATTAAAAATAATCCGGAAAGAATGAACTTATTTAAAGATTAAGTATTAAATCAGACAAATTATTTTTCAAAGAAAAATTTTCATGTTTTAAAAATTCAAAACTTTATGACAACACCATTTTATTATTAAGTATTAATTTAATGTTTGCTGTCTAGCCTATGCAAATTACACAAAATAATACATTTGCACTAAGATTTCTAATAAATTAATAGGTTAATTATATTCTATAATCGTTAATTAATAAATACTGAAAATTTCATTAGAATTGGTTGATTTTCTGAATTTTGATGAATTTTTAAGTGAAGGGAGGGGTCAAAATGCTCATAGTCTGACTGTTCGACAGCTCTCGTTTGTAACCATACAGCATGACGTCATTTTCAACTAAACAGGCCTTAGTTTACGTAGGCCTTGGTACACCACATAAAGAAAAACGCATGAAACTGATGTTTTTCTTAAAATGTTGTGTTGTATTCATAAGGGAAGATTATAAAAAATTCTGATATAAAAATTGTATTTCTGCGAAAATATAAACTTGGTTTGTTTACATTGTTTTGTGTCATAATTTAAAAAAAATAATGTTTTGTTTAATGAATTTGTTCCATTTCATTTTATGCTGATAACCTTTCTTTTTAAGCATTATGTTAAAATCCATTTAAAGATACATTTTCTTTCATGAAATAAATATAAGGTAGGGCAAACTCATCAACTCTGATCCAACATCAATCTGGAGTAGACACAGGCGGCCAAACATCTGCAGTGTGTAACCCTTTAAGATGATTGGATATTCTTTCATATGTCCTACAGTTAAGTGAATGTTGACATACTGCTCAGTTCACCTGTAAGACCCTCAAGTCATCCACTTGTCAGTCTATGAGGACAGATCATCATCATCAGACCCTACCACATACCCTTTACACCCTGAGGTGTTTAACAAAGTGATGATACAACAAACCTTTGTATTGGATTATTCGGACTACTCTTCTCATCTTGGATTTTAAATGAATAATTCAAATTATTAATCGTCATCTCAAAAATTCCAAAACACAACAAAACTTGCAAGACAGCAATAATGACAAACAACTATTTTTTTTAAGTTGCACTTTGGATCTATTTCTGCATTCTCTACTAGCTGGGGCTGGCACAGGGGCATCGCTCTTGGATCGGAGTGGAGAATGGTGTTGTTCGGTCCTAAGAGACCATCCTCCCAGGCATTACCTCATCCTTTGATGGTGGTGGTGAGGGTATCACCAGTCATCTGAGGTATGCTTACCGGGGAATGCTGATGGGTCCGATCACGGCAATTTATGAACTTATCCAGAGTGGCCCCTATTCCTAAATTCCCCACTGTCACCATGTCTAGCGTTGCTGTAGTGAGAGGGGGCGGGTAAATATACTCTACTAACTTTGGAGGTATATCTGCTAGTATTTCGAACCTGGTCTGTTGTCATCTGACTCAAACCCTCACACCAAGACCCTCACCTAAACTGTATAACCTCATGATTACATGCCAGCTGCTTATCCTAACTGTGAAGTGGTTCAGTCGGAGACTCTTCAAGCTGCAATATGTGGCCTTATATAGATCTTCTTAATCATTGTAGAATGTTCTCAATCATTTGAGAAACAGAAAGTTCTGTTTACTTCCTGCCCCTTCCAGAAAAAAAGTTTTTATTTATCTTTTGTTTCACCTTTTACTTTCTTCTAACTTACTTTTTACAGTTTTAGCCCAACATTTTCCCCACATATATAATAAACTAGGAGGGGGGGGGCTGAATTATGGTCACCTCAGGATATCCATGCACAATCCATTGTCTCCTGAGACAGCAGGAGTCAATCAAAAGTTATTTTATTTACAAATGCACAAGTTACATTAATATTTATCAAAATGAACATCTTTGAAATTTTCATTTATTTAGAAGAGAAATAGAGCTGAATATTAATAGCAAATTACTGAAAATGTCGTCACCTTTTACATTACAGAGAAATTACCACGATGAATGGGGATACGATAGAATTTGACAAACTACTCCATAATTATGGTGAGTAAAAAATATTTTGTACAAATATTTTTTGTAAACTAAATGTACTTTTGAGAATTATTAGTGACCAAATAATCATGATATTTGTATTTTCAGAAAAGAGTTATTTGTAAAAACAAGTTATCATCAGAAGTGAACAAAATATCTTTCTTGAATATTATGATTACTGACACAGGTTTAAATTCTGTCGAGGCTATTGTAACATTTTCACTAATACCTTTGGAAAGTTATAAGTGAAATAGGGTAGACTAGACTCCGGAGAACTAGTCTAATAAAAGAAAAACTTGTAAATAACTTAGTCCTCTAACACATGGCGACCATGAGCACCTATACAGGCAGACGAAGATAAACAAACTTGCAAGAAATAAACAGCATCCACAGAGTTTTAGTAACGTGTTTATCCGTCGTGTGATTTCTTTAAAAAAACATGCTGATATCAGAAAGAACAAGTGGAACCGGGGACGAAAAGGAGCCAATGAATAACTTCCTGTCTCCTTTTTTTTTTACACCCCAAACAAGGCAAGTTGCCACTGTAGACGTAAGGAGCTACTCAGAATTAGAGTAAAAGTTTAGGGGGTCATCCGAAATTAAGAGCTGTGCAGCGAGATGCTTGTTCACATTAGTTTTAAATTTCTGCATGTCGGTACAGTCGGGGAAACAGAGAGCAGGGAGGGAGTTCCAAAGGCCAACAGCTTAAGGAAAGAAGCTATTGGGGTAGAAAGCTCTCTGGCATCTGGGAACCTCCACAATGAATGAATGGGATTTAGCTGATTGTCGAGTGCATTTACATCGAGAAGGCACCAGAGCAGCAAGTTCATCGGAGCACATTCAATTGAAGTACTTGTAAAATAAGCACAAGGATGCAAGATTACAGCAGTGGGACAGGGGCTGGAACTTGGTGGATAGTGAGGAACCTATTAGATTAGATTCTCTTTTTTGGACCTTGTCTAAGAGGGAGAGACTGGTGGATGGTGCACCAGCACAGATGTGAGAACAATACTTCATGCATGGGCAGATGGTGACTTTTTAGAGATATTGGATACTGTCAGGTGTGAGAAGTTTTGTAGCACGGTAGAGGGAGCCCACCTTCTTTGCTGCAGCCTTGGCGATGTCTTCTATGTATTTGTTCCAATTCATGTTACCTGTGAATGTTAGGCCGAGGAGTTTGAACGTTGGACTCTCAGGTAGGGTGTTATTTGCCATAGCAATAAGTAGTTGATAAAGGTTTCTTGTAGTTGTTGAAGGAAAGTGGCTTTGTCTTCGCAGCATTAAATGTTACCATTCATTTATGACCCTATTACACTACAGACTGGAGTTCACTTTCTAAGGATTCAGCCATTGCCTCGGATATATGTACGCGTCCGTTTTACCCACATGACAAGAGTAGAGCATGGTATCGTCAGTAAATATACTCATCTATGACTCAATGTCATCAGAGAGATCGTTTATGAAAATCAGGAACAATAATGGTCAAAAGATCGATCGCTGAGGTACACCTGCATTTATGTTTTATCTATTGATTCTCTTACAGTTGTTTAAAACAGAAGCTATATTTAACAAATACTGGCCCAATGGGTAATGGGTGGTCCTATCTAAATTGATGGAATTAACTTGAAAATTTGAACAAAATGTTCATCAATAATTAATTCAAAGGTTTTTATTTCCTTATCGCTTTAATGCTGTATTTTGATAATTCTATTAATTTTCATTTCTTTGTGAATGTTTTTTTGTTATAAAACTGAAAATATTTTATTCATGATGATTTTATATTCCAATTTACAGATTATGATAATCAAAAATGTCTAAAAACCATTGAGAAAGAAAATCAACTGAATGAAGGTACGTCAATTAAAACATGAATTGCAAGATTTCATAATAATTAAGCTTAACAATTTGTGTTCATTTTGATGAGTTAAGGTTTATTGTTTTTTTATGAATGACTGCAAAGTTCCAGTTCAAAATTAATAAACTTGCACACATACGTGCCACATTACATTATGGAATTAATCTTTATTTTATAAAAGAGAATGCTGACATAAGTAAAGTTAATTGTTAATTCTTTACCTGTTGTGAGACATTTACACTTTATAAATACACTTTTTAATAGGGGTGGGACGTAATGAGTGAAAATTTCAGATTCATGCGAGTAGTATTTTTTTGTGTTCATTTATACATAAATAACACTAAACAATCAAACATTTTGAAAATTTTGCAAAATTCAGACGGTGCAGACCAAAAATAGCCGTTAGGGCTCCACGGGACTCAAAATCCATCCTTTTTTGGTGAAAAAGTGGTTTCATGCGACATTGCAGGTCCTAAAATATCCTCAAAAGCTATGAATGGATATAGATGGTTAAATGTGATATAGTACTTTAATTTAGGACCATTTTCAGGCTGTGAAAGGGTTTTCATGAATGTAAAATAGCCAAAAACTAGTGGCCTGCACCTTCTGAATTTTGCAAAATTTAATCTGCATTATACTTTTCGAGAGGGAGTCTGGAGACGCAGCTGTTATGGTAGCTACCATAAAGGAGGCAGTAGAATTTTTAGAAAAAGTATTTTTAGAAGATGTGAAAATAGAAAAATATCCCAAATTTTCATACTTGTGACACCTAGCATCTCTGGCCAGACAAAAAAACCGAGGGTCTAGACTTAAATGGAATTTACGACCTGTGAAAGCAGCGGTGATAGGCAACTCTGAAGGATTTACAGTGCCCGGAATTTCATGGTTAGAGAAAGAAGTCACAGAGGAGGGATCAAGGGTGTGTTGTTCAAAGCATCACCGATTGTATGTAGAACACAGATTGCTTTTGAGCAATTTTAAGCATATAAGCTTGTTTGTAGGCTGTTCTGAGGTTAAGACATTTGTTTTCAAGTAGTCTTTGTCTTACTTGAACATTCTGGAGGCTGTTGATAAAAGCATCCATAATGTGCTCATCTTGAATTTCTTCACCAATCATTGGCCGGAAGTTACAGTCCTTGCTCAGGGTCCATAATTCTTTTAAGAATTGTTCCAAAGATTCACTGTTTTGTTGTTGCCGTGTAGCGAGTAAGTATCGCGGAAATATTTCGTTTTTGTAGGTGGCTTGTAGTGCTTCAATAGCAACTTCATAAGTGGTACAATCTATAATAATTTTGTGTGAGATACATAATTTAGTTTATATAGTTTTATAGTTTATTTATTTGTCGTTGTGGATTTTCTGCATGTAATGTTTGCATAAGTTTTCAAACGTCACTTGCCAATGAGTCCAGAGTTTTTCGGAATTAGAAGTCTCCGGTTCTACGTCGAACCCTTGTGGGCGCATTAGTTGTTCTATGCCGAATGTATGCTGAATAAATTGTAATAAGAAACTGGAACAGCAGGAGACTTGGGAAAGGTTTTTTCATCTTTAGGTGTCGATACATTATTAGTTCTGTATTTATAACATTAGTAGAAACAGAAGAGTTCTCCAAAGGGGAGATAATCAAAATAAGGGAAGCTACTCTTAATTACATATACTTGGTCCAAAATAAGTTGCTTTTCTTTTGCTGTTGTTGTTTTGTTTGGTGCTTATCCAGAAGTATGGAGACATTCAAAAAAATAAACTAAAACAAACTGAGAAATATCTGTTTGATGTACGTATCTGTCAAGGAATGAATATATCGTATACCAATAATCACGTAAATTAATCAAGTAGTTTTTATTTTATAAAAGAAAATTAAATTTTACCAATAAACAGGTAATGTTGATTCAGCAACATTTTTGGTTATATTCAAGGGAGCTAAGGAAGATAACACCCAAAAATTCAAGACTTTATTTCTCTATTTTGCAAAAGTTCGTATTATCTCCCTTGAATATGATCAACATGGCTGAGATATTTCTCCCTTATTCGTTTATCAATAAAATTTGTTTTTCTTTTATAAAAAAAAAAACTACTTTATTAATTTACGTGATTTTTGATATAGGATATTTTCATTCCGTGACAGGTACGTACATTAAACAGATGTTCCTCAATTTGTTTTTTTTTTGTTTTTTTTTTCGAATGTCTCCGTACTTCTGGATAAGCACCTTTTGTTCTTTGTTTTTTTTTTCAATCTTTCTACATATATTGAATACTGAACTGTCCTTGATCGCAATACTTGTGAACAAGTGCCAGTGATGCGAAAATTTAGTGAAAACCTGGTTCTGTAAGAACTTAAACAATATCCAGTGATGAGGCCTCAATTTGGGAACTTTGGGGAGTGTGGAGTGTCCTTCAGTTGGCATTATTCCAAGGTCCACTCTTGCTACAAAATAAATTAATCTAAAATCATTCATATTCAAAATGTGCAGTTTCACCATAAAATGACTTAACAAGAGTTGGCATACTGTACGAAAAAGAATAAGAAAAAAATTCAGAAATGGTGTTGAAAGTTGATTATTCATAAAGTGGTGTTTGGCGGACATATGCACTCTTAACGTGCTTTTGTTTTTTTGTTATCACTTGCTGAATAATTATCAAACGAAAAATGTGCTTTATTATTCTGTATCTTATATTTTCTGTTTTCTTTTAGAAATAAGAAAAGATAATGAAATGATAGAGGCCTCCATTACTCAACTTCAGGAGACGGTTTCTGAAATGGATGAATCTGCAAAGCGTGTGCATAAACAGTTTACTATCAACCGAGACAGGTGTAAAAGGTAAAATAAGAACATTGCTAAAAAGTTTACAGAATTTGAATTAAATAATTGACCAAAAAATAAGCTGATCTTTTACAATCACACCAACTTAAAAAAAAAAAGTGCTTTATTATTTTTTAAAAAGCCCCATTTTTTTTTTCGGGGGGGGGGGGGGGGGGGGGCACAATTGGAGTGCCCCCCCCCCCCCCCCCCCCACCCCCCTTTCTAGAATCTTGATGCATTTTGATAACAAACAAGTTTTTTTTTTTGATAAAAAAACAGTTGGATAAGATTTAATTTATTAACAGTTTGTCATGGACGAACATAAAAGAAAATTAGAAAGACAGGTAATGCATAAAGATACATGTTAAGAATAATGAAGAAATCGTCCTAAACAAGAGTACAAGTGTTCCAATAACAATAAAAAAACATATATGTTACACAGGCAAGAATCAGAGCATGTGTAAATGCATGGAATATGTGAATTTCAACGTCGATTAGACACTACTTAAAGAATAATACAGTTGACTGCACATCAGAATGATAACCTAGCAGACTAAGCCGTTAGTGTTTTAAAAAGCCATGCTCAGACTGAGGACAAATTGGATATGTTCGACCACTTTGTAAATCCAGCTCAAAAGAAGGCGAGTCTCGTTTTTAAATTTCCCACCGTGCGAATAAAAAAAGATTACAGACTTTTGAGTCAAAAGCACCTTCTCGTGTTAAAACCAATATCTCCAAGGAAGATAACTCTGGCCCAACATGTAATAAATAAAATCTTCATTTGCAAATTGTCACATTCTTGAATAGATTTTGTTCATGCTAAAAATGTAGCTGCTTTCTTCTCATTAATAATTGCTATCCAAAGAAAAATATTTGGTGCTTATGCTGTTCAGCGGCCGTATGAAAAAACTATTTTTTTATAAAAACAATATTATATACTTATTCAGTGTTATATTCTTACTCACTGTACAAAAAAGTAGAAAAAATTATCCACTAGAACTTTAATTACAAGTATTTTTCCATTCTGCGTATCATAACAGCGATTCGTTCACTAAGCCTCCATCTTCTTTCTTACGCAGAATGGAAAAATACTTGTAATTAAAGTTCTAGTGGATAATTTTTTCTACTTTTTTGTACAGTGAGTAAGAATATAACGCTGAATAAGTATATAAGATTGTTTTTATAAAAAAATAGTTTTTTCATACGGCCGCTGAACAGCATAAGCACCAAATATTTTTCTTGCCACGATATTCTTGAGTTTTTTTTTAAAATGAGCATATAGTATAGTTTTTCTCGTTTGTTTTCGTTTATAGCCTGAAAAGCACATCAGCCTTTCTAACAGAGCACTCTACTACATTGGTTAAGAAGCTGGAAGCAATTATGTCTACATGTAAGCACGATGAGTAAGTACTTTACTTATTTAGCTATTTTCATTTGCAGTCACATTTTGGATGAATTATAGATGTGAACATGCATTTCTATAACTGGCTGCTATGTCCATCCGTTTTACAGACTTAAGCTTATCCTTTAACCGTAACCATTGAAAGTCAATCAGTTAAGCTGATGCTGCTTGTTTTTGTTTTATTTAGTTTTTCAAAGGAGATTTGTGACCAGCTTGAGCGAGCGAAATGAGTTATGGCTTGCTAAGCCACTGCCTTTCTTTCTCTTATGTTTGTTTCATATTTTCTTTCTCTTTTTATTCCTTCACTTTCTTTTATCTTGTTAATAGCAACGTTCACAAGAAGTGGAAATCAATGGTTTACTAATACGTTTGTATAAACAGGTCACATGCCCAAATTACAATAAAATAATCAAATGTTGATTGATCAATCGGAAAGCTTCCAGTGTGTTTTGACACAACATGTCTAGGAGCCGACCAATTGAGATAAAGACCAACAAGCTTGTTAATCAACAGTTTTCCCAGCTAACATCAAAGCGTTAATACAACAGAATGCTAACGACATACCAACATGACTACTTTAGAATGCTGAAATGACAAAAATGAATGTACATCCACACACATTAAACTCACGCACAAGAATGAACATTAAAAGAAAATAATAAAGGTGGAAATAATGTCAGCTGATATACAGTGTCCAGCTGCACCCAAATCACGTGCACCATTAAAGTAAGTGGAAAGTTTGCAACTATCTGCAATCCACAGTCACCACAACAGGTGTCTGCCTATTTCGTCTTTATTTTGACCTTCTCTCTTCTTGTTACGTGAAAAGAAGGCGATGGCAAGGAAAAATAGGCAGCCACATCAACAAGGCCCAAAGTGTTTTTTCCTGCCTAAAACAAAACCTGTGGTCAAAAAGTAAGAATCTGCGATCAAATTGGCACCTACTAATCACTGATAAGGGTGAAACACGTAGTAGTTCAAGCATCTGATCTACACAGGATTGGGCTATTTGACTGGTCTTACTTACGGCAAGTTCTCTAAATTTGACCATGTCAAGAACACGGTTGTTCACCATAGGAAAAACCTTCCTATGATCACAGAAAACCTCATAAGAAGGTGACTTTGCTGGTGTTGGCCATGTGCTTTGCTACAACCTCGGTGTCTTGACACACGTCATGAATGCTCCAAATTTTCAAATCGCTTGCCGACAAAAACCGGGCGATTACCTGAAGATGTGACTTTCCATTGTCAGAGTAGATCTTTAATTCGTGTCGACCCCTCACAACTACGGCCTTCAGCAGTAGAATCATAAATATGTACAGTTCACCAGGATAATTTTCTCATGACAAATTATTTCATGTGTTAGTTTAAAAATAATGGGGAAACTAGTAGATATTTTCCTCTTTTCTAAATGATAATTTTAATTAATAATCAAAAAAAACAAAAACTTCAGATTAGTATCAATTAAGTATCAAATTTATAAAAGAGAATTCTAAACAGCTAAAATTACTTTTACTTTTATAAGACTGGACACAATTGTTGAAGTTCAACGGAACTACTTATTTTGATTTATTACTACTTACATACATTTATTTTGATTTATTTACCATTGTTGCAATTCTAACAGGGACTATTTTTCTGCTATCACATAATTATTGGTAATGTTGTATTTCCTATGTATTCACTTTATGCTTTGAATTGTAATTTAATTGTTATCATATTTATTGTAACCGTGATGTGCCTCAAAATTTAATAGCCTTAGATCGCTTCAGATATATAAATTCTACGTTTAAACTTTATTTTATTTAAGTTTTATACTTATAAAGAGTTTTTAGAAATAATATATGTTCTATTTCTCATCCACAATGTGTAATATGACAAAAAGGCAATGCATATGACACATTGTATTTTTCATTTATTTAATAGATGCCTCTTCCTTGCGAATCTCTTAGTTTACTCAATAATCTCATGTCAACTTTTAATAATTGTGTAACAAAATTACCCATGGGGAGTTAAAGAAAATAATAATGATACTAATACTACTACTACTAAAATTAATAATTAATAATAATGATAATTTGTAATAGTTATGATGATGATGCGAGAGTTGGTATTGTTACAATAGTGGGCTAATAAAATAGAGGTTAAGATTGGAATGTAATTCTCAGTCATTTTTGGAATTCAGGTGAAGTTGTTTTGATAGGTGGTGAGTTATGAGTTGAATTGTAAAATAAATATTTGTGCTTCGTTGTTGGTTAACTAAAGAATGTGTTAAAAGAAAAGTAGTTTTGATGAATATGACAAACTGATTGAAAAATGGGAAAGCAAAGATTGTGAACAAGTTGCGAGGAAGAAGTCGGCAGAGACCTCATTCTAGATAACGAAATGACTGTCAGAATAAAATAATGTCGACATACATCAACAATAAAAGAAAGCCATGTAAAATTCTTTTTTGTGTTTCAAGTTTTTATTTGTGATCAAACCTGTGGAAGAAGAAATAAGTGCCGTTTTTCAGTTTTATGTGATGTGGCATCTTCAATGAAGATAATGGTGTAGGGACATGTAACCATGAGAAGAAACATCCCGCATAATCATTTAAAGAAAATTTTTAAAATTTTGTATGTGGTGCCCGTTACAATTGGATTATCCTGTTCAATGAAGATTGTATTTTCTTACTTTAGATCTGAAAATGACAAACTTTTGTATGTGTTGCCCGTTACAATTAGATTATCTTGTTCAATGAAGATTGTTTTTTCTTACTTTAGATCTGAAAATGACAAACTTTTGTATGTGGTGCCCGTTACAATTGGATTATCTTGTTCAATGAAGATTGTTTTTTCTTACTTTAGATCTGAAAATTACAAACTTTTGTATGTGGTTCCCGTTACAATTGGATTATCTTGTTCAATGAAGATTGTTTTTTCTTACTTTAGATCTGAAAATCAGAAAATAATGGATCATTATTGGAATATGTGGAAAGATTATGATGCTAAATATCACAGCTTTCCATTTGTGAAAATGTTGGAAACTAAAGTGAAAGAGTTTTCTTTAATGGAAGCTCATTTGTTGGAAAAAGAACGGGAAAAACAGAAATTGTTTCCAAACCATTCTTTGCAAGGTAAAAGCCATCGTTTATCTTTGATAATCAATTTATTTGTATAAAATATCTACATTAACGAAATTAGAACAAATATTCTGAAGATGCATTGATTCAATATGCACATTTAGCCATGAAAATGCTATTTCAAACTTAAGCATGACAGACCGACTAATGGACAGACCGACCGATGGACAGAGCCAATACAATAAACATGTAATCTGTGCATTCAGTGATAAAATTTCAGTCCGATAATCCAAGGAACATAACTCTGGAGTAACTCCCAAGGAAACTGTCCTATCAGCAAGTGTATAATACCAGGACTATACAGTAGTTTCCGTTAGGGCCTCTCGATGCCATATTAGTAGGAACTTCTATGTAAGCATTACAGATCAAAACATAAGCATGACAGACCAACTGACAGCCAGAGCCTCTTATAGAGATGCATGGACACATCTCAAAAACATGAAATATGCATCCATGTAATTTGTGTATTTAGTGCTAAAAATTCTATTTGAAACTTACGCGTGACAAATGGACTAACGGATAAAGCCCCTTATTATGATGTTGACTAGACCTCTTTTGGGAAAAGGTCGGGTAACATATAATAGAATATATCGAGAGTCGTACACAGTTCAAACGGTGACTTGGATAACATCTCACTCCCTCGTGACGAGAGTTGCCTCTCTTTCATGCCCTTGGAGCATCTCATTCTCCAACCTCAGGAAGGGGGACTAGCTTACTCCACATCACCCCTAATAGAGAAGCTTGAATGCATCCAACAACAACTTTCAAACAATCATTTTCTCTTAAGTTTCACAATTTTTGTGAATGAAATAAAGGATTTGAAATTCCATACAGAGTCCCGAGTTCAACATAATGATTCCCAAGTCCAACAATATGCACCTGAAGAAAGTTGGGAGTTACATTGCCAAAACATTGTGATAATAACACCCAAGATGATAACAGTAGTCCGAATAAGCAAAATAATACAAATCTTCATTCAATAGAAAGTCCTGATCTTATAAAAAAAAGGAAAACTTATAACAAATATAACATAAATATAAAAACTAAGCAATAAAAATTATTCTTTTCTCTTTTCACAATAAATCATTCAAATTGTTTACATTTTCTTGTTGGAATTTTATTCTAAACTAATTTTTTTAACTCTACCATTTTTGTTTTACCAAATTTTTGTCTTTTTTAAATAGAGCTTTAAAAATTAAATTTAATTATTACGGTATCATTTGGTAATTATTAAATTATTTATTGAAGGAAATTTGATATAAAATTATAACTACTTTTGTTAAGATAATTTTGTTATAATCTCTGTTCATAAAATTATTGGATGTAAAACTTCCAAAACTTTCAATTTTTTAATACATTAGGATTTGTTAAGAATTTTAAAGTGTGACATGACTTTCTATTCAACAGTTTAAATGCTTCCAAATTCCTTTCAAATTTCCAAGAGTCACAAAGTAATTTATCCTTTTTTATTTTTTCAACCATTAGCTAAATATAAAAATGGCTTACTTCTTTACTGAGAAGCAGAAATGCATTCTGATGAATTTAATTTAGTAATTAAATTATTTTTTAAATAAGATTTACAAAACTCTTTTTGTTATTAGAATTTTATGCTATTCCATTTTTGTTTTTGATAAATATTCAATTAATAGTAAATAAAAATAATGTGCAAGTCACATAGAGGTGAGAAACACACACAGACACATGAGAAATGGTCACACAATTTTATTAATATAGAGATATACAATAATAGTTTGTATGTTTTAAATAAACTTGATAAAACACTGAATTGCCTTGCATAACATTTTTTTCATTTCTTCTCAGATTCCAATCAACTAAAAGAATTACAGAAGTTCATTGTGGCTTTGTATCCTTGTTTGACACATTTTTCATCTCAAAATAGGGCTTTCGTATCTCTTATGTCAATTCGGTGCAGAAAACATTTTGCCATTTTAATTTATTTGTTCATAAAATCATTTGATGTTATTTGATTATTAGTTGAACATCGAGGAGGAGGGGTCATTTCCATTTTATTTATAATTAAAAAAAAAACATAATCAAATAATATTTATTGGATTGGGAAGAAATTGTAATTGAAGAAATTGTAATTGAAGAAGTTGTAATTGAAGAAGTTGTAATTGAAGAAGTTGTAATTGAAGAAATTGTAATTGAAGAAGTTGTAATTGAAGAAATTGTAATTGAAGAAGTTGTAATTGAAGAAGTTGTAATTGAAGAAGTTGTAATTGAAGAAGTTGTAATTGAAGAAGTTGTAATTGAAGAAATTGTAATTGAAGAAATTGTAATTGAAGAAGTTGTAATTGAAGAAGTTGTAATTGAAGAAGTTGTAATTGAAAAAATTGTAATTGAAGAAATTGTAATTGAAGAAGTTGTAATTGAAGAAGTTGTAATTGAAGAAATTGTAATTGAAGAAGTTGTAATTGAAGAAGTTGTAATTGAAGAAGTTGTAATTGAAGAAGTTGTAATTGAAAAAATTGTAATTGAAGAAATTGTAATTGAAGAAATTGTAATTGAAGATGCTGTGATTCACTGGATATTTGATGTTGAAATCTAAAACAAAGTCCCAATGACATCTCTATCGAACATGAAAAATACCAGCATTCATTTGAACATGTAAACCGTAGTGATGGGTAGATCTACTGATATACCAAGATTGTGGCCCCCACGTAAGGGAGCTGTTACCTGGATGAAAACTTATCTGTGGAATGAACACTCTGGAGAGATGCTTTGAAAGAGGCTATCAAAATATCCAATACAAGTAAAAAGGTTAAGCAAAAAGATCATCATCATCATCATCATCATCATCATCATCATCATCATCATCATCATCATCACTAAACCTTCAAAATTCTAATGGATTTGTTTCACAATGGTGAGATAAATTGAGATATTTTTCTATTTATTTAAAAACCTGTTTGAAGATGCTGATACGAATGGTTTTTTTTATGTCAAAAGTTTCACTTTGTTTTATTCTACATGTTTGTAGGAATGTGTTTTTATTCTGTTGGCGAATAACATTGTTATTGCTATCCTTAACAAATGCAGATCTCAACTTAAATTAGGCAGCATCAAGAAGCAGGAACAAATTTCTTTGTTAGAAACGCAGATCAAGCAGAAGAATATTGAAAAACAAGAAGAAACCAGTACGACTGTTACAGTAAGTACAAACAAAAATGATAGCACCCCCCCCTCTCCCCAACACATTCTTCTCAATCTTCTTATCTATTGTACTAAACCATGCATAAAGATATTGCAAGAATCCAGAGAAGACCAGGTGCAAACCTGTACAATGTTAGTCAGTGCAAATCATTCACGAAACACAGTCTTTATTGCTCACAACAATGATGATACACAGATAATAAGTCTGTTTGCCATTTTGTTAAATATTGGTCGATTATAATTTTGTTAGTTGAAGATGGTGGGAAATAGGGTTCAGTCAGGTTCAGCTCGCCCTTCTGTGTGCTAGAAACGGATGTGACATCACATGGCCCAAGGAGAGAGAGAGTAGGGGGAGAGAAGTCGTCAGTTTACTTGGAAGCAGGTGTGTGTGAACTTGGGGTTTGAGAGATATCCGGATAAGATATGATTCAGCAGTAATTATCAACATCTCTGTATCCTCCGCACCTTACTGGTCAGTGGTTTTGAACAAGCGAATAAACCACTTCTTGTCTCGGTCCTTATTGTCGGGGTATGAATGAACTTGTTTACAGGTGGCGTCCTCGGTCAGGCAAAATCACAGTAAGGGACAAATGACCAGCAATGTATGTTATGAACATTCATGTATTTTACTTGTGGGACATTATACCTCTCCTCAATGTGGAGGTATATATAACAATCTCAACTAAAGTGTTTTGATTTGAAGATAAATATCAAGAAAAGGGAAATGTGACACCTTCCCCCCCCCCCTTAAGATGCTATGATATCGGTGAGACCCAATAACTAGCTCACGTGTCCAAATCTTGGCACCAGTCTCAGTCTTCTATGCCAGACTCAAGCAAAAGGTTGGGTATAATGAAGACCTAACATTCAGCATACCGAGCTATCATGTTGACTACCCTGTTGCATTGTGTGGACGTATGACTTTTTTATTTTACAAAGTTGCAACTCGTAAGTTCATCATCTGAATGATGTGACATCTGCAACAACTCTTAAATGTTAAGTGGTTGGATGTTATTTCGAACAAGGACATCCTGGGCAAAGCCAGCCATGACAGCATCCTCATCCAATGGAATTTGCGAGGACAGACCACTTAAAGAGGCTGGAAAACCGCAGACTACCCAAGCAGATATTCTATTCCCAACTCCCAAAACGGTGTGGGCAGACCCAAGTTGTGATTCAAAAATTCAAAAAATCCTGACTTGTGGCTGACAGATCTTAATCAGACAAAGTAAATGAAGAATGATGATTCACCATGAGGTCATCATTGGATACAATAAGACAGCCAATGATGATGATGAATATTATATTTCATACATCTCACCACTTAACATTCAAGATTTGTTGCAGATGCCACATCACATAGATAGAAATTTATTTATTTATTTGTTATGCCTCCTTAGGCATCTCCCCTTTAACTATCTTCTCAATTCAACTGTTAAAAAAAAATAATAAAACTCTTAGTACAGTATCGATATCCAGATCAAATTCTGTTAAATATTTCATTTGATAACTCCCAAAAGTGCCCCCTCAATGTCTCCCTCCTACCACTTTCTCTGAATTCATCCAACCTCATCTTAAACTGATCCACGCTATTGCTGTTCTTAATCTAATCTGGTAACTTATTCCAAAAACATATTACTCTGTGAACAAAAAAACTTAACTGGTTAACAGATCTAGTTTTTGAAAACTGCCTTGACAATAATCTTCCAGATCTAGGAGAAATACTAAAAAAAATGCCCACCATAGCTAGAAATGCCATTAATTATCTTGAAAGTCCCAATCATATCACCTCTCATTCTTCTCTCCAGCAAAGTAGTCAATCCCAATTTGTCCAATCTATCCCTGTAACTGCACTCCTTTACTTTACTTATTAGTTTTGTCACCCTTCTTTGTATGCCTTCCAGTTTCAATATTACATTCCAATTTCCATATCTAGTCGCTGGAGTCCAGGCCTGGGTGCAGTATTTTATATGAATGGATAAGAACTTAGATGTGGACAGAGTATATCTGGATAGCGAAGCTATTGAGATTGTCGAAAAGTTTTGTTACTTTGGTGATATCATTGGAGTACAGGGTGGAGCAGGTGCTAGTGTTATTGTAAGAATTAGGAGTGGGTGAAGTAAGTTCAGGGAACTTCTGCCATTACTAGCCAGCAGAGTGTTACCACTGTTGACCAAGGGAAGAATCTATCAGGCATGTGTACATAGTGTGATGATGTATGGTAGTGAAATCTGACCCGTGAGTGTTGAGGACATGCATTGCATGGAGAGTAATGATATGAGAATGATACGATGAATGTGTAATGCCAGTCTATAGTCAGGCTTAGATCTGATGTTTATAGTAGTTAAGTATTTGTAATTAAGTGACAGCATTTATGATCGGCAACAGCAGAGGATAGAATGTAAAGCCTCTTAAAGTGGACGATTTGTTTTGTAATTGTCGCCGTGTTTCTTTTCTATTCTTTCTTTTTCTTCTTTCCATCCACTTTCTCAACCTGAGCATGAAACATGTTACCTTAAGGTAAGTTGTACCTTGTAGATTATTAACCAGTCTGTTCCTCCAACATTAACACCAATATCTGCCTAATTCTAACGAGTTGGTTAAGCTGTAGAGTTAATTTTGCCGGCTAAAAAGTTTACTTCTTTATATAATATAGTATACAATAACAATGTAGTCCCTGTGTCATAATACATCTGTATTTTATCATGTCGAAAATTTATACTCGTGAAACCATTTTTTATTATTTCATCAAGGTTGATTCTTCCCTGAAAGAAGCGGACTTCAACAAAGAAAATATTCAACCAGACATTTGTTTGGCACCAGAAGAACCACCACTTCCTGAAAAAATGGAGGCGCAAAACCAAAATAAACTGTTTGTACAAAAACTGGTTCTTCTTAAATATTTATAGAATTTAAGAAAAGTATCCATAATTTTTTTATTTCCTTTATTTCTTATGGTTTTATATTTATTGATTTATTCTAATCAATAATATTACATTTCAATTTTAAATTAAAAATAAAATGTATGTTTGTATGTATATATATATGTATGTATGTGTATGTATATATGTATGTATGTGTATATATGTATGTGTATATATCTATGTATGCATATATGTATGAATATATGTATGTATGTGTATATATATGAATGTATGTATATAGGATGAAATATGAGAACATTTTTTAACACATCACTAAGTACTAACCTTCAAATAGAATGTGTATGTATATATATATGTATGTATGTGTATATATGTATGTGTATATATCTATGTATGCATATATGTATGAATATATGTATGTATGTGTATATATATGAATGTATGTATATATGTATATAGGATGAAATATGAGAAAAGTTTTTAACACATAACTAAGTACTAATCTTCAAATAGCATGTGTCAGAATTTGAGACCAATCGGATGACTAGTTTAAAATTATTTAAGTCACACTACTGGTAGATCGAAAAGTCGAATGAAAATAAACATTTCCTTAATATTGCACATACAATAAAACCGTTGAAAGCACGCGTTTCCAATACGAATTTTGTGTGTTCTGGCTGTTTTCTGTTTTTTTTGTTTTTTTCTTTTTGAAATAAAAATAGTGCTCGGCACACATCGAAAAAGTGAACGAAAATAAACATTTCCTTAATATTGCACATACAATAAAACCGTTGAAAACATGTGTTTCCAATACGGATTTTGTGAAAATAATATTTCGTAATAAAAAATTTATTATTATATATATATTATCATTTATTTGAGTTTAAAAACTAAACTTAAAATCTTCTCATGTGTTTTTCTAGGATCCATGATTATGAGTCTTTAAAGATTTCTTCAAATTTTGAATCCAAAATGAATGTTCCATCACAACATAGAAATTCCAGTGAAACGTATGGAGGAAATTCTTTAATTTCAAAATCTTCTGAAAAAGCTACTGATCAGTCACTTTTTCCTGATAATGTATTCAAGCAACCAGCACGTAATTATGCTGAGAACCAAAGGAACACTACATGTAATGCTAAGGTTTGTATCAACCATTTCACTGTGAATTATTCCATAATGAAACACTGTTGCCTCTTTCTTCTTTTCTGTACCAATCGACTCCGCCTCCAAATCCCCTTGCCCCCCCCCCCCCCGGATTCATTTAGTTTCATTAGATGTTTTGTGCATCTCTGAGAGGTTTTGTCCATTGGTTGACGCATTTTACTTTAAATGCATCCAATCATTCGAAGAGTAATTGATTAGTTTGAAAAATAAATGTCCAATACAGTAGTTCAGCAAGTTGAAGACAATGTGAATAATACTGAAACAATGTCTACCAATCCCGTCGTTTTCATTTAACTGTTTTCATTTAACAGCTGTGATGATGCTGAGAGTGAGTTCGGGGGGGGGGGGGTCGGTCGGCATTCGAGTGAGGCCCCTAATTTCTTAATGTTGTATTAAACTGGAGGACCCTACACTAACATTTTGGGTCCTTTTTTTAATCACGGTATCAAAAAATAATTTTAATCATGCCCGATTACTTAAATTGACAGAAAATGTTATTTTTAAGTTAAATAAAAATAAAAGCAAAATTTATGTTTAATTCCGGTTCAATTAAACAATAGTTTTTTTATAACACAACGAAAAAAAAAAAATTTTTAATTCCGGTTCAATTAAACAATAGTTTTTTTATAACACAACGAAAAAAAATTTTTTTTAATTCCGGTTCAATTAAACAATAGTTTTTTTATAACACAACGAAAAAAATTTTTTTTTTAATTCCGGTTCAATTAAACAATAGTTTTTTTATAACACAACGAAAAAAAATTTATGTTTAATTCCGGTTCAATTAAACAATAGTTTTTTTATAACACAACGAAAAAAAAAAATTTTTTTAATTCCGGTTCAATTAAACAATAGTTCTTTTATAACACAACGAAAAAAAAAAATTTTTAATTCCGGTTCAATTAAACAATAGTTTTTTTATAACACAACGAAAAAAAAATTTTTTAAATTCCGGTTCAATTAAACAATAGTTTTTTTATAACACAACGAAAAAAAAATTTTTTTAATTCCGGTTCAATTAAACAATAGTTTTTTTATAACACAACGAAAAAAAAATTTTTTTAATTCCGGTTCAATTAAACAATAGTTTTTTTATAACACAACGAAAAAAAAAATTTTTTAAATTCCGGTTCAATTAAACAATAGTTTTTTTATAACACAACGAAAAAAAAAAATTTTTTTAATTCCGGTTCAATTAAACAATAGTTTTTTTATAACACAACGAAAAAAAAAATTTTTTTTAATTCCGGTTCAATTAAACAATAGTTTTTTTATAACACAACGAAAAAAAAATTTTTTTTTAATTCCTGTCATATTTGAAAAGTATTTCTGTTTTTCTGTTTTTTTTGTTTCTGTCTCATTTTCTGAAATATCTTGTAATAACGGGAGCCGTGGTACGGATGGTACAGATGAGGTGTTGTCTCGTGTACCATGAATCACGGTAAAAATAAAAGGGGTTAAAGTGACAACAACAAAAGGAGATAATTTGTGCACAAGACAAAAAAGTGTTTTTATTTCAGAAAATAAATACATCTCATTGCTCGCAGTTCATAACTGTGTGGATCATTAAAAGTAGAATTCATTCGCAATGTTTGAAAGTCATCTACCATCTTGAATCTTTAAGAGTCGACTTAATGCTGTGATGATGATTTGGCTAGGAGTGTTTGAAAGTTGGCTGCTTAAGGTGGGCTACTAGTTGTTGCCTGTATCATCCACGTGGTAATGCGATAAAGGGTTAGCCTTGTTGCTGCTCTTAAAGAAGAATCAGAATACGAAGAGGAAGAAGAAGAAGAAGAAGAAGAAGAAGAAGAAGAAGAAGAAGAAGAAAACTAATAATATGAAGAGGAAGATAAAAAATATTAAGAATAATATTAAAGATGATAAAAATAATATGAAGTAGCCTCCCCATAATAACGTAATAAAAGTTTAACCTTGCTGCTGTTTCATATGTAGCGATTGTGGAGAGCAAATCTGGAAGATGCTGAATATCCAAAATGTCTGTCTTGTACTTGGTCTGCTGCTTCTGACAATGACGTGTGATTATCTAATTGGACAACGGAAGACGGGTGTGCTGTGGAATCATTCTAGATTGTTCTTGTCATATCGATTAAGCTAATCAATTCCCGTTAATGTGTGGGTGAGCAACAATCTCTATGAATGTATATTGTTTTTGTGTAAAAACATGTTTATTTATATATGTGTGTGCTTTTCCCTATTATACATAACATTACTTTATGTATAGAGTTATAATTTTGATTTTTTATAACACATGTTAAGGAATTTGGTGGAAGAAGACTAGCTTTTCTTTTTCTAAATAAGATTCATGTTTATTTTTTTAATATAACATTTGTATTTCTTATTCGTTAAATAAAGGTGTTTTTCTGCTGATGTTTCAAAACAATGTTTCTAATGTTTATAAGAACAAACTTTCTTAGTGAAAAGGAAATGAACAATGAATTAAAAAAGTTTCTTTCATTTTTCTATCCCCCCCCCCTCTTATTTATCTTTATTTGGAAACCCTTGATGAAATTAACAAGTTGCAATGAAGATCAAATAGAAAATGTGGCAGCGACAGAGAATACATTTTTATTGGTTGGAAGTAGTGATGGGACGATTCTAATATTCGTATTTGATGTTATCATAATAATGGTGCACAGTAAAAATGGCACAGGTATAAAAGGCACCGGAAAATGGCACAGGTAAAAATAGCACAAGTCAATAAATAGGAAAAAAATTCTACATAAAGATTCCTGAACACACCTGAAAAAGGTTGGAGTTTACATCGACCGAAACATTGTAAGAATATCATCCAAGATGAGAACAGTAGTCCAAATAATCTAAATAATACAACTATTTAGTCTGTTGTTTTCAAGCAAATAAAATCGTTTTCCCTAAGTTTGGGGGGAGGGGCTGTAGTTTTAAATAGGCACTGGCTAGGAAAAGGGTGATCATTTTACATTGAATTTATATGCAAAACTGATCCCTCATTCTAAATTCTAAAATAATTAGGTTTTCTTACCTCCAGGTTTTTCAGGATGTTTACACGTAATAGCCTAAAAAGTAGAATGTCATATTTTGTTAAGGGGGTGATTTAGCTGAGGGTCCTGATCTACTTTTAAATGTAGATATAATATTCTTTTTAATTTTACAAACTTCTTAATGTTTTCCCTTTATGTATTTTATCCAAGATTTTGATAAACTCATTGTGAGATTTTCATCTATATTTTTTTTAATAGTAAAACTTTTATCTTTAATAAAAATCTGCGATGGAAAAGTTATAAAAGTGCGTACTGTTCTGTTTATGATTAAACTGGAAGTAAAAGTTTATAAATCTGGTGTTACTGAAAAAAGTGTCCATTTGGTCGGTTCTCATATTGGGGTGCTTCAAATCCATATGATCCAATTTTGGGGGTAGGTGTAATATGTCCGTAGTGCCATGTTACATACGAATGAATGCTGGGCTCCCATCAGCTCAATCTTTCTGAGGATGCAGAGGAATGACGGGGCTATGGTTTGGCGGATTTGTGACGCGGCCTTACAACAGAATTAGTTCTGACTCCCTGCTATTGAGGCTGAAGGTACCCAGACTGGAGTCAGCTCTGCATTGCAACCACTTACGCTGATATAGACATGTTGAACGGAGCTCTGGTTGGATAAACAGATGTACATACATCCCAATTGAGGATAAATGAGGAAAAAGCAGCTCGAGAAAGACATGGAATGACTCAGTCAAGGATGACCTCCAACAATGGCACATGGAAACCAACAGAAATGATAGAGTTTCATGGAGAAAGTCACTTTGTCATTGCCAACGTGCAACCCACATGATGTGGAAGAGACACGTTGAACCAAGAAGTGGATGGAGGTATACATTTTGAAAGATGTTGTTTTCATCACTGTTGTTGTATTTGCCTGTTTATGCATCTTGTTGATCATGAATCCTTCTATAACGTTTGTTGTTTGTATTATGACTTTTCGAAATGATTTTCATTCTTTTTCTAAAAACAGATTTCCCTACCACCATCTCTAAACCTTATTAACACAGTTGCTCCGGAGAGTAGAGCGATGCCCACAATGAGAACAAGTGTTGGTGAGCCGACAGTGACACTCCCCGCACCTGTTGCAAGGTCAACTGAAAGACCTAACTTCACAATACCAGCTGTGCAGCCACCTCTAATGCCGAATATGATGTTTAATCAGGTAAATACGCTTGAAGAATCTTTTGATATTTTCTACTCATTTCAGTGGAATTTTCATTGATGAAAATTAAAACTTTTTATTATCAGTGACGTTCAAGAAAAACAACTGGACTTTTTCTTTTTGTTCATTTAGTATAGAAAGTTTGATAAAATACTGTGACCAATTTTATTTTATGAAAGAAATGGTAAGTGTTTCCCCACATGAATCTGTGCTTGCCAGCATGCGCTTAATGTTTTTCACAATCTTAAAATTTTTCACTTTTGATTCGGTTCCATTTTGGAGTCTGTATTCTACATGCACTCCAAAATTTCTCAATGGCAAAATAAGGAATTTGTAAGACTTAAAAGTTAACATTAAATTTGGAAATATTTATATATGTATCTAAATGAATAAATGCAAAAGTTTTTTTTATTTATCCCTCCTATATTACCATCAAAATGGGTTAGTGTTATTTAAATGAATAATACAACATAATATTTTAAAATACTGTATATATATCGTAGAGACGAAAGGCACAAAGAACTATTTCCATGCCTAATTTGCATAACTATTTTTAAACACTTCATAATTAATTGATGTTTTGTGTCATTCATTCATAATTTTATCGTTCTGTTTATTCCATATATATGCAGTATTTTTGTCGATATTAACAATAATTAATTAAAATAATTTAATACAAAAAAGATAAATTATTAAATCTTTCTTAAAATATTTGCTAAGGGAAGTAATTTAAACCAGAGAAAGATCGTGGCTTTACGATGCCCACAGAAAGATACATGAGCATAAGAAATAGTTCTGAAAGCGGGGGAAAAGGTTAACTGATTGACCCCCTATCCTTCTCTCCCGTTAGCGACGCCATATAGAGGAAGGGGAAAGCATGCCTGACTGCTTCCTTCCGTTAGCGACCGACGTCACATTTTTTTTATTGTTTTTAATAAATAAAAATAAAGAAAACACACACAGAGTGAATTGATTTCCTCTTTTTGCACATGCTTTGGCGCTTTCATTAAAAAGGTCGAAATTACCAAAATGTTAATCTGCGTGGTTACAACAAACTTATGAATGAAATGTTTATTATTTAACACTTTGGTTTCAAATATTTCGAGTAGCAAACTTTGCGAAGTGATAACGAGCTGGCAAAGCCAGCTAGTATAGTATAAAAATATACTTATGGCAAGTGAGCTACACTACACAGTTGGCTGATGAATTCGTTAGATGGAGTGAAACACAAACGTTTCTATGTAGCTCACTTGCAATAAGTGCATTTCTATACCACTACTAAGTGTTACATACGGGGTGATCTGCAAAAGAAGATTTTAAACTGAAATGATTTAAACTTATTCAGGTTTATTTAAAGGAGAAGATATGAAAATATATGAACATAACACATGGATAAGTAAGAAATGAAAATAAAATTGCAAAGAGTACAATAAAGTCCATGGTGAAAATGGAACGAAATAATGAGAACAAGAACAGAGGTAAATGTGGTACTGTGGTCATTGAAATTTAACTTGTTCTTGAAAAGTAAGTAAGGCATGAATGTACAAATATATGTATGTATTAATTAAAACATTAATAGAACAATGTTTTTAGGAGGATATAACAGTATATATGCAAAAATGGTATATATAATATATTGTTCGATAGTGGTGAAATATCTGTGGGTAAAAAAGGTATATATGTTCACAGAAGTAGAAGATAGTATCTTGAATTTGGTAAAGCATAAAAGATAAAGCAGAATTGATGTATTCTCAAAATTCAAACTTCGTCTGTTAGAGGAAGTTTTGGCAAATACAGTTCACTCAAAGAAGCCTCTCTGTGCCTCCACCACAGCCTCCAAGCACGACCTGAACCTGGACCATACAGCCTTCACAGTGTCCTTGAGATGCCTGAACACCAGTTTGATCCTGTCAATCACGTTGTCCTTAGTGTTGCAGGTGGTACGGTTAGTGTCTTTTTCAACTGCACCCCACACATAATAGTCCATGGGGTTGCAATCAGGCTGGTTGGGGGCGAACTATTGGCACTGGTAAATTTGTGGAAGTTCCCAGGCAGCCACTTCTGAGTTTTCCCAAAGGTGTGACATGGATAGCTGAATCCCGCTGCCACAAGTATGGCCTTCCTGCAGCCACCCTCTTCACCCAGCGCTTGACAACAGTCGACAACAACTCAATATTGCCATTTGAATTGAGTCTTAGTCCCTTTTTGAAGATGTAGCGTGGCATGACGTAGCCGTCACTGGAAACACAACCAAAGACCATCACAGTTTGAGAGAAATTGGGACTTCATGCACACTGTAGACTAGCCACCTGTTGTTCTGCGCATTGTGCAAATGGTCCTGAGAAGAACCAGAGTATCCCTGGCTCAACTGGATACTTGACTTTGTTGAGGAGTTTTTTCGCTTTTTTAAAGCAGTTCTTGTAACAGAGAGTTAATAAAATAAAGACTGAGTTCAAACGGGACGCCGAATTGTCTTTTTTTATCTTTTCACTACCAACAGTCCAACCACGTACGAGAACGACACGACGTTTACAATCAAATTTTTCGTCCAGAATTTGATTCCTTTTTTTCTTTTCTTTTTCTTCTTCTCTTTGCACTCGACGTAGTCACAACGTTAACCTTTCTTGCTCTCTCCCCAGAGCAAAGTGTCTAAGCTTTTTATTACGACGAGAATTAGCCCATGCAAAACAACGCTCATTTGCATATGTGAAGTCTCGTCGCGTAACAAAAAGCACACGTTTCTATTTGGTGACTAGAGCACTCTGGGTTCAATCCCAGATGGACAATGCACGGTGCAACCCTCACTCTTTTTCCTTCTGGACCTGCATGATGGCTGCTACAGTTCTTTTGGACCTTGGCGGTGAGTAGTTAACTCTTGCGACTCTTATATGAAGAGTAGCAGCAATGGTCCTTATTCAGCGTTTTCTTTACAGTCGCAACTCCGATGCCACAGAGCCACATTGTGTTGCCTGGATCTTGCCACACTTTTTTTTTACAGCTTCTTGATGAATTTCATTGCGGGGACAATCAGAATGCCGGCTATGATCCTTCCTGCTAGTCACTGCTTCGATATCTCTGTCGCAATTTTCCAGCTTACATCTCATGGCCTTCAAGGTATTCAAGGAGCACTGAGTCGTATCTAAGATTTCCTAATTTTTTAATCCAGTATGAATCATCATTCTTCTAATATTCTAGTGCTTTCCAATCGTCCGCGGTCTCCAGCTGTCAAACCCACCAATAGTAAACAAATACTGCTATCCGTTGCACTTTACCACTATCAAATACTTCAAATTGTTCTGAAATGAAAGAGTATAAAAAGTATCAAATTTATCTCAAACACTCTATATATAAAAATAAAACCAACCTCTCAGTCGCAACAAAACCTAGTTAAGTCATCAGATCTTGGACAAAGCGCTGAATATCCTATTGAATAAATAATAAATGATAATAAAACATTTTACTGCAGTTTCACAGCATCACCTATGATTAAAAATGTATCCAACTGGCATCAATCAAAAGAGAACCTGAAGTATTAACAGTCTGTATGTGACGTTACATTTTACACGTTTTTAGCCTGATGTACGAGTGTAGTTTAACAGAACTCATTTAACAAGTATTTTTATTTAATCAAAGCTTAAATAGTAGCAAAGCAAGTAATTATTTATATGTCTGCTATAAATTCTTCTTTTATTTAATCATTTCACTTGGCTTTTGAAGTTTGTGTTCGCTGTTTTTCTCTAAACATAATTTGCACTTTCTACTATTTACATTGCAAGGAAAAGGAGCCCATTTTAAGATTTCCAAATCTTTTTTGTTTTCATATTTAGATAATGTGGTAATACAGGGTGTTTCAAAAGTCTTGGGAACATAACGATTTTTAATAACTCAAAAACTATTAGGAGTTGAAAAATGAAATTGGTACCGTTGGAAAGGTTAAAGTTTCAAGTTTTGTGGGAATCTTCAAAGTTGCTCAATATGAGCACCATTCGTCACACGGCAGACATCTAGTCGATAGTCCATTTCCTGCCAAACGCGTTCCAGCATTTTGACGTCAATGGTTATCACAACTGCCGTTACTCGAGCCTTTAGTTCGTCAATATCTCTTGGAAGCGGCGGCACATAGACTTGTTGCTTGACAAAGCCCCAAAGGAAAAAGTCACACGGGGTAAGATCTGGAGACCTAGGAGGCCAGGGCATGAGAACGTCATCACCTCGCCCAGATCTCCCAATCCATCTACCAGGCAGCCTTGTGTTAAGAAACTGCCTTACTCTAAGACTCCAGTGTGGTGGTGCACCATTTTGTTGAAAAATGAAGTCATCAGATTCTGCTTGTTCCAACTGAGCCATTAACCAGTCTTCCAGCATGTTGAGATAGGATTCACCAGTGATAGTTGCCTCTTCAAAGAAGAACGGTCATAGACACCTTTCTTGGAAATTGCACAAAACACGTTCACTTTTGGTGAATCTCGCTCGTGCTCAAGAAGTTCATGAGGATTCTCAGTACCCCATATGCGAGTGTTATGCTTGTTAACTTTGCCATTCAGATGGAAGGTCGCCTCATCGCTAAAAACAAGCCGGTCATCAAAGCCGTTATCTTCCAACTTCTCTTGTATTGCAATGCAAAAGTCACGGCGAAGTGGCTTATCAGTGTCCTTCAACTTTTGGACCAACTTGAGCTTGTAAGGTACCATTTGCAGTCGTTTCCTTAAGACACGCCAGACAGTTGCTGGAGCAAGCTGAAGTTCCCTGCTGGCTCTCACTGATTTACGGTGGCTCCGCTGAAAGGCTGTCCGAACTTGCTCAACTGCATCTTCTGAAGTTGAAGGGCGACCTGTTCGCTTACTTGGGCACATACACCCATCTTTCACAAATTTAGCATGCCATCTGACAATGGATTTCCTTTCAGGGGCTTCTTTTTTAAATTTCCTGCGAAATGCACGCTGAACACATGTCCACGATTCAGTCTTTGCAAATTGGAGGACGCAAAATGCCTTGTCTTGTTTAGAGAACGCCATTACTGCACCTGGAAAGATAACACGAAAATCATTAGTATGACCAAAAACTTGATTAAGCAAGCTTTAAAATGGCACCAGTTTCATTTTTCTACCTGGAATAGTTCATGAGATATACGCATTTGTAATGTTCCCAAGACTTTTGAAACACCCTGTATTTCTATATTTTTCACTCCTGAATGTAACCATATGATAATTATATCTACACTTGAATTCATTTTCTGTAGCTTCTATGTATACTTTCTCGTCATTATTATTATTATTAGTTTCTGTTGCTTTGTATATAACATAAGCTGTTAAACATTTATTCATTAATGGAAAAAAAAAATTGATATTCTACAATTATGTAAATTGATGTTATTTGATCATTCTACTGCTCCAGAAAGTACATGACTCCTGATGCAACGTCCCCTTATAAAAGAGTCAGATACAACTTAAAATGGCACATCTGGGGATGTGCCTCTCAAAGGACTCTTTCTTATTTGACAGATTTCAAAATCAGCTTTGCAATCTAGTGAGAAATGATTTTTACTGTTTTCTACAACCTTTTTCCTCATAGGAAAAAAGGTAGCTAGTCTTTCTCTGCTCTATCATTATTTCTATGAAAATGCTCACCTGAGCTTCAATCTCTGATTCCACCTTGTAAAACTTTTACGTTAAGAACTTGTCTTATTACCACTACTGCAAAGAACTTTCCTTTCTTCCTCCATGTGCCTAACAGCAAACAGAATTTCCATGAACTGAGTTTCTTGCCAAGAACTTCCCATCTGTGGAACGCATTGCCACAGGATTGCTTTCCTGAGAGCTACAACATGGTTATCTTAAAATCTAATGTCAATAAATATTTGTCGTAAACCGTCCTCACATGACATAAAATGTTATTCATTCCATTCATTATTTTCAATCCTCTCATAATATTCGTCATCATTTAACTGCCAATCCATCCATCTCATTAACTCTTCTCCTCAAGTGGCTTTTAGCATTGATAAGTGGTGACTCATTGGTAAAACAAAAAACAGCATTAGCACTACTATTTTTAAACGTTTCTCAAATAAAAATACTTATGGCCTCAATCTAACTTGTTTAACAAACCACTCTAGTGCATAAGGATAAAAATGCATGAAATGCGACGTCACATGTATAAATATTGTTAATTCTTTCGATTGATGCCAGTCGGATACACTTCTGATGATCGGTGATGCCATGAAATTGTAGTAAAGTGTTAAGCTAAGGGCATTTTATATAAATTTTGACTTGATAAGGGCTTCTTTTTTACCTCAAATAATTATTGTCTGAAAACGTGTTAGAAATTGCTGCCCAAATATTATCTTCAATACAAATCTAGTGTGTGCTGATGAAATTTCTTAATGGTGATGTACTGAAAATCACATCATCAACATGACACATGCGCAACTGTGACACATTTTTCATTTTCATTTTTTTTTTACTGTGTATCTCAGGAGTCGAAACCAGTAGACTTCAAGATAGTGTGTTTTCTATTTAGTTGTCACATTTCAATTTCGTAAGTCTCAAACGTTTGCAGCATCTGAATAATGTATGCCTTCTGTTCATATTGACATTATTCATTCCAACGTATTAGCTGTGTTAAGCCATCTCTTTTGGGATATATTTATCGTTTTAACACCAGATAGCGTTTCTAGTGCAAGAGTTTGTAATCCTATTCTACCCACATGGAAATCCAAAATGAGACTCACTCTTTTATTTAGTACAATTTTCAAAGTGCATGGACGTCTGTCCATTTCTCTGCTTCTGAGCTTACTTTTCAAACCATAACAAGCCTTATCTGTGAAATTATTTTTCTTATCTAGTCACTCGACTCCCAGACTAGGGTCAAAGAACCAAACTTAAGTATCGTTCATTATTCTCCACATGATGTGTCACCACCGTTAAGATTTTTTTTGTAAGTAAAATTTATATATTCCATGCATTTGCACACACTCTAATTTCTTGCGCCTGCAATACGTGTGTTTTCTTATTGTAATGGGAACAATTGTACTCTTTGTTTAGGACTCATTTCTGAGTTATTTCCTTGTGTACTCTTTATGTATTACATGTTTTTTCACCGTCTTTTAATTTTCGTTTCCAATAACTTGTTAATAAATTAAATATATGTTAACAAACCGTTTTCCCTTCTATCTTACTTTTCCGACACACATTATCAATAATAATCCTAACCACAAACAATGTCTACGATGTGTGCAGAAAATAAGCATTTCAACCATGTAGTGAGCTAAAATGTTCAAAGTTGGACTATCAAATATTCCTCTTTATAACTGTGACAAACTGTTTCTATCATTTTTTATGTCTTTGGTCTTTTTGTTTTAGCCTTCTCCCGCAAACTGCAATCAACAAAATAAACATGAGTCTGCAAATCAAATAATGGCAAAACCATCCGTATCAGTTGACAATTCTGCAAATGTTCAAGTGCCAAAAGTTGTAACATCATCTCTCCAGTTTTCATCCACACCAATTCAAACGCCACTTTCAGCTTCTGATTGTAATTTTACATCTTCTACACTAACAACTTCATCAAAACCATCATCTTTACCCGCTTCTCAAGAAATTACCCACACACTTCCAGTAAATTATAAAGGTAAGTTTAAACTCACCTGTCATTTACTGGATATCAATTTTGCAAGGATATTTTGAATAAAAAATTGGTAAAGTCATACTTTATAGAAATTGAGTATATTTTTCTGTACAGTTAAGAAGAATTGAACAAAATCTATCATGTTTCAGAATTTTTGAGATGAGGATTGATAATTTGTTTTTTGACTACTATTCTCATATTGCTTGTTCTTTTCACAACATTTCGGCCAATGTAATTATAAATAGTAGATTAGAAAATTAGTAAAATATGTGTGTATCTGAGAGGATTGTAGTTTTTAATAACTACCGATTGGAACATTGTCATGTCAGTGTCGCTTTTGTACATGTTTACATAAATAAAAAATATTAATATTATATATATATATATATATATATATATATATATATATATATATATATATATATGTATATATCAGGTTGGAAAGAAAGTAATGTCATTTTTGTCCGACACATTTATTTCATCTGAGACATTCACATTAGGGCATTTTTAATCTTTACAATAATTTCCCTCATTTTTTATGACTTCTGTATATTGATCAATCAGCTTCTTGATGCCAACAAATTTCTCTGATTTTTGAGAGAAAAACAAATTTAGGTCATTTTTGAGTTGGTCGTCATTTTCATAAATTTTATTGTTTAAGTGATGCTGCAACGACCGGAAAAGATGGTAGTCGGATGGAGCAATGTCAGATGAATAAGGTGGATGAGGCAAAACTTCCCAATTGAAACTCATGACCTTTTTCTGAATGAGTTTTGCTGTGTGTAGTCTCACGTTATCATGCTGAAGCACTACACCCTTCCTATTGTGTAATGCTGGTAGTTTTTTTTGATAGAGCAATTCTTAGATCATCCAGCTGCGAACAATATTTTACTGCTGTGATTGTTTGATTAGGTTCTAGTAACTCATAATGAATCAGTCCTCTCATGTGTCACCATAAAGAGAGCATAACCTTCTTTGGATGTAGTCCTTGTTTTGGAACAGACTGTGGACTTTGGTTTCAGTCTAACCATTGTTTTTTGCGTTGGGTATTCTTGTAAAGAACCCATTTTTCATCTCCAGTCACAATTCTTTGCAAAGATGGTTCTCGATGATTCCTGAAAAGCAAAGATGTGCAAACAATCAATCTTTGATTTTGTTGAGCGTCGGTCAAATCGTGGGGAACCCAGAGTCCAAGTTTTTAAACTTTTCCTAACTCGTGAAAGCATGAAATAATTGTGGTATGGGTTGTATTGAATTGTTGAGCTAATTCTCTGCTGGTTAACTTTGGATTGGTCTCCACGGCGTCTTTAATGGCGTCTTTATCAATTGATTTTGGCCTTCCCGAATGTTGCTGATCTGACAGGTTAAAATCTCCAGAAGAAAATTTTGCAAACCATTGTTGACATTTTCGATCATTCAGAACATTTATCCCATAGACAGTTTCAATATTCCTTGTAGCTTCTGCAGCTGAGTTTCCTTTTTTGAATTCATAGAGCATGCAATGTCTCAGATGCTCCTCACTAATATCCATTTTTTGACGGCTGAGACCGTTCAACTTAATATTTTCCAACTAATTACTATATCTGAAATGCAAAGCAAGATATTAAGACACTAATTCACAAAAAAATCTAGAACTGTGTACAACTTAGGAGGCTGCAAAGTGATGAAGTAAAAAATACGACATTACTTTCTTTCCAACCTGATATATATATATATAATGTTTGTACATATACTTTCTATTTTTTCATAGATCCACCTTTTCAAGGTAAAAGCTCGATGATTGCTAACATATAACAACAGAGCATATATAAATGGACAATATTAGACTAAATTCCAGTGACCAAGATTTTATTCATTTTACTGTTCATTTCTTTTTCAATTCAAAACTTTGATGCATTTTTTATGGACCATTTTGCTCATAGCCGACCAACCAAAATTAGTATATCAATTTCAGATCTTTCGATTATGGGCTCCTCAGAAAATCAAAGTTTGCTTTCAGACAAAAACATTGTAATGCAGCAAATAAACCACAAAAAAAATAATTAACATTGATTACATTTTCTCTTGAGGAAAAACATAGATTTGTTTCTCAAAGAAGCAGCCATCTTACTTTACCAAAGTAAAAACATTAAAAAAATATGCACAATATAGCACAAAAGAAATTGCTAGAATAGTTACTAGTTAATTGATTGCAATTAATAAAAAATTATTATGAATATATAAATAATAATTATATAAGATATGCAATCTAGAGTTTAATTTTTTTTAAATTAATTCAAAGTATAGAGATACAAAAATCACAGAAATAATAGAGCTTAATATAAAAATCTATAAGGAATTTATTAAAAGTCTCAGTTGTATATGAAAATAATATTACCGTAGTTATAGGGAAAGTATATATATTACCAATTTAATAGGCTGATACTTTAAGGATGATGTCTTAAGGTCTTTTAAAGATTATTATACAATAAATGAATGGATAAAATAGGTAAAAATATGTAAAAGCTACGATTCACAAACTAATTAACACAATACACTAAACTTTATGATGGTTTTGAGATAATAATTAAATAATTAGCTTTATAAGAATGGTTAATTTATGGCCAGGGAGTAAAGTTGAATCATCATTTGAAATTTATTTGAAGGGCCCTCATCAAACATCCAGATGCTAAGTTTCAATTATTATATTGTCACTCGAACAGTAACAATAAACAAAATTCAATAACAAATGAAAGGGCAATCCTCTAAAGTTGCTTGAGTTATCCGCCTTATTTACCAAAAATAAATGTCAGAGAAACACCCATATAAATTTTTACACCTATATATATATATATATATATATATGCAAAGTTCCGCTCAAGCATCGAACACTCTCGACAAAAATATTGCCTGCCCACGCCTCTCAAGTAAGTGTATGTTAATTTCAGCTACTGTCTGTGTCGATTTCTCGCAGCTGCGTGGGCATAGATGTTAGGATCGTGATTCTAAACTGAATCTACGAACTGCGTTCGATCCCATGTGACCACGTGCAACCGCCACTCCTGCACTAAAGAGAGTAAAAAACCCGAAACGATATCGTCTGTAGGTACAAAAACACTTTAATACTTAATGATATTTACAATATATATATATATAGAGAGAGAGAGAGAGAAAAGGAAGGGAAAAGAAAAATAAAGATATGAAATACCTTTAAAGTATAACCTATCATGAAAAGTTGAAGCTCGATATATGAAATAGAGCAATTATATAAACAAGTAAGTGTTGAGAATAAAAATTGTGTAAAATACAATACTTATTAAATCATCACTTGTTCAAAACGAGGGGTGTTTATTTATCCTGCTTTCTCTCAAGTCCATACTTATCACATCCTCTCATATTTTCTTTGCCTTTCCCCTGCCAACTGAACCTGCTACCTCAACTTTTCTACATCTACTAACCCAAAAACTCTCATCCATTCTTTCAATGTGATCAAACTAACAAAGTTTCTTGTTCTGTACACATCTCCCTAGCCTGTCCAGATTTATTTTCCTCTGACGTCATCAGATCTAAGCCTGTCCTTAATACTCCCATAAGGGCAATTCCATACCAAATCATCCAGGCCTGACACCACCCACTTCAGATTTTTTTGATTTTAACACTATTTCATCTTCACCTAAAAACTTAGAGAAATGTGCAACATCAGAACCATTAGACTATTAGAACCCTATTTTCTAGGCTAATTTAAATTAGACCAAATCTTGTTTTTGGAGCCGGACAGCACCAAAATACGACTACGATAGTTTACAAAAACTGCAGTTTTGAAGCGAAAACTTAATGAATTTCTTTGAAAACTTCACCATGTAAGGTTTTTAGGGCAAGGATTCCAAAAATGATACTGAGAAAGGCTAAAACGAAGTAAAAACACTTTTTGGCCCATGTTGGTGTTGTGCTGACATTATGAAAAATACTATATAGAAGAGATTTAAAAATTGAACAAACAAACATAACTGTGATAGCGTGAAAGAATAATCTTTTTATTTATAGAACAAAATATGATTGAACTATTTAAAATATCTAAAAAAAAGTTCTTGGGAAATTTGGCATACTTAAGAAATCTATCCTCAAAAAGACATTTTTCAGTATTTTTAATGAAAATCTGAAATAATAATTCTCCCTTTCTAATGATGGATTCTTCCATTCTTATTATGAGTAATGTTGTGCGAAAATTTAACTATAAGCAAAATTGACCTGTTATTCAATGACCATATATTTTATTTTACATGTGGTCCAGCAATCTGGAATTATAGGACCATAGGCAGTCATAAACCTATTTTAAATAGTTCAATGATTTTCTATGATCAAATCTTTTATTTAATAATTCCTCTCTGCTTTATAGGATTTGTAAAGTTCCTTTTCCATGCTTGATGTAATTACAAATCATACCAGAAGTCAAAATGCTAGCATAAAAAGAAAAATTATTTTTAGTATCTCATTTTAGGGGTGCTATTATATCTCATGATCCAATTTTGTATAAACTGATGTCAATAACTTGCACAATAAATATTTTAATAAAAAGAAACAAACAAAAAAAATCCCTATTTTTAAATAATGAATTTGTTTCAAATGCAAATATGTTTTTATTCCCGTAAAATTTGTTTTTGTAATTCATTCGAAGGCAAATGGAAAATCAGTTTCCATGTGCAACTGAATTAAATTTGCTAAAACAACCACTCCATCTCATATCTACAGTCACATAAGCTAGAAACATTAGCTTATTAAAAATAATGTCAATAAAATTTTTTAAATCTTTTAAATCCTAAGCATTTTTATCAAACTGCATTGTGCAAATAAATGAATGTACGATGGAATTTATCTGAAGCAATTTACTTGTTGGGTTTCAACTGGTCAATTATTAAAACTCTGAGGAAATTCAATAGCAGTTTTCTCTTTCTTTTTAACGTAAAATATCTGTTAGATAAATATTTTTTAAATAAATTTTTAAAAAATGTTTTAATTAATTTATTTTTTACAACAATTCATTTTCTTTTAATAAATTGTCTCTTTGTTACACAAAAATAATTGTCAGTTAAATATCCTTGAAATACTGATATAAACCTATTTATGACGTCTTATTCGATATTGGAACAATTCATTTAAAATAGATAAAATGTAAATTTTTGACAGACTGACACCAGATAATCATCAGTTACCTCTTTTGCATTTTGTTTTTGACGATCGGGTGATCTCATTTTTTTTAATGGGTGTGTGGAAGGTGATAACATACATACAAACGAAGAAACAAGAGTATTATTACTTCATTTGTGAGATATAAATTAATTAAAATTGAAATTCTCTTTGAAATGATGAGAACTTATTATTTAATTATTGCTACTATTTTATCCGCAGGTGATTTTTACACAGTCGCACTCGATGATGGAGGAAAACCATTTGATTTAAACGAACATCAGACATTTATTAAAAAGTTTAATTTCTCGCCTGGTGCTCCGTCTTACACACACAGACCCATGTTCGAACTGACAGAAGAAAAAAGCAAATCTGAAGTGAGTTCCTCTTCTTCTCAAACAACATATTATTTTTATATAAAACTAGCTGACCCGTATCCCGGCGTTGCCCTGGAAAGTAGATTAACTCAAGAAATTCCATGCCCAACCTTGAACGATTGAATTATTTGCTGATTATGATTATCCCGTGCGAACACAGATTTCACAATCTTAAAACTAGATCCCCAGTATTTTCTGCACTTTTGGGTCGCTGTTACCTATTATTAGTATCAGTATTTTCACAAATACCATGTTTGTTAAGCAGTCAAAACCATTGTCCCTGTAGATACCTATCTCATTCATGTGACTCTGAAGCTCAATTTTCAGTTTCACCTTTTTTTTGTAAGTTCGAATATGAAGTCGTCGAAAAGATAAAAATGAGAGCTTGAAAATGAAATGAAATGCAAAGGTAAGATTGCTACGTACTATCGCAATTTTAACCACGTACAGGCCAAAACCGATACACGTAAAAGACCTCGGGCAATAACTAGACAATAAAGCAAACAGTAAGAGAAAAGAACAAGCTATTTTAAACAACAAATAATTTATTGAAGAAAGAAAAAAAAAGGCAAAATGAGTTCGGCAGAAAGTTCATGGCTCAAAGTTCACGTTCATAGACTGAATTTAAGTTCCGATGGACACACGGAAAGGCTGCATAAATAAAGTCCTAATTATGCTGCCCGAAGGCTTATTAACTTTGCTAGGAAAGACATGTCAGAAAAAGAGAAAGACTTACTTGTAAGAATTTTGTTAGTAAAATAAAAAAATACCAGAAGAATATAGAAAAGTCCTTTTAGTTCGCGCTGATTTGTTTCCCTTTGATTGTTCATTTTTTTCATTAACATCGCATCGTTTCTTCGATCGACTCCTTTTGAGAATAGTGGCACTCTTTCACGTCAACTCTTCATTTGGAGACATCTTTCGAAACACACTTCGTTTTGTCTTTTCTAAAGGCACATTTGCCTTTCAAATTAATATCTTCCTTGCTTCTGTTTTTAGAATTCAGTGGACTTCTCCGTCCAACGTAAATATTCAACCTCGAACACTAGTTGAAACTCCAACTTCTTTGAAGATTTTTACAGGCATGCTCTCTACATGTTCCTGTTTTTAACATTCTTGTTTTTAGGACTTTCTCATGTCCGAGTTGTGTCGACCGACCTCTTCACCTCGAGATTGTTTCAGCAACTGATTGAATTTCGCGGTTATTTCAACAGCTTCCGGCGTCAAACGCCCACGCTTCAGACACCCGACGCGTGCCATCAGCAGCAGTCATTCATTACAAGTTCTTATAAAAGGGGGTTTTAGAAGAAAAGAAAAGAAGAAGAAGAAGAAGAAAATAAATTTCTGACAGTACAAAACTAATAAACTTGCGTCATTATTTGGATGATTATCTCCAATGAGAAACCCTACCCCTCAAAAATGTTATTTTGTTGTGTGAAGGGAGAATGTTTTTTCTAGTGGTTGTGTAGTGGTAAGTAGAGGAAGAGTGTAACGGTGAAACAGTAAATATGTACCAGTCTGAAGAAATGCTACCGATTAAAGTGGTAAAAGGGTATTCAAAAATAAAGGCCAGGAATTAAATCAATCACAGAGAGAAAAAGTAACAGTATTTCTTTACTATCACACCCATCTTTTTTTGCGATTACATGTAAACAGCCTGAAAAAACATCTGCAAAAAAGGAATTAAAAAAACAAATGAAATATTTTAGATTTTAGAGAGATGAATCACTTTCCTATACAAATATAATGTAAAATGAGCACCCACTTCCTGCCCATTTAGTGTAAATGTAGACGTGTAACCATTTTTTTTTTTTTAGCTTTTCTTTCAAAAATATCTTCTAACAAATTTCTTAATTGTACCTGGTTTTCAATAAAAATAAACAATCTTCATTTTGGGCTACATTGCTTCTTTGTACTTTTTAGAGTTAGGTTAGTGTTAGTCCACCCCACCACCACCAAAAAATATAAAAGTTTGTGAAAAAACACTGCTTAAGAGAAAGAAAAAGTTCTCCCTCCATAAATTATTTTTAAAGCAGAAAAAAAACTAAATACGAGAAGTTAACCCCCCGCCCCCCCCCCCCCCATAGTTTCTACACTATTTTTTTTTTATCGTACGGTAAAGTACTAAATAGTTTCTGTGCTTTAATTTATTCTGAGAAAAAAAAAATAATGGGTCATGGAAGCAGATCGCCGGTCGACATCGTTTATGGTCAGAACTATGACGGTATCTTATCAGCATCAAACCTCTAACTTTCGCTGTTGATCAAGGAAAACATGCTTGTCACACACCATTGCTGCAATTCAGCTTGCGACGATCGAAGAATTTCATCTCTTATGTCGCAATATGATGGGCCCCGACCACTCACTTTGTTCACGGCCTCGCCATAGACAGAGACCGACAGACGTAGATAAGACCTCTTCCATCATTCCATGCTTATTGCATGCAAGCTTGAACAACCTGCTCTGAGTACTCCAAGTATTTCAAAGTGAACTTATTGGCCACTGCAGACACTCGGTTAAGAGCACCCTTGGAGGAGAAACCGCACACGCACACAGACAGACATGAAGCAGGGATTCGGAATAGATCAGAGGAAGGGAGAGGTGGGTAAAAGCGTTCTCAGCCCGAAACCGCTCCTGGATCTCGACCTGTCCACCTCGCCAGCATGAAGGTTATGCTAGCAATTAAGACCGGCAGTAAGGAATGCGAATAAATGACTAAAGTCAACAACGGATGATGACGGCACCGCCTCGGGCCACTTGTATGACTGCGAACCTGAGTTCGGACTATGAGCTTTTTACCCGCAACAACTTTAATATACGGTACTGGAACTGGAATTACCGTGGCTGCTGACACAGACTTGCCATCATTTGAAATGTATTCATGTTGATCACAGAGCCTCGACAGAAAGCCCATGTGATCCACCAGAGTCACCAAAGTGGAGTATGCCGCCTTATGAGCCTCGCTACAGATGAGAGCTGACGATGACGATGGGTGGGCAGAATAACATGCATCGGTCTCAGTCTAATATATAGCCCCGCGACTCAGAATGGCCAACGCAGGTACCAACGTGTAAGGCAAGGCGACAACAACGTGCCGATCAATTGCAGCCTGTGTCACATGTATTAATTCTAGAATTGCCTCCAAGGAGGAATACGGTCCCGAGGATTAGGTCTTGTTCCTGAACCAATTTAGAGATACGGCATAATCAATATGTAGACGTGACCAGGGTAGGTCCGTTTTCGGCCATGGAGTTGTTTTTACTGGCGGATCTCGGGCTGCTAACTGACATCCTTTGCATGCTTTGACAGTTTTCTACTTCTTTGTTCATACCAGGCCACTATACGTATCCTCTAATTAAGGATTTCATTCTTGAAATGCCAGGATGACCTGTATGGAATTCCATTAATATTTTCCTTCGTAATGCCTATGGAATTACGATTCTATCAGCATACATAAGTACACCTTCACAAATTGAAAAAAATTTAGTTTGTCCTACTTTGTTACTTTTTCCCCTCAGCTCTAATTGAGTTTTCATTTTCTTTATGAAAATGTCTTTTTCAGCTTCTCTTTTAATCTCTACAAGGATTATTGGAAGTTCACGTATCATATTACACATTGAACTTGTACATTCGCTTTCATCTTTAAGAGCAGCAATTACTGTCTCTTCGAAACTTTCGTTTCTGTTTGGAATCAACCTTGATAGTGCATCCGCGTGTCCTAACTTTTTCGATGACACATGCTCCATCTTAAACTGATAGTTTAAGAGAGTTACAGCCCATCGCTGTAGTCGATTTGCGGTATGCTTAGGAATGCCTTTCTTTGATCCAAATATCGTAATCAAGGGTTTATGGTCTGTTTGCAATGTGAAGGTCCGTCCATGGAGAAATCGATTATACTTTTTGACTCCAAATATTATCGACAGAGCCTCCTTTTCAATCTGACTATAGTTTTTCTCAGCTGCAACCAAAGTTCTTGTTGTTCCATCCTCACACTTATGGAGTAATGCAGCGCCAACGCCGTAATCACTGGCGTCCGTTGCTAGTACTAACTCCTTGTCTGGATCAAAATGCGCTAATGCCAAGTCTGATAGTAGACATTTCTTAATTTTTTGGAAAGCAGATTCACATTCCTTATTCCAACTCCATTTACTACCCTTTTTTAGTAACTCGTTAAGGAGCTCTCAAATTATGCACATTAGGTATGTATATCGCGTAATATTGAACCAATCCCCAAAATGATTGTAGCTTCGGTACTGAGTCTGGAGCAGGCATTTTTTCAATTGCTTCGGCCCGTTGTGGATCTGGTCTTCGTCCCTCTTTGTCGATTATTTGACCAAGGTATCTGATCCTTTCCATAAAGAAATCACATTTCTCCGGGCTCAATCTGAAACCAAACTCCTTTATTCTCTTAAATACTTCTCTGACGTGCTTCTTGTGTTCATGCAAATTTCTGCTCTTTATCAGGATATCGTCAAGGTATGCCATTGAAAATTCCAATCCTGCAAGCATCGTATCCATAACCTGTTGAAACAGAGCAGGGGCGACCTTTAATCCGAACGGAAGTCTTTTTAGTTTAAAAATACCCTTATGCGTGTTAATACACAGGTACTTTGAACATTCGTCATTGACTTTGATTTGCAAGTATGCATCCGAGAGGTCTATTTTGGAAAAAAATTTTCCTCCGTTTAGTTTTGAGAATCGATCTTCTGCCGACGGAAGGGGGTAATTGTGGTCCTGCAAACAATCATTAAGGCCCGTCGAAAAGTCAGCACAGACTCTTATTTTGTTATTCTTTTTCTTCACATATACCGTCGGACTTGCCCAATCCGTGTGGTCAACCTTTCTAATGACGTCTAATTGTTGAAGTCTCTCCAACTATTTCTCTATTGCGTCCATCGATGAAAAAGGTACATTTCTTTTAGGTTTGAACACTGGGGTGGCATTTTTCTTCACCTCAAATTTTGCTTCTGTTTTCACACAGTATCCAAGTTTTTCGGCAAAAACTTTTGGGAATTCTGCATTTAAATCGTCCATGAAGCCTTCTATTTGGTTTGATTTCTCTGTGGTCAACCTATTACAGAAAGAATTAACCGGTCGTTCACATAAGTTGAACAGGACAATCCAATCCACTCCAAATAGACTTGTTTTCCTTCCTTGACACATTGCACCTCAGTTCTCCTTTGAATTCCAACCTTTTGCCGCACACACTCTTCGCCATCTTGCTGGTTTCTCTTAGTTCAGGTTGACCGATCCTTCTCCAGATATCTTCATCTATGATGCTAATGTCCGCACCACTATCCAGGAGTAATGTTACAGGATGTCCACTTATCTTTACATCGACATATTTACGCCTTTCGCAGCTTTTCTCTTTCCTTGTGCGAAGCGTGTTAACTTTGTCGGTCCTTCGTTTTTTCTTCTGGTTACAATATGTTCCCTTGTGGCTTTTGAATCCACATTCGTAACATATCCTATTCCTGAACCAGCAGATCTTTTTGGTGTGTCTTGTACTTCCGCAGCATTCACAACTTTGGTCCTTGTACATTCTGGGAGTCTTTTGTTCCTGGGTCTTGTATGTTCTAGAGGTCCTTTGCCTTTTTACATGTTGTATCTTGTAAACGCTTTTTTCTTCAATGCGGGTGTTGTCTCTTTTGATATTAATGAGACGTTGACACTCCTCGGTTACTTTTTGTAAAGTTACATTCGGGTCCGACTCCATAATTGTCAGGATCCAGGATCTGACATCTTTGTCCCTTGGTGCTGTGAGTCCTTGTACAAAGATTAAACATTTAAATAAATCTGCCGAAATTTCATTTAATTTAAATGATTCACATAAGCAATTTACAGTACATGCATATTCTAAATAGTCTTCGGATTCAGACTTCTGTAAATGTAAACATTTATATCTAGAATGAAAAAGGCTGTCTCTTTTATCAAATATTCTAGATAAAGTATTAATTGTCTCTTCAAAATTCACTTCCTCCGGTTTTTTGGGTAAAATTAAATTAGCATACTTGGTGTTTTCGTCCGTCCCCAGTTTTTGTAGTAACAGCGTAACTTTTTCTTCGTCGGTCCAGTCTGAACATCTTTTTGTAAAAACTGTTTCGTACCTTCTATAGTATGCTGGAAATGTAACGCCAGTATCGGGAGAGTAGTGAAATTCTGACAAAGAATTTGAAATACCCTCTGCAGAAAAATTAGTTTTCTTCCTCTCTGTCGACGTTTGAATTAATTTTTCAAAATTCTTTTGTTGCGTTAACATTTGGCGTTGAAGTATTTTTGTTTGCTCTTGTTGTGCCTCTAAAGTTTTTTGTGTCCATTCTTGCTGCTGCAGTAGCTGTTGTTGTAGCTGTTGTTGCTGTTGTTGTTGTTGCTGCTGTATACTTAGAGTTAACGCCTTCGTCAACTCAGCCAATTGCTCCATTTTAGCTTAATTACAGTACAAAATATCTTTCCAAAGTTTACAACAATAATTTCACAAAAAGTTCGTCAATATGCGTTTTTGTAAATTAGCAACATAATTTTTGCAAAAATAAATGTTTCACAAAGTTTATACAATTTAGCAACAGTCTTTTACCAGGTAAAACTTTTTCACAAAATAATTTCAGACAATAAAACGTTTCCAAAATTCGCACAATTACTTTAGACAAAGCAATGAACAATTATTTTTCACAAAAATACGGCTGCACTTGGGAGAGAGAAAAAAAATATATAACAATAATTTCTGAATTGTTTAAAGAAAAAAAAAATCGTAAGCGTACTTTTTTCTTTCGAAATTCGTAATTTCACGGTGCAGGTTTCGAATTCAGCTTGTGCTTCTCAAATATTTTTTCGTCAACATACAGATAAAGTTCACTTTACCTTAAAATTGTTTCGAGTACAATTTTTTTTTACTTTCCTGTTAGTTCTTACCAAAGATATCCGTACTTTTTACTACTTTAGGTAGCAAAATTCGCACGTGTCGACTTTTTTTTTTTTTTCTTCTTGCCGTCCTTGCAAATTTTCTTAAAAAAAAAAATCCTTGAATATTACGGTAATTTATCTCTGTTAAGAGAAAAAAAAATATCCTCGTTCGCCACTGTTATATCCTAAATTACATAGGACATACTAAATTAAGAATACGCCGAGTGGTTTGCATTTAACAGGGATCCGGTAGGAAGTAGAGACGTTTACTCTTCGCTCGTCCAGATATCACTGCCGTCTTATATACGTACTTTCGTATATAGTCAATACCTGATTACTTCCCTTTATGTTAGTTTCATATTTATGCCAATCATGACCTTTACAACACCTTCCCCCGAAGCTGAAATCTTCCCGATTTTAGCTTTAGTACCGTTTCCTTTTAGGATCAGGGCTTAAACGCCTGATGCTTTTCCTTTTTCTGGTGCTCTGCCTTCTAGTCTGCGTTACCTGCGGTAAGGAATTCTGTCCACCCCGTATGGTATGGGGTATTTCTTAATGAATCCATCCTTTTGATTTTTGCATTGTTTTTGGTGGAAGTTGTAACTGTTTTATTACATTGTTGTTGATTTGTATTTTGCTGGGCACCTACAAAAATTTTGTGCTGAAAATAATCCAGTGTTTTAGAAAAAAACTTTATGGCTCATTGTATGACTTGAAACAGCTGTAAACAACTATAATACCTTTGTATATGCTCTTTATTTAGAATATGATTTGAAAAATGATTTAAATCGTCAAAATACACACACACACACACATATATATAATATATATATATATATATATATATATATATATATATATATATATAGGGGTGGGTGAAATGATGGATGCGTAATGTGAGTCTTAAAGACAGACTTAGATCTGAGTACCTCAGAGGAAGATTAAATCTGGACAGTATAGAGAGATGTATGCAGAACAGGAGACTGTGCTTGTTTGGTCACATTGAAAGAATGGATGATAGTTTTTGGGTTAGTAGATGTAGAACAGATGAGATATCAGGGAAAGGCCAAGGAAAACATGTGAGGGAGGGATAAGGACGGATTTGAGAGAAAGAGGGATGAATAAAGATCTGACTAAAGATTGGTTAGTTTGGAAGTCAATTTCTAAGAACTGATGAACAGATGCCAGCATGTAAAACAGACGTTAAACCAAGGAGAGTAGAAAGTGGATCTTGGGTTTATTTTTGGCAGCTTTGTAACTCTCGCTTCCCTTATTTTGTCCTGTAGTCCTCACATTCCATGAGCGACGTTTCTGACAAAGGGAAAAAAATTGCGGTTTTCTGGGTCGGAATCTATCCATCTATCACTTATCTTCTCTGGTTTTTGACTTGAAGTAGTATTTTTTTTAGCTCCTTACATCAAGTGGCTTCATACCTTGTCTGGAGCGATTTCCATAAAAAAAAATATGATGATGATAATGTGAAGTATTATTTTGTTATATTTCATTAAAAGATAATACAGCTATATAATCTAACATATAAAGTTATCTTGTTGGACTTTCAAAATCAGACCCAAATAGCGTTTTAAGCTGACAGATCAAACCAATTTTCATTTGTTATTGATGTACCATGTTATTGGTAACATAACATACTTAGCTGCAATTTATTCCAAAAATTACAGCCGAATGCTTTTTAAATAATCACCTAAAACTAAAAAATCAGCAAGGGGAATAGCTTATTTTAAATTGAGGAATATAATAGGAGTAGTCTACCTTATGTTTAAAATTTTGCAAACAAATAGAAATGGAAAACTAAAATGACTTCCCTCCATCCCAGGCAACACCGGGTAGCTAATAAATAGATCAAATTAAAGCCTTTAATTTCCATGGGTTGTGCTCATGTATTTTAAGGTTGATTCCTTTTAAAAATATGGACTTAATGTTTGCTTAAGGAAGACATTTTTTATTTATTCTTTACAGGAAGTTGATGACAAGAAAAAAATGGAGAATCCATTTTTCCTGCAATCATTTTTCACTGAAAAGGTTCGTTTTTTATCTTCTTTTTAAGACTCCCATGAATTTGTTATCAAAATTTATGTAATATTAGTTAATATTAGTTAATATTAGTTAAGTTCAGGGAACTTCTGCCTTTACTAACCAGCAGAGTGTTACCACTGTCGACCAAGGGAAGTAGGGTTACAAGCCGATATTGTATTTTCGTTGGACATTGGCAAAATGTCACACCTAATGTACTAGAACAAGGCATATCTCTTTTATTTGTGGCCTAATTTTAAAACAAAATTATGTGAATGGAAATAGAATAAAATACGCATTCCAATAATGTTAATTCTGTATGCCTTTATGCATTGCATATTTTTAGATTCCAAGTTAAAAATGAAAAAATTGTCAAAACTGACGATAACAGAATTGGAAACTGTTTTTTTTTAATTTCATATGTTACATTTCAATTAAAATGCGTGGTGTTAAATTTGGATGGATATTGCTGAAATATTTAAATTTAGACGTTTGAAAAAAATTTAGACGTTTTAAAAAAATTTCATTTGTATTTCTATGGCCACTAGAAACAAAGTTACTACCGAGCAAAGTTGACAAAGAATATTTCGAAATTCATAAGTCGACGTATATCATAAAGTTTCATATAGCTAATAGTTTCAGTATTATTTTTATGTATATGTAAATATTCATATAATTTTTAATAGTGTGCCACTTTCTTTAAAATGTTATGTTCTGTTGAATTCTGAATAAAAAGTAAAAAAAGGTTGAATGTGCCAAACAGAAATACTAAATGTAAACAAGCCGTGATAGTAATAATAATATCAGTAGCAACTGCAACATTTTAGTATCGACATTTTAGTATCGACATTTTAGTATCGCTGTGTTCACTCTCTCTCTCTCTCTCTCTCTCTCTTTCCTCGTTCTCTCTCTCTCTCTCTCTCTTTTTTCCTTTTTTAATAAATATTAACAATATTCTGAATGCTAAAAACTTTGCTCTTGTGTGCAAGATTCAAATGTTGTAATTGCCTAAAACTGTAGGATTTAATTTTTTTTTTTATTAAATCATTTAAGCATTTATTCTCTTAAAATAAATTTATTTTTTTGTTTGTTTTTCTTTCAACGTCAGCGATGCTTGTTTAAAGTGTAAATCCACCGTCTTTTACTGATGTTTTAAAAGAAAAAAAATGTATTTGTTTTTCTTTCAAAGTCTGCAATGCTAATCAAACATCTTAATTTATAAGTCATGGTTTAAGGTTAATCAGAAAGAGCACATCATTTTACATAAGCGTACCAAGTTTCATGAGAATAGCTTCAAAAATAAATAAGTGGTGAAGAAATTATCGAATTTCTTGAAATGATGAGGTCCATATTTTGGCCCACTTTTTTTAAAGGATTATTAAAGTAAAATGTTGAATGGAAAAAACAGAACAGAAAATTTCGATGGTCATGTTGAAAAAAGGGCTGAGTTCTTTATTTAGTAGATATAGAACAGTTAAGGTAGCAGGTTCAGTTCATCGGGAAAGGCTAAGGAAAACATGGAAATAAGTGATAAGTATGGACTTGAGAAAAAGAGGGATAAATAAAGACCTGGTCAGAGATAGGTTAGTTTGGAAGTCAATTTGTAAAAGACATTTAATACATGGCAGCATGTAAAACGGACGTTAAAGCGAATATGATGATGAGACAGACTGATTGACTAATGGGCAGAGCCTTTTACATAAATGTCACTTAAAAACATAAACCTGTTTAGCGATAAAAATGCTCTTTAAAACTTAAGCATGACAGATCAAGAAAAATGTCACTTAAAATTTAAACGTGACAGGCCAACGAAAATACTACTTAAAACTTAGACCAATGAAAATGTCATTGGGTAGAAATAATCAAAGGCGATCTGGCAGCACTATCAGGCCCACAAGTAGTTGGTCTTCGACTATGGAATCGGGAGTGGCTAGCCATATCCTGTGATCTAGCTCATAATCTGTGATGGACAAAGATGCTGTATTGATCGGGAGGAAGCCGGCTCAACCTGACAAGACTGATAGCTAATACAAAGACAACACCAACAAAAATGCTATTTCAAATTTAAGTGTAACAAACAGACAAATATGGACACATATGATAAACTACTTACTTGCTTGGTCGTGAAGGGTCTAGGCGGATGGAAAGAGCAAAGAAAGAGAGCACAGTCTAGACTTGGAAGGGCACGGAGTGTACTGGAATCCTGAGGAGACACATTGTTAATGACATTCCAGAGAAAGCCAACGGTGTTATCAACGAGAATGCAAAGCAATTTGCAACAGTGATTGAAAGAAGCAGAGAGTACTGATAATCTGGGGAGACTTGTTGTCATTCAGACTCCAGGGAACACCCCCTGTTTTGCTAGTGAGCAATCACTGATGATGTCTTCTGTGAGAAGTCCTAGTAAGTATCAAGGAAAACAGAAAACGTGGACAAAGTGTGGTCTATCCGTAAGAGAAAGTTTTTTTTAAAAGTTTTAATGGCAATCACATATTCAACTGATTTTCAGCTCACCACTTTCTGTCTGCACTTCACTCTGATGTCTGAAAAATTCAACTGATATTATCACCAAGGCAAAGCATCACAATATCTTAAACCACACACCCCCTTGACTTTCATAATCAATAATTGGTTTCATAATCCACCATCCAAGCTGGCCGTCTTCGTTCGCATTGCGACCTTCGTACGGGTTTTTCTTGGGACTTCAACAACCTCTTCATCTGATAAGTAAACTCGCCCTCAAAAAGTTACCTGCATAAATTTGCAGCCTTAATGGATAGATTTTATCTTCGATAATGAAGATTTTCTAAAAATGTCCCAGAGTCAAAAAAAGGCGGTCGCAATGCCCAATTTTCTTATTTCTGAACGAATTTCGTTTGTCTGAAGAATTGGGTTCCATTACTCCAATCTATCTGAAATTGTAGATTTAACTTAGTTTTGAGCAAAATTTTATGGGATTTTCATGAGAAAAAATTTGGAGGGTGGTGATGTCAGGGCTGGATGATATAGGATGGAATGTCCCATAATTTGCCCCCCCCCCTTCCACCCAAAAAACGATAACACATCTTGTGGCAGAAAAAGGTTGTAATGGGTAAAGGAGGATGGAACGAACGAGGAGGGAGAGCATAATCCAGACTTCCACTAGAAGGGCACGGAGAGTACTGGGATACTGAGGAGGCTTATTACCACTCAAATTACAGAGAAAGTCAATAGTTGTTATTTGTGAGAAATCAATGGTAAACGGCTGTTGCAATAACACAAAGTGTTTTACAATGGTTATTAAAAAAGATGGAGAGTACTGGAAATCTAGGGAGACTTGTTGCCACTCAGACTCCAGGGAACACCACTTGAGCAATCACTGATAATGACTCGTGTGAAAACTCCTAGTGAGTAAATAATAATATAGTTTCACAACGATGTTGCAAACAGTTTCTTATTAAATTTCTTCGGGTACATAGAACTTAAATAAGGTTTTTTTGGTTTTTTTTAGTATTAACCTACTCAAATGTGCAAATTAACATCATTTATTTAAATGATATTGGCTAACCGTTTTTCCATTAACATTTTTTTTTATTTATATATATATATATATATGTTAAAGTGAAAAATGCTGACAGTTGCAATGTGTTTGTGAATTTTTTCTTTCTATATTCTATATATATATATATTTATATATATATGTATTAAATTTTATATCTATTTGATACATACTCCCCATCCACCCACCTCCCAATAAGTGCAGGTGGGTACCTCAGAAGATCTGAGATACGGCGCAGCACAAAAGTAAAGATCTATTAAGCACTGGTGCGAATGCTGTTTCGAGTACAAGGAAGAGGATGGCTTTAGCGGCATTCTGACCAAAACTTGGAAACGTGTATTCTTGATAAAAGATATATATTATTGAAATTGGATAATTTTCTCATTTTGGGTGATTAAAAAAAAAATGAATTCATTTGTTTGTTTACATAGATGGCCGGGGGGAGAGGCGGGGGTCATGAGTTCCTAGCACTGGCTGTGTGTGCGTACTTGATAAATGATTACTCATTAGTTGAAAAAAAAAATGTTAGTGCAAGGGACATAACTCTAGAGATTTGTATAACAAACCAGAGTTATTCCCCTTGCCGCTCTTATTTAAACTTGTTCAAAATTGAAACGAAAATAACATAAGTGTTTCTATACAAGAATGATTCAATACACACGCACATAGCAACTCAGAAGCAACACTAATCATATTTGGCAACTAAAAAATAGTTTAATTCGAATTATTTTCTAATAATGTATTTAAATTTTTTGTATCTCAATGATAAAATTTTGAATTAGTTTTTTAAATTTTTATTCTCGAAGACGACGTACGTCCACATATCCAAGATAATGGCTGAGTCCTTAGAAAATTACCTCCAATCTGTAGTTGAATGGGACAAAAACGGCTGGTAACATTTAATGCTACTAAGACAAAACTCTTTCCCTTTAACAATTATAAGAAACCTTTTCAACCATCAATTGTCATGGCTAATAGCACCCTACTAGAGAGAGTCCAACTTTCAAACTCCTCAGCTTGGACATCAGAAGGTAACATGAATTGAAACAAATACATAGAAGATACTGCCAAGGCTGTTGCAAGGAAAGTGGGCTCCCTCTACCATGCTAGAAAACTTCTCACACCTTCTAGTATATTAAATCTCTACAAAGCCACCATCCGCCCATGCATGGAGTATTGTTGCCACATTTGAGCTGGTGCACCAACCACTAGTCTCTCCCTCTTAGACAGGGTCCAAAAAAGAGTCTCTAATCTAGTGGGTCCTACACTGTCTTCAAAGCTCCAGCCCCTTGTCCCATCGCTGCAATGTTGCATCCCTGTGCTTATTTTACAAGTACTTTGATGGAATGTGCTCTGATGAACTGGTAGCCCTTCGACGTAAACACCCCTGACCAACAGCTAAATCCCACCTCTTCACTATAGAGGACCCATATGCCGAAAGGCTTTCTACTTTAAGGGCTTATTTCCTCAAACTGCTCACCTTTGGAATTCCTTCCCTTCTCTCTGTTTCCTTGTCTGTACCGACATGCAGAAATTTAAATGTAATGTGAACAAACATCTTGCTGCTGCACAACTCATCACTTAGAATGCCCGTATTTATATAATAGCCTCGAAATCACAGTAGTCCCTTACAAGGTGCCTTGTTTTGGGTGAATTAAAGTAAAAAAAAAAAATAAAACAAAATAAAAATTTAAACTAGAAAATGCGTTTCTTTTGAAAACAGCTTGAAACGCCCATGATATAATTTATTCAAAATGATATTGGCTAACGATCTTTTTCATTAACAAACTGTTTTGATTGTTTTATTTTTTTAAATATATTTTATTTTTAAATGTGTTTGATAATAAAGAGATTAGTGAAAATTGAGGGTATTTGTAAACTATAAATTATTCAGTTGAACTACAAAAAATAATTTAGTTAAAAAAAATTTTTTTCCATCTTAATAAATTGAAAAGTTAATACATAAATTTTGACTAACCCCAAAAAAGCTTCAAACGCCATTCGAAGATATGATGCAAATATTCTTTTGTGCATTTCATATTGTCTATAGATAATCTTATAATCCTTTTGTACAAAAAATATCAGCTACCTTACATTTAAAATTTACTAATGAGTCACCACTTATCAAGAGTTAAAGCCACTCAAGGATAAGGGTTAAGGAGATAAATAGACTGACAGTTGAATGATGAAGAATATTTTGAGAGGATTGAAAATGATGAATGGAATGAACAAAATTTGATAATTTACAAGGATGTCTTATGACAAGTATTTATTGACATTAGATTTGAAGATGACCATGTTGTAGCCTGCAGGGAAGCAATCCCATGGTAACGTGTTCTGCAGATGGGAAGTTCTTGGAAAGAAACTCTGTTCATGGAAATTCTGTTGGATGTTAGGCACAAGGAGAAAGAAAGGAAGATTCTTTGCAGTGGTAGTAGAAGACGAGTTCTTGCTGTGATTGTCTTAAAAGGATGAACCACAGATTGAATTCAGTCGAACACCTTCGATGGAAATAACAATAGAGTAGAGAGAGACAAGCAACGTCTCTTCTGTGAGAAAGAGGCTGTAGTGAAAATAAAAGACCACCCACACACGCACACACATTTACACTAAATTGCACTGTCAAGGCAAGAAAGAGTGCTCTGAGCAGCACCTCTCCAGATGTGGAAGCAGAACTCCATCTCAGGATTTAGGATGTATTATTATTGTACAAATAAAATATCTCTCATGCCTGACCTCCTTTCCTTTGGAAGAAGAAACATTTTTTGTTTCAGATGAACTAAAAAGGTGGTGAGGTGTAAATGGTTACCCAAGTCAACTCAAGATTTGGCAAGTTGGGTTCAAATCGCATTGCATCTTTTACATTCACTTACCAACTGATAATTTAAACTTGGAAAAGGTACTGCCCCAGGCTCTTATGCAGAACGTGATGAAAATGTATGGGAGCAACTCCATTTTACCCGTTCACCAAACCTGACAAAAAGGCAATTCCAATTTTGAAAAACAACATCTTTCCTTTTTTTTAAATCAAATTAAGAAAACAACAACTTCTTCTTTATCGACTACATCATCATCATCATCATCATCATCATCATCATCATCATCCCCCTCCCCCTCCTTCTCCTCTTGGTTTGATATTTAAGGCGATGCAAGTATTCCAGATTTCAGGGTGGACAATACCAGGCAACGTCTCACGCCTGCTCGCCATGCGGTCCTATCTATAGGGTTTATACCAGTCATGTTGCAAGCAGTCAAGTCACTTCGTATGCACTCAAGCCAGGTTTTCTTTAGTCTTCCACACACCCTTGTTCCTGGGGTATCCATGTGTATAATTGAGTTGGCCAAACCACCTGAGACCCCACCAATATCAATCATGGCATGGTCATTACACTAAAGTCGTTGCAAGTCAGAAGCGTTTGTGGCCCATGTCTCACTGCTATGCAAGATGGCGGAGCAAACACAGGCCAAAAAGACCTCCCGACGTAAAAACACTATTTAAGTTTTTTATTTAAATTAAGTAAACAACGTTTTTATTGGCTATTAGAATTTACTATTTTGGTGAATTCATTAATCACATTTAAATCTTAAATTAAAATGATGTCACATTTCGGACGTCCAAGGATCACTGAGGATTATATAATGGACAATATCTTCACTTCATTTGAAATTAAATATGTTGAGTGAACTTTTACTTTACTTTTACCAAAGGCAATGGAAAATGAGGTCCACTTCGCAGCTTAACTAGGTTTGATCGGTGATTCTAGGATGGGTGGAGCATGCGAAATACCCAGGAGTTTGACCAAAATAAAAAAAACTTACAGATGGATGCCAGTGGAGATGCTGTGACTACGCAGGGGATTTTTTTAACAAAACCGTCTGAAAATAAGACAGCTAATAATGTTATTGTTTTGTTGGAGCATTGATATGAAACACAATTCAAAAGGAAATCAGTGTTGCACACTATGGTAGATTGGATGAAATTCATCCGAGAGGTTTGTGAACAAGACATTGTAAGCAATCCGATAATGTTTGGTGGTTTTGATGAAAACAATAGCGCTAAAGAAGTTGAAATAGATGAATCTTTCTTCTTCAGGAGAAAGTATAACAGAGGTCGGTTTAGGGACGATGCAACATAACTACAGTAGAGTGGAGAGATTGCAAAATATTGTTCCCGATAATTTGCTCCTGGATATTGCCTGGAACACGGACAATATCTGATGGATGGACTGCATACAAAAGTCTGGAACATTTTGAAAATGGCAAATGTGATCATTCCAGTGTAATTCATGAGCAAAACTTTGACGACCCGGATTACAAAAACATCCACACGCAAACAATTGAAGATTTGCTTAATAATTTATTAAATGTTTTTAAATTTTCGATTTATTACTGCCTCCCCCTTCTCTTTTGAAATTTATAAAAGTAATTACCGTTGAAATTTATATTATTTAAATCAGATTAATTATGACAGTTAAATCAAATAAAAGAAAAACAACTTTTCCATTTTTAAATGAAGGTCTGTGTGTAAAAATGCACTAGGTGACATGTTTAGTGATGCATGTAAATAAGAAACAAGAGGGGGGGGGGGTCACAGAAGAAATTGTAAATATCTCTGGCTGTGAGTTAGGCCACCCAGAAATTGTTTTTTGTTTGAAATCAAATAAGTGCCTCATTAAACAGGGAATCAAGCGCTACTTGCGAAAAGTAATGTTTCTAGCTGGTCTGAAGTTCAGCCGTTTTGAGTGGACACTGTCTAGCCGTTATTCCTAGTGGACATCGGGGTGGTCCTTCTGAATAGTTGAATGGAGATGACTGAGATCAAGACCGGATGTCTAGGATTTCCGGTCGAAGGTGCATATATTCCAGAAGTTAGGAAGGGGAAACCAGTTAGAGCCGGCCCTCTGGGTATGACAGGCAGTTTGTTTTTCTGGGGGATGGCGGTCAGTTGGATCTGTGTGACTCGCTAAGCAAGATGGGCCCTTAGGACTCTTAGCTAAAGGATTGTGTTCATTGACATTATGTTTTGATTTAGACGGGCAAAAGTCTTTCAGCTGCAAGTCTGTTGTTCAGAAAATGAGTACTATTTGTAACCTCCAAAAAAAAATAAACCTCTTTTAATTGGTTTAATTGGTCTAAAGTTTAATTGGTCTAAAGTTGTGGTTTTATTTGGGATGAGAATTCCTTTGTTGCAGCACTGACTGAATTGAACAGCAACTTTGGACTGGCACAATGAGTGGACGATCACGGCCTGTGCAGCGGATGCACACCTGCATGTTCATATTTGTTTTTAGTATTATCAGTAATAGTATTAACATTTTTACATCTGGTCCCGTGAATGTTCAAATAGTTACCGCCCTTCCTCCACAGTGCTTATAGCAACGGTGATTTCCTAAACCTCCAAAACAAAGCCACATAATATCTTGGAACAAATATTCCCATATGACGGCTGGTGTCCATGCTTCTTGTTCTTTTCTCAATCAAATGGTTGAATCACACTGTTTCTAAGTTCTTCACTTAAACACAAAACCACCTCCTACTTTTAAACATCTATTTTCAAGTATAAATTTTACATTTTACGTCAAATGTGGCACAGAAATTACAGTAACTTCTCTGCAAATATATATTTTTTTTTTAACGTCGTCAGTATCGGGTTAGGGTTGTGAAAAGTCACTGGCATCGCATCAATATCCTCTATCATCAAATGTAAAGTCTTGAGATTGTTTGGTCACATTAAGCGTTCCAGTATAAGGCTATGCAAAATCTGTGTTGAAGGCATCATACAAGTAAGCCGGTAGACAAAAGAAAACGTTTGTGAATGGACGAACATGAACATAAACCAAACGAACACCTTGGCTCAAGATCGTAGGGCTTAGAGGACACTCATCCATGTTAGCAGAGAAAACGTTTAATAATAATAAAACTTTCAAAAGAAAATACCTCGTATTATCATATTTTGTTTTTTCTTTTTAGAATGACGTCCCTCAGAATAAAGAGAATCCAGATTCTTTCAAAGCTCCGGCCGCAGCTGGTTTATCCCCTTTCATCGATCCTTTTTCTGGTTTTAATCAGAGTTCAGGTAGTCACAGTTATGTATTAATCCTCATTAGCTATCTCTTTTTAAAAAATTTCAGTTCAACTTTTAATATAACAAATATTATATATATATATATATATAGATAGAGAGAGAGAGATACACACACACACAGGGAGTTGAAGCAAAGTCTGACACTTGACAAAAAAGTAAATGAAATGGAAGTGTTGAGGAGCATGGTGAAGCCCTGGATGGACGAGATCGCCACCGCGCCGGATGCCCCTACGTCTTCCAATAAGACTCCGCTTTTGCACACAAGACCAAGATGACTCGGCGTGGTTGCTCAACAATATTCCTCACCACTGGTCGACGGACTTGTGGCCATCCTCCTCACCTGACTGCAACCTCCTTGACTATTTCTTCTAGGGTGTGATCAAGGGCAAGACCAACAAGCACGTCCACAACACAGCCGGCTCTCTGGAGGCATTCGCCGCTATAGACATTGTTGCCAAAGTGTGTGACTTATTTTCTTGAGATGGTCGTCTCCGCCAGCGGCGATTACATTGAAAAATAATGTAGCATGTAACTCTAACTTTTGTTAAATAAAGTGTGGAGTGTCTGCATATACGACTATTGCTTTCATTGCCTATTTCGTTCTCTTTTGCCAAGTGGCGGATTTTGCTACAACACCCTGTATATATATACACATGCAAACGCAGTAAGCTACACTCTGACAGAATATACATTCTATGCAGATCAAATTCTTTGAAATATCTCATTAGATAGACCACAAAAGTGTAAGCAAATCCTTTTCTAATATTTCTGAATTCAGTTGACTGTGTCAAGTGTCTTCACCAGTTCTATTTTCAACTTGATTAGGTCATTTCTGGCAAAAATATATGACTATTAAGGAAAAAACAAAATCTAATTGTGCTGTAAGTTTAGTTTTTGAAATCTTGCAAATATTTTCAATGCTAGATTTTTTAGGGTCCTAATTAAGTATATCCCTCTCCTTTTTCTCTTCCGTAAAGTAGATAAACCTAAGGATTCCAACCTATTGTTATAATTCTTGTTTTTAGTTTCGTCACTTTTCTTTGTAGATGTTTGAATTTGAGTTTTATTCATAATTTCTGACTCTTAGTTACTAAGAAAATAAAAATGATTAAAACGGAAAAAAATTCATAAATTTTTATTTTCTTGAAGAGATGATTTTTTTATAAAATTGGAATATATTCATTTCTGTACTGACAAGTTGAAGTGAGAGTTGGGCATTATTTATAATAAAAACTAAAAAAAAAAAAAAACAACAATTTTATAAAATGATGTTTCATTAAACTGAATTCTGAAAACTGAATTGAATTAAAAAGTTGTACGAAACATGCTCAGATCATTGTTTGAGAATTTTAGAAAAATAAAAAAATGAATTCTGTTTATTAATCAGAAATTCTTTTTTGTTATCTTGGTTTTTGTCAGATAACCGAAGTTAAACAACATTGGGCCTAGTCATTACTTAGATGAGTGACCATTTCAGAATACCAGGTGCTATGAATTTGCTCCCCAAGTCGGCTTAGAGAAAATATCTTTCCTTTCTCAAATGATGGCTTAAAGTAGCGTAGTCTAGAATCTTGGTAGAGCAACTACTCAAGGAGAAAAAAAATCACAAAATAGCAGCCGTTCTTGAAGCCGCTTGAGTCATCATGGGCTTAAGCAACGCCAAATCAGTAGAAGTGCAACTAGTGATTATGTTACCCAAGCTTCACTATAAATGCTTCATAACGCAAACACATTCAGGGTGTATGTATTGTCTCTTGAGACAGGAGGAGGAGGAGGAGGAGGAGGAAGGCATATCAAATCTACACTAAAAATAAAAAATGTATCAATCATTTCTGGTTTGTTGAAATAGTTGGATTGTTGTCTAGATTTGAAATTGCTGTATTAAAAGTAGAAAATATTAAAGTGGTGACAGCAGCAGAACGATTGTTGCAGTGAATAATATTCTTCATCATTCAACTGTCAGTCTATTAATCTCATTAACCCTTATCCTTGAGTGGCTTTAACTCTTGATAAGTGGTGACTCATTAGTAAATTTCAAATGTAAGGTATCTGATATTTTTTGTACAAAAGGATTATAAGATTATCTATAGACAATACGAAATGCACAAAAGGAATATTTTGCATCATATCTTCGAATGGCGTTTGTAGCTTCTCATAACCCTAACTCTCTCCATTCACATGTCCTCCGATGGCTACAAAGTACCATTTTTCATAAATTTTTTCTTCTGCACACCAGATTGAACATGTTTTAAAAAAGATTCTCCTTTTTTTTTCATCTCTGCCACGCGTTTTTATTGTGATACAAATAACTTACCTGTGTTTTGGCAACATAATGTCAATCCTTCCCTCCATGTTTGAATCGAGTTAATTTCCTTTTAATTAGTACGACTAGTATTGGTAAAAAGGAAAAGATGGAATCATTTGCTCTTGATCAATGAATCCTACTTTGCTTCTCTGCGGAAAAAGAGTGAACTATTCCAAATGTTTGACCTTTGTATTTTCAAATGAATGTAACCAGGCTGCTTGGATAAGCATTAGGTTTCTTACCTGCTTATCTCCAGCTCAGATCTTTCACTTGTTATTCTAATCTCTGGTTTCAGTATAACAAAAGTGATGTTTAAAGAAACACTTTTCATGATATACAAATTGTGTAACAAAAGTGATGTTCAAAGAAACACTTTTCATGATATACAAATTGTGTAACAAAAGTGATGTTCAAAGAAACACTTTTCATGATATACACATTGTGTAACAAAAGTGATGTTCAAAGAAACACTTTTCATGATATACAAATTGTGTAACAAAAGTGATGTTCAAAGAAACACTTTTCATGATATACACATTGTGTAACAAAAGTGATGTTCAAAGAAACACTTTTCATGATATACAAATTGTGTAACAAAAGTGATGTTCAAAGAAACACTTTTCATGATATACAAATTGTGTAACAAAAGTGATGTTCAAAGAAACACTTTTCATGATATACAAATCGTGTGACGTTTATCTGCACCAGATGTGAGATTTAGAATTAGAAGACCCCCCATTTCCCATTTCTTTATAGAGCTTCTCGAAAAAAAAAATGTTTGAGTAAAAAGAAGAAAAAAATATATAAAAACTGTTAAATTGTTTTTTTAATGCCTTTCTACTTTCTTTCTATCCTCCTCCTCCTCCTCCTCTCATTGTCTCCTCTCTCACTTATTTCTGAGTCGAATTAAGAGAAACAGAGGGTATAAAAAAAAGAAATTCTATAAAAAAAATAATAATAATAATAATTTTAACTATTATGGAGATTTTTAATGTTGATCCTCCCAAAGAGTGAACTTCCCCTATCCTATTAAAAATGTACCCATGCTTCTCCATAAATAATTTGTTCATTGGTCTAAACTGATTTTCTAAAATCTATGGATAACTTGACTAAATGAGAATGAAGCATGGTTACAGGCTTCAGAGTTGAAACCTTTTTTCATCGGTTTCTCCCCAACGCTTGGTAGATAAGTCGATGCTAAAGTATCGTTACGTGCAGATTGCACAATCCAGCAATGGCTTGAATCGACAACACTAATTGATCCAAACAAGCAAATGCGATATGTCCAGATTAAAAGCACGTGTTACACCACAGTTGCATGTTTTGCCAAGGCATTCATTTTGTTGAAGAGATTTTGTGAAAATTGATTTTTGAAAATGCTATTCTTTGTATTTTCAGGGAATGAAAGCAAAGGCTGCACATTGGATTTTGAATTTAACAATTCTGCTGGGGAAACACCGACAACTGAAAATTTCTTTTCTTTCAATTCTAACACTGATTTTTTTCAGACTGACGATTCAGCAGGTGGTTTCTCATTCAACTTTAATTCTACAACTAACTCTGACAATGATAACACATTTTCTCTCTTTTAACACTTTGACATTGTTTTAAAATAATTAGAATTTAGTGTTATTAAGAGTGAAAGGGGGAGGGGGATTTTGCCTCAACTTCAAAATTACTTTTAAATTAATGGATTCATTTATCCAGAAACTTTGGTGAATTTTAGGTATGTTATCTTCTAGTGAAAACTTAATGCAAAATGATCATTAAGGCTATTAAAAAAATATCATAACATTTAAAAAGAATTCAAAATTATTTGCACATTTCAGACAGTTCTCATCTCAGTTGTTGCGTTTTCTGCAACATTTCAACCATTATAATATGTCATAATCGATAACTTTCCCGAAAGGTTACCAATTACGACGAAAGGCAACAACCAGGAAAAATAATGGTGAAAATGCAAACAAAAATCTCATCTCGTGCTTTTCATTGTCCGGGATGGTCAGAGGTTTTTGATATTTTGCAAGCTTACTCCTTAGTGGGTTAATCATCTTCAAACACCGCTCTACGATCTTGTCCAATCACTTGCTTTCAAGTCTTCCTTGGCCGACAAACCTCCACACTCATTTGAGAAATATGAGCAACAATTATCCATAAGACGACGAGATTTTTGAAATATGAAAACATATGTTGAGCTAAAAGCAAAAATAAAATACAGCTGATCTGGTGATCGGAAAGAAAAACAAAACTTAAGTCCAGATTAAATACACTTCCAAAATGCAAAGTATATTAATGCTTTACATTCGTAACTTAAATGAATCCGTACTCACGCGAAAGTGTTGCACAAGTTTACAATGTAGTAAAAATAAAATAGTGCAACTGTCTGAGTATGTGGCCTTAATATTTGCAGCTCAGATGTTAATCTTAACAGAAAAATAAAATAGTGCAACTGTCTGAGTATGTGGCCTTAATATTTGCAGCTCAGATGTTAATCTTAACAGAAAAATAAAATATGTGGCCTTAATATTTGCAGCTCAGATGTTAATCTTAACAGAAAAATAAAATATGTGGCCTTAATATTTGCAGCTCAGATGTTAATCTTAACAGAAAAATAAAATATGTGGCCTTAATATTTGCAGCTCAGATGTTAATCTTAACGGAAAAATAAAAGGGATCTTCAAAGAAACACTGTTCAGCTTTTTTTTATACGAGCTGAAGTTAACGCCGTCGGCTTATGTTTAGAATTTATTCATGAGCTACCTACATCCGTTGTATTCTCAGTATCACTAATACAGGATCAGTCTTGAATGCTTAGACAGGTTCAAATGAATTTTATAACTCCAGTATCAGACCCAACACTGACCAGTTCAGTGGGGGGACTTAACTTATTGTTAAAAGCCATAAAATTAAAATCACATTTTGTTTTTTTGTTTTGAAATTTTTCAGATGAGAATTGATAATTTGTGTTATTTGGACTATTCTCATCGAACAAAACATTGTGAAAATAACAACCAAGATGAGAATAGTAGTTTGAACGATCCAAATAATACAAATTTTGTTTGGTTTAAATTAGTTGAACTCAAATTCTATTCTAGTTTAGATCAATAATACTTTTAAAAGATTTTTGGTGAAAACAAGTTTAGCACAAAGTTTACATTTTTTTACTGTTTAATTGTTATTTTTTCAAAACAAAAACATTCGTATTGAATATTTTGGCAAATAAAACATTTTTGTTTTTGTTGATATAATTTAATAAATAAAATACTGAATATCTTGAAAGAGAATTTTTTTATGCTTACAAATTGTTATTTAAATAAACAATAAAAATGTCCGAAAATTTCTGTTATGAAGACAAATCTTTCTCTCTGAAAGTCGAATTCTATTTTCGATTGAAAAAATTGATTGTCATTTTTTTTCTAACATTCCTAAAAACATGTCCAAAGCAAAACCAAATTCTTTCTCCTTATGTATTCCTATCACCATATGCATTTCTTCTATGCACACCCTCAAAATAACCAGGGATCTGTCCAACATTCAAATCTCCTGCCACAGCTAATACTTTCTTTTCATACCGTAATAAGAACTCATCTTTTGCATCTTCACTTAAGCTACACCCATCCCCCCCAAAGAATTTAGTTCTTTCCTTCGTATTTGAACAGGATTAGATCAAATATTTATTTGGAAAATAATTAACTTACTTAAAACGTAATTAGAAAATTTGTCCCCATTATTTATGGATTCCCCCCCCCCTTTATTTCTGAATTTTTATTCAATCACAAAAAAAAAAAAAAAAGAAGAAACAAATATATTACACCGATTCATTCAGTGGAAAATTAAACTATAAGATTAATAATTCAATAAATAATTAATAAATCCATTATTCATCACTTCTACATTGTTTAGTTCAATATCAAGAAATCCCGATTCCTTATATATAATCGTATCACAGTCAATAGTTTTCTTCGAATGTCCGGCTGGCTTGGCAGGTCGAGAGCAGACTCAAGGTGTTTCCACGAATAATGGCGATAGAGAGGCGCTCGTAAAGCCAAGACAATTCGCGATTGTCTCCGGTGTTGTGTGTAATTAATAGACCAAAGCTGCCAAGAAAGTCGCGTGGCAGAGCCAATCACTCCACTCATCTCCACAGCGATCGGTTAAAATACAAATCTGTCGAGAAGATCGCCATATTTTGACCGCTTGCGGCTCTCTGCCGACGCTGCTGCATGACCAGGGTTTGTTGCCAATTCTATCACTGACGAGGGTGCAAGTGTCAACAAGTCGCATCCCATATCGTAGTGCACCATGTTTCCAGTCGACCTGAGCAAGCTGGATTGCATAATTCGGGACTCAGCAACAGCCATCTGCAACATCAATTTTGATGATGTAGGCTGGTGCCAGGCCATTCTTCCTATCTCCTTTGGTGGACTTGGTCTTAGATTAACAACCGACATTGCATTGCCGGCTTATGTCACCTCTTTCATCTGCGCAAGTCAGGATCTCGTTGAGAGTATTCTACATGAAGCATCTGAATCTCCTCTCGACCGACTGATGATCCATGACCTTTTCACCGACTGGAGGGGAGCTGGTCTAATCGTTCTGGAGCAGACAGGAAGACAGAAGACCAGTGTTGAATCCCTAAAAACATCTTGCGACAAACACCGTCTGGCTTGCCTTCAAGCTGCAAGTTCGCCACACAGCGGTGCATGGCTAACAGCCTTCCCATCATCGGCTGTCGGTAACCTGGTTGATGACGATTGCCTGAGATTTGCTGTAGCTCTGCGCACAGGTTCTAGAGTTTGCAGCAATCAAAGATGCCGTTGTGGCCAGCCGGTTGACATATATGGACTCCACACCCTTTCGTGTAGAAAGAAGGCCGGCAGATTTCCGAGGCACAGCGCTCTCAATGATGTCTTCCGACGAGCACTAGACATCGCTGGCTTCCCGTTGATCCTCGAACTGGTTGGCCTTGACAGAGGGGATGGCAAACGAGCTGATAGCCTGACGACGGTGTTTCCCTTTACAAACGGTAAGTCTTTACAGATTGAATTACATTTAGGGTTTTACGTTTTGACGAAAACATTTATATAGTAAAAGTAATCATAGAATTGTCCTAACTTGTTACTCGCGTGAGTAGATGAGTTTTGTTTAATGAAAAAATAGATATGATAAAACCAAAAATAAAATGGAAGAACTGCAAAAGGAGTCATTGACGGTTAGAGGGGGGGGGGAGGGGGTCGATTTTGAGGTTTCCACATTCTTTGGGATAATATTGATGTGGAGCATAGAATCTATTTATTCTTAATATAAAGATATTCAGTTTCATAAGATAGGAACGTCTTTTATTTTTAATTCTAAACCAAATTAAAAACGTCAACATCACTTTTGAATTTCCCACGGTCACAAACTAATCAGCATTGCCAGTCATATTCAATCTATTAATAGATAACGAAAATGGTGGACTTTGGATATTTTTTTCTGTTTACAATTAAAGTTTAAAAGTAATTTGGTTCTTTGGTGAAAGAAATTGTTTCGTTGAATGAGATATTTTACCAATTGTATTTATCTTCATCGACTGATATACGACCTGGATACGTGTAAATTAGGTTTACAGAAAGAAAGGAAAAGATTTTTTTCTTATGTATTTAATGGTTATCAATCGTGTGATGTTACAGAGATCAAGAAATAATCGGCACCATTCAACTTGGACATTTTTCTAATTCTTGGCAAAATGTAAACAAAATGTTTTTCATCATTCTTTTGATAGTAGTCTAATGGATACAATTGCAGACTATGCAGAACTCAAATCCTATCGGATCTGCTGTGGTCATTAATACTTCTGAGAAAGGTATGCCTTCCCCGGGGGAGGGGATATATTGGCCTGTGTTCATAGTTGTCTGTGACGTCACAAAAAAAAAAAAAAAAAAAAGCATCAGTTGTTTTAGGCGTCTTTTTCAACACATCTCTCCAATGCAGTACGCGTTGTCTTAAAACTGAATATACTTGCGGGACCTGTGAAAATTTCACAGGATGTCCTATACGAAATATTCTAGAAACGTGTGATAACATAACGTAAAGCATTATATATGCCTTTTGCTTGATATACGGAGATGATGATGATGATTTTGAGAGGTGCACCTACGTTTGATCAAAATGAAATGTACTTATCCATTTTGTTTTAAATTACTTTATTGCTTCCTCCTATAGACACTCGTAGGAACCTTAAATACCAAAACCGGATTGGACGGACGGACAAATCGTTTTTCTGTAGCTTGAAATGACAAGACTTGAACAATTCACAAGTTGTTTTTTGAACAATTTCATTTGCCACATCATCAAAAAGAAAATAAGAAAATTTCAAGAAAAAGAAAAACAAAACATTTTTTTTTTTTTAGTTGATTTGATATTTAATGGATGATTTCAGGCAGAAATGCAAATGACTTCCACAAGTGTAAGTTGAAAAAATGTACAAAACATTAGACTTAATTTAGAGCGCATTAGTTCTGTCTGGAGATTAATTGTAGAAGTAATAGGATAAAGACGGGGGGGGGGGGGGGGGGTCGTATTTACCACGGGTCGGGATAGTAGGGGGAAGGGGCATTGTTGTTGTCGTCATCTCCTTCCAGTGACATCATCATCATCATTGTGTGCTCACAATTATGAACAAGCCTTTTTCAGTCTCTCCGGCTGCAGTTTTCTGAAAGACTCAATGCATTTTCAACAACTTTTACTTTTTTTTCTTAATCCAAAAGTCCAGCACTCCAAGAGATTTCTTTTTTGACGAGCGCAACACACTTTCAAAGGCCACAACAACAGATGCACAGATTTTAGCAAAGATAGAAAAGAAAGATTTCGAGATCCACACGCATCCACATTTTAAAAAGAAAAAGGAAAAAAAAATGTCAGAATTTTTTTTCAAATAAGTTTTCAGCAATGCTGCTCACCTAGTCACAAGTACAAGTGTACTACAAAAGACGTTGACACCATCGCCTCCCAGGCCATCCATTGCTACAAAGAAAATGGCTCAAGTATTACCACCATGGAAAAATGTTGATAGGGCAGTGAAAACATGCCCAAAATACTCTATGGCTAAAAAAAAAAATCAAGAGTAGCTTCCCTTCTTTTTTTTTCTCAGAAACAATGTTCTTGTAAAAAGTTGGACAGGAAGTTAGACGATTGACCGACTCTAGATTTGTCATAATGTGACTGTCGGAGGAGGAGATAGTTTCTTTTTCTTTCTTCCCTTGCTGTCGACTATGAATGAACAAAGGGCACTTTAAGAAAACCTTTTGAGAGATGAGCACCAGTCACACTTTCGGATGCTGAGCAATAGTTAATGATAAAGTGATGGAGAGAGAAAGAAGAACAGCTTGAAATAAATAAATGTTATTTTTGTTGTTTTTTTTTAAGAAAAGGAGGGAAAAAAAATGAATTTGATCATCTCTCGGCCTTTTTACCTTTCCGCCTTTATCAGCCAACAATCTACACAAATTTGTATTAAAAAAGAACTTTTTTTCGTAAATCTAAAGATTTACATCGGACGATGTGAAATCATTTAATGGCCAACAATAAATCCTGTCAAACCAAAATATTTTAAGGCCATTTACAGTAAAAATGAAATAATTTAAAATTGAAAAAATAAAGCAAAAATTAGAGCTTAAATCATCATCATTTAGATGTAAGCAAATAACAGAAAAAATGAATCTTAAGATTGTCAAGTAAAAATAACAAGAAAACCTTGACAAGAAGTTAAAAAAAAAAAAAAAAAGAAAAGAAAAGAAAACATTCCAAATTGGCTAAATGATTTGATTTCACTTTAAAGTGTCCGTTGGCTCTACGACGACGACGACGACTACAACTACTACTACGAGAAACTATTTTCCGATGTTATTGGAACGTAAGCTTTGCTCGGATTGAAAGGGTCAGAAAATTGCAGTGATTCTAAAACGAAACTGAAAAACTTGGCTTTGGGCTGCTGGCAGGTAAACATGCAAGAGATTCACATAGTGAATAGTCGGTTATGATTGACGACGCCAATCAGACGTGGAAACAAAAAGGTGGAAATCACCGGAAGTTGGTCTTCAGTTCCGTTTCTTAAGAGAAATTTTTCATTTTCCAGTTTTTGCAATCCAGACAAGTTTTCAGTAATTTATCAGAAAATTATTTTTTTTTTTTTTTTATAATATAAGAAACTAAAATGTTAACATTCTATCTGATTTTCACAATTATTTCTGTGATAAGAGAGACACACACGCAGTTATGTGTGAGACAACATGGAATATTATAGAAAAGTTTTCAATTACAACCTTTTTTTTTCTTTTTTTAAATAAGGCTACTCTTAGAGAAAGAATGTTGCTCTAGCCATTTATTTGAGACAACAAAATGACAGATTGACTTGCACCTGCAAAACAGCAATTTTTGAAGAATAATTTGTATAAAATGGAACATAGGTATTTTTTTATTATTTTAGTTGACTTCTTTTGTTGCAAACAAGGCTTGGTGAATGAACAAAAACTAAAAACAAAACATTCAAGATGCAGAAAACTTTCAGCATCTTTAAAAAACGGGGATGAGGGCGGACATGTACAACTCATCAATCCTCAAAAAAGGTTATTTAAAACAAAAAAAATTGTACAATTTTTAGCAGTGATATTCAGTTTTTCATTTAAGCTTAGCATAAAGTTTTCCACTTAACTTTTTTTTTACAAGTATTCATTTAAAAATAATCCGTTCAGCTTTTTTTTTTATGCTAAATTTACATTTAAAACTGAACCGCCTCTAAAAGCAAACAGTAATTTTCTAAAAAAAAGAAAAAAAAAGCTTTTTTCTAATTTTAAATTAATGTTAGGATTTGATCTTCAACTTAAACTAATGTTAGGATTTGATCTTCAACTTAAACTAATGTTAGGATTTGATCTTCAACTTAAACTAATGTTAGGATTTGATCTTCAACTTAAACTAATGTTAGGATTTGATCTTCAACTTAAACTAATGTTAGGATTTGATCTTCAACTTAAACTAATGTTAGGATTTGATCTTCAATTTAAACTAATGTTAGGATTTGATCTTCAATCTAAACTAATGTTAGGATTTGATCTCCAACTTAAACTAATGTTAGGATTTGATCTTCAACTTAAACTAATGTTAGGATTTGATCTTCAATTTAAACTAATGTTAGGATTTGATCTTCAACTTAAACTAATGTTAGGATTTGATCTTCAACTTAAACTAATGTTAGGATTTGATCTTCAACTTAAACTAATGTTAGGATTTGATCTTCAACTTAAACTAATGTTAGGATTTGATCTTCAACTTAAACTAATGTTAGGATTTGATCTTCAACTTAAACTAATGTTAGGATTTGATCTTCAACTTAAACTAATGTTAGGATTTGATCTTCAACTTAAACTAATGTTAGGATTTGATCTTCAACTTAAACTAATGTTAGGATTTGATCTTCAACTTAAACTAATGTTAATATTTGATCTTCAACTTAAACTAATGTTAATATTTGATCTTCAACTTAAACTAATGTTAATATTTGATCTTCAACTTAAACTAATGTTAGGATTTGATCTTCAATCTATATTGTAATATAAAGAAGGGGAGAGGGAAGAAAATCTTGGGCAATATCAGCCCCGGAGGGGGATCATTTTGTTAAACTTTTATAGAAAACTAAAACCCATTGTAAAAATTTCAATACATAATTTAAAAAAAATAAAAATTTTAATGTGAAAATTTGATACTTAATTAATACTTTTCCGAAGAATTAAAAAGAGAAAAAAGTTGTTTTTTTAAGCAGTTGCATTGTACATATCCACCAAAAACGAAAATAACCGATTATCAAAAAGATCATTTCACTACGTGAGTGACGGAAACATATTGAAACAATAAATCATCAAATCAAAGTCTACTTTGGGGGGGTGGGGGGTTAAAGACATGTGTCAATTTGGCATGCAGTCGCCATTGGGTGAGATTAAAAAATTGATCCAGGATTTGGGGTTTGCCTAGAAAAAAGAAAAAAGAAAACAACAATGATAATCCTCACCCACAGCCATTCCAGGACAAGTGCGGCAGAAAGTGTCCTGGAAATTGGCAGTTTAGAGAGAGAGAGAGAGGGGGGGGGTCTTTTTTTTTTTTTGCCATTTTTTAAAAATTGTTATATGCTTTGATGATAGAAAATTAGCAGCAAAATCACAGGTAAAAGGGGCTGCCCTCTCCTTCCCCCCCCCCTCCAATCAGTGGAAGCAGTAAAAGATTATTTACCTGAACCTTTTAGATTAAAAAAGAAAGTTTGGATTTCTTCCAGAGAATGTGCAGCTTTTCACAGAAAAAGAAGGAAAGAAAAGAAGGTTAGAGTCTCTTCCATCCCTGATGAGAGGATTTTTTTTTTAAAACTTCCTTCCTCTATACAATGCCTCTGGCATTTTCATCACACACCCAATCAACATTCTCACACACGCATGCACACATACACATACACAGACTTTTACTCTTCTTAGAGTTTTTAAATAAAATCAAACTTCAGTTAACAATAAGAGCAAAAATAATAATAAAAAGAATGAGGGGGGGGGGGATTAAAAACAACAACAAAAAAAAACACGAATCACAAAGAGCTGATTGCCAGTGTCAATTATGAGAAAGTGGAAAAAAGCATCCAAAACGTTTGAGCGGCTGCCATTAGAGAAAGGGGAGGAGGAGGAGGAGGAGGAGGAGGAGCACGCTGTTGCCAATAGATTTTTGGTTGTTCTTTTTTCCTTCTTTAATTCTATTTCTTGATTATCGGCAACTGAGCGAGCACGTATAAAGAGGGGCAGGAGGAGATGAAACACGAGTGTGTGTAGCACACATCCAGAGTGTTGTAAGAAAAAAAAAAAAACAGATCCATTAAAGAAGAGAAATTAAAAAAGGAAATCTCCGGGAAAGAGTTTTTGCTGTTGTCGTCCTGTAAGGGTCTTTTCCCCCATCAATATTTAGTTCTTTTGGGGGGTCTTTCATTTTTTTTTTTTTTTTTTTCTTAAAGGAAAAACGAATAGCAGGTAATGATCCATGGGTAAAAAAGTAAGAGAGAATCCATTGGCCAGTGTGTCTGTGTGTATAGGTATGCATGTATGTGTGTGTGTGTGTATGGTAGGAAAACTGTCAGCAAAAAAAAATCCCCCCCTCCTCAGTTCATAATTACTGAAAAACAAGACATCCCATGCACATATTGGTTATCCATTTCTATCATCGGAACATCTGGGAGAAAGGTTCCTTTTACTTTTTTGAGAGGGGGTTGTGTGTGCATGTCATTTATCGATGAAGAATTTCCATGGGTTTGGGGGTCGACTGATTGGTTTGTTGGTTGCTTGACGCATACGCAGGAGAGGAGCTGTACTTATCTGTCGTAGACAACTTGGACAGTGCCGTGAGAGCTTCTGGAAAATTGGGAGGCGTCGCAGGAGTATTTGCTGGAGTACACAGCTGGAGAAAAAAAATAGTCAACCATTAAAACACAAATAAAAAAAATTCAAAGTTCAGTTTAAATAAATAAATGGACAGACGCATCTCTTTTGGCCGCTAAAAAATTTTTTTATTGAATTTTTTTTTCTGAATACAATTCAAAAATAAAATTAGAGATTATAAAAAAAAATAAGAAACATTATCTGTTTAATTTTGAACAGGGCGCAGTAGTTTTCTAAATAAGTTAAACAAAATTATTTTTCAATCGATCATTAGCCCAAAAAATCCTGTTTGCAAACGCCTTTCTGAAATTTCGAGCATGAGGAGGGGATCCTTTTGCATTAAACTTATATAGCGAACTCAACCCACCCTCTATAAAATTAAATAAATTTAAAACAATGTTTTTCTTTTTAATAATCTGACGATTTGATGTTCAATCGATATAATGATTCGAATATTTCTTTGAAAAATATTAAATAAATTGGATAAACTTATCTGAGAACTTGTTGCTAACAAATGACGAAGACGTGTTGTATGCGTCTGCTAATAAATAAAAACTGAAGAGAAAATGTGAATGTTAACTCCAGAATCATCTTTTTTGGAGAGAAAAAAAAAACAAGTGATATTTCGAGTTATTCTGGCCAATGTACTGTTTGGAACAAAAAAACCTGTTCCATGTGTGGATGTTAAAACGCCCCCCCCCACACACACACACCCCTCTCTCTCTCTCTCTGGCCCTTCAAAGCTATTAGACATGATATAACTGGCTACCATCTTTGCATAGCTTTTATAAATACTGACACTGCGTCAGTCAGGCATCTTTTTTAGTAGCAGTCACATGGACTTCCAGAAAACAAGGATATGACATTTACTTATCTATTGCTCACACACGTTTTCTCTATTTATGATCCAGGCAACACGTGTCTTATATTGTACAAGCAGAGCTACCCGGCGTTGCCTGGGGCCATATAAAACAAAATAGAAAAAATTAAGTAGTGTGTGTGTAAATCTTCATAACAAAACTATCTCTCCCCCTCTCTCTAGTCGTCTCTTTATCTTTCTTTCTTTCCCTCTCCCCTATTTTTCTATCCCTCTGTTTCTCTTTTTCATAGCCCATTCCTTTCTTTTATTTTAATATCCAACACGGACTCTTTCCCCATATAATCAGACACAAACTCCTTCCAATACCATCCGACTATGACTCCATCCCATACATACCGACTCCTCCCCATACCATCCAACCCCGACTGCTCCCCATACTATCCAACTCCTCCCCATACCATCCAACTCCACCTCGTTTCCATACCATCCGACTCCGTCCAATACCATCCGACTCCGTCCAATACCATCCGACTGACTTCTTTCCATACTAACTGACTGATTCCATCCCATACAATACGACTGACTCCTTCCCATATCAACCGACTTTGACTCATCCCATACCAGCTGATTCAGACTCTTCCTCATACCATCTAACTCGGACTCGGTCCCATACCATCCAACTCCTTCGCATACCATCTGACTCGGACTCCATACCATCATCATTATATTCAGTTTAATATCCGTTTCACATTCTAGCATGTGTTGGACAGAGCTGACCTTACAATAATTTAGTATCCTCTTTGATTAAAATGAAATATATATTAGTATCCCCCGGTAAGGTAGTTTCAGAGTACAAACAGTTGGGGGGGGGGGGGTCTCCAAAACACTAGCCGGATTTTGTGAATAGACAAACAAACAGGAACTGCAACTTTATTATATAGATAGAAACATAAGATAGAAATCTGTGAGAATGTTAAGTTTGTCAAAATTATTGAGAAGTCAAATCAATTTTGATCAAAAATAACGAAAGAACAAGAATTTGAAAAGCCATTTATCACAACAACAGCCATGAAACATTCGCTGCCGAGTTGCCGTTTGATTAGTAGAAAAACAATCTATAAAAATATCCGATAGGACGAGTGGGCAATTATTGGTTTGGGTTTATATAGGAAGATGAATTTTTTTTATAATTACTGGAGGTTGAACAACTGAATGCTATCAATGATGAGAAGATTATAAAGAAGTAAACAAGACGTTTTAATGACTTTTTCTGTTTGACTATATAAATATATATATATATATATATATATCAATGAATAAATGCGAAAGTTTTTTTTCACATATCCTAACTATATTAACATCAAAACGGCCTATGGTTATTTTATTCTATGATACAAGATAATATTTTAAAATACCATATATTAGTTGAGAAAATCACCTCCTGAAAGAATAGTATGTAGGACAAGGGCCTCTGAATCAATATGGTAAAGACGAAGGTAATGATTGCTGGTCCCAACCTGAACTCAATGAGAAAATCAGGAAAGTTCCCTTGCTGAGTGGTACAGGGAGAAACTCCATCTTCTGCCCAGTCTGTTCCTACTGGGTCCACAAAAGATACAGTGAAATCAGTGGCCTACTCTGACCGGATCAGCAATACAAGTGTCCTCGCTGTGTGGGCACAGCTGGACCAATCGACGGTAGGCCAGTGAAAGCGGTTGCGGTTGGGGATAGCAAACTGAAAGCTGTAGGTGAGTTCTGCTACCTGGGTGACTCCCTTTCAGCCGATGGTGGTTGTGAGACTGCTGCTATTGCCCGATGCAAATCTGCCAAGAAGGGCTTTAGAGAACTCCTGCCCATCTTAACAAATAAGCATCTGGCCATCACGACTAGAGGACAGGTGTGCACCAACTGTGTGAGGAGTGTCATTGTTTATGGCTCTAACAGCTGCATCGACGAGCACTCTCAAGAGACTGTAGCACAACGAAAGAGATGGATCTGTCATGTCCAGCCAGAAGACGAGAGACTTTCTTCGAGACTCTTCTCTCTAAGCTTGACATAAAAGAAATATCTGATGTCCTTAAGCTGAGCAGGATGAGATGGCTTGGTCATGTCAAGCGAAGCTCCAGCTGGATCTCCCGGGTCAGAGAAATGTCCATCGCATCAAGTTGGCAGGCTGGAAGACCAAAGCTCTCTTGGGATGAGACTATGCGGCCCTGGGGATTGCGAACTTTGATCCTTGTGACCACCGAGCCTGGAGAGGAAGACTTCAATCAAGACTGACAGACAAACCCCACCGTCTTATAGAGGACTAATCAAAGGTCTGTTAAAAATAAATCGGATGATGATGATGATGATGATGATGATAATATTATTATAATTATTAATGATATTAATTAAAGCGATTTAACAAAAATTAGGATAACGTTTTAAAAACTTTCTTAGAATTTCAGTTTCATTATTTTTCAAGGAAGATAATTTACATGAAAACTTCTGGTTTCATTTTTATAGCATTAATAAAACGTTTGATGTTGTTGATAACAGATACTACACTTTATTTATTTACACAAAATATTTAAAAAATTACATTCAGAACAAATTAGGGGAAATGGGGGTTGTTGGTCATAAGTTATAAAAATGTCTATCCTAGAATCATCTTAGTCACTACAATACCACATTTACTCTGGGGTCAGTCCTACTTAAGATATTCCCAGATTTATTGGAAATTTAATTTTTTCATGAATATATTTATATACAAAGATTTTATTCAAATAAAATGGGCAGTGGGCAATGAACAAAAAATCAAAAAATTTGCTTACTTTGCTCCCAACTCTTTCTAAATAATAGACCGCCTACTGTTCTTCAGTTTGTTCACAACCAAAAACAAGCAGGTCGATCTTTAAATAGGAGTGGGATCTAAGTGGAAGAAAACAGGAAACAAGAGATGGAGTTCGGAGAATGGGTGGTGTCCTTCCAAGATAAATACAATTTGGGGGAGGCCGAGAAGAAAAAAATTGAAAGTGGGGAGTGGGCATCTTGGAGAATAAAAAGGCTGCGAAACAATAAAAAAAATTTTTTTTTATTTATGACTAGGCATTTTTAAATGAATGAAAAAAAACCCTGATTTAATCGGATGGGAGTGAGTAGTGTAGTATCAGTTCTGTTGTCATAAGACCGTCCTCCCAGGAATTACCTCCTCCTTTTTTAAGGGGGTAGAGGAATCCTCCCAGGTATTACATCTTCTTTGAGGGAGGGTGTAATGCAGTATCTGTTCTGTTGTCATGATACCATCTTCCCAGGCATTACTAACTCCTTTTTTCGTCTCAGCCTTTATCTCCTCCTTTTGGAGGTCAGTGTAGTATATTTTCATTCGTCATGATGCCGTCCTCCTAGGATTACCTTCTCTTTTTTGGGGGGGAGGGGGGGTAGTGCAGTATTTGTTCACATATCATCCTCCCAGGCATTAACTACTTATGGGGGGGGGGGAGGGGTTGTTCATCTCAGGCATTGGCTCCTTTGTGACTCAATGTATTATATGTTCGTTCACCATGATACCATCATCTCAGACTAGCAAAAATATGTGACGGGAGGGAGCATATATTTGCTAGTATATATACATAAAGTTATTTTGTTGGATTTTCCAAGTCAGACCCAAATAGCTTTTAAGCTGAGAAATCAAATTTTTTTTCTAAACTGGCCCATATTCATTTGTTGTTGTAACATGATATCAGTATCGGGAGATTAAATTGAGAAGAGATGTGTTCAGGAGACTTCGATGGTATGGCCACATTGAAAGAATGGATGAGAGTTTTTGCGTCAGTAAATGTAACACAATCAGGGTAGCAGGTTCAGTGTTCACAGGGGAAGGCCAAGGAAAACATGGGAGAAAGTGATAAAAATAGACCTGAGGGAAAGAGGGATAAATAAAGACCTGGCCAGATATAGGTTAGTTTCGAACTACATGTCAAACCAAATATGATGCTGATTATTGGCAATATAATAACGCACTTCGCTACAATTTATTTAAAAAATGATTTCGTCTGGCCTAGACAATCTATATTATGAAAAATCAAATTCAGCGAGGGGAATAACTCATTAATTTTACTTTAAGAATTTACAACTAATTTTATTTCCTTTTCTGTATAAGTTTAAAAAATAGATAAACAAAAACTTTTAAATGACTCATATTTCCTAAAAAAATCTGTGAGGGATTTTTATGTCTATTAGTAATCTGTATCTTAGATTCCTTGGCTTTTTCATTCATTTGTCAATTCTGAAATTGAATATTTTTCGAGTTTGGAAATAATCTAACATATAAAATTATCTTTGAGGTGGCAACATACTTGAAAAACATCACCGGCTTTGTCTCCCCTTTTTTGTTGTTGCTTAATCAAGGCGATAATATTTGTCTAGACAAGTTCTGGGACGTGTGGTCCTCCTACACATATTTCGCTTTGTTAGATATTGTGACATGGGTTGCATATTTACATGTATTATTTGCGAACATAAATAAATCCTGTTACATTTTTATGAGTTTGGTTTTTAGTTCTTTTTTTGTTTAGTTCTTTTGTTTCTGTGCAAGAACTATTAACGGTCGGACAATTGATATAATGTTATTTAAGTCTGAAGAATGTGGAGAGATACAGAGTTGCTAGCAGTTTCAACTTTCTGTTCATCGAGTTTTCATCTTATGAACAGAACTGCCAGTCGCCATTGATCCTATTGAAACTTCGATCTACATATGCTCTATCATTGATATTGAGCACTCTCAGCAACTTATACTTTACCAAGCACAAAGGCAAGATGGGACACAATGTGCCTTGCAATAGACCGGAATCTTTTTTACAATATATTGCTCCAGCCTGCGTAGCCGTCCGCCACTTGTGGAGGTGCAACAAAAGCAGTGTTTACATATGTTTAAAAAGTGTTATGCACCCAAAACAATGCATATTGCCACTGAAGCGTAAGGGACTACGGTGGTAGGAGTCAGATTGGGGGAGGGGGGGGGGGGGGGAAGGGGCTTGTGCGGTGAGTGTGGCAGCAAGATGTTTGTTCACATTACATTTAAATTTCTGCAGGTTGGTACTGTCGGGTAAACAGGGAGCAAGAAGGGAATATTTATAACAAGAGTTGACTGGATTAAGTACGCTTCAAAAAAGGCCAGAAAAAAGCACCACAGTAACAATGTTATTCTTGGTCCGACCTGAAAACCTCATAGGAACCTACATGTTAACTAACCTGACCAACATAATTTCAGCCATTTTGGATTATTATTCCCCATAACTAAAGAATCCACCATCGGACGTTTTGATAGACATTTACGGAATGGTGGATTCTTCATTCTAGGAGAAATAATTCATAATGGCAGAAATTTACCAAATTTTAATAGGGGCTAGATTTTTCTTCTCAAACCAAAAAGCTATTTTGTCTGTGGTTGGTTGGAAGAGGGGGGGGGGGTGATAAAAAAAAGAAGAAAAAAAAGGGGATTAAAAAGTCGTTATAGTCAAGATCCACCGAATAATTATATCAAATTTTAGAACTTTCGGATAATGGAAGCTTATAGTTATGTGCACCCTTCAAGACAGTCATTTCTAGATATGTTCCTAGATTAGCTTTTTGATTCAGGAAATCTGATGGTGATCGAATGTATTGTTACAACACTAAACTGCCCCGGACACCCTTGGGCAAGGTGTTCTCCCCCTACCACACAACTAAAATCCATCTTTCCCAGCCCAGCTTTCTTTCTTCTGTCTACTCTATTTCCCAACCCTAACATCAACTTTTTTTCTTTTTTAATCGAAATCGCTTCAGACAAGGCATGAAGCCACTTGATGTAAGGAGCTAACAAGAACAAATATGATTATCGCAAAGACAGGAGATGCCTATTGGCCTTAGTCTTGAAAAACACCAAGGTTATAGGTAGGAGGAAAACAGTCAGCAGGAACAGAGTTCCACAAGCCTGCGGTTCTTGGAAAGAAGCTACCGGAATAAGAAGCTGTATTACAATGAGGTATCAAAACAGCGAATCGATTGAGACCACTAGACCAACGAGTCTAACGAGCTGGAACAAAAGAAGTGGGGGAATAGATCACATAATTCTGAAGAACACATGCCATAATAGTATTTATAGAAAAGACTGAGACTAGCAACATCACGTCTGCTCAAGCTTTCTTCTTTCTACCCCTAACCGTCCTGGGCATGTCACAAAATTGCATCCGGTGGAGAGTCACCAATTGGGGGGGGGGGGGGGGGCACCCTTTAGTTAACTCTACGCCCAGTTCCATTCTAACTCGAAGTGGTAGTACCAGTCAGGGCACCGTTTATGGGTTGAATAAAATCTATCGTTTACAGACTGGGCTTACAAAATCCTGACAAAAATCAATTTACAAAACCATTCATATACAAAACAAATATTTGAAGATATTACAAACTTGAAAACTTTTACCATAACGATTGAATTTGTCATTAAATAGTCGAAAAGGGTTGATATGCCATAAAACAAAACAACAACCAAACAATAATGATAAGTCGACATCATCATTTGATACATGCATATCAGATTATCCTGTATTTATTTTGTGGATCAGGATCTATCGTCATTATCCTAAAGATTAAAGGAGAGAGGATTCAGATTACTGATTCTAACCTCTTCTTGAAAGATCAAATTTACTATGACAGAACTGTTCCAATTAGAGTATTTGGTTGATTGTGTTGGCGATATGACAAGAGCAACAAAATATTTCATGTCTTTTTGTTGATAAAGTATTCATATGAAAAGTTGTTGAAATGTAATTACAGGAAGATTCAATTTGGGAAGTTGGGGGGGGGGGGGATTTGTCAAAGTAGTCGTTTATTTTAATTTTTGGAAAAGAATAGTTAACAAAGTCGCCTTCCTCGTGTTCAGAATAGGTTTCTAAATATTAATGTTATTTAGAAAACCAGAAAGGGAGGGCATTGTTAACTATTCTGTACGTTCACTCAAATTCCAAACAAAATTTGCGAAGTTTCTGTTTCAAAATTATTTAGATGAGGCTTGATATTTTGTATTTTTGGACTATTGTTCTCATTTTGGATGTTATTCTCATATTTCAGCCTATGTAACCTTCGACCTTCTTCAGGTGCACCTGGTTGAACTCTAGAATCTTTCTGTCGAACTTGGGAATCTTCGAACTGAACCCTTGTCCACATGAACATGTGGCATAATGGATAAAAGTATTAAGTAAAAAATCACTTGTGACAGTCTTCTGGAGGTTGAAGGTTCAATCCTCACTACAGGCGATACTAAGAATAAAATAAAAACTACTTATTACTTATAGCCGGTCATGGATGATGGAACGAGAACAATCTACCCCCATGCAGGGTTCATTTTGAAGTTTCGTATAGATTGCTGAATTCAACATAAAGATTCGCAGAATTCAACAAGATCAAACGTTACATCGGACAAAATGTGAAAATAACATCCAAGATTTACTAAAATAAAAGTATTCCACATAAAGATGGCTACCTCGGCTGATTGTTGTGTCTTTCTCTCTAAATCTTGAGTTCCAGTTACGAACGTTGGATTCGTACCATGCATTCCTCACTTTGTTACCAAATATAACATAACTTTCAGTCTGTTCTGCTTCAATTTCACCCACAATCTTTGCCAGGTTTTTTTTTTTGGTGATGATGGTGTTGTCTGTATCATAGTAGATATATATATTTCCAACATCAAAATAATGAATTAAAAAACTGGATTCCTTTCCATGTGGCGAAAGCAATTGAGTCTGACATAGGAGTGACGTTAAAATTGCTTTGGTAGAGACTGGAGCATCTATTGAGTTGTCGCTCCTCACAAGGGCAAAGTTAGACACATGGTCGGTTTTTAAGGGGATGAGGATCCCCCCCCCCCTAAAAAAGGGCACTCTAGATTGGGACAAAAAAATTTTTAATTGCCCCAGTCAAGAAGGATTTCTTCTTTGCTGGCCACAGAACAGATATTACACACTGAATTATTTATTTGCTAAAAAATATAAATACAATTTAAAAAATTAGGCACAAAGCTCTCAAAGTGTGTATGGGAGGAGGTCATACTCTATCTTGTACTCGATGCATTCTGGCCAAGGCAATCCATTGATTCTACCCATTCATTCAATTACTTCCTTTCTATCACCATTTGCCCATCACTTTCACTTCAGTAGTCACCAAAATACCACATTTACTCTATGGGCTACCTTACTTAAAATATTCTCAATCATTGGAATTTTATTTTGTAATACACACACACACACACACATATATATATATATATATATATATATATATATATATATATATACAATTTTATTGAGATAAAATGAATAGGGTTGGAACAATAAAAACATTGCAAAAGAAAGATATAGTAGGTTAGTAAGACCCTCACAACTCTTTCTAAAAACATATATCGCCCACTGTTTTCTGGTTTGTTTAGAACCAAAAATAAGCAATTCAATCTCTAAATGGAAGTAGAATTTAAGTGGAAGGACATGAAATAGAAGTGGAGTTTGGGAGCAAATGGTGTCCCTCCAAGAAACAATTGGAGAAGTCAAGGTCAAAATAAAAATTGAGGAGTAGGCAACTTGAAGGAATTCTATTACCAAAAAATAAAAAGGCAGACAGGGCTCATTTACTTAACTATCTAAGAGGCTACCTCAACTGGGCTGAGGTTCAATAGGACCAAGGGCCGCATGCGCCATGCTCAGGCATGGAACACATACTCATACTTGACTCATTTTGTACGTACAAGCTCACAACTTGTACCCATCTTTTGTTGAATTCCATGGGATGTAATCTCTATCACATCTAATTTTAACCATAAGCTGATGCTTGAAGAATGAAATCAGATTCCAATCAGAAAAATATCAAACCTTTTGTTAGGACAACTAACGAAAACGAGTTACACCCCTTGAACCATTTTGGGAGTTAAGAGTTATCGCCCTTGGAAATGGAGTCCTGTCCAGAGAGAGAGAGAGTAAACACAGATCACGGCTTCGGACTGTTAATATCTCAATTCGCGTACAGCGGCCAATTAACTCATTAATTCATTCTGTGTTCATTTTTAATAAATCTGTTAAACGTTTATCTTGATAGTTCATCCATTTTATTTACAAGTTATTATTTATTATAACCTAAATTACGAGGTTATAAAAGTGGCGACGGAGGATTAGATAAGATCAATTTACATTTAAAAAAAAAAAAAAAAAAAAAAAATGGAATGTTCAATTCAGCAGTTACTACAACAACAATTACGTTTGATGGAATTATTTTCAGAGAGATTTTCCACGCCTACATTGTCGATTTCAGAAACAAATCTTAGGACGTTTACAGATTCAATTTCACAAACAATAACGGAATTTCATTATGGCAAATTCTACATTTGAAACATGGTTTGCGCGTTTCGAGGACATTTTCAAGTGGATTTCAAGGATCAAGCTGACGACTGGAAGGTAAGACTTCTGCTACAGAAGCTTGGGACGTCGGAGCATGATCGGTATGTAAATTACATATTACCAAAACATTCTCGTGACTGCAGTTTCGGCAGCACAGTAGAAATCCTCACTCAGATTTTCGGTGAGCATATTTCATTATTCAATATGCGGTTCAATTGCCTTAGCATAACGAAATCTTCCTCGACCGATTTTTCAATGTATGCAGACCTTGTAAACAAAGAATGTGAACGTTTTAAAATCTCTTCCATCACAGATGCTCAGTTCAAATGTTTGATTTTTGTGTATGGTTTGAGATCAGCGGAGGAGGTAGATATTCGCACACAGATTTTGTCAAAAATAGAACAAAATCTAGACATAACATTGCAACAAGTTGCCGTGGAATGCCAGCATCTAGTGAATCTAAAACATGATTCAACTATGGTACAACAAGCATCGGCATCCACGGTAAACACAGTCCAAAAACAACGTCGGCCCACCTCACCGACTTCAAAATCTGTCCTGCCATCAACATCGAGGAAGATTTTCAACGCATGCTCACAGATTGTATCCGGACAATTCCAGTGACAAGGAATGATATAAAGCGAGAATCACAAGATCCAACGATACAAAAAGTGTGCAGATTTCTTCACCATACATGGCCTCCTAACATCACGGGAGACCTCCAACAGTTCAAACGGCGCAGTGGCTCTCTTTCTGTCATTGATGGGTTGTTTGATGTTTGCAGATCGTGTTGCTATTCCCACTAAACTCAGACAAGCAGTCCTTAAGCAACTACATTCGGGCCATCCAGACATTAACCGAATAAAATCACTAGCCCGCAGCGTGGTCTATTGGCCTAACATAGACACAGACATTGAGCATACTGTTAAACGTTGTATCCAGTGTATGGAAGCGCAGAAGAATCCACCTCAGATTATTGATTCCCGCTGGACATACCCAGAGAGACCATGGTCCAGAATACACATAGGTTTTCCTGGTCCTATCAATTGCCTTAGTTTTCTGGTGGTTGTGGATGGCCAGAAGTTTTTCCAATGAAACAGACTGACACTCAGTCTACAATAACAGTACTTAGGCGACTATTTAGTCAACACGGCTTACACGAGACTTTAGTCTCAGACAACGGAACACAATTTACGTCTGAGTCATTTCAACTATTCTGCAAATCGTGTTGCATAACACACGTTCGGTCGCCACCGTATCATCCTCAATCCAACGGACAAGCCGAACGATTTGTAGACACATTCAAAAGGGCACTACTAAAAGCAAGAGGGGAGGGAACAACAGAGGAGGTACTACATGCTTTCCTCCTTTCATATAGAATAACACAAAATGGAGCTGTGAAGAATGGTCTATCACCAGCAGAGGCACTCATGGGACGAAAACTCCGTACCACACTGGACGCTTTACATCTCCAGCCACAAAGGCAACAACCAAACCCTAACAAAACAAAAGCATTTTCAATTGGCACACCAGTGTTTGCTCGGAATTACAGACCAGGCCGGCCAAACTGGGTACCAGGCATCATCCGCAAAATAAATGGACAATTACTGTATGATATTCAAGTCGGGAGTCAATTCTGGGCACAGCACAAAAACCAGTTGTGTCTCAGATACTCTGTAGACAACTTAGTGGACAACAGAACAACCATTCCGTTTGATTTGTTAATGGACACATTTGAACTGCCATCTCCATCACCTCCCATGCAGACAAGTACAAGTGAGAATTGTCAAAGACCTCACAGGAGTTGGCCAAAGCGCAGTCGCATTAGAGTCAATCACCTCCAAGTTGACCCTAGGTGCACTCGATACAGTTAAAGACTAAAACGGGGAGATGTTAGGACAACTAACGAAAACGAGTTACGCCCCTTGATCCATTTCGGGAGTTAAGAGTTATCGCCCTTGGAAATGGAGTCCTGTCCAGAGAGAAAGTAAACACAGATCACAGCTTCGGACGGTTAATATCTCAATTCGCGTACAGCGGCCAATTAACTCATTAATTCATTCTGTGTTCATTTTTAATAAATCTGTTGATAGTTCATCCATTTTATTTACAAGTTATTATTTATTATAACCTAAATTACGAGGTTATAAAACCTTTACATTCTACTTTAGTTGTAGACTTCATGCCTATTCTTTCGTTGCTCGTCTCTTGGGAAGATATCTTTAAGCAGCTTGGTCGAACTTTCCAAAAAGCATTTGTCCATTCCAAAAGCTTTACAACAACAGTTACTGATAGCTTAGATTGTTTATGCATTGATTGTAATTTAGGAAGGCAGTCAAATCTCTTTAATAAATATTCTCATGTGTCTGTATGCATTTTCCTCGCCTCTATGTAAATTAGACTTTTTTTTTTCTTTTACTATAAATCGATTATTTATTAGAATCAAAAAAGGCATATGCATAAAATATTAAAACTCCACTACAATGGATTTCGGGTTATTTGTAAATAAGTCAGCAACTTTTGCTTATAATTAAAAAAAAAAGAAAAGGATTACTGAGTTTGGAGATATATTTTTTTTAAAACAAAATTCAAACTTCCATTTTAATTGTTCTGATTACCCGTAATTGTTAGTTAACTCAGTGATCCATCTCTTACTAAGTCAGTCTCTCTCTCTCTCTCTCTCTTTTGACTGCTCACTCTTATTCTATACATCACTCTCTCTCTCTCAACAGTCAAAGATAATATAAAGAAAGGAAAGAATTAGATTGGAATCGTACATTATAAACAAAATAACACCATGAGCAGCAATACTGTTTGACCCGTATTGTAGTTGTAGATGAAAAAAGAGGAAGATAGCTGCCAGAAAATGGTTAATTTTGGATTTTGTCCTTTTATTTTTTTGATACTTAAATAATCTACCCCCCCCCCCCCCAATAAAAACGAGATTTACATGATTTTTCTTTTGAAATTTATCTTCATGAAGATTCAACAAGTTTTCTAGTGCAACAAAACTAAGTTTGAAGAAGAACGTTTTTGACGCCGGTGAAAAGTTTCGTAAACTTCCGCCATTTTTCGGCCATTATAAATCATTGCTTCTAAAATGCAGCGTCGTCCACCGTTCTTTTCATAGCTAACTTTTTTTTTTGGTTAATTCGTCGTTTCCCAGCCAAAATTGCGGACAATTAATCGGCTAAATTTCTGATTTTTTCCGACCTCACAAATGAGTAAATAAATCCAAATAAATTGTTTTGGACCAATTTCCCAACTGTATTTCCTTTAAAATAATTTAAGGCAAATTTGAAATTAGTCCAAAACAATTTATTTGGATTTACTTACTCATTTGTGAGGTCGGAAAAATACAGACGGTTCATTGTCTGCTATTTTAGCTGGGAAACGACGGATTTACCCTTTTTAATGTGATTCTAAATTAACAACCCAACTTGTGTGTGAATAAAGGGGGAAATCCGCGTATGGCCATACTTCCTCATCCTGTTCATAGGGTGTTGTGCAAGCTGGCGGTGATGGTCGCAGCGCTGTAATGGTTTTGCATGTACCAAGGAGGGTGGGTTGGCTGACTGCGAACTGTTCTGTCAATCGCGGTATGTCTAGACAGCGACAGATGTGATATAAAAAAAAAATCAATTTTTTAAATTTATTTTATAGCCGAACACCACCCTCCCAAGTTGTAATAGTTTTGTTCGTATAAGATTTCCCCCCCCCCCCCCTTCATCATGCAACCGGTTCCAAGAACATTTGGCTGACCTTGAAGTACGTCAGGTTTGCGGGAGTTAATCAAATGTGGGACACGTTTCAACCCCTGACGACCACACAACCTTCGGGTTTGTTTGTTTTTAAACCAAAAATTAAGATATTTTCTCTCCTCGATTTCTTCATGAAAAAATAAAACAATTTCATTTTATTTCGAACCAGAAAACCTAAAAACCATCCTAAATCTACCCAAACACAAAAGAAAAATAAATAATTATTATTTAAATGATTAATTCTCGGGGTAACATTTTAGAAAAGGAACAGTTCAATTTTACAATAGGAGCGCGGTATAGAAATAGTTTTTCTTTAATTTAGAAATCATTATGTCGGCTTTTTTTTCTCTAGTAAACGAAGGGGTCGGAAAATCAATGATATTTACTTACTAGTTAATATTCGAAAATAATTAAAGTAAGTCTTTTTGACCAGAAAGTTTAGACCAAAAAAAAACTATTATTTCTATTATTATTATTATTATTATTATTATTATTATTATTATTATTATTATTATTATTATTATTATTATTTTGTTTGTTTAAAAAAAACAAAAAAAAAACGGGGCTTTTTGACGGCGCCCCCATTATAAAATTGAACAAAAAAAAATAACTTTTTTTTTTACTTTTGCTGTAATAATTTATTTCTTACCGTAAAAAAACTAAAAATGGATATCAAATGAAGGGCTTATCACGAATTACGTTGTAAAATTAATCAACTCAACAGACGTACACAAAATGGGGGTTCGGTTCAGACTTTTCTGCGTATTTTAAATTAAAAGATTTTGTTTTCGCGTTTTTAAGAAAGTCTCTTAAAAATGGAAAACATCCACGAAAAGTATCAATAGAAATTACTAAAATTCGTTGAGATAAAAATAAACGAACCAAAATTCTCGACTCGGAAAAAAAAATAAATAAATCATCAAAACAGATGAATCATCATCATCATCATCATTCATTGGGATTTACATTCAACAATTTTTTTTACACGAATTTTTCTTGAACTTTCTTAAATTGCATATTTTTTTTACTACTAAACATTTAAAAGTAAAAATGGATATTTTTCAGTATTTAATTCTAAATAAAGCCGGAAAATCAAAACACGGCAAGGTTGTTGTTATTAAAGAAGTCAACAATAACATTGGAAATGAAATAAACAGCAACAGACACTGCAAAGAGAGACGATAAAAGAGAAGAGGAGAAGAAGAAAAAAGAGAGACGATAAAAGAGAAGAGGAGAAGAAGAAAAAAGAGAGACGATAAAAGAGAAGAGGAGAAATAGATGGGAGAGGAGGATGAAACGAGGAGTAGTTAGGGGGGATCAATCAAATGGGTCAGCTGACCTACTAACACACGCAGACGCACACACACACACATGACGTAGCACACGCACATGCACGACGTCGCAGTCGCGGTTGAACAGAAAGTGCAAAGCCGTTCAGATATATTTACTAACAGCACACAACATAGTAGGAGATTACCCCCCCCAAGATTCATGATACCCCCCCCCCTCCCTCGGCGTCATCAACAGTCTAGAAGGAAAACAAAAAAGAACGAATCGATGTTCTGATTAGTTAGGGTTATTTTTTTGTGGAGACCACAACAAAAAATGTTTTATTTAACTTGTTAACAATATAACAATCTTTTCTACTACCACTGCGGTAACATTCATTAAATTATTTGTTATTTTTTCTAATTTCATCTGTTAGAATTTCTTTAGTGCTAAGAAAAAAAAACTGTTTCAAATAATTATTTCTCAGATAGAATTAAAAAAAAAATATATTTTCTTCTTTAATAGAAATGCTAGCTGCGTTTACCTGGCGTCGTCCGGAAAAAGAGCTAGTAGAATTTTTTTTTGTTTTTAATATCATCGTTTAAAATATATTTTACTTTTATAGAACTTTCAAAAATTCATTTTAGTTTTCCTTTATTTAATTTCAATAAATGTTTGATTAATTCAATGTGTATTTTATCAAAGTTACGTTTCGGCGAGAAACACACACAGAATTGTCTGATATACCAAGATTTTCATTCTTCCCCACAACGCAGTTGCCGTCGTAATAGATGGTCTAACTGAACCCTAGATTTTGTATTAGAATTTTAATTTATTTATAAATTTATAAATGCCATTATTATTTAGAGGCATGTTTTTTTTTTTGGGGGGGGGGGGTTGTTACATTTCTTGTTTATAGACTGAAAAACAGGATTTCACATTATTTTGTTTAGAGAAGAATAAAAAAAATTTTTTTAAAAAATCAATATTGATTCTAGAATGTGGTTCATTCATGGAAATGCCATAAACCCCCTCCCCGTTTGGCAAATACCAGAAGACTGACTAAAATGACCCATAAAAATAAATACACAGAATTAAAAGAATTCAATAAAAAAAAGTGACAGACTTTCAAATTCTTCTTCAATACAAGTTAAACAAAAATGCAATTTCTGGTTATTAAGCAAAAAGAATGTTATGGTGGTGGGAGATCCCTATGTCAATTAATGTGTATTCAAATTTTTAAAATTTAACCATAACCTTTTCTTTTTGAAAAGCATCTATATAGTACCCCTTTCTTATTCATTTTGTGCATTTTATAATGTTCAATTTTGGGGGTAAGGCCTTGATTGGGCGGATGTACACTAACATTAATTGAAATAAATTTCGGTAATTTTATCATCTTTAAACCCCTCGAGGCGCACCTGGCGTTTCTTCACACTCCTTTTCCGAACCTTGAGCCCCTTATTAAAATTTAAAATCTTTTTTTTTTTCATTTCTATAATTTTTAAGTTATAAATAAAATAAAATAAAATAAAAACGTTGCATTTCCTTTCTATGGATGTCAAGCGCAAACGGAGACCCAACAATAATATTGTACACCCTTTGATCAAAATGAATTATACCTATTCATGTACCCTGGGTAATGTTGTTACATAATATATTTGATTATGAGAGTCTATCTCCAAAACCCTAGGAGGCATTTGTGAATAAACAAACAGGAACGACATATATATAGAGAGATGTAGATATATATATTTATTTTGGTACAGAAAAATTAGTACAACATTCGTACTGTCGGTTTCAAGCACGGAAGGACTTAGCCATCCGGCTCTCTTCAGCTTCTGTTGTCATTATATATATATATATATATATATATATATATATATATATATATATATATATATATATATTATTATTATTAATCCAGGTTAAGTAAACATCTACAGGATAAAAATCCAAAGAGTTTCAACCAGGTTTATATAATAGTGCTCAATAGTAAATAGAGCTATTTATATTAATATTCTTATTTATAGACATGTAAAAAGCCGCTTCATTTACATGTTGAAGTTATCGATCGATTCCTGCGTTATTAGAAACTAAGATCTCCTTAGGTGCAAAAATCTGATCTTTCACTTAGAAGTTCTTTTTCAATATGAACACCTAAGTGAAAGATCAGATTTTTCCGCATGAGATCTTAGTTTCTAATAACTAAAGATCGATAACATCGACATGCCAGTGTAGCGGCTTTTTCACATGTCTGTATAAATAATATATATATAAAACCGTAAAAAATATATCTCACAGAAATGTTATGTTTTTTGGAAATGTGAAAAAATAAAAAATAAAATAAAAACATGGTTATTGGAATATAATATGAACCTGACATATATATATATACATAATTGTTTGTTGCATTCATTGTTCTTGCAACTCATTGAGCTTGGAATTTGAAACAATTTTGGAGATTATAAGGAGTGTATACATAAATATATTTTTTTATTAAAAAAAAAACTCATATATATATATATACATACATAAGCCTTCAAATATATATATATACATACATACATACATACATAAGCCTTCAAAAAGTCACATATATATATATACATATATATTGTGTGCATAAATACATTATATATATATATATAGATATATATATATATATATATACATACATACATACACACACACACATGCATACATAACTGGCAGGACCCGTGTCCCAGCATTGCTAAGGAAAATTGAGAAATCCAAGAAACTCCTGCTCTTACCCCTGAACTCCAGATTACGCTACATTTTGATTAATAGTCACAGAGACGTCACAGTTAATGTTACGTTCTGCTGGATAAACAGCGAGTGTTAACATAACCGCCGGCCTTAGTTTTTAAATAATGAAAAACATTTTTTTTTTGCCTAAATACCCCCCCCCCCCCAATATATCTAAAAAGAAACCGGAAAAAAAAAAACGAACAAACTTATTCTGGAAAGTAATCGAACTGTCACATATTGATGTAGTTATATAAGTGACTATATTATGTAAAGTGTATTTGATGCGTGAATTTAATGTTCATGAAGTTAAGCGATTATAATTAGCATAATGTAGTATTGGTTTATTGTAAAAGTATAAAGGATGAAGTGAAAACTAAAGCAAGGGTTTGAGAAAAGTTCTGATTAAGTTTGAACAAATCTTTTTTGGGGGAAGGGGGGGCAGTTATTATATTCTGTAAATATAAATTTATCTGTGAGAGACCGATCTAAGAAGACAATTTTTATTTAAAGAAATTGTAGTTCTATCATAAAAGCAAAATTAATTAGCATAATTCAGTGTTTGTGTTTTATAAAAGTACAAACTTTCATAGTTTAAATAGAAGTGTTTAATAACAGTGATAGTTCGTAGATTTTAAAATGGATGTTTATTGCAAGCACAATGAAATTTACATAGACGCGTAAGCAAAAGAAAAATCCTTGTTCTCATGAATATATTTTATGTAAAGTGTATTTGAAGTGCGAATTTAATATTTATTAAATTAATCGATTACGACTAATAAATATCTGGTGTTTGCTTCAAGTCAAATAATAAGTCTTGATTAAAAAGAAAATTGTGCAAGATTAATATATATTAGAGCATCCGTAGAGTTTACAAGCAGTGCACAAAAATTTATTTATCTTACAAAATATTTGAACCCAGTGTAGCAGTCAGTACTTGTGACTGGCAGAGGGGTATCTCCTCCAACTATCTCTATGACATTACTAATTAAAACGAAAACAATTGGTCGGATTAAATATACAAAGAAAAGATGTTATTTCCAATGAAATTTTTTTTTAATCAGAATACAAAACAATATGTGCACAAACTTACGTATTAAGATTCTTTTATGTAACTTTTGTTTATGAAGCTATACCGGTCAATCAAATAATGGAAAATTTTCACTTTACTTTATAAATAAGATATAATACAAAGTAGATTGATGTTTTCCTCTGTTCTATTGACGGGTATAGCTTTATAACACAAGCTACATATACAAATCTGATTCGGCATCGATTTAGGCCAATCATAGGTACTATGGACTAGTGTTGGGACCGTTAATCGGAATCAGAAAAAAAAAAAAAAATCTAGCTTCACATTTATTTGCTATTCCTCATGTTTTATTTTAATAGCATTAAGTTAACTCCCAGGTGACGCTGGATAGAGGCAGCTAGGATTCGATAACAAATAATCTAAATAAATACGAAAGTTGGGACGATTTCTTCTCGCACAAACGGTCAAGTTAAAATGCCCTATTTTAAGTTAATTCAACTTTTTATTTACCTCCCCAGGAGGTTAGGCACAAGGCCAGGTGTATCTTACTCCCACAAGGTAAGATGTGACCCAATGTCGGGTCGGGAAAGTGGGACTTGAAAAGCCAGCGCCCGAGAAGGTAAACACTCTGGCCATTAAAAATTGCCTCGGCAGTCCCGTCGGCATTCCCCGGTAGGGGCGCCTCAGACAGTAAGCAATAAACTTACTCCTCCCCAAAGAGGGGAGGCGAAGCCTGGGAGGGTGGACCTCCTAGAACTGCACAGGACAGTACCTCAGACCGGCGGAATCAAGGCACGAAGGCCAAGACAATACCGGTCTACAGAGTGAGCATCCATCGGAACAGATACTACACTCTGATCTTAGTCAAAATGCCAAGGAGGATTTTGTGTTGAAGTTAATTCAACTTTAGACAATAGAAGCACCATCTTTTTTATATACTGCTTATGTATATGTGATATCAGGTTAACTAATTTGCATATTGGTTTTGAAAGAAATAAGTTTATTAATTAACTATTATTTGTTATTTTTTTAATTCAATGATTTTTTGAGTTTAACATAACAAATAGTTCTGTTTCGCAATATTGTTTTATTTCCTGGACAAATATTTAGCATTTGTGTTCAAATGTTTTTTTTTATTTTTTAGAGATACCGATCTGCTTTTCAACAAGTTGCAATATATTTCTAAATTGCAAGTGAAAAGGCAAATCGATTTCTTCTTTCTTTTTCTTTCTTCATGGTCATATTTAAATAAATAAATAAATTTGTTTAGAAATTACCAAATTTTTTATGTTTATTTATATGAATAAATGAGAAAGATTTTGTTTCGTGTTTACAACAAAGTTATGAACGAAATGTTTATTATTTTAAATTAATGTTTCAAGTGGCGAACTTTGCACGGCAAAGCCAGCTAGTATTATAAAATTAGAATATTTGATATTCCAGTTGGCCACCACATTGGATATGTGGTGTTATCATGGACAACCATAAGTCATAATAAAAGGGGGGAAAAAAGGATTAGGTATTTTCCCAGATCAGAGTTAGGGGGTCACCAGATGTAAAAATTAAAATATTAGATATTCCATTTTATATGTTTTACAGCGATGCACATGTTGGAGTCGCTCCTACTACACGTGACGGCTATATTGAATATGTTTTCTTCAGAACAGATGAGGGTCAGAAGTAAACAGGAAAATAAAGAGACAGTTGCATTTACATATGCATTTATTTTTCACAGATGGTTCGTCAAAGGAACATTATAAAACATGATACAGAAAAGGGAGTGACAATTACAGACTTAATCACTAATAAAAAAGTCCACATTAAAAGTCTTTACACACAATCAAAATAAAATTGTATTGCCAGGGTAAACACAGAGAAGGCATTGGCTATGTAAAGTAACTATGACTTTGTATTGTCTGGGAACTTTTCTTAATACAAATACTGTGACCAGTAGAAGATGTGACGCTAAATATCTATCTGGGAACCATGGCGGCTGGCCGTAAATGTGTCAGAGTTGTGAAAGCCATGTCACAATGTCTATTCAGCTCGAAGCCCACACAAAAAAGAGACCAAGTGTTGATTTTGAATTACATACTATGCATGTGCGAGTTTTTTGTACTTCAAAATTGACGAGTTGATTCTCATTTGTTGGCAATATAATTCGGGGAGATAACTTGAATATGATTCAAGGGATGTAACTTAATAGATATAGATATAAAGAGAGACAAGCACGCACATGCGGAGAGAAACAACAAACCTAACATTAAATTGTATAAACGCCTATTTGTACTCAATTTTGTTATATTGCAGAGTTTACAGATTTATTGATGTTCACCATCAGCTAAAAATAATTTGTTTAATAATTATATTAATCTAGAGATAACTTCATTTAAAAAAAAAATTAATCGGATATTTAATCAAATTAAAAAAGCAAATGCATAAGACACAGAAAGAAAGAGAGAGAGAGATAAATAGAGATGGTGTGAGGGGAGATATAAATAGAGAGAGAGAGAGAGAGAGAGACACACACACTCGGAGAAAAACAACAAACCTAGTATCTAATTGTATAGATGCTTATTTTTACTCCATTACGTTACACACACACACACATACAGCTGTACATATGCACACACACATATACAGCTGTACATATGCACACACATATACAGCTGTACATATGCACACACATATACAGCTGTACATATGCACACACATATACAGCTGTACATATGCACACACACATATACAGCTGTACATATGCACACACACATATACAGCTGTACATATGCACACACACATATACAGCTGTACATATGCACACACACATATACAGCTGTACATATGCACACACACATATACAGCTGTACATATGCACACACACATATACAGCTGTACATATGCACACACACATATACAGCTGTACATATGCACACACACATATACAGCTGTACATATGCACACACACATATACAGCTGTACATATGCACACACATATATACAGCTGTACATATGCACACACATATACTCGTGCTGGTCAAAAAAATAGAACATATGTATAAAACTGTAAAAATCATTCCGTTTGAGATAATTTTCTGCTTTTAAATTGTGTAGGCGAAATATTCTATATGTAAATAACAATTACAACTATTTTTAATCATTTGTCATATTTGCATATGTCAGACTTTATTGTCACAGAGTAGTTTATTGTCACATTGGGAAATTCAACGTTTCAATTTAATAGAACATTATTCGTTGAGTAATCTTAAACTCAAAAAATTGCTGTGTTTAAAAAGATTTTGCAAGTAATTTAATCATAATCTCTCATTATGGGTCGCTCTAAAGACATATCTTTGCCTGAGAAGCAGCGAATCTTCGATTTTCGGGAAGTAAGAAAAACGCACAGGGAAATCGCAACCAAGGTCGGATGTTCAAGATCGGTAGTGACCAAAGTGCTCCAGAAAGATGTTAAGGGTGTTTCCAACAGCAATCGCAAGAAATGCGGACGAAAGAAAAGCACCACTGAAAGACAAGACCGGGCACTGGAGAAGATGGCAAAGAAAAGTCGATTTCAGTCAACAAGCCACATTACTAAAAAGTGGAAACAGGCTTCTGGTGCCGACGTTTCAAGAAGCACTACCTACCGAAGGCTCCGGCAACGGGGATACCAAAATCGTATAGCTGCCACCAAACCGCTCCTTAACAAAAAACAGATGTTGAAGAGGCTACGATGGGCAATTGCTCATCAAACCTGGACTACAGACGAATGGCGGCGTGTGATCTTTTTAGATGAGTCTCGATTTTGTATCTCCTTCGGCGACCAAGGGCCACGTGTTTGGCAAAGATCCACGGAACGGTATAACCAAGAATGCGTCAAAAAGTCTGTGAAGTTCCCGCAGTCTTGCATGGTTTGGGGCTGTATGAGTGCTAAGGGTGTTGGTAATTTTTGCTTCATCAAAGGAAATGTAAACGCAACAGTGTACCAAGATATCCTGGAAGCTAATTTACTGCAAGTGCTGGATAATCAGTTTGACAGTGACGCCACAGACATCATTTTTCAACATGACTTGGCACCGGCACACTCTGCCAAGTCCACAACTTCCTGGCTCCGAGAACGATCGATCCCTGTTCTTGAATGGCCGGCGAACTCGCTAGATTTGAACGTTATTGAAGCCATGTGGGATCAGATGAAGAGGAAGCTTCGCAAAGAAAAACCTACTACACTTGCAGCCATGAAGATTGTAATACAGAACACATGGGATTCGGTGTCTACACAGTTTGCGAGAAGCTTGTGGATTCCATGCCCCGGCGAATTGATGCTGTTATCAAGGCAAAAGGTGCTGCTACTAAATATTGATTATTGTTTATTTGTATTTAAGTTAATAAAAAAACTATTTCGTTTTATTAGCTGTCTTGTTCTATTATTTTGAAACGCGAAATATTGAAAAACTGACATTGCAATTGATATGAAAAAAAAGTTTCTATCGTAAAACAACTATTTCAGTTAGTTTAGCATGATAGGAATATTTTAGCACCAATTACATCTCACAGATAAGAATGAGAGATTATGATTAAATTACTTGCAAAATCTTTTTAAACACAGAAATTTTTTGAGTTTAAGATTACTAAACGAATAATGTTCTATTAAATTGAAACGTTGAATTTCCCAATGTGACAATAAACTACTCTGTGACAATAAAGTCTGACATATGCAAATATGACAAATGATTAAAAATAGTTGTAATTGTTATTTACATATAGAATATTTCGCCTACACAATTTAAAAGCAGAAAATTATCTCAAACGGAATGATTTTTACAGTTTTATACATATGTTCTATTTTTTTGACCAGCACGAGTATACAGCTGTACATATGCACACACATATATACAGCTGTACATATGCACACACATATATACAGCTGTACATATGCACACACACATATACAGCTGTACATATGCACACACACATATATACAGCTGTACATATGCACACACACATATATACAGCTGTACATATGCACACACACATATATACAGCTGTACATATGCACACACACATATATACAGCTGTACATATGCACACACACACACACACAGCTGTACATATGCACACACACACACACAGCTGTACATATGCACACACACACAGTTGTACATATGCACACACACACACAGCTGTACATATGCACACACATATATATGTAAATACATGTACACATGTTAACTTGCATAATGTGTGTGTGTGCGTGTTTTATGATTTGTTTAGTGCTGGTGTTAATTTTTTGTGTATTAGAATGTATATTTTTGTTTGATATATCAGAATGATTATGAATTCACCATTGCTGTATTCATCAAGAAGACTTTTCTGTTGTCTGCAAGTTCGATATTGCTTATGTGTACAGAGACCCTGTTGTTGAGTGCTTAAGTGGCATCTATATACGATTTATTGCATTTAGTGCATCTGAGTGCATAGACTGCAGTTTTAAAGGTGCAGCTCAAGTTCTTCTTTGTGAATGTTGTTGTGAGGGGGGGGGGGTGTCAAACATAAAAGTTTCCTGTCAATCACAAACCCCACATCTTTTTTTTTCATTGTTTTTAGTGACTCTTGGTCTTTTGTAGTGACAGAGTTTGGAGGAGGTTAAGATGTGTCTTACGTTTTTCAGTTGGCGTTTACTTTTGTAGTGACAGAGTTTGGAGGAGGTTAAGATGTGTCTTACGTTTTTCAGTTGGCGTTTACTTTCAATTTTGTTTGTTTTGAGTATTCTTTTAATTTATCGTTTTGGTTAAGTTCTTCTGGATTTCTTGTTATTTACGTAAATAGTTCTGGATTGTTTTTGTTGTATGTTATTTATCTGTTGTTTCGTTTTGGGGCTTCCATAGTTTGTCTAGTGGTATTTTTTTCCTACTAGTTTTAAAGCTTTATTAGCTGTGTGGGATATCCTCTTTTTAGTCAGATATTTCAGAGGTTTAAAATTAAAAATTAAAAATATTATCAATATACTGCTCAAACAAGAAACACGAATACAAATGAATCGAACTGATTCTTTGAAAATCTCTGAAACTAAAAAAAAAAAAAAACGAAAAGCCAAGCTTATCAATCTCAGACAAACAAAATCTAGCATTAGAACATCCGAAGTAATAATAACAATTATAAAAGCAGACAAAGGGAGTCATCATCATGAATAAAACATAGAATAAAAGTAAAACTATAAAGACGCTAAAAGATAAGGATAATTGTACACCATTTATTACTAACATAAACTGAAATACTAGATTAAAAATCACAAAATTTTGCACAACACGCAACACAAATTTTGCAAATAGGTAAAAATTTTGAAAATGGGTAAAAATTTTGAAAATAGGTAGTGTTTGAAATGGGCAAAAATTGAAAATAGGCATTCAAATATAAAATTTAAATAAATTTATATCTTACAAACAAAAAAGAATCTCAGCAAATTTCAAAATATTAGCAAGATTTTGTCAAATAATGTCTTATGATTTTACATTTAAAGTGACATTCACACCCATACTGACGAGATCCTTTGACGGCTACACCTGTGCTTTGACCACTCATTGGCGAAATACAACATTTATGAAAGAATGTACATTTTCACTATGGAGCGCCGAAAAAAAAAAAAAAAAAAAAGGCGCTCCTTTTATTTTTAAGATGTTTAAGCTGGAGCAGCTCTTTTTTTTAATGGAGAGCATGAGGTGAGTAATATTCATTTATTTGGTGTCACAAGAGACAAAATTAGTGTAGGGGTAAGAAAAAAACAAAACTTTTTTCATTATTACTGGTTGTTGTTTCAGAAACAACACTGAAACTAGGTCAACCAGCAGTTAGATTTATTTTTCTTTCTTGCTTTCTATTATATTAATCTAATTGCAAGAGAGAAAGATAGAAAGAGTGAGAGAAAGAGATGGAGCAGTTGAAAGGGGAGGTGAAAAGAGAGAAGTTTTTAAGGAAAGATGTTACACTTTTTTTTAACTCTTCTGTCTTGTTATCGATGCCCCCGGGCAACGCCAGGTAGACATGCTAGTTGATTCTAAAAGGCAAATCTACCAACCATAATTCTGAAGCTGGTTAACAGGAAAAATGTGCACATTTTATTTCTTCTTCATCAGTAATGATTTTTTTAATCAGTTTAGAACTGACGCAAGGCAGTATGAAACTACGAGCGCACACGAACAAACGCTTTATTCACGTGACCTCTGAGAAAAGCCAGTGGTTCGATGTAGACCATTTTGCAGTCAACTCAGAACAGCAACAATAAGACAACGATCCTTAGAAATCAAAAATAACAAATTCCTACTGAATGACTACTTTAGCATAAAAAACAAAGATTTGAAATAAAATAAGAGAATTTAGGGGAAGAAAAGAAAAGTCAATAAAATGGCAGATTATAGACATCTCTTAAAAGTATTTAATAAATTTAAAGGAAGACCTCCTTTGTTAGTAAACAATGCAGTCAATATAATTTCTTCATTAACTGTTTAGGGGGGGGGGGTGAAACAAAACATGTTTACTTTCTGTGACTAAGAGTAAACAAAAAACATGTTTACCTTTTCCTTAACTGCTACTTTTTTTTTGGGGGGGGGGGGTCAGAAAAATATTGAAACGCATTTTAACATGTTAATCAAGGTTTAACTACTTTACTAGAAAAAAAAAAAGAATAAAAATTGTCTGAATGGAAACATTGAAAATAGAATTTCTAAATATGAAACATTTTTTTTTTTTAATATTTCTCTTTGCACTGGAAGTTTACTGGTAAGAAACATTGAATCCAAGAAATTCCGATCTGTGGAACACAATACCATGGAGCTGTTTCCCTGCTGACTACAGCAGTCATCTTCAAGTCTAAAGTCAACAAATACTCATCGAGCTGTCCTCTTAAGTAATCAAATCCTCCCCTTTCCAATCCTCTCATAGTATTGTTCATCAATCCAATTGACCTTTGGACCTTTGGGCCTTGGTAAGGCGTTACTCATTAGTATATAAAAAAAGGATTTAAAAATAAAAATAAATCTGTCACATAATTGGATTGTTTTCTAATCTAGTTCGATAATGTTATAAATTTGACGAAGAAATTTTTTGTTATTTGTTTATTAAAAGTTGAAATGAGATTAATTGAAATAGGAGAGGATCCCCAAAGAGGCTTAATAATTAATTAATTAATTAAATAAATAAATAAATACAAAAATGAAAGTTGATATGATCCTGGCTGAGAGTGGGTTGGAAAAAAAAAAAAAGTGGGTAAGAAAAATTCTCATTGAAAATAATTGTATTTTCTGCTTTGAATCCATCAATTTTTAACCAAGGAAAGCAAATTTTAATTGAATATGAAATGTTATTTTTTTAATATTTAAAAATATTAAAAAAATAACATTTCATATTCAATTAAAATTTGCTTTCCTTGGTTAAAAATTGATGGATTCAAAGCAGAAAATACAATTATTTAATAATAAATAAAGAAATTTCAATCATTTGGAGAAAGCCATAAGTTAAATAACAACAAGAATATTGAATTTGTAAGAGAAAGAAAGGCAGCAGCAGTTTGAGTTTATTGGCAAACATCAGCAGGAGCCACGCAAAGTTGTTTTTTCAGGTGAGAATGTTCGTTGTTGTTACTACTACGATGCAGCAGTTTCTATGGGACACACCGTATTTTAGAAGGGAGCGGAATGCACTTCACAATGCAGTCATTTTTTAAGAGAGAGAGAGAGGGGGGGGGGGGGGCAAGTCCAGTGACAAGGAAAAGTCTATGACAACTGGAAAGAATGCAGAGAAAGAAAGACTGCCGCTATTTCGAGTTTCCCCTTTTCTAAGACGAGTTGTACAATGAAGGTTTGAGAGTCTACCCTACTATTTAACTGGTAGCTAGAGGGAGGATATATTGATGCATATGGATATACGGATGCATACTTTTCCCAAAGGTATTGGTGAAAGTGATGCAGTAGCCGTGAAAGAAGCCGAACCGACAACAGTCCCACCTGCACCTGTCACCACAACACGCCATTTCCATTTATTCAACATAAAAGTCTTAAAATAAGCCATTGTTGTTTGATAAATTATAATTTAAAACTACAAGATAAAAAGCCATCATCATTATGAAGATGATTATTCTTCAACAATCTCTTCCACTTAATATGCGAGTTTTGCCAACAATAATAATAAATAGGGATTAAACCTCAAGGAGAAGGAGGAGGAGGAAGACGAGGGGGTAGTAAGAGGGAGAGACCATATGTCTGAGATGGCCATGTTATTTTTGGCGGTTACTGCAGACTAAAACACTGGAAGGCCAAGAAGGGGTAGATGTTGATTTCCTCTCCAAAGAGGATGGAGATACCTTCTGAAAGCAAGGGTTGCACAATCCTCAACTGCATATCTCCAGGTCTGGCATTGCTTAAGCCTAATGGCAAAAAGTCCCCCCCCCCAAAAAAAAAGAACTCCCAGAAAACTGGAAGCACTGCTTGGATAAACAGAATGGGCGATGTTAATTCAGCATTTTCATTCTCCTAGAATCTGATCTATCTTACCATTTCACCTGTAGCTAGAAGGTGAGAGGGAGATGTCTGATTGGTTGGTTTAGTCATATGTCTAGATAGAAAGGATTTGAAGTCAGATAAGCAGTTGTAGATTGGGTGTTAATGGAGGAGATGGAGGGATGGGTCGCCCCTCACTTTTAATGATAGTCGAAATCAACTCTCGGTTAAGGCAACCGGATTCATGTATGTTAACAAAGCATGTTGCAAGATGAAATGGTTGTTGTCGTCTTCATCATGTCTAAACATCCTGCTCGCGAGAAAAATATACGTCAGTTACATAACATGATGATAAAAGGTTGGAGTGAACATTCGAGTCTCAAAAATGTTTGAATTTTCAAGATGTCAACTTCATATCGGTGTACCTGATCATAGACCCGTATCAAATTAGTATCTGTATATCTGTCCCTCACTTATTTGGTGATCGACCTTCACCAAACATCAGTTTAGAATATTATGTCAGTCTCTATTCAGAGAGGGCAATGAAAAATGGAATTGATCAACACTTTCTAAGTAAAACGTGATGGAGGAAAATGATAACGATTAACTGAAAATTCCACCAAATACAAATTGTTTGAGAATATTTTAATTGATCAACTCTTATTTAACCAATACGCAAGAGAGATGGAGAGAGAGGGAAGGGAGAAAAGTTATGAGTAGGGAGAAGAAAGTAGAGAAGGGAGATGAGGGAGGAAAGAAGGAAGAAGAGAGAATAAGGAGAGAAAGGAGAGATGGGGGGGGTGAAGAAAGATTAGGGAAGAGGAGGATAGAGAAAGAAGAGAGAGAAAATGGAAGAGAGAGAGAGTGTCACGGGTGATCTAGTATCTTATAAAAATAGTTTGGAGTGGTTATGACAAAACTAGTTATGATCAACAAATGCACACAAACAGTCATTACGGATGCACAAGAAAAAAATTGGGTGTTTCTTTACAATAACACCATAAAAAACAATCTTATTTTTTAATTAGGTCAACTTGGGGGGGGGGCGTCCTCCCTCGATGGAATTTTTTTTTTCTTAATTTAAAATTTTACTTACAACATAACATAATAATATGTATGAGGCTATGACAGCACAAAACACCATTTAGATGATTTGTCGCCTAGTCAAAATAATGCTGCCGTGGTCTAATACAGAGGCAGACAAGATGGCCACAGCTGTACAAGCGTCGGGTCATAAGGAAAAGTTTTGATTTAAAAAAGAAAAAAAAAATCTGCTTGTTTTTATTATCGAAATGCAGCACGATTCTACGCTATGTTATTATGTTACGTTATGGCTGGAATATCCACTTGAATAAGATGCACTCATTAAATCTGTGTTTTGCGATGAAAATGCTATTTCAAATGGAAATGTGACAGACTGACCTAACAACAGACATACAGAATCTCAAAAAAAAGGGATGAGTTCTCTACTTTAGAAAAAATAATGATAGATAGAGAGATAGATAAAAAGAGATAAAAAGAGATAGATAGATAAAAAGAGGTAGATAGATAAAAAGAGATAGAGAGATAGATAAAAAGAGATAGAGAGATAGATAAAAAGAGATAGAGGGATAGATAAAAAGAGATAGAGGAATAGATAAAAAGATAAAAAGAGATAGAGAGATAGATAAAAAGAGATAGAGAGATAGATAAAAAGAGATAGATAGATAAAAAGAGGTAGATAGATAAAAAGAGGTAGATAGAGAGATAAAAAGAGGTAGAGAGATAAAAAGATAGAGAGATAGAGATAAAAAGAGATAGAGATAAAAAGAGATAGATAGATAAAAAGAGATAGAGAGATAAAAAGAGATAGAGAGATAAAAAGAGGTAGATAGAGAGATAAAAAGAGGTAGAGAGATAAAAAGATAGAGAGATAGAGATAAAAAGAGATAGAGATAAAAAGAGATAGAGATAAAAAGAGATAGAGATAAAAAGAGATAGAGATAAAAAGAGGTAGATAGATAAAAAGAGGTAGATAGATAAAAAGAGGTAGATAGATAAAAAGAGGTAGAGAGATAAAAAGAGATAGAGAGATAAAAAGAGATAGATAGATAAAAAGAGATAGATAGATAAAAAGAGATAGATAGATAAAAAGAGATAGATAGATAAAAAGAGATAGATAGATAAAAAGAGATAGATAGATAAAAAGAGATAGAGAGATAAAAAGAGATAGAGAGATAAAAAGAGATAGAGAGATAAAAAGAGATAGAGAGATAAAAAGAGATAGATAGATAAAAAGAGATAGATAGATAAAAAGAGATAGATAGATAAAAAGAGATAGATAGATAAAAAGAGAGATAGATAAAAAGAGAGATAGATAAAAAGAGAGATAGATAAAAAGAGGTAGATAAAAAGAGATAGATAGAGAGATAAAAAGAGATAGATAGGTTTTCTTTTGGTGAATATGGTGGTCATATGTGCTTTCTGATCTTCAATCCAAATTTATTATGCATTTTGATGTAGAATTGAATTTAACTTGATAGTAATTACTGAGGTATTTATGAGGAAGACTTTTGTGATTTGGTTCCGTTTTTGGTGGAATGTTGAACTTTTTGGGACATGTATAATGAATGTGTTTTTTATTGTACTTATGTTTCTGATTTGAAAATAGATTGCTATGTTCTGAGGAGAATCAGTATTTATAAATTCATGGTTCATTGTATAATTTAAAATAAATGTTGATCTGAAACAGCTGTAAACAACCATAATATCTTGGTGTATGCTCTTGATTTGAAAAATGTTTTAAATCGCCCAAATCTTTCTCTTTCTCATATATTAGTGATGGGACGATTCCAAAATTATTCCCAATTCCAATTCTTTTTAAATTTCTAAATATTTAATTAGAAATTTGTTACTTTTTTTCTTTTAATTTTCGAATTACTGTAAAACCCTGTGTAATGTCCGTATATATTTTCACAAATGTAAAAAAAAAATAGACTGGTGGGGGGGGGGGGGTCGTATATTACACGAGTAGATCTTTCTAATTATTTTTTTTTTTCAAATGTTTTCCTCGTAATTGATTGAAAATTGGGAGACAACTAAAGATTTATTTCTCTTTTAAAATAAAGCCGATTTGGATCAGTTCGTCGTTAGTTGATAAAATGCTATTTGAATTTTTTCATAAACAATTGAAAATAGTCGACAATTGGTATGAAAAATAGGAAGACAGTGTTGACAAAGGTCTCTCCCCATGTTAAGAACGAGTTTCTAAATAATACTGCTACTATTTAGAAAACCATTCTTAACATGAGGAGGGCGGGGGAGCTTCGTTAACTATTCTGTACCGTCCCTCTATCAAAGAATGTTCGTACTTTCATCCTAATTATAAAGATTTGGTCGGTTATTGCTACTGTCAATATAACAGATATGTAGTAGATTGATTTGTTTTACTGTAAAAAGAAAAACAAGATACAGATAATAATAATAATGGTAAATTTGTAGATTTAACACCCTCAGCTTAATCACCCCCCCCAAATCACATTCTATTATTTTTTTTAGGTGATTACGTGTGAACACTTTGAAAAATTTGGAGGAAAGAAAAAAAAAAACTTTTATTCTAGAATTTAAAGTGAGAGATCAGTTTCATATAGAAATTTAATGTAAAAATGATCATTTCCGGGCTATTCTAACTTTTTAGAGATGTTCACCAAATTTTTTTACCACTAAGTCTAACTGGCAAGGTCGTAAAACCATGTGTAATCGCTTAAAAAAGTACCCCCCCTCCTGCCCCCAAAATAAACACAGAATTTATCTCCCAGAGCAAAATAAAAATTTGGGGTTAACTGCTCTAAAACTCTAGAATGTCTCGAAAATGGGAGCTCATTTTAGGTTAAATTATGTATGAAACTGATCCCCACTCTAAATTCTTCAATAATTTTTTTTTTTCAGGGTTTTTCACAAAAAAAAGTAAATCATTTTTTTTTTTTGAGAGGGGGGGGATAATTTAGCGGCGACGGGAGAAAAGCCCACCAAAATAATTCAAAGATGGACAAAAGCCCATCAACGAAAAAATAATTTAAAAAAAATAAAAATCTTTTTATATTTAATTTTTTTATAATTATAATTATCTATCTATCTCTCTATATATAGTACATGTATTATATTTATTTTTTAGATGTTAATCTATTGAAACTCCAAGTAGAGCTGTTTTTAGTATAAACTTTTATTTATACAAACGTCATTGGTTACATATGTGCATACATGTTTCAGTTGTCCTCTGCAATAGAGTCAACTTCTTCGGACCGAAATTTAAATCTCTTTAAAGGATATTCGTTTCCGAACAAAATGGTGGTATTCTGAGTGCTTTGGTTTTTAAAATATGACTATTTTAGTTGAACTACCTTGAAATCTGTGATTATCCAAACCGGTTTATGGTCGGTGGATATTGCTACATAAAGTCAGTGAAAAATAGCTATTTTAGTGATAGTCTAGCAATCATACATTTTCAAGTTCTCCATAAATCGAAAATTACTTTAATAAATTTCCATGGGAAATAAGCATTAGGCTTAAAGAATTTCAAACCGCAAAAAAATACAATAAAACATTAATTATTTCAGACAACGACCATGGAGGCGCCACCAAAATAAAAAACTAAAAAAACTTTTTAATGAACAACTGTGAATTCTTATTAGACATTTAGCAAATAGGTGCGAAAAGAAATTCGAACATTTCAAAAGGTTTGATAAGGGAATAGGCGTAAGTGAACTCTAAAATATTTATTTTGTTTACCATAATTTACCAATAGAAAAAAATTAAATTAGACTCGGAGAGTCAATGCTAAATCAACACTTGAACACAATGAGAATGGGGTTCCTAACCTTCAGTCATGTGGCCCTTAGTCTTAAACAATCTTCTAATAAATAAATACATTGTGTTCGTTTCTGTTTTTATTGTCAAGAAAAAATTTTAAAAGAATTGTTTTTAGAATCGGAAATAACTCAAATTTTTCCAATTTCGTTACCAAAAAAAGTTCTGATTTTTCCAATTCCCGATTTTGATTAATCGTCCAAAAACACACTATACATACATACATACATACATACATACAGAGAGGGGAGTGAGGCAATAACTGTTTAAATATCAGAAAAAACTATGTGACCACATTCCCATAGTTTTCACTCATGATTAACATACACATAAACATATGTATGCTCTATAGATGCTACAATTCTTCAATTAGACTCCAGAAACAATACCATCTTCAAGAAACAACCATTAATGCTAAAATACAACCACTTAATTTATTAACGATGCTCACCACATTCAAAAAAAACAACACTTGAACACAACACAGCAACTATATCTGCAATAAACCGAAATGTCTAGTCTGTCAACATTTATTTACCGATTCCCCCATCTTCATAGTCACAAATACACGCATCCAAAAACAAGTGTCACACCCCATTACCTGTGATAGCCACAATACCATATATTACATCTTTTGTATAAACTGCTCAAAGAGATGAGTGCATATTCATTTAAAAAAAAAAAAAAAAGACAAGTTTTCTTTGTCATTCGATAGACTTCACACAAACACAGTTTTTCACAATGCTTTCATATTCATTCATTTTTTAATTAAATACATTTTTTGATAAAGAGCAGAGGACCGTTCGAAAAATTAAAATTCTAATTATAATAACACCTATAATTTTACATGCTTTATGTTTTTCATAAGGTTATTTTTTATTTTGTCAAATGTGAAGAAATTCATTATTTTTAGTCGAGAAACACTTATGGCTGGCCTCTTCAGTCTCAAGCAATAATGCATACCTCTGTAAGGGGGCCTTGCTATAGTGAAGCAAGGGTTTCACAATTCCAACCGCACTTCTCCTGAACCGACATTGCTTGTGTCCAATGGCAAGAAGTAAAAAACGATTGTAAACAATGCTGGAATAAGCAGAGAAAGACTGGTGTTATTTCAGAGTTTTCCTTCGAGACCAGTTGCACAAATAGGGCTTGAGAGTCTAGTCTACTTTACTATTCAATCCATAACTGGAGGGGGATTCATACCTTTCCCCACGGGTATTAGTAAAAGTGATATAGTAGCCGTGAAAGAACTCGAACATGGCACACCCGAGCCCACAGTCAGCACACCACCAAACTAATATATATATATATATATATATATACACACACACACACATTTTTTAGTTGCATTCCAATAACACCCGAAAAAAAATCAGTCCACAACCATAATTAAACAACAAGCTGCTCGGCAGAGAACTGTTCATTTAATATTAAAAAAAAAAAGCACACTATTCCAAAACAGAAGGAAGAAAGGTGAGAAAAGGAACGACAAGTGAAAAACATGAACAACTCACATTAAAGATGCCATTCAGAGAAAATTCCTCACCCATAAGCATCACAACTGAACTTGAACCGATTCTCAAACCGCCATATATATATATATATATATATATATAGAATCAAATATGAAACTAAAAGTAAACTTTTAGTAGATAGAACCTATAGTGAAATGGTTTAAGCTCAATATACGAGATAGAGCAATTATAAAGATAGAAGAAATAAGAGTGATAAACATGTACGAATGTCCAGATTTATTTCAAACTTCGATTGTTCAATGCAAGGTATATTTTGTAATAAAATTATGTTTATTATTGTTTCCTGAAGCCAAAGATCGAAATCTCATCAGAGGAATTATACAGATAGATAAGTTGGCAGTGGAAAATCCAAAATTCAAACATTTGAAAAAATACTATTAAGAAATGGAGAGTGAAAAAAAGTTTGTGTAAAAAAGATATGGGGTTTGTCCAGATGGTAATTGTCCGTTGATAAGGTGTCCAATGAAAGGAGATTTAGATGGAGAAGAAAAAGTTTTTCGTAGAGGTAGCATGGAAAAAGTGTTCAAAATGAAGTAACTTCAATAGTGAGATGTTGAGTTAAACGGAAATTAATATGAGAAATCGGGCCATTTTAAAAATGCTTCCCGGGCCGGAGTTGAATTGTATACAAATGACTTTAGTAGTGAAATGTTTAAGCGATTCTAAGAAAAAGTCCTTAAGTTAAAAACGAGGCCAAATTAGGAAGTGGGTTGGAAAGAAGGGAAGGTGAAGCATGAGGGAAGAAGGTGGGAGGGTTAGTTGAAAGAGCCATGGCTGCTGCTGGAAGGGAAAAAGGGAGGGGGAGGAAGGGTTCTAGTGATAAGGGTATTGTTGGTAGGTACTAGATCCGATGCACGTAGGGATGGCCATAGGTGAAGATTTAGGTCATTGAGTGTATATATTATTTGAAAAGAAGGGGGGGCGTAGTTATATATATATATATATGTAGAAAGGAGTAGACACATTATAAACCATTGTTTCGTAAAGGTATAAATATTTTTTGAAAAAGCATAACAATGTAATTTGTTAAAATAAATAAATATTATTTATTTATTTTAATCTAAGCTTTCGAATATAAAATATTCCTCGTCAGAGCAAAGTGCTTTTTTCTTCTTTTTTTTTTCTTCATAGTCTGGTGTTATTGACTTGGTGAGAAAGAAAGAAATATATATATATATATATATATATATATATATATATATATAGTCATCCACAGACATGTGTTTCGTCTTTTCAAGATGAATCAATGTGTCTAGACACAGCGAACATATTAACCTAGAGATTCAAATCCTGGACGTTCGTCACTACCAACTGTAACAGTCAAACGCTGATACCCTCTGAGCCAACTTGAATTCTGGTGAGATGGAAGAAATATATAATTGCTTTTAAACGAATTTATGTATTCATTTATTTACTTTTTATGACATTAATAACGTTTGATGATTCAATTCCTTTTTTAGAAGAATCTTGTTTTTATACTTAAATGGCAACCATCATTTCCACCATCACAGTGTTCGACCCGTAGGGAGCAAATATGTATAAATATATAGATTAGTCATCCACAGAATGTGTTTTATCTTGAAAAAAAGAAACAGTGAATAAATCATTTATTACTATTTCACTTACTTTCTTGTCATTCTTACCGGCAGTGGTTTCAAAAACAAGACTGAAACTAGGTCAGTCAGTCAGCTGTGTTTCTTTCTATTATATTGAACCAGTTGAGAACAAGAGAGGTTTATACATTTCTTTTTAAACTATTTTGTTACCCACGCTCCTGGGCAACGTTAAATATCCCTACTAGATTAAAATATAAATTCTGCATATACTCAGATGGCTATTACGCATGCACTCTCAGAAATAATTTTACGTACTTGTATGAACCATTTTTGATAAAAATATTGGTTATTACATTTGAACAAGAAAAGGTGAAAAAAAAAAATTTACGAGAGTAGAAAGTGAACCTTTGGTTCACTTTCGGCAGCCTTGTACCTCTCGCTTCCTTTATTTTGTCCTTTAGTCCTCACATTTCATGAGCGATGTTTCTGACAAAGGGGGAAGAATTGCAGTTTCTGGGTTGGGATCTATCTAACACTTATCGTTAGCTACAGTGGTAATTTTTTTTTTAAGCTCCTTACATTAAGTGGCTTTATGCTTTGTCTGGAGCGATTTAAAAAAAAAAAAAAAAAAAAAAAAAAAAAATCAAGGATGGTGACAGTTTCGAAATCTGAACATTTGTCACACTCGTACATTTGCAGATTCACAACAAACAATTTATAAAGATTAAAATTGATAATTATTAAAACGCAAAAAGAAGCTGGTTTAATGTACAATAATATAATGGGGATTTCTCCCATTGGAGGTTTGTTAATAGATCTGTGGCAGTGGGGAGTTTTTTTAATGCATCCTCACATCTTTTGGTTTCTTCAACAGTCGTTTGGTCACGATTCAGTTTGAAATAAGATTTTCATTGTTAAATAAGCAGATTTAATGATGCATCTTATTTTATACAATTAGAAATATTGGTGTTAGGGTTATGTCAGCCAATAATCATTTGGTGGAATTGTTTGCATAGGGAGATTTAAGCGTAAACAGGATGCATCATAGACTAGGGGGTCAGCAGGGTTCAGGCGGTTAACCCTTTGGGACAATCTGCTAGCATGAGAACCAAAACTTAGCAGAAACGATGTCAGACAAGGGATGTGAAAAGGTGAGATTACTTAGTCTGGAAATAAAAAGCATTGTGAGAAACGTGTTTTCGATGTCCTGAAATCGATTTTCACAAAGTGATGTGTTTCTAATGGTCTCCTTTTGTCCTCCTTTCTTTGATTCCCCTCAAACCTTGACGAACTCGGCTAAATAAACATTTTTCTTCCATAAGAATGTGTTCATTGATTAATCAACATATATTTTGCGGCTGCCAAACCAACTTTTGATTACAGCGAGAGATTGTCGACTTAGGAAGTTCACTTAGAAGACGTGTGAACACTGAGACACTGATCAGGGAGCCAGGTATGTCTTTTGATTAATTGGGAATGGTTAGTAAAATGGGGATCGGAGAATCCCATGAGTGTTTGATTATATAACAATACTAGTTCATGTTCCGGTGTTGCCCAGAAAAATTGAGGAATCCATGACACTCCTGCTCCCACCCCTCATATAATTTTTTTTAAGCAAATTTTAAACTTTCTATAAGTATTAAATATTGTCTTCTTGAATTATAAAATGCATAAATAATTAATATTTAAACGTCTGTATTATTTCATAACTAATAATGAACATTCTCGCATGAACGTATGTTGAGAATATTTGGGGGGGGGGGGGGTAATTAATGGTTTCTATACACACACACACACACTGGAAGGAAGTTACTATTTTTAGGATTTATTTTTTGTAAATAAAATTTTAAGAAATTTAGCGTATAATTAAAAAGATAATTGTTTATTATTTAGATAGTTGCTAATAATAATAAATAGAATGTTTCTTTTCAAGTGTAGAAGTCATCCTGGCTATATGCATACAAGATCGCCAGTGAACAGAAAAAAATAGTGCCGAGTATTTTTGAAGTTTTATGAACAAAGTAATATTGGAGCCATTTTGTTTATTGGTCTATTCTAAGAATAGACCTGGAAGAATATTTGGTGTGCTCTTGACTTATTTACAATCAGAAAAAATAATTTTGTTTCGTGTATTTATTAGCCGTGTACTCGCAAGTCGGTGTAGTGATTATTTTTAAGTGCGTGAACACACAGTATAAACTGAAAAATTTACTCTATTTCTTCCGTATATCCTTACGGTATAATCGGTCAAAGGATAAGGACATTACTATAATACTATACAGTACTATATGCATGAAAAATAAGATCAGAGAACAGTTGTATACCGTGTGTATCCGGTCTGTTCTTCTGTATGCATTCAAGACATGGACTATGGATTCCGATTCTATAGGCCGTGTGAAACGAACTGACAGATCTATGATTGCAAGAACAAATTCATCAATGCAGAGATGGGGGGGTCATCGATACGGAATATTAAATGTGGAAATTAAATTGGTTTAGGCATGAACAAAGGATGTCTTCAGAAGATTCAAGGAAATTAGTTTTAATGGAGATAGGTGGTCAATAAAAAGTGGGTAAACCTTGAGGGAGGTGGAAGCAGTTGGGATGGATGAATCAAAATGCAAGAAAATTGCTGAGACAACAAGCAAAGAATCTAAGTGAAAAGGGACTTAAAAAAATAAAAAGTAGAAGATTAAGAGGAGAATTGTTCCAAATCTATTGCGTTGATTTCTTTTTTTTTTAATATTATCCACGTTTTTAACTTACATAACACATTCATCAAGGTTGAGAAGATATCTTATGGACATACCTGTTCAATTTGGAGGTCAAAATATTTATTTTTCTTATTTAAAAATCTTTTTTATACGAATGAGTCACTACTTAGCAAGACCGAAAGGCCACTCAAGAATGAGAGGATTGAAACAATGGGTGGAAAGGGCAGAATTGGATTGCTTCAGGCTCGACAAGTATTTGTTGATATTGGACTGTAAGGTGACTATGTTGTAGTCAGTAGGGAAACAGTCCAATGGTATTGTGTTCCACAGATGGGAAGTTCTTGGAAAAAAAAATCTGTTCATGAAAGTTGTTTAGTTTTAGGTACACAAAGGAAGAAAGGAAAGTTCTTTACAATAATGATAACTAGAGTTCTTGCTGTGAATGTTTTACAGAGGCGAGGGCAGAGATTGGAGCTCAGTTGAGCACCTACCATGAAAATAATGATAGAGTAGAGAAAGACTAGCAACAACTCTTCTGTTAAAAAGAGACTCTAGGGAAGAGAAGAGATCATCCCCCCCACCCCACACTAGATTATGAAGTCGATGTTGTACTCTACGAAGACAACAGTATGTGTGAAAACGGTAGTTCATCTTTGGATGTATCTGACTTCTATACAGGTAGATGATGGTCTTAGAAGTCAGGTACTTTCTGTAGCGATAGAATGATCCAACCATTTTTTCTAGCAACCTTATCAACAGATTTTATGAAAGACTTCCATTTAAGGTCTGGAGTGAAAGTTACTTCTAGGAGCTTATCAAAGCAAGGGGCTTCCTCAAGGAGAGAGGCATTCATTTTGACTGTGGCAAAATGAGGATCCTAGCATTAGATATAAATTAGCACAAGAATGACGAGGAGTTCTTCACTTATCTTTGCTTATGGAATGATAGCGTTAAACAATGATGTGCATTATGTGTAAACCATAGGAGAATTTTTGTGGCGGTTACGGATTCTAATAAAGAGTTTTTGTCTTTGAATGTACAAGGTTTCCCAACCTTCTAAAGACTTGATCACAGTGTAAGAAGAATGAACGTTTCTTTCAGTGTTCAAAATTTGATTCATTATACGTCAACAAACACTTGGCCAGTCTGAACTTGTTGGGAGAAAATCAGAAACTTTGAAGTTTGACTCATTTTTACTAACAGTGATTAAAAGAAAAAGAAGGAATGTAAAAAGTGTTTATTTCAGAGTTAAATGGACAACAAAGTGTTTACACAACAAAAGACTTGCGAGTTTAGAGTTGAAACTTCATAAAAAAAAATAGCTATACTTACCCAGCGTTGCCCAGGAATATTCACTTTCATTTTTGTTTCAAGTTTTTTTTTATCATTATTTTAAAACTATCGTGTTATTTTGTTTTTTTTTACCAATTATTGTTTTTAATAGAATTTTTAAAGTTAAATTAAATTATTATGATACTGTTTGATCATTAAATTATTAATTTAAACAAATTGTTATCAAACAATAACTAATTTTGTTAAAGTTTTTTTTAATCACTATTTATAAAATTATTGTATGTAAAAAGCTTCCAAAACTTTCAATCTTTTAATGCATGAAGATTTGTTAAGGATTTTGAAGCCAGTTTAAATGACTTTATTCAACAGCTTAAATGCTTCAAAGTTCTTTCAAATTTAGAAGGGTTACAGATTCATTTTTTATTTCAACAATTAAAATTTGTTGACTTGTTTATGAATTATGAAGAAACCAAAATGCATTGTGGTGGACTTAATTTCATAATTGAATTATTTTTTTAAATCGGATTTTTTTAAAAGTTATCTGTGGTATTTCATGCTATTGCAATTTTTATTTCAATAAATAATCGATTAATTGTAAATAAAAAAAATGTGCAAGTCACAGAGGTGAGAGAACACATATACACACAAGAAGTGGTCATACAATTTTATTAATATAGAGATACAGAATATTGTCGAAAAGTGAAGCAAATGTTAATAACAAGGGAGAATAATTAAATAGAAAAAATGTTTTCTTTTTAGGGATTATTAATTCGTCTTAAAATCGGAAGCAGTAAAACTAATACGTAAAGTAAAGTTACAGGGAGAGATTGGACAAATTGGGATTTACTTTGCTGGAGAGAAGAATGAGAGGTGATATGATTGAGACTTTCAAGATAATAAATGGCATTTCTAGCTATGGTGGGCATTTTTTTAGTATTTCTCCTAGATCTGGAAAGTTATTGTCAAAGCAGTTTTCAAAAACTAGATCTGTTAACCAGTTAACTTTTTTTGCTCAGAGTAATGTTTTTGGAATAAGTTGCCGGATCGGATTAAGAACAGCAATAGCATGGATCAGTTTAAGATGAGGTTGGATAAATTCAGAGAAAGTGGTAGGAGGGAGAAATTGAGGGGGCACTTTTGGGAGTTATCAAATGAAATATTGTTGTGGACTTAGGTAAGGCCGAATGAATGACACAGGAACACATGGTTTAAATGAACAAAGGTATATATTATATAATAGAAAGAAAGAGATACAAGGAGATGGTGCTCTCAACCGCCATTGTCGGTTTGCCTGGGAAGAAGAGAACAAGTGTCATGTGCTTCCCGTATTTATAAGGTGGACGAGTCCATTAGTTCTCCGTAGGTAGGTACGGCACCATAACAAATATTTAACAGAATTTGATCTGGATATCGATACTGTACTAAGAGTTTGATTTTTTTTGTTTTCAACAGTTGAATTGAGAAGATAGTTAAAGGGGAGATGCCCAAGGAGACATAACAAACAAATGAATAATAAATAAACAAATAAGTAGTTATTTACGCAGATTGTGAACCCTGTGTGCTGTCTTCAAATTCTTTGTCAGAGGCAATTGCATCACTTTTATTAATACCCTTTTAAAGAAAAAAAAAAGTATAAAGTGATCTCTTCTCCTTAGTAGGCAACTAGTCTAGGAGAAGAAAAACTCTGAAGTGAAGACTAGTTGTGGCAGTCATAGGAAGACCTACCACTTAAATAAGTCTCCTTGAAAAACCGTCATGAAAAGCAACAGCATTTCTTGGAGAGGCATGGCTTGCCAACTTTATAAAGAGGACACTCAAACAATCGAGAAAGGTCTTGAGACATGTAAGCTATAGAACATTCCTATTTGCCTCCTTTTGTCTCAAGAAACAATGGCTAATCCCTGAAAGGATGCTTGCACGATGAAGAGTTTATCATGAAGCAAGTGTTGCACAAGACACTAATGCACTTCTAACTTGGTATGAATTAAGTCCATTGGCAAGTGGAGAAATCCTAGACAACCTGAAGCAATGCTGGAATAAACAGAGATGTTATTTCGGAATCTCCCTTCGCCTCGACTAGTTACCCTGCCAAGGCTTGAGTGTCTTGTCTATCCTACTATGAATGGATTAAGAAATGGATTCATGATTTGGAAGTTTTGAGATGAGGATTGATTATTTGTATCATTCAGACTACTGTTCTCATCTTAAATGTTATCCTTACACCATTCTCAGCGATCCCAATGCTACGTGGTGCAACAGATAAAAGTGCTAAGTAATAATCAGTTCTAAGTGACAGTCTTCTGGAGGTTGAAGGTTCAATCCTCAGTTTGGGCGATAAGAATATAATTAAGAATTACTTAAGACTTTTACCCAATCATGGCTGACAGAACAAGAGCAATCTACCCCTGTGGATTAAATATAGGGTTTGGTTCAAAATTTCATACAGATTCCAGAGTTCGACATGATACACTTGACGAAGGTCAAAGGTTACATTGGCCGAAACGTGAGAATAACAGCCAAGATGAGAACTGTAGTCCAAATAATACAGATGGATTCATGTCTTCTTTTCCAAGAGGATTAGAGTAACTTATTTTGAATGTTTTACCGCCACTTCTAAACTTATTTTGAGTGTTTTACCGCCACTTCTAAACTTATATTGAGTGTTTTACCGCCACTTCTAAACTTATTTTGAGTGTTTTACCGCCACTTCTAAACTTATTTTGAGTGTTTTACCGCCACTTCTAAACTTATTTTTAGTGTTTTACCGCCACTTCTAAACTTATTTTTAGTGTTTTACCGCCACTTCTAAACTTATTTTGAGTGTTTTACCACCACTTCTAGACTTACAACACTCAAATAATTACCCACTTAGGTACTAACCATGTTAAGTGTTGCTTAACTTTGGTGATCCAACAATAATCAGAGTTTCAATGAGATTTAGCTTTAAGCTGAGTAAATAAAATATAAAAACAAAAAGCTCATACTATATTTGTGCATGTACAGCATGCCATCTCTTGCATCAACTCCAGGGTCTGGATATCCAGGACACTAGGGAACATGGTAGACCGAGGAAGATATGGTTTAAGTGCATAACAAGCGATATAACTGCATGCAAACTGATTGATGTCAACATTTTGGACTGGACTGCATGGATAGCAAGCTTGAGACAATGGTCGGTGTTGCCCACCTCAAAGTCTAGGATACTCGCAGCAACTTAAATATCAAAACGGGGTGAAGAAGTGTGTCTGGCCACGACCTTCGTTAAGAAGGCCTGTTCGATCGAAAATGATGTCATACACTTTGGATAAGCGAGACATGCTGAAATGTCAGGCTCTTGATAATGAATTATAACTATTTTTAAAAGTTTTAGAAATCTTTTAAAAACGAGAAAAATAAGAAACAATTTATACTGAAACTGAACTTTATTCAATATTAATTTAAAAAACAAACAAAACAAGAATGAATTCAAAAAGAAAAGTTATTTCTGCGTTAAAAGTAAATAAACATTGCATTTTTTTCATGGATTTTAAAGACTAAAATTTGTTTATTATTTTGATTGTGAATAATTTGAAAACAATCTTTACATATTTATTCAATAAAAACATACAAAGTAAAGCAATGCCGATATATATATATATATATATATTTTAAATTACAATATCAACCTATTTGTTGTGTCAAAAATATTGTTATGTATGTAATTACTTGCCTCCCTACGAGGGCAGAGTTAGACACGAGGTTGGTTTTTAATGTAAGGAAAATCCAGCCCCCCCCCAAAAAAAAAGAGCCCTCTGGATTGGGACAAAAATAAGAATTGCCTTAGTTTAGAAGTTTTTCTCCTTCACTGACCGAGGACAGAAAAGATGAAGTGTAGTATTAGAACAGATACTACACTTTGAATCATTTATTTGCAAAAAATATAAAAATACAATTTAAATTTTTTAACAAATTAAACACAAGGCCATCAAAAGTGTGGGAAGTGGGTGTGACGATCATTCCTGTCTATCCTACTCTTAACTAGAATCACTGTAGTCACCACAATACCACATTTACTCTTGCAGCCATCCTACCTAAACTATCCTCAATGTGTTGAAAATTAATATTTTATTTACAAATATATATATACATATATATAAATTTATTGGAAATGGGGAGTAAGACAACAAAAAAATGGTTAGTAAGACCCTCCCAACCCTTTCCAAAGAATAGATTGTCCACTGTTTTCCAGTTTGTTATGGACCGAAAACAAGCAGGTTGATCTCTAAGTGGGAATGGACTGAAGTTGGAGAAAAAGAAGTAGGGATGGAGTTTGGGAGTGGATAGTGTCCTTATTTTGATTTTAGCCAAAAGACCAAGAAACTGCAATTATGAATTTAGGGAACAAAAGTAATTAAATAAACAAATAAAAAATAAACGATAAATAATTAAAAACTGATAAAATAATGAATTATGTGTTATAAAAATAAACGATTTGGAAATAAATATATGAACAAAGTTATTTTAAGATCCTTTTCACTTGGTCTAAATTATATTTCTTTTTAAAGAACTTTAATTCAATATTTTAAAAGTTGTCTTTTTCTAGCATCAAATATATTTGAACTGTTTTAGAATTCTATTATACACACAAAGAACTTTTTTGGCATATTCTTTTTATGCACAAAAAAACAAGTTTTAACGGAATGTCTAGTCGCTATTATTTTATGCCAGTAACCGGATAGGTATAAAAGTTCAATTTGATATACATTCAAAAATAAATTTGAATTTTGTATCAGGACAACCAAAAATGTTTTATGTTATGCAGACTTGTTATTGTGTAAAAAAAGTATTTCACATTTTAGGGAAAAGGAAGTATTTAGTTTTATTTAAGATTTTTCTATGAAGACAGATTTTTCAACCATCTTGAATTTGAATCTATGAGTTTTTGTATAGCTTTACCTTCAATTCCAGCCTGAAAACGACATAACCAAAAATATCAGTATCCTTTTTAAATACCAAACAATTACTATATCAAAGATGAAATAATTTCAGACAGAAATGACTACCGTCATACGTTCATGTGTAGCGTGTAACAATCGTTCTCTTCGAATCGTTTTGTTTATCTGCTTAGTACCAACTAACCAACCAACCATTGTGACGTCAGCAGGTAAACGCTACTCAGTAACCAGGCCTTCTTAACGAAGGTCGTGATCTGGCATTCAATTGAAAACAGTCGAGTACCAACATCAAATACAGCTTTTCACGGATAAAATTTTACAAGGAATGCAATGGCGGTATTTATATTTTATTTGGGTCACAGGGGACAAAATTAGTGATAAAGATAAATGATTTTTGAAAAGATGCATTTATGTCATGATTTCTTTCATCGTTGTTTGAAAATAAAATAACATTTAGATTTGAGTACAATTTCATGAGTTACTCTCAAGCGTTCAATTTTTTAAAATAATAAAACTTAATTTTAAAATGTAAATAAATATTAATAAAGGATAACTTTTTTTTTTTTTTAATAATTTTTCATCATTGTTTGAAAATAGAATAACATTTAGATTTGAGTACAATTTCATGAGTTACTCTCCAGCGTTCAATTTTTAAAAATAATAAAACTTAATTTTAAAATGTAAATAAATATTAATAAAGGATAACTTTTTTTTTTTTTTAATAATTTTTCATCATTCTAAAGTTTCTATTCGCAAAGATATTTTTTATGTTTGCCACAGCAGAGCGATATCAATGTCGACCAAGGAAAAAGTCTATCAGACATGTGTACACAATGTGATGATGTATGGAAATGAAACCTAGTGAGTGAGGATTGAGGACATGTGTTGCATGGAGGAAAATGAAACAAGCTAAGTTCTGATAACCTCAGAGGAAGATTAAATCTGTACAGTATAGGGAGATGTGTGTAGAACAGGAGACTTTGTTGGTATGGTCACATTAAAAGAATGGATGAAAGTTCTTGGGTTAGTCGATGTAAAGCAGATGAGATAGCAGGGTCAGTTGGCAGGGAAAGGCCAAAAAAACATGGGAGGAAGGGATAAGGATGGATTTGAGAGAAACAGGGAAAAATAAAGATAAGTCAATTTCTAAAAGCGGTCCAACACATGCCAGCATGTAAAACGGATGTTAAACCGAATATGATAAAAATGAATGAATGATTATCCACATTTCAGTATCGAATAGTGGAAAGTGATGTCCTTTATGGAAAACACTGTAAAAACATTGTTTTCCTTCTACCTCGGAAATAGCCATGCAACAATGAATTAGCAAATAAAAGAATCATCTTCCAACATTGTTTTCAGTTTCGGAGCTGGAGGACCCTAGAAAACCAAAACAACTATAGTTTAAGGGGGAGGGGCCAGAGTTAGTGTCAATAATTTTATTTAATTACTTTTTTTAACCCGTAAAAACAAATTGAGCTAACAATAATCTACTGCGAAATGTCACTGTATACGCAAAGATTAAAATTGCATAGTATATTTGTGGAGTTTCTGTTTTTCTCCGGGGATGCAATCGAAAACAAAGCCCTATACAAAAATAAAACACAACTTTTCTCGAAGAAAAATGTTCCTAAGAATCCAATGGTGGTTTTCAGATTGTATGAGTGATTCACATGAGACATCCATAAAGAGCAAATACGTTTGACTTATTTTATTTAGAACTGTAAAGTTGAAATTACAGAAATTAAAAATTAGGAAAAAAACAAAAAAAAAACACACACACATCCTCTTCAATTTCCAGTCAATGGCGAATGTGCCTATTAACTATAAATGAAACCAAAGAGAGTGCAATAATATTGATAAGTATAGAGCTATTTGTAAAGGAGTGTCGGCGGGATTATTATGGATTCCAATGAAGAAGCTGGGTAAAATAAGACAACTCCGGCTTTCGGGCAAGGATTAAAGTGTAGTATCTGTCCTGTCCTCAGTCAGAGGAGGAAAAAAATAATTCTAGACTAAAGTCATTTTAATTTTTGTCCCAATCTAGAGTACCCCCTTTTTAGGAAGTTAAATTTTCTTCCACATTAAAAACCAGCATTTTGTATTGTAGGGAGGCAAATAAATAAATAATTACAATCTCTCCAAAACTTCCACACAAGCCCTGGTGATTGAGAACTTTGATCGTCGCAAACACCGAGCCTGGAGAGGAAAACTTTGATCAAGACGGACAGACAGGCCCCACCGTCTTATAGACGACTAATCAAATGCCTGTTAAAAAAAAATCAGATGATGATATATATATATATATATATATATATATATATATATATATACATACATAAGTTAGGCGTGTGTATATGTTTATATATTTGTATGTACAGGCTTCACCGATGATTAATTTTGGAACACGGTGTAGCAGTTACATGAGGGACCTATTTTGTTTGAATGTACGTGCAGTATCATGCATTAGATTGAGTTGTAGCTTGACTTCACGCTCGCACATTCGAGCATGGACTGTTAACTGTATGGGTGTTATGATACATCTGCGCGGAAGCAAGATTAATACGCATAAAAATATCTTGGTACCAAAAAAGACGATTCAAGATCAGTTTCCGTTTTGATCACCTCTTGATAAGATGTTATTCTGTACTTGCCAGGATTTAGCATTCGTTTATCGACAGAAGCCAGCCTACCGAACAATTCTGTGGTCTTCATAACCTCTCCACAAAAAAAAAAAAAAACAACTAAATTTGATAACCCCAAACATGAGATAAAAACACAGCCTTCTTTATAAAAAAATTAAAGACATTTTTCTAATCACGGAACCATGCAAATTTGTCAATTAAGATTTTTTTTCATCATATTACAGTTTTAAGATTTTTTTTCATCATATTACAGTTTTAAGATTTTTTTTCATCATATTACAGTTTTAAGATTTTTTTTCATCATATTAGTTTTAAGATTTTTTTTCATCATATTACAGTTTTAAGATTTTTTTTCATCATATTAGTTTTAAGATTTTTTTTCATCATATTACAGTTTTAAGATTTTTTTTCATCATATTAGTTTTAAGATTTTTTTTCATCATATTACAGTTTTAAGATTTTTATTCATCATATTACAGTTTTAAGATTTTTTTTCATCATATTACAGTTTTAAGATTTTTTTTCATCATATTACAGTTTTAAGATTTTTTTTCATCATATTACAGTTTTAAGATTTTTTTTCATATTAGTTTTAAGATTTTTTTTCATCATATTACAGTTTTAAGATTTTTTTTCATCATATTACAGTTTTAAGATTTTTTTTCATCATATTACAGTTTTAAGATTTTTTTTCATCATATTACAGTTTTAAGATTTTTTTTCATCATATTACAGTTTTAAGATTTTTTTTCATCATATTACAGTTTTAAGATTTTTTTTCATCATATTAGTTTTAAGATTTTTTTTCATCATATTACAGTTTTAAGATTTTTTTTCATCATATTAGTTTTAAGATTTTTTTTCATCATATTACAGTTTTAAGATTTTTTTTCATCATATTACAGTTTTAAGATTTTTTTTCATCATATTACAGTTTTAAGATTTTTTTTCATCATATTAGTTTTAAGATTTTTTTTCATCATATTACAGTTTTAAGATTTTTTTTCATCATATTACAGTTTTAAGATTTTTTTTCATCATATTACAGTTTTAAGATTTTTTTTCATCATATTACAGTTTTAAGATTTTTTTTCATCATATTACAGTTTTAAGATTTTTTTTCATCATATTACAGTTTTAAGATTTTTTTTCATCATATTACAGTTTTAAGATTTTTTTTCATCATATTACAGTTTTAAGATTTTTTTTCATCATATTACAGTTTTAAGATTTTTTTTCATCATATTACAGTTTTAAGATTTTTTTTCATCATATTAGTTTTAAGATTTTTTTTCATCATATTACAGTTTTAAGATTTTTTTTCATCATATTAGTTTTAAGATTTTTTTTCATCATATTACAGTTTTAAGATTTTTTTTCATCATATTACAGTTTTAAGATTTTTTTTCATCATATTACAGTTTTAAGAGGCTCAAGCTAACATAAAACAAAACAAAAAAAGCGTTCCGGCACAACCGAGATATTTGGTATGAAAAATATTGTGGATTTACGAAAATATCGTTTCGGATGGCCCCTAAGACGTCAGTAGGTGCATTTTATTACGGGTTTTATATTTTCTGACGTGTTATTCGTTACATATTGTTTCAATTTTTGTCGGAAATCCGAGCGATTAAATCTATCAAAAAAAAAAAGAACCGCAAGTAAATAAGTAAGTAGTGAAATACAATTTTCAGTGCTATAAATTGAGGATTAAGTTCAGGAATATTTCGATTCTTAAAATTATGGTACAAACGTATTTCAACTTTCCCACCCCTTGTTAAAATGGTTACCACGTGGTGCACGGTTTGTCCGCCCGTGGACGACTTAGACATTGCCAACACTCAATTGCAGCACCTTTAAAATAAATATTTTTCTACTTCTTGTGGAAACCAGTATTTTGGAAAAAAAAGTTGCACATTAACATTTTTCTCATATTTTTTCTAATATGTATTGCGTCTCGGTACTGACGAGGGAGACAAAATAAGTTCTTATTTTAACTTACCCGCGTAATATGTTTAGCGCACAATTTTTCATCATTTGATCATTTCAATAATTTTTATTACTGCTTCAGTCCATTCCAGCTTTTCTTGTCTAGCCAAGCAATATTTGTCAATCACATTAGGTCTGGCCCCTATAGGAAGTCAAGACACAGTATTTACGAATATTTTTCCGATTCCTTTCCTTCACTCATCCGCCCGTAAGGAGAATCTGTCCTTTTTGATGTCAGTGTTTTTCGTGTTCACTTCCAGTTTGATACTCACCTTCTACAGACTCTCTTTAACCCTAACCCTTAACCCTTAACCCTTCTTTCATTGATGATTGCTTATCAGGGAAGCATATTTCTTTTCTATCCTTTCGCCAATGAGTGGCAACTCTCCGGTGATGTGCGCGTATGGTTTGCACAAACAGAAGCACATTTTATGTTTACGGCATAACTTCAAAGTCAAAACGATTAAACTTACTACTTAGCGCATTTCCGGCATCGTTGACAGCCACCATGAAAGATCTTATCACAGGCCTTCAGTCAAGAGCGTCATCTTATGATACCTTTACGGTCGAGCTAATTTGTTGTACATCTGTTTCGGCTGAGCATTGCTTCCAAACAGTTGTAAAAATTGAGTTACTCTACCACACGCGACTTCCTCAGCAGCCTTGGTCTATTAATGACGCACAACACCGGAAACAATCGTGAATTGTCTTAATTTTACGAGCGCCTCTCTATCGCCATTATTCGTGGAAACGCCTAGAGTCTGATCTCGGCCTGCCAGCCAGACATTCAAAGAAAACTATGGACTGTGATACAATTATATATAAGGAATCAGTTCTCGATATTGTGTAAAAATAATTAACCGAGATTTATTTTTTTAGAGCTTACAAATGGTACTCATTTGCTGAACAACAGACTTTCAGCTGAAAGACTTTTGCCCGATCAACTCAAAAAATTAAGTGATTAACTTATTTTGGCCAAATTTTGAAATAAAGGAATTATTTTTTATTATTTCAAAAAAAAAAAAAAAATTACTCAGAGATCATTTGCCTCGCTAGCTTCTTCGTCAAATTCATGAATTATCTGAGGGCATCCCCACGCATAACGAATTATTGAGACAGTTATTTGTATCCAGACTACCATCTATCGTACAGGCAATACTTTCCCCCATGATGTTAGAACAACTTCCATCCTTGAACAATCATAGGCTATATAGGGAGGATCCCTTCAATGGGAAATTTCAGTCATAAAGTCAATCCCCTGACTCCGCTTATACAGCCATGCAAAAGGATATCGAACACGTGACTAAAGAGATAGATATTGAGGTTGTCTAAAGACAAGTCATCTATGTGTCAACACCGTCTTCGATCTTCTTCTCTAGTACAATATCATGCTAGTTCTTGTAAATATTGCATGTACCACAACAGACACTTTGGCCCACCGGTGCAACAAACCCTGTGCGTACATCCCAAAGAATCAGGGAAATGAGAGAAGGGAGAGATGAGCACAACACTTTCTTCCCATAATAAGCTACCCATCAGTCATGGGTGCTACGTTTATTTTGAAGTATCACTTGTTAGTCGATATTTGAGCTGCATGTAGTTTTTAAGTTTTGTCAAAGAGAAGCCCCCTACTTCAACGGTTGTTCTTCATGCTGTAAACCGTTCTCCTATACCGTTTGGTCAAGTTGCACGATCTTTAGACTTGCAACTAAGCAGAGATTTCATGTGGATCATTATAACTGTTGATGCCCCATCCCTACCTTAGGTGCCGATTTCTTACACCATTTTAACTTGATAGTAGACATGCGTAGATGCAAGATAATAGAAAATCGTTACAGTACTTTCGGACGTGAACTCTTGGCTATTTACTTCGCTATTAAACATTTTCACCACGCATTGGAAAGTCAGGAATTTGTCATTTACACAGACCATTGTCCACTTACGTTCATGCTACGTGCTAAACATTTGGACTTCATTTCCCAGTTTTTCAGCAACATATCCAGTTCACAGAACACTGCTGCAGACATATGATCTCATCTACCCATCAGCGCTATTTCTTCACCGGAGGTTAATATCCTCAGCGAAGGATATTAACCTCCGTCAAGTGGCTTTAGACCAGCGATCTTTGGAGGATCTGAATCTGTCAACTCCACAATTTCCTAATTTCAAATTCAAGTACATCCCCATCCCTACAGCGGACGAGCAAAGTTTATGCGAGACATCTATAAATTCACCTGGCTCTCTAGTTCCTGAGAATCATCGAAGGACTGTCTTTTCTTCCTTGCATTGACTGGCTCACAATGGAATCTCTACCTCGGTGAACCTCATTTCAGCCAGATTCTTCTAGCCACATGAGATGCAAAATCACTGCTTGAACCGGTTTCTGTCAGAAGTCGAAGGTGCACAAACATGAACGAGCCCCACTAGGAATGTTCAGCAACCCTTATGCAAGATTTAAACACATACACATTGACTTGGTTGGACCCTGGCCGGTCAACCAATGCTACTCCTACTTACTGACCTGTACTGATCGTTTTTCACGATGGCCTGAAGCTATCCCACTGAGGGATATTTCTGCTGAAACTAGTGCATGCTCTAATATTGGGCTGGATTTTGCGTTATTACCACTGATCACCGCAGGCAATTTGAATCCAGCCTATTCCAAGAACTATCCAAAATACTGGATATTAAACATACTAGGACTATTATTTATCACTCAGTTTCCAATGGAATGATCAAGCACTTTCATCGACAATTAAAAGCATTATTACGTACAGCCCCTGATCCACAATATTCAATGGAGTATGTGCCCATTGTTCTCCTTGGCTGTCGCTCTGCCATTAAAGAAGATTTGGAATATTCTCCAGTTGAACTGCGATACGGTAGCCCACTTGAATTACCTGCCGCCATTACATGTTCACTTCTTCAGATTTACCTCTGCTCGATTTGAAACACTTTGTCAACAGAGTTAGATGCTACCTTAACAGTTTGACACCCATGAACACTCGTCATCAAAGCATCAACTCAGCATTACGTCATGGACCCATGTGTTTATAAGGAATGACTTGGTTAAACCACCACTCACACCACCTTATTCAAGTCCATATCATGTGCTCAAACATAAAAGACTTTTTACTCTGGATGTTGGAGGAACCAAAGAGACTGTTGATTGACAAACTAAAATGAGCATTTTTAGACAGCGACACTCAGGAACCTTATGTTCCATCTACAGTAATATTTCCTGAACAAAAGTGATACGAAAACCTCCAGTGATAGCCAAATCATGTCTTCCAACTCACGTTATCACCATGTGTTCTGGTAAGCATGTTCATTGGCCAAGAAAATTATGCAAGATTTTATATATCGGAACATTTACATTTTATGAAAAATGACTAAACCTTTTATAAGGGAAAAATATTATTCTTTTTTTTTTTCTTTTAAAGAAAAAAAAGGAAAATTGTTCTTTCAAAATTTACACATGTAGGAGTAACATTCATGTAGGAGTAACATTCATACATGTGTAAATTTTGAAAGAACAATTTTCCTTTTTTTTCTTTAAAAAAGAAAAAAAAAAGAAAAGAATATTTCCCCCCTTTTCCAGCAAATGAATATTTTTCTATTTTTAACAAAAAAACATTTTCCACTTTTCACCAAAACCATTGTCTTTTAAGTATAAAAAAGAAAACATTTTTCTCTTTCAGCAGAAGAACATTTTTAACACAGCAACATTTTTAACACCGCAACATGAAGACATTTCTGAGCAAACTGAACAGTTATTACCTCACTGTTGCATTTTTCATGTGATTTCAAATCTATTTTCATTTGCTGCTGCTACCAATAAAGTTTCTCTTGTTTTTATCAGCTAAAAGCAGAGGGTAAAATATAGGAATTACATGAGGGACCTATTTTGTTTAAATGTATGCGCAGTATCATGTGTTAGATTGAGTTGTGCTCTGGCTTTGCGCATCATAATACATCTGCACAGAAGCAAGATTAATACGCGTAGACCTATCTTGGTGCCAAAAATGAAGATTTAAGATCAGTTCATGCTTTGATCACCTCTTGATCGGATGTTATCCTGTGCTCGCCTTTTTCACTAGAGATACAACATTCGTTTATCAACAAAAGTCGAGCAATTCTTGTTGTATTCCAGTTTTCCTTTAAATAAAAGTTGATACCTATTTAGTTGTCGAGATATGGTTTTATTCATGGAGGATGGTGACCCTTATGCTTGTTCAATATTCTATTTCAGTCAGATGCCGCCAGATACAACTAACTCTACAAAGTTACGTTCTTCATCCCGACTTTCTTCCCAACGACTACTTAGAGTAAGGGTGGGTAATGTGAGCTATATTAAGTTAAATTTAGTTTTATGCAAAGGGTGCAAAGTAGCTTTTTGAAAATTCACACACTTCAGAGTTTTGTTTAATCATAGGTATTATTAGACATTAATAAATTTTTTTACATATTTCAGTTTTTTTAGAGTATTTTAAGTGTTTTAAGGTTCATGGGCACAAACTTCCATTTGAAATTCTACATATTTCAGATTTACATCGACTTTGAGCCATAGTCATTAGACACCAATTAAGCAAGATTCCCTGTATTTTAATTTCTTCCTAAGCCTTAAATTTGAGATATTTTTCTAGAATCAAAATCATGTAGCGGAGCTTGATCAAAATTTGAAATAAAGATTCTAGACATAAGATTTAGTAACATCATATATTGATTTTAATCTTCGTAACGGGTCATAAAAGTGGTGCAAAACTGTTCTATCTGTGGAATTATAAATAAATATATATATATATATATATATATATATATATAGCTATGAGAGGGGGGGGGACACACGTCTAATAACGCCAGTTATGATGACATCCAAATAACAAAACAAATATGGGCCAACGTTGTAGCCATTTCCTGCCGAGGTTGTGTAGTGTATAGAAGACACACAAAAGTCAGTGAGTGTTAAATGTTGACTAATAATAAACTAAGTCATTACGTCGCTGCTGCTGCTGCTGTTTGAACACATGTCTGATTGTCTGGGTTGAGCACTGCTATATTACCCCCCCCCCCCCCCCCACTCCCCTGTCGTTTGGTATAAGTAATTTTACAAATAATAAAATATCTGTAGATTTTTAGTTTTTCTTTTATAACTACACTTTTTTCATCATGATTATTCTTGACATAAAAAAAAAATCGCTTATTTAAATTATTTTAAACTGTTTTTGATTTGTGTTACTGTTAGAAGACACCTATGTCTGGTATCTCTATATCAATAAAATTATGAGACGACTTCTCGTGTGTCTGTATGTGTGTTTCTAGCTTCTATGTGACTTACACATTTTCTTTTAATATTAATCGACTCTTACGAATTTCTAAAAATCCTATTTTAAAAAAATAATTCAATTACGAAATTAAATCCATCATAATGCATTTCGATTTATTTGTAAACAGGCCAGCCATTTTAATCTTTTGTTAATAGTTGGATAAAAGAATGAATTACTTTATGACGTTTCGAAATTTGAAGTATTTAAACTGTCGAAAAGAAAATCATTTCAACTGGCCTTAAAGTTATTTTTAGCGAATTCTATTGTATTATTATTTTTTTATGACTAAAAGTTTTGAAAGCTATTTACATCATTTATATAAATAAATTTATAAATAGATATTAAAACATTATTTTGACAACAATTAGTTATAGTTTTATAACAAGTTGGTTTAATTAATAATTTAATGACTAAACGATATTGTAGTAATAATAACATTTTTAAAAAGAGGACAAAAATGAGAGGTCCAGCTAGCAAATAAGGGAGATGACCGGCTATTCAATCAAAAATGATGACTTAACAACCACAAAATCTTCTGGAAACAAGAAAGGAAACTGCCTAAAAATTTCAGAGTCTGTTGTTAATTTCTTTTTGAAACCTTAACAGACTTAGAAATAAGTAAACTTTAGAAATTGAGTCGACAATTAATGTAATTGAATTAGTTGATTCATTTCCAAATCACTTAACACATTTTTACACGAACGAAAATAAATAAAAACAGATTTTTAACCAATGTGTACACGCCGCTTTATTGGCAACTGTACTAACCCGACGTTGCCCAGGCGGAAAGTTTGGAGAAAAATAATTCAAAATATAGTGCCTCCCCATGAGGGTGGAATTAGACACATGGTCGGTTTTTAATGTAGGGGAAACCCAGTTGCACCAAAAGCTAAAAAAAGGGGTACTCTGGATGGGGAGAAAAATTAAAATTGCCTCGGTCTAGAAGGATTTCTTCTTCACAAACCAAAGAAAAGATTAAGTGTAAACAGATGCTACACTTTCCTCCTCACCAGGTGTCATTCAGCAAAAATAAATATAAAAGCCGAAGACAGTATGTCACTTTTCTTGTGAAAACTCAATAGTTCTATGTATATCTGAAATCGATTTGTCATCGCCGGCCAGTGTGTGGTCGGCGCAGATTGGTAATCGACCCTCGATTTGCTAGACCACCGAATTTCGTTTTCTTTACATGCAGCACTTGGCACTCCAAATTGGTCACCCATAAAGTCCTGACCATACTCAACGTCGCTTAACTTCGGAAACCGGTGTCGACGTGATTATAGACGTTTATGTGTGTGTTTATTTACTCTCTGTGGATTCTTACTGTACGTGTGCGTAAAGTTAGACACAAAGTCAGTTTTAAATGAGCGAAAAAAAAAACCCAGCTCCCTAAAAAAGGAGATACGGGATTGGGAACAAAACTGTTTTGTATACTCCCCCCCCCCTCCTTCCCGCGGGAGGCAATGCACAACATCCAGAAAGAGGAAGCATATTTGTCTATACGACAAAATTATGGAACTAATTGGGTAATTTGCTTATTAGTGTTTTAATGTAAAAGCGGCCATGCTTTTTGTGAGTGGTCGTGTCAAAGATGGTAGACCATTGGACCAATAATAATGGTCGGTCTATAGTAGTTGTTGTAACAATGTACTAATTAGCATGTGTTGCCCATTTTTGACCGACTACTTGCTTGCTACTGCAAAGCTTCTAATAATTCAATTAATAATGTGAAGCTTTATGTTCTTTTAAATTGCAAGTACATATAAAAATAACACAAATAAAAAAAGCACACAGGCACATGTGTACATGTTGAAAAGTACACAGCAGACACAAGTCGGGGTATTGTTGTTGTTGTTACTGAAAATAGCAGCAGCAACAACTTCAATGGTGATGAGTCAGTCAGGAAGAGAGTAAATAAATAGACACTTATACACAAAGGAAAAATAAACACGCTATTTCGGGGGGGGGTATAAGAAGAAAATAGATAAATGAAATTGAAGTCTGTTAAGATTTTTTCATACGTTAAAAAAATGTTTCGATATTTTTTTAGATGAGGATAGATAATTTGTATCATTCTGACTACTATTCTCATCCTGGTTATTATATTCACAACGTTTCGGCTGATGTAACCTACCCGGTCATGGGTGACGGAATGAGAACAATCTACCTCCGTAAATTAAATAAAGCGTTATGTTTGGAATTCCGTAGATTCCCTACAGAGTTAGACTAGAATATTCCGAAGTTGCAGCTGAAGAAGGGTGGAAATTACATCGGCTAAAACGCTGTGAATATAAAATCAAGATGAAACTTGTAGCCCGAATAGTAAGTAATACCAATAAAAATGTGTTACAATCCAAATATAACAACAACAAAAATGAATATTTTAATAATAATAAACTTTTTTTTAATCAGTTAAATATATTTAAAAAAATAATTAGTTATCTAAAAAAAAAAATGAAAAAAGACACATATACATAAATAATATTAAAAAAAAACAAAAAAACATTAGGATAGAATAATACCAAGCGCCGACTACTATTTTAAAAACATTGATTATTTTCAGGTCGTAAAATCCTACACACATTTTTAGACGTTCATCACGGGAAGATGAGACTATCAAATAAGTAATTGATTTGTATATATATGTGTGTGTGTGTGTGTATTAAATGTGCGATGGTATTTTTAGTAATTGGGGGGGGGGGTTAAAAGGGACAACAAATGCGCAAACTATTGAATTGAATTATATAAAAGAAAGTAGACAAGTAAACATGGTGGAGAGAGATAGGATTTATTATTATCAACATCGTCACGACTACTACGACAACACAAACGAGAGAAAGGGGAATATAGCAGTAAAGCTGCAGAAGTTGGAATCATTAGAAATTGATCGTGGACGTAAATTAATAGATAGATAGAATGGGAAAGGTGCAGACGAAAAAGAAAACATTCTTTTAAATGTCAATTTGAAAAAAGCACACTCACCGGGTAGCTGCCGTTCGTATGGTTTCCATTGCATGTTCGGCACATGGGTATCGCAGAATCTTGAAAAAACATACTCAAAGCCGCCTGAAAATAAATAAAGTATTACTCATATCGTACATATATATTTTAAATCGAATGTTAAAAAATAAACAATAGATATAAATCGCCCTGAATGTCATAATTAAATGTTATTGTATTGGCGAACAAAAAAATATGATAAACATTTATTCGCCATGATGTTGTTTTCAGATTTATTCGAACACAAACTTACCTCAAATTGCCATTTGGCTGCCTGTAGCAATTGTTTTGCTTGTTCGGCATGACATCCAGCCGCCAAGACAAATTGGTTTATCATAACTTGTTGTTTTAAATTGTCCATATTTTTTTGTATATATATATATATATATAAATATATATATAATTGAACAGTCAAACCGTTCGGTTGATCTTCACCTAGTTTACGACTCGGCCTTCTGATGTTGTTATTGCTATTCACTGATTGACAGCTCACTTGCAATCGACGTTTCTGATTGGTCAATAATCATATTAGTGGGCGGAGTCTCCATATTCAAAATACCGATGTTGATGTTGATTCTATGAATTAAATACTAGACAAAAAAACAAAAAAAAATGTAAACACGGATAAAAAAATTAAAAATTTTAAAATGTAACGAATTTTATTTATTGTATTGAATTAAATAATTTAATTTTTCTATCAACCTCTATTATGATATGCAGTTTTTAAAAAAAACTTTGTTTTTACAAATCTCGCATCGTTGCGAGATTAAACCAATGCCTATGTTACTTCAATGAATTAAAACAAAACACAAAACCGTAAACACGGAGATAAAATTAAAATCTCCAAACGCGACAAATTTTTATTTATTATATCAACGTAAATAATGTAATTTTGATATCAACCGCGATTATGATAATCAGTTTAAAAAATAATAATTTTTACAAATCTCGCAAAAATATCTCACATCGTTGCGAGATTAAACCAAGTGACGTCTGCTTTGGCCGCCATAGCTAAAAGTGATATCTGTGAAAATAATATTTATATTTACCGAGGAGAGATCCAAACTTTGTTGGTTATGTTGCCGTTTGTATATTTCTAAGTAGATTTTTTTTGCTTAATAGCTTCTTTAGAATATTAATAATCAAACATGGGAGCTTTAGCCAGTCGTAGGAATGCAGGAAATGATGTTGTTGACTATGGCAATAATAATGCGTACAGATATCCTCCCAAATCAGGTTCGTGTATAAACCCTTTTTTTCTTTAATAATTCAATTTTCTTTTTGTTCGTAGTTCTTTCTATAATGATTATTTAAAAAAAAAACATTATTTTTTTTTTGTTTAGAAAATGTATGATCTTTGTTCATTATTTTCTTTAACATTGGAAATTTAAACATTACAAATAAAAAAAATGACACTTTAATTGGTCGCATCCACCCATCATCATCAGAAAGTCATAAAAATGTTTTTTAAACAAAAATACTGGTTCTTATTAAATAATTAAAATAACTTAAACAATAAGACATTTATAGAAAAAAGTAAACAATTGTCATTTAAATACAAGTAAATAAATATAATTTTCTTTAAAATATGCCCCCTCCTTTTTTTTTAGTTTAAATGTGACTTGTATTTTTTTATTTTTTTATTTAAAATTTAATTTCACATAGATGTTTTTAGGTGCTTATATAGATCAGTCCCCATTGTTGCCAATATTGGCTCGGTAAAATAAATCCGGTAAACGAGTTAACGACAACTGCAGAAAGGCGACCATACAAAATGAAATCCGGGTTCCCGAAACGGAAAACGAAAACATTTACTTATTTATTTACATTGTATTTTTTACTGATAGTGATATATTTAGATTGTCGCACTGTTTTTTTTTGTTGTTATTTTCGTAAATTGTTTTTTATTTACTTTTTGGCATCATTTATTTCTATTTATTAATTAATACAGATGTGTTGTTTGTTTTGTTTTTGTTAACTCACCCCCACCGCACCCGATAGAAAATATGGCTCTTGTAGAGAAAACATACACGAGCGAAGTTTATTTTAGAAGAGTTCCAATCGTGTAAGGGGCAGTAACTCTCTTTCTTTAGTTCGTAAGGTCTCCGAAAATGGAAAATATCCATTTTTTTTTAAAATAAGAAGTCATACAAATTCAATTAATAGAACATTTTTCGAAGAAATAACAATTTGAGAAACGCAACAGTATATTGATAGAACATTTATTGAACAAAATAGAATTTGGGAAAATCAACAGTCTATTTTTTCAATTTGTCTGGGGTTTTTTTCTTCTCTTGATTTTGTTTTTTTTTTACTTTTTTCATTTCAAAAACAAGAAAAACGTTTTCCCAAATTCTATTTTCTTCAATAAATGTTCTATCAATATACTATTGCTTTTCTCAAATTGTTATTTCTTCGAAAAATGTTCTATTAATTGAATTTGCATGACTTCTTATTAAAAAAAATGGATATTTTCCATGTTCGGAGACCTTACGAACTAAAGAAAGAGAGTTACTGCCCCTTACACGATTGGAACTCTTCTAAAATAAACTTCGCTCGTGTATGTTTTCTCTACAAGAGCCGAAAATATTACATCCTAATTTAAGTTGAAGAATTAAAGTCCAATTTCTTTGTCAAAACGTTAAAGTTAAAATAACTTCCATTGTTTAAACTCCATTTTTCTTCTCACTTCTCACAAGAATAAAAAAAATGGCAGGATAATGGAAATATCTACTTGATGAATTTTAACTTAAATTTTAAATAATAATAATAATTATACATTGCATTTTCTACTTAATTCTGAGATAAATTATTTAACCGTTTCTTCATTTTTTTTTAAGCTGAAAAAATAAGGAATCTAGAATCCATAAATATGGGTGGAGAATCCTAATAAAAGTGCCGCTCGACAATATTTCAAAACACGTTATTATTGTATAAAACCTTAAAAAAATACGTTTAATGTAATATGTATATTTTTACCATGACTGTTGTCCACGTTAGCTGGAGACCATTTAACATGGCTTCGTATTGTTTACACTTGTTTTTCCAAAAAGTTCAAAGTTGGCCGTTCCATGCTGCGTTATGCATTATGGGTTAAGTAAAAAAAATTTGGCACATGTTCGTCTTTTCCCACAGTCCGTTTTCCACAACTTTTTACTGACCAGTTTCTTTTTTCGGTGTACATTTACCTATCAGCATTCCGGGATTTTGGGAAATGTTTTTCAAATATTTTACATTTTAGGAGGGGGGACTAGTTTCCAATGTTAATTCAACGTAGACTGATCCCCCTCTTTTTGACCATCTCAATTTTTTTAAAAATCTTTTTCAGTGTACAATTACCTATCATGTCAGAGAATTCCGGGGTTTTTGGTAAAAAATGTCAAAAATTGAGATTTTAAGACGGGGGATCAGTTTCCATAGACTGATCCCCTCTTTTTGACCATCTCAAATTTTAAAAATTCTTCTTCTGCTTACAATTACCTATCATGTCGCGAGAGAATTCCGGGTTTTTTGGAAATAAATTTTTTTAAAATTGAGATTTTAAGACGTAAAAAGTTGTGAAAAACGGACTATGGTAAAAGACGAACAAGACTTAAAATCTCAATTTTTTGAAATTTCTTTCCAAAAACCCCGGAATTCTCTCGCGACATGATAGGTAATTGTAAGCAGAAGAATAATTTTTAAAATTTGAGATGGTCAAAAAGAAGGGGAATCAGTCTACGTTGAATTAACATTAGAAACTGATCCCCCCTCCTAAAATATAAAATATTTTTAAAAATTTTTCCAAAAACCCCGGAATTCTCTAGCAGGCTGATAGGTAAGTGTACACCGAAAAAAGAAAAAAAAAACTGGTCAGTAAAAAGTTGTGAAAAACGGACTGTGGGAAAAGACGAACATATGCCAAAAAATGTATACTAATGAGTCCGTCACCGCTTATCCTCGAGTGGATTTTAGTCTTGATAAGGTTAATGAAATTTCTAGTTGGATGATGAACATTACTATAAAAGGATTAAAAACGATGGGTAGGAAGGGCAGAATTTGATTAGGCTACTTAAGAGAACGGCTCGACAAGTATTCGTTGACTTTGGACTTGAAGATGACTGTTTTAGTCGTCAGAGAAGCAGTCCTGTGGTATTGTGTTCCACATATGAGAGGTTATTGGAAATAAACTCTTTTCATGGAAGTTCCGCTTGGTTTTAGGTACACAGAGGAAGAAAATAAAGTTGTGTATTTTTTTTTTGTTTTTGTAGTGGTGGTAGCTAGACTAGTTCTTGTTGTGAATGTTTTACAGAAGAGAACCAGAGATTGAAGCTCAGTCGAGCACCTACCATGAAAACAACGATAGAGTAGAGAAAGACTAACAGCGTCTCTTATGTGAGAAAGGAGCTGTAGAAAACAGATCTTCCTTCACTAGATTGCAAAGTCGATTTTGTACTGTGTCCAACAGTTGAAAAAGGGGGTGAAAAAAACAAAAAAAAAACAAATGTGCAACAAATAAATGTTACGAAAATTAATAAGATACTCTTCTACCGACCTGGCTGCCTAAGTTTTTTTTTTGTGTGTTTTAACTTCATTTAAAGCATCTTTTACTTCGGTCAAAAGGTAGTGTCGAAAAAGTCACGTGAGTCACGAAAACAAAATGGCCACTACTGACCAGTCAGGGCCTCGATAATCGTCCAAAAATCGGAAATTAAACAAAAATGCATCTAATAAAATAGTTTGGTTGCACATACCATTTTTGCCAGATTGGTTGCAGTTATTAGCTGTATTTTTGTCTAATTTCCGATTTTGAACGATTATCGAAGCCTCAACTCGTCAACAGCAGCCATTTTGTATATTTTCCATTCTAACGTGACTTCTTCGACCCAACCTTTTGATTGAAGTCAAAGACGCTTTAAAATAAGTTAAAATACAAAAAACTTAGCCAGGTAGGTAGAAGAGTATATTATATTGCCTTTCTAACATTTATGTGTTGTTGTTTTTTGTTTTTACCCCTTTTTTTTCAACTGTTGGACACAATAGAAAAAACCCGCATCTGACCCTTATACAGGTAGAGGACATTCTGGAGCGTTAGAATGATCCAAGTATTTTTCTAGCGATCTTAACAGATTTGATGTCAGTCTTCCATAATTTACAAATAAAATTACAAATTTTGAAAACGTTAAAAATTTGTAGAATAGGAATCTCACTCTTTCAAAACTGGTGATTTTATTTGTTCGAGGGAGGGGTGTCCTTTATTACGCATAAGTGTGTCACTTAGCATAGAATGTCAACCTTTGAACTGTTTGGAAAAGTGTGTAAACAATAAGGAGCCGTGTTAAATCGTCTCCATCTAGCGTGGATGTAGCAGGAATGGCGGCGCTGATGGATGATAGTCTGTCGTCCAGTGTAGCATAACTCCCGTCCACAAAAAAAATGAAATGAGAGAGACATGTGGCCACAACAAAAGGGAAGAAAAAAAACGAATTCATGTAACAAAATAAAGCTGGTATTTATTTCAAAATGTCTTTTAGGAATTGCTTCATGATTTAGTGAATAAGGAAACGATGGGCCGTTGTCATAGAATGTCATCTGATCTTTCACTAAGAGTTGCTGCTGCTGCTGTTGTTGTCTCGGTCGCCACTGGCTGTAAACGATGATGCTAAATGGGAAGGCAGATGAGAAACTGCTATTATCCGCTGCATTGCTATCGTAGTGGACAAAGGCTGTAGAAGTCTGGTTAATCGTCGTTGTGCTGAATGATGCTGTCTGGCAGGGATTCCTGTGGCAAGGGATGCTAGCATAGATGCCATTTTATCAGGCAATGAGACTGTAGACAGGGCTCTGAGTGCAAAAACGCAGCCTTTTTATACAGTCGGGTCTGATGAAGATGCTTTGGTCAGTGGAATGACTATGTGCGCAGAAAGATGAACATGTTATTTATTTCTGCCACATGAGCTGAGCTGTTGAAAGATCAGACATCCAGTTTTGTTAAGTTTCCTAAGTTGGGGGGGGGGGGCGACATGTACAACAACAACAGTATATATTTGTTTTTGCTAATGAAATTAAACATATTTTTGATAAAAACACATTGAATTTAATAGTTTTATGTGATAAGGTGTCTTGAAATAGTGTTGAACACCAGTTTAGGATTCCCCATAAGTTAATATTAACCATACTTTTTTCTTTTCATCAGAGTCTTTGAGAGAGACATTTATTGTATGCAAAATAAAAATGCATTTATTGTAAATTGAATGACTTCTAAAAATGTATTAATCCTTAGAATCTGATTCTCTGTTCAATTTATAAAGTATTACGTCAGATCGTTCTTTTTGATGACTATCTAGTAGCTACTCTTTGAGGAAATGCACCCAGTTGTTGTCAATTGTAATTAATTAACACAACCGATTTTAATGCTGACATCGTGTATTTATCATTCTGCTAGGATGTATAAAGAGAGAGATGGCTAGTTTATGCTGCTACATCTTTCAAACAAATCTTTTTCAGTTTCGTTTTTAACGGAATCTACTCTAAAAATATTTCTCCACTTTGTCTACGTGTTCCTTATTTCTGGTTCTCTGTTCCCATATATGTCAAATCTGACTTAATAAACTCTTTGCCAGTCAATTTACCCTGGCCATATGTGTCGTTCCAGGGCCATTCAATCTATTACAATATAACAAATTATGAACATGTGTGACACGTATATGTCACAGACATTTCTAGTTGTGTTGGGTGTTGTTTCTTTTTTTTTTTGTGTGTGTTTTTTACTGCACCTCAAAAATAGTACATTGTCACTGAGACATAAGGGATACTGTGAATTAGGGGCCATACCTACAGGGGCATCCTATGTGGGGAGTTATGCAGCAAGATGTTTTATTTGTTCACATTACATTTCTGTATGTTGGTACAGTCAGGGAAACAGGGAGCAGAGAGAGAATTCCAAAGGCTAGCAGTTTGAGGAAAGAAGCTATTAGAGTAGAAAGTCTTCCGGCATCTGGGGACCTCAACAGTGAGAGGTGACATTTAGCTGATTGTTAAGTTGGGCGGGGTTATCTACGTTGAGGGGGCACCAGAGCAGCACATTTAATTGAAGTACTTGTAAAACAAGCACAAGGGTGTAACATTGTGGCGATGGGGCTGGAGCTTGGTGGACAGTGTGGGACCTATTAGATTAGAGACTCCTTTGGGGACCCTGTCTAAGAAGCTAGTGGTTGATGTAGCAGTTCAGATGTGACAACAATACTCCATGCATGGGCGGATCGTGGTTTTGTAGAAATATAGAATACTGGCAAGTGTAAGAAGTTTTCTAGCTTGGTAGAGGGAGCCCACCTTCCTTGTAGCAGCCTTGACAACGTCTTCTATGTATTTGTTTCAATTCATGTTGCATGTGAATGTTAGGCCGAGGGGTTTGAATGATGGACTCGCAGGTGGGGTGCTATTAGCCAGGGCAATCGTTGGTTGAAAAGATTTCTTATAATTGTTAAAGGAAAGGAGCTTCATCTTAGTAGCATTAATTGTTACCATCCATTTATATCCCCATTCCACTACAGACTGGAGGTTATTTTCTACGGATTCGGCCTTAGATATTTGTGCGCACATATCGAGAATAGAGCGTGGTGTTAATTGAATCAGGGAGGTTTTTATGAAAATCAGGAATAATAAAGGTCCAAGGATCAACCCCTGGAGTACACCCTCATTAATGTCATGTTGTTTAGATGTACGACTATCAAGGATGACCTGGATTTTTCTTCTGTCAAAGAAGGATCTGATTCTGTTAAATACTCATCCAGTAATACTGTACAAATTAATTTTAATGAGAAGCCCTCCATGTCAGACCTTGTTAAAGGCTTTGGATATATCAAACGCTACTGCCTTAGCTTCACCTGCTTTGTCCAGTGGATGGTATATGTATTCAGAGATGACCATTAGGATATCCACATTAGAACGGGCTTGCCTAAACCCATATTCCTGGTCAGAAAGAAGCATTAACGAGGTGGTGGACAATCGCTAGATTGATTAATGATTAAAAGATTTTAGCGAAGAGCGAGAGGAGACAGATGAGGTGATAATTTTTCAGATTAGTTCTTTCATCAGAATTCTTGAACACTGGTATCACAGAGGCAATTTTCCAGCTATTAGAGAAGCGAGATTCAGCAAGACATTTGTTGTAGAGTTTAGAGAGGACAGAGGCCAGCTCAGCAGAGCATTTTTTTAATTACTATAGCAAGGATAAGATCAGGCCCACATGCCTTGAAGGTGTCAAGTTTTTTTTAATGATATCCCGTACATGGAAAGGGGTGATCATTAGATCAAGTGTGGCTTCTATCCGCAGTGGGAAATTTGGAAGGGAGTGGTTTGTGGAGTCCAAGGTGGAGTTCAACAGCCTTATCAGTTGCCATCATGGTGATTGGATAGCGGGAAAATTGTTGATTGTTCATTATTCACCACACTATTATAGATTTTCCAGAAATCGCGAGTTCCTAATTTCTGCAACTCTATGCGTTTTCTGGTCATCTCAATAGACTTACTCTGCGGCTATTACACTCTTACTTGATGCTATAAATATTTGTCTGTTTGTATTTGACTTGTGGTGGTTGAATCAACAAAATTGTCATGTTGAATGGTTGTTGCATTGGAATGTGTTGGTATTTTATTTTTTAGTGACGTAATCATTAAAAAAAAAAACCTGTTTATAAGTGGTTGTTTCTACCCCTCTTATTTTAACTTTGCTTCGTCTCTTGTAAGATAAATCTGGGGATTGAAGAATGCAGCATCTTTGTTGCTCGTTTTTCTAATACACTTTGCACACTTTCTCCTGGAATGAGTGGTCGTAGATCATGTGCTCTTTTGTCATAATATCCTTTCTATTTGTTCTCTTACTCTTCGCGAATGTGATCAGTTGGTAAACCTTGGAGATGGGATCTTTGCGATTACGTTTGTTGGTACTTGTGCAGTTTACGGACCGCATTAGTTGGCACATTCCGGCAGGTTACGTATACTGCCGGAAGGTGTCTAACGAAAACTTTGTTTTTTGGGCCAAAACGCTAGCAATCAGTAATAATTAATGGAAAAACATTTAAATAAAACATTTTTTTTTGTTATGAAGAAAATAAAATGAAAAATTAATGGGAAAAATATCTAATTTTGTAAGAAACTTTAAAAATTAAGGAAAAAGTTTAAATCAAAGAAATAAACTCATCTTATGGTAAGTTTCATGAATAAATATTTATTTTTTAGTGAAGAAAATATCGTGCAATAACTGATAGCAAGCATTTTTTTTTTCTTGACAATTCTTTTTTAACCCTACCGACTAGGTTAGGGTGTTTTTTTGTTACGGTGTTTTCTGTTGGGTTAGGGTGTTTTGTGAGCAGATTTTCTGTGGACTTAAGTGCGGACGACAGAAAAGAAGAAGGGCTAGAGTGAGTGGATAGAAGCTGTGCACTTCCAAGAATACTTGTCCTTCAAATCATTTTTTCGTTTCAATGTGCATGTATGTGCACACGTTCGCCAACTCTTTTCACCTAACAGTTTCCTCTTTTGACAAAAGTCAATAATTGTTTCAGGAGACTGAGGCGTCTGTCCCAACTCTATTAGATTCATGCTGACTTTAAGCAATTTTCAAAAATTGTTGAATTTTCCGCAGTGTTTTTATTGTGTTTGCCAATTGTCAGCTGCTTCGATTTCATTGGCTAAGCGCTTTGGCACCTTCTGGCGGTTTACGTAACCTGCCAGAATATGCCGATGCATTATCAGTTTTAATGTGGTCCATAAACTGCATAAGTACCTGTTTTAATAATGTGGTAGTTCACATGAACTTGGTTGATGGGTGTTGCTCATCAACATCACTGATTCACAATTTTTTTCCTGCTTTGCCTTCAGTTGTGTCCTTTTCATAGTTTGCATCTGTCTCTTCACAAAGCCATTTGATTTGGGAAACCTTGACAATGACGTTACACAGTAAAATTGTCATTGTTGAGCAAATTCTTTGAATATTTCAAAAGACTATTGTGGTCTGTTATCACTGAGCATCCCCCCCCCTCCAGTTAGGAATAGCAGGTTCTGAAAATATTTCTTTCATTGCTTAAACGACCATATTACTTGTACTCTGGCCTTAGGAGTTTGCTGCCGTAATCATGAATTATTCATGGTCATTACAGTGAAACAAATCAGAATGAGAAACTTGTGATGCTCAGGTCAGGGATCTCATGTGGTTGTACACCTTCCTTTGATTGTGCCAGAAGATTTTCCTGCCATATTCTCAATATTGATAGTGATTTCTTTCCAGAATACTGCATTTCTCCAGATGAATTACCAATCCTGTATGTTCCTCCAGTCTGGAGGTCAATGCAGTGACCTTTGCTTTATATGGTCTTGACTTTGTGACTGTTACAAGAAAACCGTTATCTAGTGATTGGCTTCACCATGTGTTGCATGTTGATACAAATGCTGAACGAGCTTCACGACAAAATGCATTAATTCGAGAGATGACTGTTCTACAGTTTTCTTTTGGTTCTAGTTGCTTTTGAAATTTATTGAAGATGGTGTCTGAATTTTTTCCTTCCTTCTCCAGGAGTTATAACTTTTTAATCCGTTGTTACCTACTCTTAATAATGTGTGACTAGTTGTTAATCTATTTTTCTTTTGTTAATCTATTTTTGTTTTGTTAATAGTGAAATAGTTCCATTCACTGTTTGAACAGATCTTTGAACATTTCTCCAGGATTTGGAGTCATCTAATCCATTGTAGGAATATCACTAGTAGACATTGTAAACAAATATCTCTGTCCACACGCACACACTTAGCAAATAAGTCTCTTATGCATAAGATGTATGTATGGGCAAGATATAGTGTGTGTGGAGGGGGTAGAGGGAGGCAGTTTTGCTGACAGAATAGGAAGGAGTGATTGGGGGGGGGTATATAGTAGGTAATGGCTAAGTACAATGCAAGTAAAATGTTCGCTCATTCTTAAAAGTGTGAATTAGCTATTTTGATAGAATCTGTTTTGAGGCATCGTTTGTTATTCAAGCTGTTGCTTTTAGAATGATATTTTTTTTTGTATTGCTTTAAGTTTTTGTTTTGTTGACAATAGACTTGTTGATGGTCACTTCTTCACCGAACTGTGTAGGTAAACTTTTGTTTTGTTGATATCGACTTGATACTGTCATTGTTTATCGTTTAATTTTGCATGTTTTCTGCTGGCATCATGTAGAGTTTGTTTGTTGCCATGAATTGAGTGAAAAGCGAAAGAAAGAAAGAAAACGAATTGCATACTCTCTCGAAATAGAAAGAGCTTTGCCACATAATGGAACAGAATTTCCGCCCAGGAGCAATTGTTCCGCTGTGTGGATTAGCAGGTTATACTGGAGTACTTACTAAAGACATCTTCAGGCATCCTCCCACATTTAGGACTGGTACTAACCAGGTTTTACATCGCTTAACAAGAACCAGTGTGTCAACATAATTGTGTGTGTGTGTGTATAAACATACAACATTATTGAAGTGAAAAGCGATGTTATATTAATAGTTTATTAACATTTACAGTCTGTAAACATTCTGGAAATAAGTTAAATATTGTGTCAGAATCGTCTGTGAAGTGTTGTTTTTGTATTCCTATTCTCAAGCGTTTACATCGAGTGTGCGTAAGGAAGTAGTTCTTATGATGCTATTAGTGACCTTAAAAATTCATTACCATCACTTCAGCATATTGGTTAACCTAGACATGCAAACATGTCTTCATAATTCACCATAATACAAAGAAAACTGATTGAATATGCTCATCTAAATATACTCAATTTGCTGTATTTACTCAGCGTTTCCCGAGTGGAGGGCTTAGAGAAAATTAATGCAAAATATAGTTTTCATATTTACAATATTTTTTATAGGATTGTTTTAAAATCTCATAGTTTTTTCTTATTTTATTTTTGATTTCAGTAAATATTTGATTAATAGTAAATAAAAATAATTCGATGTGTATTTATCAAAGTTACATATAGATGAGAAACACAAAAAATTTTCTGATAGTTTTATTACTACAGATATGTCAACCTTTTCTAAAAAATCAATAACATTAATTGATTTTGGGTTTATCTGCTTCTCTACAACGATAGCCAACAATATTTACTTACAATCGAATCTTGACTGTATATTTATTTATTTAGTGTGTGTGTGACCACGGCCATCGTAGCAGGAACAAGTTAACAATGATTTGCAAGTGAATGAATAATCCTATGGACGTGAGTCTGCTCGCTGTGATTACAGATGAACGCATGCGCATTTAGCGCTTTCGGGCACTTCCGGTCCTCATTGATAATGGTTCTTACTCCCACTAGCAAATTCAGTTTTAGAAGTCTGAATTGGTGATAATTGCCCAACTCCGACTCAAAGTAAAAAAAAAAAAAATGATAGATGATGAAAAAATGCCCAAACTAAAAATGAACAAATTGTCACTTTAAAAAAATTTTAATCTTTAGATTTTGTTCATGACAACAAACAAAAAGTCGAATTAACATAGCTTCGAAAAACAAGTCCGTCATTCTTTAAAATCGAAACTGAATAATATAGGAATTATAAATTACTATTGGTGGAATAAGATTTCTTAGGTCAGAGTCTGTCATTTTAAAATATGATAATGAAATCATGATGTGCATTGCTCAGGTGAACTACATCTCATCAAAAGTGCATGTGTATGGAGAGGGAACATCAGGTGTAGTTTTGTCGAATTTCGAGAAGTCTGAGGATTTTAAAGGATGCAGAGTCTATGTAGTTAACAGCTGATGCAAGCAGTTTTTTTTTCTATGCTTCAGCAATTTTGAGTGTAAAAAAACATATTTCCGAAAGTCATGCGAACAGTGTTTTTTTTTTTTTTTTACTTTGTAGGCATGTCCACATGTGTTAGATACATAGATAAAAAAAACATGTCCACATGTTAGGTACATAGATAAAAAACATTTTGTGTTTTGACTAAAAACCACAGCCTTACTTGCACTGTCACTATGTATAGCCTCATAATTTGTTTCCTTTCCAGTTTTACAAATAAAGAAATTAAATACAAAATGTAATGAAGTAGCTTTGCAAGACGTCTTTTGCATTCACTTAAACTATTTTTTTTTTTTTTAACGTATATCTACTATATACAAGGTGTCTGAAAAGTGATGTGACTGGTGTCACAAATAATTTTCTTTCCAAACAAAACTTGATGATTTCCCTCCTAAAGTTTACTGCACTGTCCTATCCTTCTTTTCCGTGTTTCTATGTACAGCTGGCAGGATTCTTCTCGGATGCCTTTTAGCATCATCATTTTGATCTTCTTGGTTGCCTGCACGCCTTCAAAACAGATCTCCTTGAGCTTGGGGAAACAGTCACATGGTGCAAGATCAGGTGAATAAAGAGGTTGTTCCAGTATGCTGATGTTCTTTTTATTTGTTGTCTTTATCGCTCATTGCTCATCGTAGCTAAATGACCTGATAGAAATAAACAAAAACAGTTATATACTCCCGAAATATAATTAGATGCTTATCCATTTTTCGCCCATAAGTCATACTGTACACACAGTTCCGTAATTTTCCAGACCGACCTTTTTTTTTGTCTACTTTATGCTTTCCATATGCAATGCGAATCTAAAACTCACGTCACCTACGACTTACAGTAAGCATTCTTTATAGTAAAAATCAATTTGGGGTTAACATACTTTCTGCCTTTACATTGATCAATTTCAATCTAACCACTGGACCATAACTTTAGGACCAATCAAAAATAAGGGAGATAATTCTCTTTTAAATTCTAAATAACATTTTTAAGCAAATTCTTGATTGTTTATATTAAAGTTAGTGAAGTTATGTATGAAAAAAAATAAAACAAATACACATCATCTTTTTCATTGTTGATATAGTCTGTCGTCTGTGTTTAAAAAAAATTGTTTTAATTACAATTTAAAGTAAAATGTTTTTTTTGTTTTTTGTTAAAAATGGAAATTTGAGAAACCCAGCGTAGAGAAGTACTTCAGTTATTTAAATGTTTTGTATCTTTTCATTTAAGAAAAGTCTGTTTTTTGGGGTTTTTTTTTGGTTTTTTATATAAATGTGTGTGCGCAATTATATCAGCTCATAGATTTGATAATTTTTAGTTTTAATGTTTCATTTACAGGCAGTTACTTTAGCAGCCATTTTATTATGGGAGGAGAACGCTTTGACATGACACAACCTGAAGCTTATTTATTTGGGGAAAATCAAGACCTCAACTTTTTAGGAAATAAACCAATTCCTGTAAGTACATGTTCTTTCTTTATTCATTGATTATGTGTGTTTTTTTTATTTATTTATTTTTTACACATACCAATTTTTCATAATGAAATCGACCCATTTTAGATATTTTTAAAATAACAAATATTCTTAAGACACGGATGAGAGTTCTCAGCTTTGTAGTGGAATTCTGCCTTTTTGTTATTCAGAAAAAGCGGTTTAAATGACTTGAATCGCTAGAGCTGTCATTTTGATGGATTTTCTTCCCCTCTCTCTCTTTTATCTTCTTCCTCTTTTCTTTTTTCTCTTTTCTTTTTTCTCTCTTTGCCTCTAGCAAACGATCCGCGCTCTAGGTAGGGGGAGGCACAAGATTTTTGTTCAATCAAAACTTCTTGTCTCCACATACATACTGGGGGGGGGGGGGTCTTTCTTCTTGCTAACAGCATGTTTTTTGTTTATTTTGTTATTTATTTCTTAGATCAAACATATTTTTAATGTTTTCATCGTGTGGGTTTTATGATTTTTTTTTTTGTTTGGGAGCTTGCTACTCGAGCCTATGGTTAAGGAAGGGCTTTTTTAAGGGTTGGGCTTGCCATTCGGACTTAGGGTTAGTGGTAGGGTTTAGAAAAAGGGTTTTTAGGGATTTTTTTTACCGACTCTTCTGTATGACACCCCCAAAAAACGCACAGAATTTATCTCCTAGAGCAAAAAAAATATTTTGGTTACTGCCCTAAAAAGTTAGAATGGCCTGGAAATTGGGGATCACTTTATGTTAAATTTCAACGGTATTATAGTTGTTTACAGCTATTTCAAGGCAGTGTTTATTGTAAACAACTATAATACATTCATGTAGGCCCTTTATTTGTAACTTATGGGATTTGTCTCTCAATGTCAACAAATGCAACCCCATCCAGTCGGTTCTTTACCCAACAAGCCACTTGATGCAACCCATTCTGGAATGTGGCAGTCAAGCTTCATCTCCCTATTTCGTTTGGGATATCTAGCACCAGAAGCGGGTTTAGAGATTTACGATGCGAATGGTCCATGGAATCCACATAAAGTCCTATGAACAACGATTGGAAGCCTTCAAGCTCTACTCGTCGGAGTGTATGCAGCTGTGTAGAGACCTCATCGTCACCTTTAACATCATGCACAGCAATTACAATGTGTCTTTATGAAAACTCTTCTACACACCAGCTCTGCAGAGAGGACTTTGTGGAAACTCCGAAGCTTTACCCAAGACGATTTTGGCTTAATCATCGGAAAGCATCTTTTTTGGTTCTGGTCACTGCCTGGTGAAACAAGCTTTCCGCCTGCAGACGACCAAACAGTTCAAGGCAGTACTGGATGCATCTTGGCCGCTGATCTTTGGATAATCACTCCAAATGATAATTTCTGGTTAGATTATTTTGAAATTCAAATGAATTTATGCACAACTCAGATTACTTTGGAATAATTCATTTAAAAAAATAAACTCTGCATTGACTAACAAAGTTTTTCTTTTTTCTTTTAATAATTAAATGTATGTTTATTTTTAAAAACTAACGTAACAAAAGAGCCATGATTAGATGGATCTGTCATGTCAGGCCGGAAGATGGCACTCTCTTCAAGACTCTTCTCTCTAGGCTTGGTATACGGGAAATAACTGATGTCTTTAAGCTGTGCAAGATGAGATGGCTTGGCCATGTCGAGCGAAGCTCCAGCTGGATTTCCCAGGTCAGAAACATGTCCATCGCATCAAATCGGCAGACTGGAAGACCGAAGCTTTCTTGGGATTTCTATGTAAACGTGACCGTGCAGTCCTGGGGATTACAAACTTAGATCTTCACGACCACCGAGCCTTGAGTGGAAGACTTCGATCAATACTGAAAGACAGGCTCCACCCTCTTGTAGAGGATTAATCAAAGGCATGTTCCAGAATAAATCGGATGAAGATATTTTTTGTTGTTGGTGATGATGATGATAACAATCATTACATTTTTTGTTGTTGGTGATGATGATGATAACAATCATTACATTTTTTGTTGTTGGTGATGATGATGATAACAATCATTACATTTTTTGTTGTTGGTGATGATGATGATAACAATCATTACATTTTTTGTTGTTGCTGATGATGATAACAATCATTACATTTTTTGTTGTTGGTGATGATGATGATAACAATCATTACATTTTTTGTTGTTGCTGATGATGATGATAACAATCATTACATTTTTTGTTGTTGGTGATGATGATAACAATCATTACATTTTTTGTTGTTGCTGATGATGATGATGATAACAATCATTACATTTTTTGTTGTTGGTGATGATGATGATAACAATCATTACATTTTTTGTTGTTGCTGATGATGATGATAACAATCATTACATTTGCCATGAAAAAGAAAATCCTCCCCCCCCTCTCCTCATCTTTCTAAATTACAAAGATGACAATCATCTTTCTGTGTTTTTTCTCAAAATTACTAAAATGTGAAATGAAAATTGTCTTTGTTTTTGTTTGTAAAGAAGACGTTAGTTATATTGTGGCCCGAAAGGCGGATATTTTTCTTTTTTTGTTAGTGTGTGTGTATATATATATATATATATATATATATATATATATGTGTGTATATATATATATATATATGTGTGTATATATATATATATATATGTGTGTATATATATATATATATATGTGTGTATATATATATATATGTGTGTATATATATATATATATATGTGTGTATATATATATATATATATATGTGTGTATATATATATATATATATATGTGTGTATATATATATATATATATGTGTGTATATATATATATATATATGTGTGTGTATATATATATATATATATGTGTGTATATATATATATATATATGTGTGTGTATATATATATATATATGTGTGTGTATATATATATATATATGTGTGTGTATATATATATATATATATATGAAAGGAAATCTACTTGATCACGAATAAACTAATTCTTTCAAATGGTTTCAGTTAACTGGAATTGTTAAGCATTATTCATTTTATAGATTAAAAATCTCCCCATCATAACAGCACATTTTTACAGTTTTTACAGATTTTATGAAAATAAGCTTTTAGTATTTTTAATCTAGAAGTGATTCATTTCATTCTCTTTTGTCATCTAAGATGTTGTTTACAGGATTGTATGTCTTTTTTGATGTTTAATGAAAGTATTGTTTTCAAAACTGTTCATTAAGTGTTGTTTTTACTGATTTGACGTATAAAATTTAATATTTCAGTTCCCATATCCATTACCACAAGGAAATGAACCAACAAAAACATTAAAAAGTCTTGTTAATATTCGAAAAGATACTTTGCGTTTTGTCCGGTCAGTATGATATTTTTTCCTATTTTTTTTTTTTCATTTTGCCTAAACAATTAAAATGTGTCATTCAAATTTTCCAATAATTTCCCAATTCTTATGTTTACTTCAGTAATCATCTAATTTTTTTTCATTTTGCCTAAACAATTAAAATGTGTCATTCAAATTTTCCAATAATTTCCCAATTCTTATGTTCACTTCAGTAATCTTCTGCTAATTTGTTCATTAAATTGACAAATTGATATCAATAAAAATGTTGAAGTTTCTTTTTTTTGTTGTTTTGTTTTCAACATACATAGTACAAAAATATGAGTGATACTATGAAATCAAATAATTGCTTCTAAATGTCTATTTTCACATGTAAAAAAGATAACCCTTTAGTATACAAGTTTGGCAAAAAAAATTTTAAATAGGTCAGTGGTCTTTTTCGAAAATGGTATTATTAAAGACAAACACTAACTTACATTGATACTTTTTAGAATTCAAGATTTTCGTTTTTATATATATAGAATACGAATATTGCCTGTTTGTCTACTAAGTACTTTTTAGGTTATTAGACCTAGGAACTTCAAATTTGGTAGGAATAATCTTCATTCTATGCAGCTATCACAAAAGCATCATCCACCCACCTAATATTTTTATCTCCGATTGTAATGAAGTGTGAACTAAAATTTCATTACACAAAAGTAATTGGATTCTCAAATTTCTGATCATTTTAAGACCCTCGAAAGGGGGCATTAAATTCCACAAAATCAAGACCTTTTTAAGTTCTGTAAGCTCTTTTAACATAGATTTTGTTTTGCCACAGCAGTCGATGGTTCTGATTGCATTGAAGTATTTTAGGAGCCGATCTTTTGCACTTTCTAAACGGCTCCGTAAGGAAGCATGGACTCTACATCATATTTTTGTTTACCTTTGATTTCAACGGCATTTAAAGATAGCGAACGGCCAATCTACTTGGGATCGAGTTCACCAAATGATCCCTCTGCTGTCAGTATCTTGCCGGCAGATTCTGACGTGCCTAATGAGAACTCCTCTGAAGAAGAAATTCAAACAGTATCCCTTCCCAAAACAAAAGACTGCGCCCACAGTCATTTGTGTGATCAGGGGAGAGTGTAACGAACGTGATGATCCTGAACAAGGATCAAGCGGTGGAAGTGGCCACAACGTGCCTGATCCTTGCCATAAAAGAGCCCGTATTTGCCTGGCGTGCAATTTAAAAGTTAAAGAAATGTTTTAATTGTACGTCAAGTGAGGATTCGAACGCTGCCCGATCGATGAATGGCATGTGCATTCGTGTTAAGGTTGCCACGACACCATCAGCTTTACTCCACAAAATTAAAACTTTTCCAAGTCCATAACTCAAGTTATGTAGTTATTTTTTTTTTTTTTTTTACATCATCAATTTTTTGGATAGCTTTTTAGTATTTTGGAGTTTGATATCTTGCATTTATCAAGTCTTTCAAGTGTGTCTCAGTATAGCATTCCAAGTTGATTCTGTTTTATTTTAGATTATTGTTATTTAATCATATTAGTTATAAAGAGCTCAGTAAGGAGAGTTCAAAACTGTTTGAATTATGAAAATATCTCTAGTGGTTCAAAAGTTCTAAGAATTTAGAGCTCAGAAATTCGGGGTTCAAAATTGACATCATTATATGGAAAAATACTTGAAATCACAGACCAATTCACAAGAAATTAATTAATTTTATCGCTGTTTCTTTAGTTTTGGAGCAGTTTTGATAAAATTTGGCATTCTTATGTAAAATTTTATGTTCTTTAAGATTTTGCACTCAAATTGTATCTATCTCTATGCTGTAACCCATTATTTAGAGAATAAGAGGTACAAATATCAGCTTTTGTTTTTTTGTTTTATTTTCAAAGAAATCTAGCGAGGGATAAACATATGACACATACAAAGTGTGTGTGTGTGTGTGTGTATATATATATATACATATATACTTCTAATATTAAAACTGTGAATGTTATTTGTTAGTTTGTTTGTCTCCGTGCACAATGGATGAAATTGCTAAACGAATTTGGAAGAAACCAGGCAAATCTTTTATAACGTCACAAAGGGATGACATCATCCAGCAAAACAGGTTGGGAATATCAGGAAGAGATCCTGTAGGATGTAATAGATGTTGAAGTAACAAAAGGATGATGTCATCCATTAAAACAGAACATAGCTGTAATTTATAATTAACTGAACAAATCACCCATCTCTCTCTTAGCTATCTATGTATTTCTCTCATTCCTCTCACTATCTTAATTCAACCACTCTAATATGTTTCTGATAGCATTTAGAGAAAGGATGACTTTTTTTTTTTTCAGCTTAGTCATCTAATTTACATACGTGTCTGTACACACCACAAATTCGTATATAAATTAGATGGCAAAATAAACCTATATAAGAATAATAACAATGATAATCGTTCGCTCTATAATAAAGACAATGTGTATTTAAATTTATGTAATATAGAGAGTACATATAAGATGTACTTCCTTGCCGTCACACAAATAAATGTACTTCTCTCTCCATTTTGTCACAGACGGAAAGATTTCAAGTGTTATGGAGAAAGGAGAACGCAAATTGCAAATCACCACTTTCTGAAATGAATTTTGAAAGAAATTATTCAATCTATTTCCATAATGAGACGTGTTCTTTCTTTTCTTTCTATACCAATTGATACATTATTTTTGTTTTTTTTTTAAATTTTATATTCTTTTTTAAACTTCACCGATTTAGACGTTATTTTATATGAATATTAGTACGAACGCTGGCGAAGCATAGTTTTTTTTCTATCATTTTTGATGGGTGTAAACTTGTAAAAATGATAAGGATAATATTGAAGTAAAGAGACTTATTATTTTTAGTTATGCAAGAAGAATTCTTAAAGATATGTCACAGTTTATGCATAGGCAAATAAGTTAGATATAATAAAAAAAAAATTGGGGCATTTTTAACGAGAGCAAAAAGAACGAAAAAAAGGTATAAAAAAAACAAAAAACAAATGTGCAACAAATAAGTGTTACAAAAAGCAAGATAAGTTACTATTCTACCTACCTGGATAAGTTTATTTGTGTTTTAACTTAAAGGGTTTCTTTTTGTTAAAAACAAACATGGTGTCGACTCTTCAGTTCAGACGAGAAACCCAGGGACAATATAACTGCTAAAAAGTCGAAACTTAAAGAAAATGCTGTTAGAAACACACCCAATAAATGTGACCAATCATGCTGGTGACATGTTGTTTTTCTCGTCCGAACTGAAGCGTGACACCATGTTTGTTTTCACCAAAAATAAAACCTTTAAAATAAGTTAAAACACAAATAAACTTATCCAAGTAGGTAAAATAGTAACTTATCTTGCTTTTGGTAACATTTATTTGTTGCACATTTATTTTTTTTACCCCCCTTTTTCGTTCTGTTTGCTCTCATTAAAAATGACCTAAAACTTTTATTTTTAATTCGTTTTTATTTAAATTACTTTGTACACATTTAAATTACGTTTTGTTACGAATTTTGCACATTTATTTAAATATACACTATTTTTCAAAATAAAAATTAACCATGGGGTGGTCATAACATTAAATAAGACAGAAAAAAAATGAGAAAGAAAAGTGAAACAAACTTTCTGTCAACAAAACACACTAGAGGAAAAAAGAAAGAATTGTAGTGCCCCCCCCCCCCCCCCTGCCCCTCTTTCGCTAGCTTGGCTTTGAAAATTCTTTCCTCTTTCTTTTTTTTGCCTCTAGCGTGCTTGGCCAAGACCGTCGTAACGGTTATTACAGTATCCGTGGCTCGGCCCTTTGTTGACAAAATAAAATTGATTTTTAATTTTGTTTTTTCCAAAACTAAAAGTTTCACAAGTTCTCCGGACGTTAAAGAATTATTAAAATTTCACATATTATATATCAAAATAATTTTATTTTCTATTAACAAGTGTTTGCAAATAATTTGCGTACCATATAATTTTTTTTAGAATCCTCTGTTAAGTTTACCCGCTCGTATTCCTGTTTCAAATGGTCTGAGAAGAAAACTTCAACTTTCTGGTTATAGTTTAAGGTGTGTTCTGGTTGATTGTACATTTTCAACAATATTGACAACGATTTGCTGCTTTAATATTAAAACGCAAACTAACGTGTAAAATTGAATCACAAAAAAATATTCATATTTTGGATTTTCGGCTTGTCAAAGTAAATACCGTTTTAACTTGCTGTAAAAAATAATTCAATGGATAAAATCACATACAAATTACATATTCGAAAAGAGTATTTTATGGACTTTCCAACCATGTATATATTTTTAAAATTGGCCCAGAAATAAGTGAGAAATTGCAAGTTGAACAAATTACGGTACAAATTTGTAAATGTTGCACGATATTGACATGGGAATACTACTCATTATCATGAACCTGTCTTGGGATGGGTATTCCTGCTAGTATATCTTTGTATAGAGCTGGAATACCTTTTTGTCTTGAGTCATCCATCAATTGATGGTGAAACCTTCACTCATTGCAGCCAGAAAGCTCCAGAACATTTTTAATGACAAATACTTATTTTTATGAAACCAATGTTTTTAAACATCCCTGCTAATTCTCAAAATATTTTATGATGAATATTAATAATATAACTCCAATATGTAACAATGTCATTTCCATATAAACTAATGTAACTAACTTGTGTTTGTGAAGGGAATGATGTGATTTATATAGTTTTTATTTTATTTTTATTTTTTGGGGAAATCTCAAGAATTGGTCTAAAAAAAAAAAACATGCAAAAAGATGTTTTTGTAATCGTTTCTGGCATCAATGTAATCTCCTGCAATGAGTGCAACAAAAATTACATTGGGGAAACACAATATCACTTCAAGAAAAGAATATACAAACATAAAAGAGCCATTAAAATAAACAACCCTTAAAACGCTGTTTTTCCCAAATGTCACATTCCAACCACACTTTCAACTTCTCTAAAGCTACATTGTTTAAACCAATCCATAATAACAAAAATCTCACTCTCTTACCAAGTTGACCATTTTTTCCATTCTAACCACATCATCATACAACGGATGGGTTTCTACCACATCATATCTAGTCTGTCTAAAATTATAATCCATGAAAGTAACCTTAAATTAGACAAAGATACTAATACATATTATAATATGTATAAATGATACATATTTATTCTTTTACATGACTGCAACTCCTGGGTCATTCCACACTTTTAAAAATCCCAATTACTAACTTTGTCTACGTCTGTGCTACAACCCTTCCCTGCCTTATTTTACGGTGAGTTACATCTTGGAAATATATTATGCCTATAACCCATTGTCTCTGCTGGTTTTGTATTATTAGACTGAGCTAGTGTTCAGATGGAGCTTATTTCAGCCGACCATAACTGAAAGTTGGATCTTCATGAATAAATGCTGATAGTGATAAATTTTCCTATTTCCTTTTTACAGATACAAAATTATTTCATGAAAATAAACAAATACAACAAAAATAATGTAGATACCCTGAATGGGCAGTAAAAAAAAATTTTTTTAATTCCATTTTTTGTAAAGGTATAAATGTAGCATTTTATATCTCTACAAAGCCACCATCCGTCCATGCATGGAGTATTGTTGCCACATCTGGGCTGGTGCATCATCTGCTAGTCTCTCCCTCTTAGACAAGATCCAAAAAAGAGTCACCAACTTGATAGATCACTCACTATCCACCAAGCTCCAGCCCCTGTCACATCGCCGCAGTGTTGCTTCCTTGTGCCTGTTTTACAAGTACTTCAATGGTTTGTGCTCTGATGAACTTGCTGCTCTGGTGCGCCACGACGTAAATTCACTAGACCAACCTGACAATCTGCCAAATCCCATCCATATACTGTGGAGGTCCCCAGATGCCGAAGAGCTTTCTACTCCAAAAGCTTCTTTCCTCGTGCTGCTGGACTCTGGAACTCCCTCCCTGCTTCCTGCTTTCCTGACGTTACTGACATGCAGAAATTTAAAACTAATGTAAACAGACATCTCGCTGCGCAGCTCCTAAATTAGGTTGTACTCGGCATTGATTTGGTAAGAGGGGGGGGGGTAAGTACATTGGCATTAAATTGAAATAAACTTTGGTAAATTTATAGTCTTTCACCTCCTTGAAGCACACTCAGTTTCCCTGAAATTCATGAAGATTCTTGTTTTTCCTATAATTTTTAAGTTATAAATTAAAACATCTGACATCTTTTTTATGGATGTCAAGCACAAATATGGACACCACGATAATGTACCTGCTTTTAGCATATCAAATATACTTATCTAACTATCCTAAGTAATGTATTTTCAGAATATATATGCTTATGGAGGGAAGGGTCTATCTTCAAAACCCTAAGAGGAGTTCATGAACCAACTGATAGAAACTCCAACTTTATTATATAGAGTTTAATTCTAGTATCCATAAATAAAGGAAGTCATTAAATTTATAGAGTCCGTTTTGTCGTATAATAAAATGTCTTTCCTATTAAATATATCTTTGTTTGAAAGAAACATTTGACATGAACAATATTGGAAATCAAAGGACCCACGGGAAGCTGACTGATTGTTTATCATTTTAAAAATAAAGTAAAACTAATAAAAAAAATTCCAAAAACTGGGGTGTTGCATAATGGGTCGATTTTGGAGGATTTTGAAGGAAAAAGGAACATTTTATATTTAATATTTATGAAAATAAGTGTATTTTGGGGGTAAATGTGTAATGCATTTATAATGAATCCACTTTTGGGTTGTTTTCTGAAATCTTATCATATTGCAAAAAATATAATGGGTTCCAGCCAACGGTCTGAAAATTGGTAAAATTCTTTGGGTAGTGGGGCATAATGGATTACCATTCTGTCACTTTGTTTAAAAAAACAACTTTTTCTCAAAACAAAAGGTAATAAGCATTCCAACATGCAACATAACAGCAATAGCTACTATAACAAGAAAAATTAGAGAATATCCCCATGAAATAATGACTAGACTAAATATAGAATAGCACACAAATGTCATAAACACAACCTTTCTCAAGCCACATGTATTTTCACCTAGACAAATCTTCCTATCGGTCCATATCCGTTGAATACAGCACACAAATGTCATAAACACATGCTTATTAGTACAAACCTATTCAAATTACTGACTATTCTTGCCAACAGGGAGTCGAATCAGTGACCCTCCCACCACCACTAGAAATTTAAGGTGACCCATTATGCCCCATCTTAGAAAGTAATTGGGTTTTTTTTTTTGTAATTCTATCAGTAAGGTCTAAAATCAAACTTTATAATATTTAAGTAAAGTCAACTATCTTAACTTTTTGTTGGTGCTTTCCAAATCCAAGTCAAAGTTCTTCACATCAGCCATTAATACTTTGGGTTGGAAGAAAATAAAAGAAATCAGCAAATTGATCCATTATGCCCCACCCCCACCCTACACAAGGCAAAAATAAGGTTTCGCTATAAAAAAAATAACAGCACAATATAAATAAAATTTTACATTGTTTTACATCCTCTCCAACCTGAAAATTGTAAAACAATGGAACACCCTCCCCACACACACACACACAAAGAAAAACAACTTCTAATCAGGTCAAATAAAATGCCCATTGCATTAAATAAACTAGACAAACCTTAGGACTTTTCATATAAACTAAATTATGGATCACACATTATAGTTAGGGTACTCCAGGCATATAACAGACTAGCAGGGCTACTTAGCGTTGCCTGGGAGCATGGATAACAAATTTGAAGAGCTAAAAAAAAAAGCATGCGTAAGATCTTTCTTTCAAAACTTCTCCCTCTCAGATATATATATATATATATATAGGTTGGGCTCTGTAGCGTTAGTATTAACACAGCTGTCGCTGTGGCGTAAATGCAATGTTCCTTTCAAAAGTTGAATTCTCTACGGTAACTGCCTTTAAAAAGGATTAATCTCTCACTGATTTACCGAGTTGTTTACAGTGGCCGTGAGGGCATAGGCGTTGGAATTTAAGTTTGAAATATAACTCGGGTTCCGGGGTTTGAGCCCGGCGACCGGTGTGAATAATTCTTCTCTACACGGACGATTCCCGTAAGGATGAAACGTATATGTATGTAGATGAAAACAAATATTTATAATTAATTATATATATATATATTTTTTTTATCATGGTTCACCCAAAACAAGGCAGGCTGCCACTGTAGACGTAAGAGGCTACTGAGAATTAGGGGTGAAAGTTTTGGGGGGTCATCCTAAATTGGGAGCTGTGCAGCGAGATGTCTGTTCACATTAGTTTTAAACTTCTGCATGTCGGGGAAACGGGGAGCAGGTAGGGGGTTCCAGAGGCCGGCAGCATGAGGAAAGAATCTATTGGAGTAAAAGACTCTCCAGCATCTGGGGACTTAGCTGATTGTCGGGTTGGTCTAGTATATTAACGTCAAGGGGGCACCAGAACAGCGAGTTCATCAGAGCACACTCCATTGAAGTACTTGTAAAACAGGCGATAGGGCAGGGGATGGAGCTTGGTGAGTGACCTATTAGATTAGCGACTCTTTTTTGGACCTTGTCTAAGAGGGAGAGACTAGTGGATGATGCACCAGTCCAGATGTGGCAACAATACTCTATACATGGGCGGATGGTGGCTTTGTAGATATAGGATAATGTCAGGTGTGAGAATTTTACTAGCACGGTAGAGGGAGCCCACCTTCTTTGCAGCAGCCTTGGACATGTCTTCAATGTATTCGTTCCAATTCATGTTACCTGTGACTGTTAGGCCGAGGAGTTTGAATGTTTGACTCTCAGGTAGGGTGTTATTTGCAATGGCAATCGGTGGTTGAAGAGGTTTCTTGTAGTTATTAAAGGAAAGGAGCTTTGTCTTTGCAGCATTAAATGTTACCATCCATTTATGACCCCATTCCACTACAGACTGGAGTTCACTTTCTAAGGATTCTGCCATTGCCTCTGATATGTGCGCGTCTGTTTTGCCCACATGGCAAGAATAGAGTGTGGTGTCGTCAGCAAATATACCCATCTCGGACACAATGTCATCAGGGAGGTCATTTATGAAAATCAGGGGTACACCAGCATTTATGTCATGTTGTTTGGATGAACCACCATTGAGGAATTAATTTTTATAAGATCTTTATGCCAGACTTTGTGAAAGGTTTTGGATATATCAAATGCTACCACCTTAGCTTCACCTGCCATGGGCAGTGTATGGTATCTGCATTCAGAAATGACCGTTAGGATATGTGCAGTAGATCGTGCTTACCTAAATCCATACTGACGATCAGAAAGAAGTTTAGCATTAACGAGGTGTCGGACTATTGCTAGATTGATTAAGGATTCAAAGATTGGGAGTAGACTAATGGGGCGATAATTCTGAGGATCAGTTGTATCTCCAAAGTTCTTGAAGATTGGTACCACAGAGGCAATTTTCCAGCTATCAGGGAAGCAAAATTCGGCGAGGCATCTGTTGTAGAGTTTGGAGAGGACAGGGGCCATATATATATATATATATATATATATATTACTATTTTATGTATCCACATAAAATTTTATAGGGAGATATAATTTTTTATGTATCAATTTTCAGTATTTACTTCAACAGTGCTCGATACGTAAGTAGAGCTAGGTAGTAAGTTATGAAAATATATTTATGGCAATTAAGCTACACAGAGGCTCTGGCATTTCATCCCTGGGATCTTTTAAAATGCATTTTAGCCTGAAGATTCCCCCCGGGGATAAAACTGTGTAGCTTAATTGCCATAAATATATTTTCATAACTTACTATATATATATATATATAAATAGATGAATACCGTCTGTAAAATTAATTACTCAAACCAAACAGTTTATTGTCTATTTACAAAGATTAAAATTAAGATAAAATGATACTAAACCTTATTTCAATTGTGATTAAAATCTATTACATGATTTTGATTGGAGAAAATGTCTAAAGTTTAAGGCTTAAGCTTAAGGGGTCTTAAGAAAAAATTGAAATTCAGGGAATCTTGCTTAGTTGAGATCAAATTTAATGCAAATCTGAAATATTTAAATTTAAAAATGGGAGTTTATGTCCGTATTATGCCCCTTAAAACCTTTTAAAACACTCCAAAGAAACTAAAATTTGAGGAATATTTAGTAATTGGTGTTTAATACCTATTATTAAAATTTCACAAAAATCAGAGTTATCTGAATTTTCGCAAAGAGCTACCACCTCCTTTTTACCCCCTTTTTGTAAAACTAAATTAAACTAAATATAGCCCACATTTGGACCCCTTACGCCTAGCAGCTGTGTTCCAAAATTTATAATGATTGGTTAATTAGTTTAGGAGTGAATCTTGTACATACAAAATATATAAACATACCTAACTTTATAAAGATATATATATATATATATATGAATGAAAGAAAGCTGTTTGATGTAGTTTCAGTGTTTTTAAAACAGCTACCACTAAGAATTAAAATAAAAGTAATTAAAAAAAAAATTTAAAAAAAATACCCCTCCCCCTTCTTCGATACACTAATTTGGTCCCTGGTGAACTAAGGGAATGAATGTTACAGCATTTTAAAATTTTTTTGCCATAAACAGATTGGGGTCAGACTAAACCCAGTGGTGTAATGGTTTGTTGGTGTATCTTGTGTAAGTCCTGGCTTTTAGCCGAACATACACAATTATAACAATTTTCCTTTATTAATAAAGATAAGATAATATGAGGAATGAGACAGTCATAACTTTATTTTACATTCGCTGATAAAACAAACCTTTACAAAAGTCTGAGGAAACATTAATGATATTGTAATCTCAAATAGGCAAATATTAGATTTGAGCATGAAACAGTAATAAAAATATTTCTTTACTTGTGGTAGAATGAGTTATCAAACTATAGACCGTGGGCCAAATCATGCCCTCCTGGTGTTTTTGTCCGACCAATGATAAAAAAAAGTTTAAAAAACGTCTACTACATTAGTAGACCTATGTTACTAAATAACCAAGAGTATTGGTTATGACTGCATTTTGAATGTGATTTGCAGTTTTTTGTTTATCTGAAAAAATACTTTTGTAAACTAATATTACAAAAACAATATTATTTTGGATTTGTGGATTTTTTAATGAAATATTATCAGAAAAAAAGAATTTCATTAATAGACCAATAACACAAGATCTTCATTATCCCTGTATTAATAAAATTATCAGACGAGAATTTTTAGTTTTAATCATTTTTTAAATTTTCCTTTTGACTTACAAATCTGAGACCTCTTTCTAATCTGGCCTTTTGCCCAAGAAAAGCTGGTACCCCCACCATGAAATTAATGTTTTTTTTTGTTTTTTTTGTGTGCATTTCAGAATCAGTGATGCAGAAAAAGTCCCTCTTGATAGTTCGGATACAGAACAGCCTTTCAACCATCATCGTTACAATATTGAATTTACTTTTGACTCGGATGTCAAATGTGCCATTACCATTTATTATTTTGCTATGGAAGAAATCAGTAATGGCCAACTTGTGTAAGTTGTTCTTTTTATTTCTAGTTCAATATTTATATTCATAAAACTTTTTTTTTTTTTTAATTCAATTTAAAGAAGTAGGGAATAAGTTTTTGGAAACCTTTTATAAAAGTTTTATCATGAAAATGAAAAATGAAAAAAATTTCTTTAAAAATTTTTACTTTTAAAGAAAACTTTAAAAATAATAACAGCAGGAAGTTCATTTTAGTAAATTGTCTCCTTACAAGATGTCTTTTCTCTTTCTCTCTCTTTCTCTTTCTCTCTCTTTCTCTCTCTCTCTTTCTCTCTCTCTCTCTCTTTCTATTTCTCTCTCCCACTCTCTCTCTGTACTAAAATTTAAACGGAACTTCCATGAACAAAATTTCTTTCCTCGAATATTGCAACTGTGGAACAAAAAAATACAACATGGTCATCTTCAAGTCTAATATAAACAAATACTTGTTGAGCTGTCTTCTTAGATAATCAATTCCTTTTAAGTAACCTGCCCATTGTTTCCAATCCTTGAGTAGCCTTCGGGCCTTTATAAGTGGTGAGACATTAGTACACGAAAAAAAATGTAAAGGATTCAGAGAATAAAGAAATTCCATGGCATGGATTTTTGATAGGAAACGTAAATACGTAGAAATATTTAAATGGAAAACTGACGCAGCATGAATCGAGGTTTTAAAGTGGATAAAGTCTGTTGGAATGTCTGTTGCCAATCTTTGTTTTCAAAGAGGATGGGAAATCATGCAGAAGTTTGTAATTGGTTTCGCATACCAATAGTATAATTTATTCATTCATTTCGTATGAATTAGATGATTCTGTTGTTGGCATAAGTTTCCCTGATATCTTTCTAGTTAGAATTCTTTCTAGAAAGGAGGGACAACGTGAAGGTTACAACATCCTAAGTGAATTGTTTCTGTGGAACGAATTGGATTCAAACTTGACACACCCAGGTTGTCAGTCCATGTCGTAACCACTGAGTCACAATCACTTCCCAATAATGCAATAGAACATCTACAAAATGTGGCGATACGATAAAGTATTGCTGAAGTTCCTTATATCAGTCTGAATGATGTTTCAGTTTTTGAAAAGATTGTTACTAAAGAACAATCATTTGGCAAACATTTACAGGCAAGACTTCCATATTCATTTTCTGTTTAGCAATAGCCTCAATTCAAGAAATGACTTCCATATTCATTTTCTGTTCAGCAATAGCCTCAATTAAAGAAATGACTTCCATATTCATTTTCTGTTTAGCAATAGCCTCAATTAAAGAAATGACTTCCATATTCATTTTCTGTTCAGCAATAGCCTCAATTAAAGAAATGACTTCCATATTCATTTTCTGTTCAGCAATAGCCTCAATTAAAGAAATGACTTCCATATTCATTTTCTGTTCAGCAATAGCCTCAATTAAAGAAATGACTTCCATATTCATTTTCTGTTCAGCAATAGCCTCAATTAAAGAAATGACTTCCATATTCATTTTCTGTTCAGCAATAGCCTCAATTAAAGAAATGACTTCCATATTCATTTTCTGTTCAGCAATAGCCTCAATTAAAGAAATGACTTCCATATTTATTTTCTGTTCAGCAATAGCCTCAATTAAAGAAATGACTTCCATATTCATTTTCTGTTCAGCAATAGCCTCAATTAAAGAAATGACTTCCATATTCATTTTCTGTTTAGCAATAGCCTCAATTAAAGAAATGACTTCCATATTCATTTCTGTTCAGCAATAGCCTCAATTAAAGAAATGACTTCCATATTCATTTTCTGTTCAGCAATAGCCTCAATTAAAGAAATGACTTCCATATTCATTTTCTGTTTAGCAATAGCCTCAATTAAAGAAATGACTTCCATATTCATTTTCTGTTTAGCAATAGCCTCAATTAAAGAAATGACTTCCATATTCATTTCTGTTCAGCAATAGCCTCAATGAATAAATGACTTCCATATTCATTTTCTGTTCAGCAATAGCCTCAATTAAAGAAATGACTTCCATATTCATTTTCTGTTCAGCAATAGCCTCAATTAAAGAAATAACTTCCATATTCATTTTCTGTTTAGCAATAGCCTCAATTAAAGAAATGACTTCCATATTCATTTTCTGTTTAGCAATAGCCTCAATTAAAGAAATGACTTCTATATTCATTTTCTGTTCAGCAATAGCCTCAATTAAAGAAATGACTTCCATATTCATTTCTGTTCAGCAATAGCCTCAATGAATAAATGATTTCTATATTCATTTTCTGTTCAGCAATAGCCTCAATTAAAGAAATGACTTCCATATTCATTTCTGTTCAGCAATAGCCTCAATGAATAAATAATTTCCATATTCATTTTCTGTTCAGCAATAGCCTCAATTAAAGAAATGACTTCCATATTCATTTTCTGTTCAGCAATAGCCTCAATTAAAGAAATGACTTCCATATTCATTTTCTGTTCAGCAATAGCCTCAATTAAAGAAATGACTTCCATATTCATTTTCTGTTTAGCAATAGCCTCAATTAAAGAAATGACTTCCATATTCATTTTCTGTTTAGCAATAGCCTCAATTAAAGAAATGACTTCCATATTCATTTTCATGTTCAACAATAGCCTCAATTAAATAAATGATTTCTATATTCATTTTCTGTTCAGCAATAGCCTCAATTAAAGAAATGACTTCCATATTCATTTCTGTTCAGCAATAGCCTCAATGAATAAATGATTTCCATATTCATTTTCATGTTCAACAATAGCCTCAATTAAATAAATGACTTCCATATTCATTTTCTGTTTAGCAATAGCCTCAATGAATAAATGATTTCTATATTCATTTTCTGTTCAGCAATAGCCTCAATTAAAGAAATGACTTCTATATTCATTTTCTGTTCAGCAATAGCCTCAATTAAAGAAATGACTTCCATATTCATTTTCTGTTTAGCAATAGCCTCAATTAAAGAAATGACTTCCATATTCATTTTCTGTTTAGCAATAGCCTCAATTAAAGAAATGACTTCTATATTCATTTTCTGTTCAGCAATAGCCTCAATTAAAGAAATGACTTCCATATTCATTTCTGTTCAGCAATAGCCTCAATGAATAAATGATTTCCATATTCATTTTCTGTTCAGCAATAGCCTCAATTAAAGAAATGACTTCCATATTCATTTCTGTTCAGCAATAGCCTCAATGAATAAATAATTTCCATATTCATTTTCTGTTCAGCAATAGCCTCAATTCAAGAAATGACTTCCAAAGAAAATTGGTCGCATTTCAGTCTGTAGTTTGAATGTGTGAAGTTTGCATGAAAGATCTGATGAGATTGTTGAGTTTCTTGAGAGAAGAGGTATTGATCCGAATAAATGATTGTGGGAAAGAATGCAAGATGTGGTGTTTATTTTTATTGCAGATAGATTATAGTTAATCTTGTAAGTGAGTGAATCATATTGATAAAGTTGATGGTTGGTGAGAAAATTTTTACAGCAATATCTTTTGATACACCACAATGTGGCTTTAGTGAAGATGCGAAAGATGATTATTATGACAGGCTTATTGCAGTAGGAGGAAGTACTTGCTGTGGCTGGATATTTGAATGGTCACGTTGGAAAGACCCCTGGTGATTTTGAGGGTGTGCATGGAAGAAATGCATATGTGATAGGAATGCAGAAGGAGAAAGAATTTTAGAATTTTGTCTTGTAATGAACATGTTTGTTGGTTGCTAAAACTTCTTGATTTATCACAGATTCCAACAACTCACTCATGATGCACAGGAGACCGATTGATCTGTACTGAGATGCAGAAGACCAATCTCCAATATTTTTAAATGCTGGATAGACTAACAAAGTTTTCCAAGTGATTGAAGTTTAGCGTGTAAGTGAGCGAATCATACTGTTGAAATTGATGGGTAGTGAAAAAGAATTCACAGCTATATCTGTTTATGCAATGTGGCTTGAGTGAAGATGAAAAAGACGAGTTTTATGACAGGCTTATTGCAGTAACTAGTAAGGTTGATGAGAAGGAAGTACTTGCTGTGGCTAGAAATTTGAATGGTCATGTTGGAAAGACCCCTGGTGATTTTGAGGGTGTGCATGGAAGAAATGGATATGTGATAGGAATGCAGAAGGAGAAAGAATTTTAGAATTTTGTCTTGCGATGGATATGTTAGTTGCAGACACTCTTTTTAGGGAAAGGGAAACCTTAAGTATGGATCTGGTGCAGCCAAAACTTGGATAGATTATCTGCTGATTAGGAAAAGGGACAAAAAGTTCTTTTGACATAGCACAAATCTGTTATTTGCAATTTCACGGCGAGAAAGCTCATAAGGTAAAGAGAAAGTTTATTCCCAGTTTATTCACACAGATATCTAAGGCCAAATCCGTAGAAAATGACCCCAGTCTGTAGTGGAATGGGGATATAAATATAAAAGTTTATGTCACTCAGCATAGAATGTCAACCTTTTGAACTGTTTGGAAAAGCGTGTAAACAATAAGGAGCCATAATGGCTTCTTTCCTCAAACTGCTAGCCTTTGGAATTCTCTCTCTGCTCCCTGTTTCCCTGACTGTATCAACATACAGAAATGTAAATGTAATGTGAACAAATAAAACATCTTGCTGCACAACTCCCCACATAGGATGCCCCTGTAGGTATGGTCCCTAATTCACAGTATCCCTTATGTCTCAGTGACAATGTACCATGTTTGAGGTGCAGTAAAAAAAAACAAAAAAAAACAACATACAACACAACTAGAAATGTCCGTGACATATATGTGCCACACATGTTCATAATTTGTGATATTGTAATAGATTGAATGGCCCTGGAATTAACTGGCAAAGAGTTTATTAAGTCAGATTTGACATATATGGGAACAGAGAACCAGAAATAAGGAACACGCAACTCACAAAGTGGAGAAACATTTTTAGAGTAGATTTCATTAAAAGAAAAATTATCGCCTCATCTGTCTCCTCTCGCTCTTCGCTAAAATCTTTTAATCATTAATCAATCTAGCGATTGTCCACCACCTCGTTAATGCTTCTTTCTGACCAGGAATATGGGTTTAGGCAAGCCCGTTCTAATGTGGATATTCTAATGGTCATCTCTGAATACATATACCATCCACTGGACAAAGCAGGTGAAGCTAAGGCAGTAGCGTTTGATATATCCAAAGCCTTTAACAAGGTCTGACATGGAGGGCTTCTCATTAAAATTAGTTTGTACAGTATTACTGGATGAGTATTTAACAGAATCAGATCCTTCTTTGACAGAAGAAAAATCCAGGTCATCCTTGATAGTCGTACATCTAAACAACATGACATTAATGAGGGTGTACTCCAGGGGTTGATCCATGGACCTTTATTATTCCTGATTTTCATAAAAATCTCCCTGATTCAATTGACATCACGCTCTATTCTCGATATGTGCGCAGAACGAACACACAGATATCTAAGGCCGAATCCGTAGAAAATAACCTCCACTCTGTAGTGGAATGGGGATATAAATATAAAAGTTTGTCACTCAGCATAGAATGTCAACCTTTTGAACTGTTTGGAAAAGCGTGTAAACAATAAGGAGCCATGTTAAATCGTCTCCATCTAGCATGGATGTAGCAGGAATGGCGGCGTCGATGTAGCAGGAATGATAATATGGAGGTTGAAAGAAGAACACGTGAGTTTAGAGACGGTGATGAAGCGTTCAGTTACCAGATCCATTTCAGGAAGAAGTTAGAGGTAACAGAGGTAACAGATCAAACGTAGGTGGATGTAAGGACCCCAAAGGTTGACACGGTGGTGTAATGAGGAAATTGAAGAATGTATCAAAGAAAAGCGGAAACAGTAAAGTGGTGAAAATGTTTAGTGAGTAAGGATGTGTATCTGGTGGCAAAGAGGACAGACAGCAAGAAGAGCAACATAGAAAGTGCGATGGAGACTGAGCAAACTAGATTTCTAGGTTTACTGCAAACGGATGAGCAGAAGAAAAAAATAGTAAGAATAGCAAACAGATGTCAAAGACAAATATGGATATTGTTGGGAAGAAGTGCATTCAAATTGAAAAATGGAGTGTTAGCAACAAATGAACAGGATAAGAGGAATGCTTGGAAATGGTATTATGAGAGATTGTTGACTGTGATTCTTAGAGCTTTTGATTATTGGAATATTTAAAAGAAAAAATATTTTTGTTTCCATGATGGACTGATTGTAAAGTAGCAGTGATATTCCATTTTTAATTCCATATTAAAATTCTTTAATCAAAGATATCTTTTCAAAATTCCTCTTTCTCATTTAGATACCATCCCAGAGCGGCATCTATGAATTCTGAAACTTACCACTATAAACGTGGAGCAAATCAAGTATTTTGTCAGTCAACGCATGTTGTTGATCCTAGCAAGTTCCCTGAAGAAGATGTGAGTAAATCGTCTCTTTCAACTTTTCAAAACATGCAGCCTCCTTTAAAAAGATGAATTACATTTTTTTTATGACAAATGATATTTTCAAATCAAAATGTTTTTTTTGAAAAAGCTGCTAATTGCTTTTGCACTGATAAGGTTTGTTGGAATTTTTTAAATCGGCAGATTGTTATTTGCATTATGTAATCAGTCTTGTACTCTTTTACTAATTGTGACTCCTGAAGAAGAACGGTGCCTAAAATGGTTGAAACATGATAATCATAATCAAAATGAGGAGAAACGGTTAACTGTAAATAAAATTTATAATTTCTGTTTTTGGAGTTTTTTTTAGATGAGGAGTGATAATTTGTATTATTCGGACTATTATTCTCATCTTGGTCGTTATCTTCGTAACGTTTTGGCCGATGTAACCTCCAACATTCTTCACATGCACCTTTTCAAACTTGGGAACCTTCTAGTCGTACTTGGGAACATGTATCTAATTTCGAATCAAACCCTATATTTCATCCACAGAGGTGGATTGTTCTCATTCCATCAACCATGACCGGGTAGAAGTGTTAAATTTTTATGTTATTTTTAGTTATTATCGCCTATAGTAAGGATTGAACCATCAACCTCCAAATAACTGTCACTTAGAAATGCTTGTAACCATTAGACTATATGTCCATGTGGACATATAGAAATTATTATATGTTGAAAGAAAGCAACAAATTTTTTTTAACACAGAATTAATGCTAAATAGTAGTAAAAAATGTTCTTTTTACTTGTGTTAAAATTATTGTGAATTTCTAAAAAAAAATAAATGAATCATAAGGAAACTGAAGGACAGTATCCTTCCCTCCTTGTACTCTGACATGTTTGATCATGTGATGTATGAAGATTGAGTTTTGTATGATCCTACCAAACAACGAATCTCCCAAGTTTGTATTAATATTATATTGTGGCGATAGGGATGAACACTTACCTGATCCGAAGTGACCACAATGTTTTGCATATAGAGTAGTCATTTGTAAGAAAAAAAAGCGCATGTGCAGTGGGTTTTGGTAGGTGTTAGTAATTTGCATATGTGGACACCAACCCTTTTAAAAGATGAGATATGACAATTAGAGAACATTGTTGTCTTGAGATATGAACAACATAATACCCCCCCATCGGATACATAACAACTTCTCAATGTTGGTTAACTATCAAAATTTCTAATTTATCTAAAACTTTTAATCTTCCGTCAAACAAATGAAATGTTATGATTGTTTCTTTATAAATTATCTTTTTATAAAGAATTTAGTTCGAGTTGATCTTGGAATTTTTATTATAGGGAATTTCATCATTGTATTTTTTTGTTTTTCTTATTGTAAGCCAGACCAAACCTGGTACAAATTAATATAGGAAATTATCTGAATAATATCTTGTTCCTATAAACTTTGATTGTATGATAGATCAGTTTTTAATTTACTTAAAACTTATTGACTTTAATTTCTACTTGTTTTTTACTTACAAGTTGTGAGGTTGATGCTAACGTTTTGTTGTTTAATGAAGAGTATATATGTTTATATTTGTCCTTCAGTGGTTATATAATCCCGACAAAGAAGTCATTCCAGTTGTCATTCAGTGCATTGTAGAAGAGGAAGGTATGTAACAATCATTATTCATTCTTTTTTACTTTTAGAGAAAGAAATCAGAGGGAAAAAGGTTTCACTGAAAACAATCATTTTGTCCAGTCCTCATGAATCTTAGTTTTGTTTTTCTTAAAATAAAAACATTTAAAAATGTTATATTAAAAAATGACTTATCTCTACAACCATTTATTTGTAAAAAATGAGCCCAAATAGCCTATACTATTTCTCCATCTCTCCCTAATACTAGCCCTGTCTAAAGAGTATTTCACCAAGGCCTGTCTAGACATAGAAATGGGATGCAATATTGAGATTTAAAATGCATACAAAGAATAGTGACAAAACTAATAAGATTAGTTACAAGGATAAATTTGAAAAAAATTAGGATTAACTACTTTACTAAAGAGAAGAATTGGATTTGATTTAATTGAAAATTTCAAAATAATTAATGGCATTTCAAATTATGGTAGACATTTTTAAAATATTCTCGATCTGGATAATATTTTGTCACAGCAGATTTAAAAAATTAGATTTATTAACCAACTGATTTTTTTTTCTTAATAGGGTAATATATTTTTTAAACAAGTTGCCAGATCAAATTAAGAACAGCAATGGCATAGACAATTTGAAATATAATTAAATGAATTCAGAAAGATAGTAACAAAACGAATCATGGTGGAAATTTTGGGAACTATTGGATGAAATATTAAATAGAATTTTATGTGTATATTAATATTTTCTGTGCATCTTTTTAATTGAGAAGATAGCTAAAAGGGAGATGCCCCAAAAGACCTAACAAATAATAAACTAGCAGTGACAATAGGGGTTTAGATATAGAATATAAATTTGAATTGAGTGATGTTAAGTGGGATATTTGTAAATGCATGAAAAAAAAAATGAATGAACCAAGAGAAAAAAATGAAAATGATTAGTGTTCAGGAGAGCTGGAGAAAGTTACAAGATTATATAGGTCATTAGGACTTAAAAAAATTATTTTCATAAGTGCTTATTGGGGTAAATTATTTAAAAGAAAATAATTAAAGCATGAGTTGTGTCCCCTTGAGATCACTACTATTTGAATCATGTAAACAACCGTTAATCACAATTTTTTGTTACATTTTGGGGCGAAAAACTAATGAGAACTTTTCAGTTTTCCTAGGGGACAAATTTGAGTTTAAATGGGGTCTTCAGTACTTGCTTCATGTAAATAACCATTAATCTTGATGGCTGGTGGATTTTGAACAATCTAATGAAGAAACTTTTAGATAATTGGGAAAAGAATTGTAAATTGAAGACATTTCAGCCCTTGAGGAACACAAACCAGATTTTAGCCCCAAAATGTGCCTCGGTCAGATCACGTTTTGCGTTTTATATTTTCATATAAAATTTTGAGAAACTTATGCGATTATTTATGATAATATTGGACAAGAAAAAAATAAACTTTAAATTATTTTGTTTTCTTTCTTTCTTCAGAGCATGCTGGTCATTCTCATGTGACGTTTGCTGTCGTAGAAAGAAATTCTGACAGTGGTTATGTACTGAAACCTCTCAAGCAGAAACAATGTGTCGGCGGCTTGTGTTATTTGCTACAGGAAATTTATGGTATTGAAAACAAAAACCTTGAAAGATCAAAGGTAAGAGTTTGCAAACATGAAATATTTCTGCTTTTTTTTTTTTAATCAAATTGAGGTGAACAAATGTAAAAAAATAAAATGAATAAAATTATTACTCGCGAGAAAAGCCAAATGACATTCTGAAAATGTATTCAAAATGTCATTTGGCTTTTCTAGTGAGTGATAATTTTATTTTTTTTATTTTTTTACTTTTGTTCATTCAAACAAGGCATATTGCCACTAAAACATGAGGTCTACTGTGATGGGGAGCATCCTAAGTGGGGAGTTGGGCAGCAAGATGTTTGTTTACATTACATTTAATTTCTGCATGTTGGGCAGCAAGATGTTTGTTAACATTACATTTAATTTCTGCATGTTGAGCAGCAAGATGTTTGTTTACATTACATTTAATTTCTGCATGTTGGGCAGCAAGATGTTTGTTAACATTACATTTAATTTCTGCATGTTGAGCAGCAAGATGTTTGTTTACATTACATTTAATTTCTGCATGTTGGGCAGCAAGATGTTTGTTAACATTACATTTAATTTCTGCATGTTGAGCAGCAAGATGTTTGTTTACATTACATTTAATTTCTGCATGTTGGGCAGCAAGATGTTTGTTCACATTACATTTAATTTCTGCATGTTGGGCAGCAAGATGTTTGTTCACATTACATTTAATTTCTGCATGTTAGGCAGCAAGATGTTTGTTTACATTACATTTAATTTCTGCATGTTGGGCAGCAAGATGTTTGTTTACATTACATTTAATTTCTGCATGTTAGGCAGCAAGATGTTTGTTAACATTACATTTAATTTCTGCATGTTGGGCAGCAAGATGTTTGTTAACATTACATTTAATTTCTGCATGTTGGGCAGCAAGATGTTTGTTAACATTACATTTAATTTCTGCATGTTGGGCAGCAAGATGTTTGTTAACATTACATTTAATTTCTGCATGTTGGGCAGCAAGATGTTTGTTTACATTACATTTAATTTCTGCATGTTGGGCAGCAAGATGTTTGTTCACATTACATTTAATTTCTGCATGTTGGGCAGCAAGATGTTCACATTACATTTAATTTCTGCATGTTGGGCAGCAAGATGTTTGTTCACATTACATTTAATTTCTGCATGTTGGGCAGCAAGATGTTTGTTTACATTACATTTAATTTCTGCATGTTGGGCAGCAAGATGTTTGTTAACATTACATTTAATTTCTGCATGTTGCTACAGGTGGAGAAACAGTATGGAGGGAATTTCAAGGGCTAGGAAAGAAGGGTGCTTATGCTTATCAACCCTGACATGTTAGACCGCTTTTAAAAATAAATAGCTAAAGAAATGTATAAACTTTGTTATGTACTTACGTGGTAGATGAAAAAAAGACTGTACACCAAAAATTATGCAAATTCATCAAGTATTTATTTATTTAATTATAAATAAAAAACGATTTTATCACTCGGTAGATATTTCCACCATTTGGATCTTAGATTTTCCAGTGGACAAGGACGATAACTCATATTCTCACGATTTCCAGGTTTGGGGTCTCCATTGTTTACAAAAATGTCAAAATGTACGTAAAATCATTTTTTTTCTTTTTCTTATAATTTAATAACTACTGAATGAATTTGCGTATTTTTTTCTGCACAATCTTATTTTCAGCTAACACATAATAAAGTTTATACATTCTTTAAATATTTCAATGTCAGGGTTGATATGCATAAGCACCGAAAGAAGTTATTGGAGTAGAAAATTTTCCAGCATCTAGGGACCTCTACAGTAATTTTGCTGCTAGTCAGGTGGGTTGGAAGTATTTCCGTTTTGAGGGTACAAGTACAGTAGTTTCCTGCAGTCTTAATAATGACAAAAATTTGGTGGGGGTGATAGTAATCGATAATGACCCCCTCACACAATGAATCGGAAAGGACCAGTGTCTGGAATCTGTTTCCTTTTCGCTAATTGAGCTCTCTGGTGTCTGCAGAGGTCAATTCTGAATCCAGACTCTACAGATGTGAGTGAAATTTCCATAAACAGTTTCTTTCAAAAAACTTTGCATCTGTGTAACACATAACTATGGGACTGCTTCCCTACAAGCTACAACATGATCCTTTTCAAATCCAATGTCAACAAATGCTCGTCATAAACCTTCTACATAAGTAATCAGATTTTGTACATTCCATTCATCATTTTCAATCCTCTCATAATATTCTCCATCATTCAACTGACAATCTAGCCATCTCATTAATCATTATCCTCGAGTGGATTTTAGCTTTGATAAGTGGTGATTCATTAGTAAAAAAAACAAAACAATTTGTTACAAATGTTAGTTTTCATAAATAGCTGTTGTCTTGAATGTTTGCTCACTTGAACGACGATGTCGAAATTATTGTATTTCCATTTTCTTGTTTTTTTTTTTCTGTTTGTAGCTTGATGCTGATGATGAAATTGAAGATACTGGCTCTGAGTGTGTGATTTGTATGTCAGACATGCGTGACACCTTGATCCTTCCATGCCGTCACTTATGTCTGTGCAACAATTGCGCTGAGTCATTGCGCTACCAAGCCAGTAACTGTCCTATCTGCCGTGCACCTTTCAGGGCGCTTTTGCAGATTAGGGCTATGCGTAGAAAACAAGTACCTTCCAACATCACTCAGGTAATTATTGAATCGGAATTGCTTTTTTTATCATGAAAAAAGAAAGGAACTTTTGATTTGTACAATTGTAATATACACTCAATGACTGGATGACTCTGCACTAAATATAGTCTGATGTTACGAGAATCGCATCTCTCTCTGCTTGTCAGCCACTTCGGGCCCAGTAAACATCCTCTGTTCTTCAAACTAAGGACCAGTTATATGAGGATCTTGACACCACCATCAAAGACATCTCTGTCACTGAAAAATTGTATCTGCTTGGTGACTTCAATGCACAGGTGTGTGTTCCGACCATCACTCTTGGTCCAACTGCATTGGTCATTTTGGCATTGGCAAGCTGAACGAGAATGGACAGAGGCTCCTTGAGTTGTGCTCCTACCACAACCTCTGCATAACCAACATATTCTTCGCCACCAAGCTGTATTATCGAGTATCCTGGCAACACGCAAGATCCCATCACTGGCACCAGCTAATCCTTGTCATCACACGCAGACTCTCACTGAACTGTGTTCTCACCACACGTAGTTACCACTGCAATAAAGTCTCTCCAATCCTCTTCGCCTCTGCCCTTGAGGCTCGCATTCACAAATATCCGGTGACTTAGAACCAACATTAACGACGTAGAAACCTTTCTCCTGGCAAATTCCCTGGATATCCTAGCACTATGTGAAACAAACCTTCAATCCTCAATCTCCTCTCACCATTTTGACATGACTGATTACCTCCCACTCTATCGTAAAGACTGACAAACATATGCACGGGCTAGGAGTTTATGTTCGGATCACCCTCCCCTTGACTAGAAAACATAGGTTAGAAACAGATTACCAAGACTACATGTGCTTTAGATTGACCTTACATCACAGTGTTAGTTACTTATATTTCTTATACCGTTCACCTTCGACCCAGGACTGTACCCGGCTAAACTCTGTCTCTGAAAGCATAGATAGAGCACTCTCACTCGACTCGAATGCCCAGATACATATATTTGGGGATTTTAATGCACACCACTATGATTGGTTGGGATTCTCCAGCTTTACTGACGCTGCCGGCAACTTTACGTATAATTTATCCTTAGCTCACTCCCTCTCTCAGACTGTCGATTTCCCGACTCACATCCCTGATCGAGTAGACCAGCAAGCCTCAATTCTAGACCTGTTCTTGACCTCACTACCCGAGGCTTGTGTGATGAAACCCATAGCCCGCTCGAGAATGCTGATCACATTGTGGTAATGATTTATATCACCCTAAATACTCGTTAAAAACCTGATGATCCATTGCTCAAAACGAGATACTACGAGCAGGCTGATTTTGAGTCCATTAGAGATCACATCAGCGACGCCCCATGGAGGGAAACCTTCTCACTCCCCGCTGATCAATGTGCAAATGAGTTAACCGAATGGGTCAAAGTAGGCATTGAAGCCTATGTCTTCATGTGAACGTTCTCCTCAATGGTTCACCTCGAAATGTGCAGCTCCCATTGCTGAGAGGCAGCAAGCATTCTGTAGATTCGGCCACCATAAGTCAGCTGCTAATAGACAGAAATTTATAGAGTCAACAAATAAGTGTAAAGTAGTGATAGGTGAAGCTAAGAGAAGGTATACTGATATTTCTGGAAAATCTACAATAGTGTGGTGAACAATGGTCAATCAACGATTCCTTCACTATCAAACCACAATGATGTCGTTTGCACAGTGTTTCGCCTCAAACTCCTCTTTGAAATCAGAAAACCACCCCTTCCCTAAATTCCCATTGCGGACCGAAGCCACACTTGATAACCTGGTCATCACCCCATCCCAGGTCAGAGACATCATAAAAAACCGCGACACCTCCAAAGCCTGTGGGCCTGATCTTATACCTGCAATAGTAATAAAGAAATGCTCTGCTGAACTGGCCCCTTTCCTCTCCTAACTCTACAATAAATGTCTAGCTGAATCTTGTTTCCCCGATAGCTGGAAAATTGCCTCTGTGGTACCAGTCTTCAAGAACTCTGGGGATAGAACTGATCCTCAGAATTACTCCCGATCTTTGCTAAAATCTTTGAATCCTTAATCAATCTAGCGATAGTCTGGCACTTAATTAATGCTAAACTTCTTTCTGACCACCAATATGGATTTAGACAAGCACGATCTACTGCGGACATCCTAACGGTCATCTCTCAATGCAGATACCATACACTGGACAAAGCAGGTGAAGCTAGGGCAGTAGCGCTGGATATATCCAAGGCCTTTGACAATGTCTAGCATAAAGGGCATCTCCTAAAAATGCGCTCATATGGTATTACTGGGCAAATATTTAATATAATTAGATCCTTCCTAACCAAAAGAAAGATCCAGGTTGTCCTCGATGGCTGTTCATCTAAGCAACACGACATAAATGCTGGTGTACCACAAAGATCTATCCTTGGACTTTTATTGTTCCTGATCTTCATAAACAATCTTCCTGATAACATTGAGTCTGAAATAGGTATATTTACTGACGACACCACGCTTTACTCTCGTCATGTGGGCAAAACAGACACGACTACATCCGAGGCAATGGCTAAATCCTTAGAAAATGACCTCCAGGCTGTAGTGGATTGGGGTCATAAATGGTTGGTAACTTTTAATGCTGTAAAGACAAAGCTCCTTTCCTTCAACAACTACAAGAAACCTCTTCAACCACCGATTGCCATGGCAAATAACACCCTACCTAAGAGTTCAACATTCAAACTCCTCGGCCTAACCTTCACAGGTAACATGAATTGGAACAAATACATTGAAGATATTGCCAAGGCTGCAGCAAAGAAGGTGGGCTCCCTCTAATGTGCTAGTAAATGCCTCACACCTGACATTATCCTATATCTCTACAAAGCCACCATCCGCTCATGCATGGAGTATTGTTGCCACATCTGGGTTGATGCATCATCCACTAGTCTCTCCCTCTTAGACAAGGTCCAAAAAAAGTCGCCAACTTAATAGGTTCATCTCTATCCACCAAGCTCCAGCCCCTGTCTCATTGACGCAATGTTGCATCCTTGTGCTTGTTTTACAAATACTTCAATGGATTGTGCTCTGATGAACTGGCTGCTCTGGTGCCCCCTCGACGTAAATACACTAGACCAACTCGTCAATCAGCAAAATCCCATTCATTCACTGTGGAGGTCCCAAGATGCAGGAGAGCCTTCTATTTCAATAGCTTCTTTCCTTGTGCTGCCGGCCTCTGGAACTCCCTCCCTGCTCCCTGTTTCCCTGACTGTACCGACATGCAGAGGTTTAAAACTAATGTAAACAAACATCTCGCTACACAGCTCCCAACTTAGGATGACACCCAAAACCTACACCTTAATTCTCAGTAACCCCTTACGTCTACAGTGGCGTCCTGCCTTGTTTTTTAAAGTGGATCCATCAAACCAAGCAGAAAGCCCTCACCCCTTGCATTAACACTAGCAGGTTATTAATATGAGATCTGCTTCACCAGCATCATCGAGGACGCCCTCAAAGACTGCCCTGCTGGCACTCTTAAAGAGAGGTGGGTTCACATCCGTGATGCCATCTACAACTCTGCACTCCGCAGTGACTATCTTTGGCAGGAGAGAGAGGTGAAACCCGGGCTGGTTCAAAGTCGGCATTGCTGAATTAGAGCCAGCAATCAATGCCAAAAGAGAAGTCCTTGTTAACTACGAGATGAAGCCTTCTGAGAAGACAGTCGCTACACTCAGGACGACGCTCAATGGATCGCTTGATGCTGTGCCAATAACAACTGGCTAAATCTCTATGAGAATATCCAGCTCTCTGCTGATTGCAGCAACATTCATGGCATGTACGAGAACTTGAAGAAGGCCTTTGGTCCAAGCATAAACACGATCGTATCCTGGAGATGAACTGCTGGTGACATAATATTAGACTGTAGCAGACAGATGGAGAGGTGGGCTGAGCACTACCAGGAACTTCACTTGGTAGAAAACACTGTCACAGATCTAGCCGCCGAGCTGTTAAAGAAGAGCTAGACGTTCCCCCCTCTGTAACAGAATTAAACAAGTCTATTGAGACCCTAACTCCAGGAAATCCAGGAAATCATCAAGGTGGGAAAGAACAGTCATCATCACTCTATACAAGAATAAGACAGACTGTGGCAACGGCAACAATTACCAAGGAATATCCCTTTTTGATGTTGCTGGGAAGGTCTTCACCCATGTTGTCTTCAACAGGCTGCAGTTGCTTGCAGAGTGTATATACTCCGAAGCAGAGTGTGGGTTTAGAGCAAGAAGATCAACCGTCGATATCATCTTCTCCCCACGACAGCTCCAGGAAAAATGCCATTAACAATCGCTGTACATCGCCTTCATCGACCTAACCAAGGCCTTTGACCTTGTCGGTAGAAAGGTACTTTTCACTCTGCTACAGAAGATTGGATGTCCCCCCTTTCCTCTCTAAAGCTCCTGAAAATGAGCATATCCTTTTATGAGGACATGTAGGGCACCGTACAGTACGACAGCTCTTCCTCAGACCCTTTACCAATCAAGTGTGTGAAACGAGTGTGTACTCGCCCTGACACTCTTTGGCATTTTCTTCTCTCTGCTGTTGTCCTATGCTTTCAACAAATCAAAGGATAAAATTACCTCCATACCATGGCGCCTCTTCGACCTTGCCCGCCTTCAAGCTAATACTAAAGTGCAGAAGGTACTCGTACATAAGATGCTCTTCGTGCACACATGCAGAGAGTTTGGCATGATCATCATCCTAAAAAAAAGATTAACATCCTCCGCCAAGATGTTAGCAGTACTCTAAACATCACCATGGCGACTACACCCTCGAGGTTATCGAGGACTTCACATACCTCAAGCAATTTCTCCGTGGATGCAGAACTCCACAAACATATCGGCAAGGCGGCAACAACCATGACTCGCTTGGCGAAGAGAATCTGGAACAACAAGATGCTGACCATCAATACCAAGATGGCAGTGTACCGGGCCTGCATGCTCAGTACACAGCAGTGAATCATGGGTTTTCTACTCCCGCCAAGAAAACTAACCTACCTGTGCTGCAACCTCAGGACAATCCTAGGAATAACCTGGCAGGACCATGTCTCAAACAAGGGTGTCCTTGATCAGGCGGACATTCCAAGCATGTTCGCTCTGCTCACCCAACGACGACTCTGGTGGCTTGGCCATGCCAGGCGAATGGACGATAGAATGGTCCCAAAGGATATTCTATACGGCAAGCTCGCACCTGGCTCCAGACCTGCCCTACGCTACAGGAATGTCTGCAAGCGAGACATGAGGGCAGGTGGCACTGACCAAACAGGCTCGAGTCTGTGGTTAAGAGCTCAACCACTGGAGAAGTACTGTGTACTTTTTAAACATTTGTTATCACTCCTCTATGAGGAATTTAGTCATGAAATTTGGAAAACAATTAGGAAAGATGAAGCCCTTAATTCGGGTGGGGGTACAAAACGTAGACCATTCCTTTCTTTTTTTTTTTTTTTTTTTTTTTTTTTTTTGCTATGTTAAAAACAATCCTTCAACATGAGTACTAAACATTTTTTAAAGAATGTATTTTCTACCCCAACTGATAAGTAAATCAATCCTTTTTATGTATTAAAATTATAATTGTATGTTTTATCTTTTCGTAGTAACAATTTTTAATTACCCTATCCGAAAAAATATTGTTTCGTTTCTGCAATACAGTCGACCGTAGTAGTAGTAATAGTATCGGCAAGCAGCAACAGCAGATGTAAACAAAACTGGCGATTTTTAGAAACTACAGCCTATTTTATTTTGAAAATAAAGAAAAAGTCAATTTATTTGAAGAGTACTCAGATCGCAAGCAAAAAAGTCTACCAAAAAGTTAATGCAGTTTGTGGTTATTTTATAAAATAGTGGCTCCTTTGTTGGAACTTTAAAACGGCTAGGGCTCGAATTCCCACAACAGACACGAAAACTGAACCATTGCAAACGCCAACAGGCAACAAAGCAATAAACAGGAAGAAAAATGAATAAATAAATAACGTTAGTGCGCGCTTACCTGCTTTTCAAAGTTGCGACGTTGCTTCTTTAGCGTCGCGGCTCGTTGTGCCTGGTAACATTTATATATTATAGTATGAAAATGAGACCCTTTCATAGGCCCAAGGGAACAAATAAAGTGTTCACCTAAAATAAGTATGGTGGGAGAAAAACAAATACAAAAAAAAACACCGTCTTACCTGGACAGAATGCCCAGTCAAACGTACACAACTTAAAATAAAATAAAATAAATCTCGGCCGAGATTCACTCGTAGGTAATCAGAGGAATTAGTATCTTAGGCCTACCCAAAATTAATTTCAACGTTAGTCACGTTAAAACAAATTGGTAACTTATTAGGTAGGCCTGGGAAAAGCAGGGAAGAGATAGGGGGACGCACTCAAAATCGTAACTTGTCCACTTGTTTGGTATTCAGACACACCCCAACCACTCCCAACTGAACCATTAAATACCCAACCTCTCCATCTCTTTGCTAACGTGATTCACGTATGCTATGCTAATTAACCCCTCTTCAAAGAAAGATAGGTAATCCTAACACCCCTCAGAATTGAGGTAAGAAATTCTTTCACCTTCAAGAAATACTGTTTTTCTTAGGTTTAAGATTCAAATACTCTAGTTTCAAACTTTAATTCTAGTCAGAAATTACTTTCTAGCTGCCAATTTAAAAAATAAATAAGATTCTATTTTTTAAGGCGATTGCGTGTGAACACCCTAAACATCTAGGCGGAAAAAAAAAGAAAAAGACAGCAAAAATAATTAATTAAGAGTGAGGAGATCAGTTTCACATATAAATTTAACGTAAAAATGATCCCTCATTTCTGGGCCATTCTTGCCTTTTAGAGCAGTTCGCCCTCCAAATTCTCTTGGTATTTTTTTATGCTGAAAAGTTAGCATGAAAAAAAAATTTATAATTACTTATCCTACCACTAACCCAAGGTTCGAGTGACAAAATGCCTTCCCTTCACCGTACCACTAACCCTAAATCTGAATGACAAGCCTTCCCCTCTTTTAACCTTACCTCTAACCTTGATACGAGTAACAAGCTCCCCTCCTAAATAAAAAAAACAAACTTTGTTAACCCTACCCAGAACCCTAAGTCCAAGTGGCAAGCTCCCAACAAAAACCCTCTTAAAACCACACACAATCATTTATTAAAAAAAAGAAGCCCCCCACCTCAAAAAAAAAAAATACACACACACACACACAACTGCCCAAAAACACTAGAATGGCCCGGAAATGGGATTTTACATTAAATTTATATGCAAAACTGATCCCCCACTCTAAATTAAGAAATAATTGTTATTTGTTTTGTTTTTTGTTTTTTTGTTAAGTTTTCTGGGTGTTCCCACATAATTGTCTAACAAAGGTAGAATCTAATATTTTGGGGAGGCAGGGGAGATTTGGCGGAAGTGATTTAGCAGGTGTTAATCTACAATAATACAAAAGAAATCTTGCAATGTATTCATTTTAAGACAGTCCTAGTATTAGATTTCAGTTTCTTGTATGTACAATTCAACTTAGAGTTCTTTAACTTCTTTTTTTTTCTTTTTCTTTTTTACATGGATACATGATATTTTTAAGGTATTGCAACATTTATGTACATTTACTGCAGATAACTTGGAAACCATCAATTTCTGAAGATTTTCAGTGGGATATTCTGATTCCTTGTACAAAAATACACTGACGAATTTCATTGTTTAATCTCGTTTTAATAAATATATAACATTTTTACTGAAAAAGTAGTGTAAAAATGTGATGAAACACATATGGTCTTAAAGAGGGAAAAATATCCAAACGTGCGAGGGATAAAAAAAAGTCATAACTTCCTTATTTTTAGTCAGATTTAAAAAGATTCTTTCTTATATCATGAATCTTTTTCTATGTATGCCATTATTGAGATATTTTAAACAATTTCAAATTTGTTCATGTGTATTGCTAATGCCAGCATCTAAAACAGATTTTTAACTGAATATGATGATGCAGTTTTTGTTTTTAAATTACGTTTTCCTTATGGAAAAGATTATTTCTTATTCTGAGACATTTTTTGCATTCCTTTTTAATAATTTTGTGTAGAAAATAATTATTCATGTTTTGATTAAAATAACTTTGTCAAATTCAAACTGCATATTTATTTTCTGTAATAAGTAAATATAAAAATGTTTTTAATTTTTAATAAAAAAATGTATTTTGAGACAGTAAATTTGAAAATGTGTTTTGTTCATGTTTGGAAATGAGTGGCTTTTGAGTGATATCAGTTACAGTGGCATGCTAAACCTGTTCTTTTCAGCTGTTCACAATTGCGGTGTTGAAAATACATTTGTTTGAAAGTTTTAATTTATTCATTTCTTATTTTTTTGAAGGGTGGAGGTGAGGAAGATAATTTTGTGAGTCAAGAAGGAGTTCCTCCTGGTTATGAAGCTGTATCATTGCTTGAAGCACTCAATGGTCCTTATCAAAATACGTCTGTGCCAAGTCCAATGCAAATGTCACATGAAGGTCAGTCATTGACTGCTCACACTGATAACATTATTTCATTCTCATTTTCCTTTTGCAACTAATATTGACAATGTCCAAAAATAATCTTTTAATATCGTTTTCTACTTTTTCTTTTTTGTACTTTTTTTGTTTCTATTTTTCATGCTTTCATAGTAATGAAGATTTTCTTTCACATAAAATTTACTTGAGTTAAATTTCAAAATGACATCTTTATCGTACACACAATAAATTGGAACTAGTTTCTAAGTATTCTTTTAAATAGTGGAGATGAAAAAAATACAAAAAGCATATTTTGGAATGTTTTATAATTGGGATTAATTTTGTTCAACTATTTTTTTTTGCTACAATAAATGAATGAAATGTTTTAGTAAAATATGTTTAACATTTTTAACATTTGTTTTTAACTCATAATCTTTTAATCTAATCATGATTGAAAAATACGTTGTGAAGAAACTTCAAGGTGAGTCATAATCGTTTGTTTAAAATCTTTCAACATCATACCATCTCAACCAGTAACTCAGCCTTGCTTTGATTTGAACAAGATTGTCACCTCTAAAAGACAACAATAAAATGACTTGTTACTAAGTGACACTTTTGAACATGGTGTTTGAGGTTGGGGAGAACAGAAGCTTGGAGGAACTGTGAACTGGGGGGGGGGGGTATTCCTGGCCATCCCACCCCTCCATTTTACCAAGGCTTGCACTAGTATGTTACACCGAATATCTCTATTGAAACACTATTTGATGCATTCCGTTCTTTGTAGATCTGTGACATTATTTTTTAGATGAGATATTGTTGTCATTTGCAAGTTTTGGACTGTCGTTGTTCTTCTTCTTGTTGTTATGCTCACAATATTTCAGCTGTTCTACTCTCTGGCCTTCTTCAGCTGCCCTTTCTCATAAAGGTTGGTAACTTTCTAGGAATTTCAAACTGAACCTTTTATTTCATTCACTCGCAGACTGCTCTCATTCCACGTTTTCATACCATTTAAATATGTAGTATCAGTTAATTAAGGTACATATGATTTTAGAATATCTCATTTTCTGCCTTAGAGGTTGTGAGTTCAATCCTTAGAGAAGGAACTTATGAATAAATTAACTAATACCTAAAAAGCATGGAACACAGAATTAGATCAGTCTATGCCACTGAATTAAATACAAGGTTCATTTTGAAATTCCTTCACAATTACCAACTATGACGAAACGTGCTTGAAGAAGGTCAAAGAGTAGAATGTGAAGAATGTATTAGTTTTGCCAAAACATCATATGTATTAAACATTTTTTTTCCAGTCATTAGTTATATTTTTATATGAATAAATGTGAAATCTTCCAAATATTTCCACATCCCTGTGTAAATAAAAACAGATCCGATTATCCTGAAATCACAATTACACAATATTTAACTGAAATATCATTTAAATACACAGATGGATTGGACATCTAATTTGAATAAAATATTTTAAAAGCCTCTTATTATACTGAGTAAAATGACACAAAAAAATATATAACAAAGTCTGATCAAATTTATTGGTAGATTGTATTTATTTTTGAGTTTGAAACAAATCAGTAATAAAAATGTTTATTTTCTCTTTGTATATGATCAATATAGTCACCAAATTTTCAGATTGTGATTTTTTTTTTTTTCTTTTTAACATGACCCGTTCTAAATCTTAAACAAGCATGTTTACCATGTTAGTTTAACTGAATCGATCAGTCCCCTTTGGCCACTTTCATTTACACTGTGGTTTAGTGTCATGTTTTGAAAATACCTTTCAAAAGACAATAGTTACAAACGACTCTCCTCCTACTTCCGTTTTCAAATCGCAAAATGGAAATGGCCAAATGGGTCCTATTTATGTTAAATTAGCATTTTAAACGCCCCCTCCCCCTAGATAGTAAACATGCCTCCCACATTATAAATGTGATTGTTGCTGTTTCATAACAAATTGTGTTGCATGGCATGACCATTCTTATAAATTGTCACAGCATTTAGTTGTTTTATTTTTAGAGTTTTTGCCATACGTTATGAATAAATTAAAAATTAGCATCAGAAATAACCATTTTATTGGATATTATTTTTTATTTTCAAATCACAAAATGTAAATAGTCAAAGGGTGTCCTATTTATGTTAAATTAGCATTTCAAACGTGCCCCCCCCCCTTCTAGACAGTAAACGCATGTTTTTCAAATCTGCATTTTTTATTAATCTGAAAAATGTGTGATTACTGATAGTATTCCAAAGAATTAGAAAATTTAGTAATTAGATTTTAAGATTAATTTTGATTGTAATTATAACCTCTCTCTCTCTCTCTCTCTAATATATATATATATATATATATTTATATATATAGTACCATCCAAAATTAAGAAACAAAAATAAAATTTTCCTAATCTCAAATAAATTATATTTTAATATTTGTGAAAATTTCACTACATATGTAAATTATGTAGTTGGACTTTTACCGAGATTTTCAGATGAATTAAAATAATATTATTAAAGTTATCCACCATTTTAACATATTTCAAGTGTCCAAAATTAAGGAACATTAAGGAAAAATAATTGTTTAAAGTTTAAAACAGTAGGGTTTTTTGTATAAAAGGATGAAAATAAATATTCTAAACTTTAATTATCATCACTGCTGCAAGTCACGCAATATCAATCATGTCAAAAAGAAATAAAACTGATTTAAGCGACAAAGCAAAAATCATCAAATTAAGAAAGGAAAATTTGACAATAGAAGAAATCGGAAAACGTGTGAAACGTTCAAAAAGTGTTGTAAGCCGAGTTCTCAAACTCTATAAAGAAACTGGAAGGTTAAGTAACACAAAGAAACCTGGTAGACCAAGAAAGACAACGGCAAAAGAGGACAGTTATACAACACCTAGTGTTAAAAGACCGTTTCCTTACAGCTGGCAAAATTTCTAAACAAATAGGTGTCACGAATGTTTCATGACAAACTGTGTCCAGAAGGTTGCACGAAATAGGTCTTTCTGCCAAATCTCCTCGAAAAAAGCCGCTAATAAGTAAAAAAAAAATCAAAGCAGCTAGATTGGCATTCGCAAAAAAGCATGTTATATGGTCAGAAGAAAATTGGAAAAAAGTTTATTTCAGTGACGAATCGAAATTTAATGTATTTAACAGTGATGAAAAACAATTTGTAAGAAGAAGAAAAGGCGAAAGTTTGGATCCTAGCTGCATCAAAAAACTGTTAAATTTGGTGGAGGTAGCGTGATGGTTTTCGGCATGATATCATGGCAGGGTACATCACCACTTGAACGCTTAAATACTAGAGTAAATGCCACTGTATACAAGAATGTTTTAGAACAGTATGTTTTGCTAGTGTTGCACAATTCTGGTATCGAAAAGCCTGTTTTTATGCAGGATAATGCTCCCTGCCATAAGGCACAGCTGGTCATGAATTATCTGGCTGATTAAGAAGTAGAGGTAATGGACTGGCCTGCTCAGTCCTGACATGAACCCTATAGAAAACTTATGAAAGACTCTAGGACAGAATGTTATGGCAAAGAATTCGGAAAACATCGAAGACTTGTAGCTGAAACTGAAAGATGAATGGGCCAAGATAACTGTGGCCCAATGTCAAGATTTAGTGAAATCGTGCAGTCGTAGATGCACAGCAGTTATTGAAAACAAAGGTGGAAGTACCAAATATTAAATATATTTAGCCTTTTTAATGTGATTTAGTTAAAAATTATATTTTGTTCCTTAATTTTGGACATTTGAAATCTGTAAAATGGTGGATAACTTGAAAAATATTATTTTAATTCATCTGAAAATCTCGGTAAAAGTTCAACTACATAATGTGTATATTCAGTGAAATTTTCACAAAAATTAATATATAATTTTGTTTAGATTCAGAAGATTTAATTTTTGTTCCTTAATTTTGGACGGTACTGTATATATGATATATAGTACTTGTATTGTTGTTGTTTCCTAGATGTTAATCCAATGAAACTCAGTGCTTAAAAGATAGTGCTCAATAACAGGTAGAGCTGTATTATAGTAAAAATACCTTTTTTTTTATACAAACATTATTGGCTACATATGTGCATACATGTTTCAGCTGCGATCTCGCTCGAAATCCAGCTTCCTTGGGCCATTTTAAAAACTGAACTAAGGCGAATAGAAAAAATTACATTCTCGCAAATCGGTTTGCTTTTTGGAGGAGATGGTGAGGTAGGGAGAGGAATATTGGGGGAGGCAAGGTATTTATTTGCTCATACCCAGTTACTTATTCATACGTTCACACTGATCCGTACACTCGTGCTTACATACATATATATTCAGACACTTCCTTTTCTCTCAGCCATACCTTTCCTATCTGTTTAATCTTTATGATTCTTCTTCATTGCGGTTATAATTTCAAGGACTTGGTTGGTATCTCAGTCAGTGCTTTGAACCTTTGGACCACCCGCCTTTATTAGCCTATGCATAGAGCTCAAACCCCTCATACATATATGAATAAAGACATAGATCCGCTAGCCTGTATCTATGTATCTATCGTTTCACTGTATCATAGCTCTTCAGTGTGGCTAAACGGGCAAATGTCTTACCCCGAGATCAAAACGCAACCGTCTAGTTAACAGTTGACGCTCTTAATAATTTGGTTATATATATATATATATATATATATATATAATGTATTTTTATGTAATTATTTTTATTGGTGATTGTAGCGTTCGTTGTTATTTTGCTTACTATTATTTCGATTGTCTCACTTTCCTAAGTGATTAAGATGCAGAAAATTGCCTTATTAGTCGCCCTTAACCTCATAGGACGTATTTTTCGTTAATATATATTTTTATTTATTTTATACGTACATAAAAGTAATCCATGGACACGTGTTTCTGGCTCACAGCCGTCATCAGCATGGCTAACTTAGACAGAGATCGAACCTTCGATATTGATGTCTATAGTCCAGCGTTCTACCAATAAAAATAATTACATAAAACTACATAAAATATTTAGGTGATAAAAATCGTACATATTTCTAGACAGAGCGTCTTGGTCCAGTGGTAGAACGCTGGACTATAGACATCAATATCGAAGGTTTGATCTAAGTTAGCCATGCTGATTACGGCTGTGAGCCAGAAACACGTGTCCATGGATTACTTTTATGTATGTATAAAATATATATATATATATATATATATTAGGTGTAATCAGTCAATGGAAAATTATAAGTACACAAGTGGGTAAAAAAATAAATTAAATCAATAATGAATAAACAAATAAATGGGTAACTTACTATTTTGTGCTGAGTGTATTGGACGATTTTAGAAGCGTAAATTCTTTTTTCAAGGTAAATCCAGATGAATAGATGCAAAATTCTGCAAATATTTACACATCCATGTTAACAGCAAAATAATCAGAATAATTCTATATCACTAATGCACTATATACGTATCTGAAATATTGTTTAAATCCTATTCTTAAAATAGTTAAACAGTAATCTTTGTACCTTTCAGTGTTCAAAGCCTGTTTTAATAAATAACTGTCTTGTGTTTTACATTTTGTTTGTAAATGAAAAGAGCAGAGGAGGGTCATATTTTAACGAATAACTTTGTGGAAAAGCAGGGGTTAAAAATGATCTTCCTCTTATTTACAAACTTGAAGAAAACTATACATTTTAAAATTATATCAAACTTAGATTTGTGTTAATATTCATATTCCAAATTTTGTTAGCATTTTCCACATCATCTTTTTATTTTCATTTTTCGTTTTCTGGTCTCATGCTAAGGTTAGACGTTTTGTGAATGACTTTGAACTTTTCCTGTCTGTTGCCATTTCCCTTGTGCCGCCCACCAGGATCCGGTTGTCATCAACTGATCCGCTCCATCTCTTAAGTGGCCTACCACATGGCTTTCGATCATTGATGTCAATGTGGGAAACACTTTCAAGCATTTCAGATGACTGACGGTAAGTGACGTCGTCATACCAGTTGAGACGTCGTTGTGCAGCATACTTTCTCATGGAGGCTTGTAAAGTGAGACCGGCAATTTTCTCTATCCGTTGTGCTGCAGCCAGGATCGTGTCGTTTTGAGATATGCATTTATCTGAAATAGATGTTGCTATTTCAGTTTCTTTAATCCATCCGTTATTTTTAGGTATTTGGATTGGAGTAGATATAATTGGATTGCACTTTTTTTTTTTTATTGTGTGTTGTTGTTATTGTTGGCTTCAGTTTACTTTTACAGGATCAATTTAATGTATTGTTCGGCCAGTTTATCGTACTTTTTGTTTGGTTTTTGCAACTTTTTGTATGAAGGGTGTAGCAGAAGCGAAAGGCAGTCCAAACTGCCGATTGATTTCAACGAGGCTGCTCGTCCTCGTAATTCAAAGAGACCGTGTCTGGTGTGCTTCATATGCAACAGGAATACCTGGTAACAAGAAAGAATAGCAAACAGTCGAGTTGAGGAAACAATTACGCAAATTATTCGTTCTTTAGCTGAGCATCTAATCATGCAATATTTTTTTGTTTTTGTCAGTTGATGTTTTGAAATCTTAAAGGAAAAACGTCTCGCATTTCATTTGTCTTTCTCTGGCAGCTTGATAATAGTTGAAAGTCTCTCCTCATATCAGTGTTCTGTTAGTGTTCAGTCCGTGTGCAGTACACCTGGCTAAAGTTAAAATGTTCCAATTGGAGAGAGTTAACCACAAATTCCTTCAGTGGGTTTTTCCTTTTTCTGATATCCTAAGAGGATACGAGTGTATCACATGACATCCTTTCTTTTTTATGAAGTATAAAAGATCTTTGCGGAACCCTAAAATCGTGTGATATCATCTTTTCATGTGCTGCTTCATTTTCATTTTCTAGATATTACTCCAACAGAAAGAGATGGCGAGCATGATGGCGACAGACTGAGCGGCCGAAATAAGCACAACAATAGAAGCCGTATGTGTTGGAAGAAAAGCCTCACACTTTCATTGACGTGCATTCTCTCTCTCTCTCTTTCTCTCTCTCTCTCTCATAACAAATATCCATATTGTACATCTTTTCAGTTCATTTTCATTGCTTGGTAGTTTGTTTCTCTCTATCATCTGCGTGCGTCTCTGTGCTTATAATTTTGTCTTTATTTCTTTGTCGAGTGGCTATTCTTTCTCACAAGGTTTTTTTTTTTCCTTTTAGAAACGGTTGCTATTTTCTAGACTTAAAACATAAAACTTGATAAACTATTGTTAATATTATCTTCTCCTCAGATCTTGCAAGTTTAAAAAAAAAAAAAAACTTACATAAAACTTTTACTTCATTGACATTTAAACAAAATATTTTTGCATTTTTTGTTTATAATTGTCTATTTTCTTATAAAAATATTTATTGAATTTTAGGTTTTCAATGTTTTAAGCGATGATTATTTTATTTAACAAAAGCTAATAAAAACCAGGTTCATCTCTAGTAAATAGTATGCCTAAATCTCTAAAAACCATCAGACAACATTTTGTGTGTCTCACCTATACGTAACTTTAATAAATACATATTGTATTGTAATGACCGTGTCATGATCAGGTGAATATGCGGCAGCAAACTAGCAGAACGAATCCCTTCGACTGTGCTCCATCAGAAGTTTGGTATTGGTGGGATTTTGGATGTCGTACGCGCTCGGTATCTTATGTGATTTGGGCCATGTACAGTGTACTACCTTCTGCATCAACTCAATAACATGCATGGATATCCAAGGCACAACGGTGCGTGGGAGACCTGTGTACACAGTAACTTGACTGCTTACAACCGTTTGGATCGAACCACATGGGATGTTGCCTGGTGTTGCCCACACCGGAGTCTGGGACACTTGCAGCGCCTTTAAATACCAAAACCGGATGATGACATTGAATCATTTTTTTTATTTACCATTAATCAATTATTTATTGAAATCCAAGAGATAGGTTGGAAGTCAGTTTCTAACAGCTGCCCAACACCTGCTAGCATGTAAAACAGATGTTAAACTGATGATGATGATGAAATATCATAAGATGCTTCAACTAACATTCATCGGAGAAGTATGATTAGCATTTCAAGTGGAATCGAACATAATGGCAAGATAAAAACTTTACAATGTTGGTCAGATTTCCATTTTATAAGGATTTCATCTGATGTATAATTTTGCCAATTCTCGCATTAATCCTCTGATGAATGTTGAAAGATCATCCGTGTGGGAGAGAATTTGCTAAAAATGAAACCTGAGATTTTATGATGAACAAGAAAATTATCCTGTAATATTTGTTAAATATTTTTTATATTAAGTTGTGCATTTTAAATCATGAGATTCGTTTTGAACGTTAATTCCTTGTCAACTGAGTCCTTACAGTTCACGAGTGCAAGTCAAATTTGTGACGTTATTTTTAGCCATTGCACATCCTATTATTATTCTTATTTACGAGCTGTATTTGCCTGGGTGGAGGGCTAAAAAAAAGAATTCAGAATACATTAAGTCAAATCTTATTGCAGAATACTTCTTGACCACGTTACCACTTTTGAGAAAATGCATTCTGGTGGATTTAATTTTGTAATGAAACTATTTTTTTAAATAGGGTTTTAAGAAATTAGTTTTATTTTGTTACTGCATTTTTGATTTGAATAAATATTCAATTAATAATAAATAAATAAAATGAAGTATATTAATTAAATTAAATAAATTAAATTAAATTAATTAAATAAAATGAAGTATATTAATTAAATTAAATAAATTAAATTAAATAAATTAAATAAAATGAAGTATATTAAATAAATTAAATTAATAAAATAAAATGAAGTATATTAATTAAATTAAATAAATTAATTAAATAAAATGAAGTATATTAATTAAATTAAATAAATTAAATTAAATAAATTAATTAAATAAAATGAAGTATATTAATTAAATTAATTAAATAAAATGAAGTATATTAATTAAATAAAATAAATTAAATTAAATAAATTAATTAAATAAAATGAAGTATATTAATTGAATGTGGAAGTCACATAGTCGCAAGGAAACACACAAATTTGTCGTATAATTTTATTAAAATAGTGATTTAAACATTTTGTAACCATCAACCGGTATTGAGAATTTTTGCGAATCTATAACCGTCAGATATTTTTTTCTATTTTAACTGCTTCCATGAAAGTTGTCTTCCATAGGAATCTTTTCTTACATCAGCAGATTGAATCTGATGTTGTTGACTCGCTGTAAAGTACACTAAAAGATTGTGGTTAAATTTATGCAGATTTTATGGGGTTTTTTTTTTATATGATGACAATTACATAATAAATTCATCAAAATCTTGTACAGTTTTGAAATTGATAACAAAATATAAAATTATTGCCACTTTTATAGGTTTTTAAATATGTAAGATCTTTCTTAGCTAAAAGAAAGATCCAGGTTGTTCTTGATGGCCGTACATCCAAACAATATCACATTAATGCGGGTGTACCCCGGGGATCGTGAACATCTATTGTTCTTGATCTTCATAAATGACCTCTCTGATGCAATCGTATCCGAGATGGGTATATTTGCTGATGACAGCACGCTCTATTCGCAACATGTGGGTAAATCGAACAGTCACATATCCAAGGCAATGGCTGAATCCTTGGAAAATGACCTCCAAGAATGGGGTCAAAAAACGATAACATTTAATGCTACTAAGACAAAGCTCCTTTCCTTTAACAATTATCAGAAACCTTTCCAAACACCGATTGCCATGGCTAATAACACCCTACCTAAGAGTACAACATTAAAACTCCTCGGCCTAACATTCACAGGTAACATTAATTGAAATAAATATGTAAAAGATACTGCAAAGTCTGCTGCAAAGGTGGACTCCCTCTACCGAACTAGAAGACTTCTCACATCTGCCAGTATCCTGTATCTCTATAAAGCCACCATTCACCCATGCATAGAGTATTGTTACCACATCTGGGCTAGTGCACCAACCACTACTCTCTCTCTCTCTCTCTCTCCCTCTTGGACAAGGTGCAAAAAAGAGTCTCTAACCTAATAAGTCTCACGCTGCCTACCAAGCTCCATCCCGTGTCCTATCACCGCAATGTTGCATCCCTGTGCTTGTTTTACAAGAACTTCCATGAAATGTGCTCTGATGAATTTATTGCCCTTGTACCTCCCCAACGTAAATACCCTCGAGCAACCAGACTAGCAGCAAAATCCCGTCCCTTCACTGTAAATGTCCCTGGATGCCAAAAAATTTTCTATTCAAATTGCTTCTTTCCTCAGACCAATTGCCTTTGGAATTCCCTCCCTGCTACTTGTTTCCCGGACTTTATCAGCATGCAGAAATTTAAATATAATGTGAACAAACATTTTGCTGCACAAGTCTCCACTGAGTATGGCCACTACATTCTCGCTCCTCATCACAGTAACCCTCTACGTCTTAGTGGCAATATGCCCTGTTTGGGATGATATAGTTTTTGAAAAATGTCTAAAAATAAATATTTTAACATTTATATAAAATATCCATAGGCGAACCCGTGTTCATAATACTGGGGCCTTTGGCCATTTTCATAAGGGGCCAGTGTTCACCCCACCCCTCTAATATTTCGATGCAATCTTTTTTTAAATATTGGGTCAAATTGAGTGAAGATAGAACTTGCATGTATTTTTGGTGCAGAGAAGGGTTAAGGTTAGGAATTCGGTGATGTTAATCTCTCATTAGATTATTTTAAAAATGATTGAACAATTGTTCAAATTTTTTGAATCGACATAAGCGTGTGTAATTTAACTCTGATTTAATGCTCATTCAGGACCCTCTTTATTTATATATATGTTTGAAAACAGAGACAGACGGAAGACAGGTTAGAAAACGGGAGAAAAACAAAAACGAGAGATTTGACCGGTTTCGTTCGTATTATCGAACGTCTTCAGAAAAAGTGAAGACGTTCGATAATACGAACGAAACCGGTCAAATCTCTCGTTTTTGTTTTTCTCCTGCTATCTAACCTGTTTTCCAGTTGTCTCTTTTTTCAAACATTTTATCTACCACAGCATTTCATTTTCATGACTTATCGTGTACCTATCCCCTATATATATATATATATATAAATAGATTTAAAAAGAATACGCGGAAATCTCTCTAAGGCCCTTTCGACTATCATCTCGCCAGGAGAAAATCGATAGTTTTAATTAATAATAACGTCGAAAGAAAGAGCAAAATGGGGAAATTGAGTGTGCCAAAATTATTAATTAAAACTATCGATTTTCTCCTGACGAGATGATAGTCGAAAGGGCCTTAGAGAGATTTCCGCGTATTCTTTTTAAATCTATTTATAAATTTTGTACCTCGAAACATTTATTTATATATATATATATATATGGGAAATGAAAAAGGAAAAACCAAAAAGGATGTTTTTTTTATATATTCATCAACGTTTCGTCTTTATTTTTAAGACTTCTTCAGGATGATAATATTAAGAAAAATGTCATGCAAATACATGAAAATATTGGGTTTACATGATGAGTTGATGGGAAGAAGTAGTAGCCACTGCTGGGAGCAGTATAACCGGGGTCCGGGCTTGGTGAAGTCAGTAGCATGGAATGAAATAAATGTGGATGGTTCTGAGTGAAAAAAGTGGAGGGTTAGGGGTGAGCGGGAATAATGTGGATGGCAGTGAGTGAAGAGATGGGGAAAGAGGAGGGGGAGGCTCTGTGATTTTGGTGAGTGGGTAATGTTATGATTTTAGAAAAGATTTGAAAAAATGATTACCTTCATCCTTCCATTCTCATATATATATACTATAACATAACCTGTGCACAGGCATTGCCCCGATATTTTGGTGAGGTGGGAACACTGGAAGGAATATAATGTGTGATATGAATGAAATATTTATGACTGGAAAATAAAAACACACATACTCTTCATTAACCTTATCAGTAATTGTAAAACCGGGTAGAAATATTAATACTACTATTAACAACGCAACCAATAGCAGCAGCAGCAGCAATGATGATGATGACCTGTCTACCAAGTGTCAGTCGGCTAATGAAAATAACCATGTTAACATTACGATTTATTTTATCTGCTGCTACTATGTCGACAGACTTTGGTAAAAAAAAACCAAAAGAATGAAGATTAGTGTTTATTATTTAGCTAATAGTAATACTAATAATGAAAACATTGATAATAATAGAAAAGCAGTAATGGTATATTACTGAAATAATAAAATCAATAAGAATATAAACTAATAAGTAATTGGTAAAAACAAAAAACAATGTGGTGTTTATTTTCGATCCTTGGCGTTCTGTCAAGGTGACTCATGGCTAGGAAGTGAATAACGCATATCTAATGAGCGAAATTGAAGAAATAACGCCTACTCTTAAATCTCGTTGTATTCTAAAGATGTGTTTATTTTCTATGCATATCATCGTGATTTTCTCTCGAACAATGTTGTCATGTTAATGTATGTTTTGTAAGCATGAAGATTTAAAAGTTTCAGTGGCCGCTCAATCGATAGTTGGTGTAATAATTATTATGATCTCATACAAACCAGAATTCTATACACAGCTTTTGCTTACGAAGATATACTGTGATGAAATAGTTTGAAAAATTCACTTTACTTTGTTAGATATATATATAGCTGTACCTACTCGACATTTTTGTTACACTTTTGCTTTTAAAACCATGCCGCTTTTTTTTTTTGTTTTTAGCCATCTTTTTTTTTCTTAAATCAGATTTTGAAAGTTTAATTTAATTATCGTATCATTTTGTCATAAAATTATTAATTGAACCAAATTGTTATAAAACTATAATTATTTTGTTACGGTAATGTTTTTATTTAATCTATTTATAAAATTATTGGATTTAAATAGCATCGAAAATAATTTCCTAAGAATTAAAATTCTTAGGAAATTACTTTCTATTCAATAGTTTAAATGCTTTCAAATTCCTTTCAAATTTCAAAGAGTCACTAAGTAATTCATTCCTTTCCCTTTTTTTTTTAACTATTAAGAAAAGATTAAAATGGCTGATTTGTAGTAGGAAACAAAAGTACATTATAGTGGATTTAATTCCTTAATTAAATTATTTTTTAAATCGGATTGTGAAAAATGTGTTTTATTTTCTGTTACATTTTTTTTTTTTTCAATGAATATCCGATTAATAGTAAATGAAAAAAAAGTATATCATGTAATGGTGAGAAACGGACACACACAAGAAGTTGTCTTATAATTTTATTAATATAGAGACTAAAAAAATACACTGGCCCTCCAGCAGGATTTTAATCTAGCTCTAAGTTTGATATAATTTTAGAAATGTAGTCTTAACAATTTTAATTTAAATAGGACCATTTGGCCATTTTCATTTGCATTTTGTAGTTTTTAAATGGGAGGTTAGGGTTATTTTTAACCTCTTTTTATTTTTATTGTGGAAAACCATTCATGTTTACACATTGCTTTTCCATGAAGTTATTTTTAAAAATGACATTAACTCATGAGACATTAATGAAAATGTCAAGAGAGAGGCCAATTGACATTACATTAATATCATAACTGAGCCCATATTAAACAAATGTTGTTTTTTTATGTTATAATCTGAAAATTTGATGCTTAATGGATAGTATTTCAAAAAAAAGAAAAATCCAATAATAAAAATTTCATCGGCCCTTTTTTATTATTACTGCTTTTTATCTTAAACTAAAATATATTCCCGCCTCCAACGAAGTACTTCTTTTTACAATTGCCGATAGTATAGTTAAAATTATTGATTATACCAAACAAAATGATAGTTGAGTTACAAAAAATGTTATTCAAATTAGATGTCCAATCAATCTCTAAAGGTTTTGGTGATGGTATTTAAACAATATTTTAATTACATTTAGTTTAATTGTTTAAAGGCAGGTGAAGCACTCCTTGGTAGGCAATCACCTAGAGATGGTGCTTTGATAAAAGCACTGGGTTGGTGTCAGAAACGGCATTCGGCCTATGAAAATCTTGCCCCAATGAAGGAAATGAGTGGCAAAGAAAATCTATCACATTTCAGGTTATGTAGTTTAAATAAACACCTAGCCAATGAAAGGTTAGTTTGGAAGTCAATTTTCTAAAATCTGTCCGACACATGCCAGCATGTAAAATGGACGTTGAACTGAATATGATGATTATTTAGTGTAATTGTGCTTTTAGAATAAGTGTTCATTTCAAAGATGAACAGACAGACTTCCTTTTATATATATTTGGTAGATCTGAGTTGGATGTAGGGTACTTTTCTGGGTAGCTCTGGTTAGAGAGATCAGTGTAATTACAGAGTAATATTGATAAAGTTATATGAAAAAATTCAAAACACCATATCAGTTATAATTTATTTCATCTACACAATGGAATCATCAGACCCAAATGAACATTTAATTTAACTCATGAAAAAGAAGATAAAAAAAAATCATACCTGGGCTTCGCTTCGAAAAAACATTCACTCCAGGTCCTGAAAGGAGGGGGGGGGGGGGCTTCACCTAATCAAAAGTTCAGATTTAATAGTTAAATATTTTCCATCCTTTAACTCTACTGCTACAGATTAAAGAATTCACACATAGGTGTAAAGGTGCCTTCACACCTACATGTGAATTTATGAGTTAAAGAAGGAAACATATTTTTTTATTGGATAAATTCTAATGCATCTTTTAAACATTGCTCTTTTGCTGTTGATAATCTTTAGTGATGTCAATTTTTTATTCAGTCAAATGTGAATGGATCAAGAATCTATTTAAACAAAACAATTATAATTTGTGATTTTTGTTGTGGTACAATTTTGTGTTGTGTATTGGAATAACTGTTTTCTTGATTTCGTTAGCCATTGAGTTCAAATAAATTTATTTCGTTTCGATTGTTTAACTGATAGATTTTCTATCTGTATGATAATACGCTAAGACATAGCAAAGATAGTGATTGGTGATTAATGGTGTCGCTAAGGTAAACAATTCTGACTTTACCCATTTTGAAATGAATTGTTGCAAAATCAGATTATGTTGTCCTCTCGACTAAAACAGTACAATTATAAATACATTTCAAAAAGTGACATTAGTTTTATTGATTTAAAGAATATTTAGCTGAAAATTATTTTTATGGTTATATTTGTTTGAAAAACACTAAAATTGCTACAATTTTTAAATAAAGAATAGACATATTCGATTTATTTATTTAAATAATATTTAGCTGACAATGACAGTTATTTTTTTACAAAATAAGGTGTTATTTTTCCGAAATAGTATTTACTCTAACAGACATTATTTCGAAACGAATATTATTATTAACAGTAAATTATACAGATTGATGTCGAAAGCACTGGAACTTCCATCTTATAATTTGATTAATAAATTTTTGGGCTATTGCCGTCAGAATATATAAATAATAAAATATAAGAATAATTAAATCCTTATATCTTTTTGATAATAAGATGTGCTTCGGATTATCATTTGATAATATATTAACATCCTAGTTATTTTATGTAAAAATGTGCATTGATAAGGCTTTCAAGCACGTATTATCATAATTTTAGAAAACATTAACCCCCCAAAAAGTCAAATGAGAATCTCTTCTTCTTTTTTTTTTTTTTTTTTCTTCAACGTTTTTTTTAATAACGTTTTGGATACACTGATTCATTTCTAATGACAAATAGCTGGACAACCCGTGTAAATTGCACTGTATTATTATTTTATTTTTCATCTATGTACAAGTTATCTTTTTTTAATCATTCATTAATAACTATTCCTGTTGTGGGTGCAGCTTTAATATGGAAGAAGGATTAAAGACCTTAATTTTTCTAACATATATTTAGCAAATTTTATAACGATAAAAACAGACGTTTTTAAAAGGGAAATTCCCTGAAAGATTCTGTTTTGAAAATAAAATTGAAAAAATCAAAACTTTAGCAAATGCAGGGAAATATGCAATTAATTTTCGTCTGGGTAAGTCCATTATTTCAAATAGGAGGGAGTAAAAGACGATAATGATCCTACTAACATCGGAATCAGAGCACTATTTGGTGCTTATGCTGTTCAGCGGCCGTATGAAAAAATTATTTTTTTATAAAAACAATATTATATACTTATTCAGCGTTATATTCTTACTCACTGTACAAAAAAGTAGAAAAATTATCAACTAGAACATTAATTACAAGTATTTTTCCATTCTGCATATCATAACAGCGATTCGTTCACTAAGCCTCCATCTTAAGAAGATTTCAAGGGCAGACAATTGAAACGAATCGCTGTTATGATACGCAGAATGGAAAAATACTTGTAATTAAAGTTCTAGTGGATAATTTTTTCTACTTTTTTGTACAGTGAGTAAGAATATAACGCTGAATAAGTATATAATATTGTTTTTATAAAAAAAAATTTTTTTTCATACGGTCACTGAACAGCACAAGCACCCACTATTTAGATGTAGATTGTTTAGTTATTATTGTAAGTATTGCATCACTTGTAAATTGAATAGACTTGCAATTACTGTTACATTTCAGAACTGAAGATGAAATGACCGTCTCAATATGAATATTTCACAGTGATGAGCATTTTGATAGACTTTTCTTTGCAAATTGAAAAACTTCAGAACAAATCATTTGAGCACCATGTGATAAAGTTGGTTTGAGATATTTATAGTTATCCGTATGTGTTTCATATATATATATATATATATATATACTTATGTTAGATAATATATTTTGTTTCAGTATTTACATCAACAGTGCTCAATACACGAGTAGAGCTAAGTAGTCATAAGAATATGCTTATGGCAAGTAAGATACACAGAAATATTTGTTTCATTCCTCAAAGGAATTTGTCAGGCTAAAAAATGTTGTTATCCTGCCAAAAAGGTTTCTGTATGGTTTACTTGCCATAAGTATATTCTTATACTACAGTGCATATATAATTTGTTTTAAAAATGCTAATTCTGATAAGCTAATATAATTCATTTATCAACATAGAATAGCAATTTATCTACATAAGTGAATATACAGTATTTTACCATCTTTAATACATTATTTGCTTTGTTGTGTTTTTGTTTTCTGTTTTTTCTTGTTTTTTCTTTCCAACAATGATTGCCTTGAATGTAAAAGTTTTTAATCATGACGGACATGTTTAACTGTTGAATATGAACACTTTAACGTGATCTTTATGTAACTAAAACATTAAAAAAATGTCTCATAATTATTTATTATTATTAAAACTTAACTCGTTAGATTAGAATGATTTTTTACCAAAAATTGGCTTGAGTGTAAAGAATTTTAACAATGTCAAATGTTTCTATGGAACATTATTTGTCTAAGAATTGTTTGTCTTGAGCAACAAAAATCTGGTTTTATTTATTTAAACTTTGCTTTTCATTGGCAATAAAACCCCCACAGCCACACACTAAAAAAACATTCACCAATAAATGGTGAATAAGCTTATAATAAATCAATTTAGATAAAAATAAAATTCTATTATTTTTAAACATGCATAAATTATTTTTTCCTGAAATCAATGAGGACCTGCCCTGAACCCCTTATCAACATTTCCTATTTTTTTTTTTATGTGTACAATTTTCAAATTATAAATAAAGTGAAACATAGCATTTCCTTTTTATGGATGTCAAGCAGAACACAGAGCATATGATATTATTGCTCCCTCTTTGATCCAAATGAGACATACTTGTCCATACCCCGGGTAAGGTACTTTCAGAATATATATGGTTATGGAAGTCTATCTTCGAAACCTTTGAAGGAGTTTGTGAAGCAACCGACAGCAACTACAACTTTATTATTATATAGATTGTAGGTTTTTAGTGTATGAAGTTGTGGGTTTTTGCAGCAATGAAAAACATAGATGGCTTAAATAAGTAACGCCTCCCCAACTCCTTTTTCGTTTAACGTGTCTCTTCCGCATCATATGTGGGTTACACGTTGGTTATTGGTTGTATAAAGTGACTTTCTCCATGAAACGTTATCATTTATGTTGGTTTTAATGTGTCATTGTTGGAGGTCATCCTTGACTGAGTCATTCCATGTCTTTCTCGACCTGTTTTTTCCTCACATCCTAATTGAGGATGTATGTACATCTGTTTATCAAACCAGAGCTTCGTTCATGATGTCCATACCACCGTAGGTGATTGCAACGCAAAGCTGACTCCAGTTTTGGCACCTTCAGCTCAATAGCAGGGAATCAGAATGAACTCTGTTGTCAAGATGCACCCTACATATCCATCAAACCATAGCCATGTCATTCCTCTCCATCCTCAAATGTAGAGGAATGACATTTACTCTTTCAGTAATCTTATTCCTGGTCATATATTTTCCCTTCAGACTTCAACACATAAATTAACAATGAACTCCTTTACTCTTTTCTTTATAAAATAAACATTAATTTGGGCTTTATTCCTTTTTATTCATTAATGAGATGGTTTCAATTCTAAATAAAAATGCTTCACTTTTTAAATGTTTTACATTAAAGTATCCCTATAAGAAAACTTTTAATTAAAACCCTAACGATAATTATTCCCTAATAAAATTCACTTTGTTTACAGTAAATGATGTTTAATTTTTTTGTTTTTAATCGTTTTTTTTTTTTTTTCAATTATTTTTCTTTGTTTAATAAAATGTAAATTTGGTTTCTAACTTTATTTTTAGTTACAGGAAAATCATTTTCTTATCTGTCAACTCTTTCAGCTCAACATTGTTTTTTATTCAAAATTTTCTTTCAGTTTTTATTTATGGAATAAAATAACAAGAAATTCCCATTTTGTTGCATGTTTCTCTACTTCTATCTTTCTTTGACATTTTTTTTTTGTTTTTGCTTGTTTTCCTCTTTTTTTCTATCATTAAATATATTTTTTCTGCTTTCTTTTAGTAATCTTATTTTTGGTCATATATTTTCCTTTCATACTTCAACAGTGTCTTAAATAATTCTATTATTTCTTCTATTGGGTTTATTATGAATAAATTCTTTGCTTATTAACACCTCCTACACACACACACTTTTTTTTTTCTTATCAACTAGCTGCATTTACCCGGCGTTGCCCAGGTTGAGACATATTGCTGAGGTGAGAGCTAAGAAAAATATAAGTTTGTTCACTCGCTTATCACCGCATTCAATACACTCTAATTCATCTGTTGGAAATTCATTTTCCTGGAAAAAAAAAAACCGAAAGAATACTCCCACATGTTTACATTTTTTTTTTTTTTTAAAGGTTTTTGAAAATTCGTTTTAGTTTTCCCTTATTTTATTTTTGATTTCAATAAATATTTGCTTAATAGTAAATAAAAGAAAACGATTCTATGTGTATTTATTAAAGCTGCGTATAGTTAAGAAACGCACATAGACACACGAGATATTGTCATATATTGTTATTAAAATAGAGATTTAGACATTTTGTACCCATCAATCTCTATTAAGAATCTTTTGCGAATTTATATGCATCAGATATTATGCATTTTCTCCTATTTCAACTGCTTCCGTGGAAGTTGTATTGTGTAGATTAGACTTTAATCTGTTCTTATATTACACCAGCAGATTGACCCTGGCGTTGTTGACCAGCTGTAAAATACACTGAAAGATTGTGATTAAATTTATGCAGATTTCATGTTTATTATTATTATTATTATTATACGATGGTAATTACATAATAAATTATATTCCTAAAAATCCTGTACAATTTTGAAATTCATAACAAAATATTAAATTATTGCCACTTTTATAGGTTTTTAAAATCATCTAAAAAAAAAGGTGTTTCTGTATTAGGGCAGATGAAATTCTCATTTTCATTTTAGAAGAGTCTGTTGAAAGGGGAGATAATTTAAACTGTTTTTTTGTTGTTGTTGTTGTAACCATAACCCATAAGGAAAATCTAGAGAATTAGTAAGAAAATAAATTTTAAAAAGGGTACTTATGCAGTTTACGGACCGGGCTGAAATAATAACGTCATAATTTAGAAAACCATTCTTTGATTAACTATTCTGTACTTTCACCTAACAATTTAATAAACAGAATAGTCAATCACCCCACCTCCTACCTTTTCATGTTTAGAACGGCTTTCTAACTGATAACGTTATTATTTCAGTCCAGTCCGTAAACTGCATAAGTACCCTTTTTATAATTTATTTTCTTACTAATCATCTGGATTTTTCTTATGGGTTATGGTTACAACAAAAATCAGTTTGAATTATCTCCCCTTTCAACAAACTCTTCTAAATTAAAGATGAAATTTCATCTGCCCCAATAATACAGAAGCACCAAAAAAAATGAAACCTTTTAACATTTATGTGGAATATCCATGGGAAGACCCATGTTCATAATACTGGTATATTAAGATGCTTCCATTCAATCTGTGCATTCAACGATGTGTGCGACAGATCAAAGGAAATGAATATTATTATACTACTAAAATTCTGTCTCAACCTAAGTGCAAGTTTTCAGACCCCCCTCCCCCCCCCCCCCCCCAATATTTCAATGCAATCTTTTTTTCTTTAAATAATTTTATGCTGCAAATTAAGTGAAGATAGAACTTGCATGTATTTTTGATGCAGAGAAGGGTTAAGGTTTGAGATTCGGTGATGTTAAGCTCTTATTAGATTATATTAAAAATGTTTGAACCAATTGTTCAAATTTTTTTGATGCAGAGAAGGGTTAAGGTTTGAGATTCGGTGATGTTAAGCTCTTATTAGATTATATTAAAAATGTTTGAACAATTGTTCAAATTTTTTTGATGCAGAGAAGGGTTAAGGTTTGAGATTCGGTGATGTTAAGCTCTTATTAGATTATCTTAAAAATGTTTGAACCAATTGTTCAAATTTTTTTGATGCAGAGAAGGGTTAAGGTTTGAGATTCGGTGATGTTAAGCTCTTATTAGATTATATTAAAAATGTTTGAACAATTGTTCAAATTTTTTTGATGCAGAGAAGGGTTAAGGTTTGAGATTCGGTGATGTTAAGCTCTTATTAGATTATCTTAAAAATGTTTGAACAATTGTTCAAATTTTTTTGATGCAGAGAAGGGTTAAGGTTTGAGATTCGGTGATGTTAAGTTCTTATTAGATTATCTTAAAAATGTTTGAACCAATTGTTCAAATTTTTGTGCAATTTAAATATTAAATACAAGAAGTTGAGTGGATGTTTTAATGCTCCTTCAGGAACGTCGTTATAGTTTCATTATGGTGGACTCATTTTAAATGTTTATATGAAGGAAATTCTCATTTCTTTTATTTCCTTTAAAAGTTTTTATAATTATCATTAAATTTATTTTTAAATATTTATATATTTTAATGAAATTTTTAAAAATAAAAATAGAAAAAAATGTTAATAGCAAGACAAAAACAAATAACGGAAGCATTCTTAAGATGCATACTTTCACTCTTCATGTTTTGACATGAAAATTTATTTGAAATTTAAACCTTATCGACGGACATACAGACAAAGCCTCTTTTACAGATGCTTGGATGCATCTATAAATAAAAAACATTTAATTTTAATGTTTTTTTTGTTTATATATATATATATATTATATAAAATGAAATAATAAAATAAGGTGTCAATCAAATTTTATTAAAATTCAAAGTTCAAGCAAAGTATCTTCTCAGAGGACCATTACCATAGTGACATCACTACAGGTAATAAAATTACACTTTGAAAATATATAAAAATATATACAAAAATACATAAAAATATATAACATTAAATATATCAACTCAAAAACATACTTTTTGTTGAATCTATACAATCCATCCAAGTCATAGAGTTTAAAAGACATAATCAGGAAATATATCCAGAAGTCCAGAAGGCTGACTGAAAATTAATCCAGGTAAACAAAACAAAAAAGTATGTTTTTGGGTTGATATATTTGATGTTATATATTTTTATGTATTTTTGTATATATTTTTATATATTTTCAAAGTGTAATTTTATTACCTGTAGTGATGTCACTATGGTAATGGTCCTCTGAGGAGAAGATATTTTGCTTGAACTTTGAATTCTAATAAAATTTGATTGACACCTTATTTTATTATTTCATTTTATATTATAATATTAATGCTCTATCCAGTATATTGAGGTTCAGTTTTTATCCGGATGTTTCACTAATTATAAGATATTAGTTGACGCTTATATCTTTTGTTGGATTACTTTATATATATATATATATATATAGAGAGAGAGAGAGAGAGAGAAAAATTTGAAATTATGACTCTAAAATTAAATTTATATAGATAATATGGATTTATGAAGGGATCGAATTTCAATTACAAAAGACAAGCTCAATATTTAGCATTAAATGGAGTTTATAGATATATCTATTTCAAGAATTATATCATTTTATAATTTATACCCAAAGCCAGACATCGAATTGACAATTGTTTAAAAGAAGAAAAAAAAACTGTATGGTAAAATAAAATTCAAGTAGTTAACCATAAAAGTGGATCCTTCTCATCAGAAAATTACAACATGTAAAGAGAAAATTGGTGCTTGTCAACCGGGGAGAATAAAGTCCAAAATACAGCAAATTCAGAAAACTGTTCATAATTAACTCCAAAAGAAGATATGGTAATAATTTTGGAAACGTTTAAAGGACAAAAAACACCCAGGATGCAATTAAAAAAACAAATCTGAAGAAAAAAGTTAAAAAAAAAAAATATTGGTTGATTATAGCCTATACTGATACTACAAAACATATATATATATATATATATATATATATATATATATGTATATATAATTATTATGGGTGTCTATCTATTTTTTTCATGATAATGATAACTGAAAGTACTCAATTATTTTACAGAAGAACATTGCCTTAATGCTGAATAGAAATTATTTCTTTCATCAGAGTGCTCCACCCATAGGGGAGCATGCATATATATATATATATATATATATATGCATATATATATATTATATTAGGTTTAGATTTTTCACTTAGAAGATAGTAAAGACCGGGATTAGTCCAATGAAAATAAGCTCGATGATACTCGATTACAGGGTGCAGAGCATTTATGTGTGTTTTTTTTTTTTAAGGTTTACCAAAGCATTTCGCTCAAGAAATCATTCATCAATCATTCTTGAACTTTGAAAAATCTGAAAAATAAATAAACTATGAAAGGAAAGTCTTTTGTTGTGATGAATGATTTCTTGAGCAAAATGTTTTGGTAAACCTTCAAAAAAACATATATATATATATATATATATATATATATATATGCGCGGTGTGTGTTATCCACGACTCATCAGTGTGGCTAAACCTAGCAAAATTTGAAACGGGACCCCCAGTGACGGATGCCTGGTGCTCTACCAACTGAGCTATAAAACTGGTGGTGGGAAAAATGATGTCCCATTATGAATGCTGCTATTCATTTATTTATATTTTTTATGCTACTGATAATGCAAAGTACTCAATTATTTTTCCAGAAAAGCATTCGAGATATATAGATATGTCAGACAATCTACTCTCCTAGTATCAAAACACTCCTAACCATGTTTTCATAGACCTTGCTGCCAAACTGAATAATTTACTTATATTGTATTTATTCTGAATAGTTTAACGTGATTTTCATCACTTAATTTATTTTTATTTTTTACTAGGAATTCGTGAGAAGAAGAGATCTTTAAAACGGTGAGTAATTTATCGGTGACTTTTTCTCCTTTTTCATTAAAATATATTTTCCATGCAGAAGAAGAATCAGTAAGCAGTTTAGACTTTGTGTTGTTTCAGTTATAAATTCGTTTCTAAAACAGATCAGTATGTGATCAACTTTTCTCTTTACCCCTTCCATTTTGTTTTTAATATAGAAATAATAAATCTGTTATTTTTTTATCTTTATCATTTAAGCATTCTGTAGTTATTTTCAATTCCTAACTATAATCTCCTCAAATTACACTCTTTTCGTGTTCTTTTTTGACCATTGCTTCTGTTAGAACACACATATTCTTTGACTAGAAACTGAATTCTATGAAAATTGTCAGGTTTTCAGTTTTCTTGTAAATCGCAAGGGGTGAATATATTCTTTTGATCTTTTTTAGGGGGAGGACTTGAATCTTTGAAGATGTCTGGAAAAATATGACGACTACTTTAGATTCAATTAGATTTTATTTAAATGTAGCTCCGTTTGGTGAACTAGGATTTGTTTCTGGTCTATTCTCATAAGAGAAACAAGGATCTATGCACCCTTATTTCTATGCACCCTTATTTCTATGGAGCCTACATGGTGTTCTAGCTTTGTTAAAATTATGGTAGCAACTATCGCTGACCTCTCCCTTTCTTCTCCCTCCCCCTTTTTTCCTTTCTATTTTCCTGGCCACGATCTCTCTCATTCCATTCCTTTCTCCGGCTTTGTTTACATTATTCACCATTCCTTCCACTATTATTCATGTACAGGTGAAATGTGCACGGTGACATGCAACCAAGATAACAGGCACGCTCAGAGTTTTAGTAGTATAATAATAATATTCATTTCCTTTGATCTGTCGCACACATCATTGAATGGAAGCATCTTAAAAATCAGTGTTTTTGTCTCGATTACAGCCGACAGACCAATGAAGTGACGGGCACTCGACAGCAAGTCCAAACCCTAAATGATGATTTAGTAGATAAAGAAAACAAAACCAATGAAGCCATCATTGCTAAAAGTACTCAACCGACAACGCCAGAAGTTGTCATGTCTGAACAGATTGTTGGTAGTCAAGGCAACAAAGAAAATGAGAAGAATTCAGGCAGTGATGTGGAGGCTGTGTAAGTAGACATTGGAAGTTGGGGGTTTTTTTTTGGTTTGTTTTTCTGTTTTTCTTTTTTTTTTTTCCTTTTTTAACATGAACATCATTTTCAAGAATGGAATGGACAAAATGTGAGGCACAAAAAATACTTCAATAATTAAAGATAAAAACATTTTAAATAACCATTATTTCTAATCTCTTTTCAAAATGTGAAATTATTTTTATATTGTTTGTATTAATGGCGGCTGTGTTGTGCTTACTGCTGCATACTCAGAATTAGAGTTTGATCAGAGCTATTACATCACATAATTACCTTGGGAAAGGTATGAATCCATCTCGTTTCCCTCCAACTATGGATTATATAGTAGAGTAGACTAAATTCTCAAGCCTTAGTATAGCAGATAGCTTAGAAGACGGATGCTACTGACTATGAAAACTTGTGCCTGTCCACCAAAAGAAATTTGCCAGACCTCAAATCCTGAAAGGAGAATAGGAAAGCCGATTTGGTAAATGGTGTGAATACATTAAAGATTTTTTTTTTTTTTCAATTTTATGACAGATTTACATTTTTTTTTTTTTTTTGGCTCAGATTCCAAATCCTTTTTAGTTAAACAATTTTCCAATTATAATGACATTTTTTGTTCAAGAAAAATATTTGATTTGGTTTTCAATATTTTTTTTCATTTTCTTTATTCCGGATGCATATCTTGTTTAGTACAATTGGCTTAAAAGGACTCATTTTCGAAAACTTAAGACAAGATGATCATATGACAGTAAAAATATAAATGTTACTTAAAACATAAAAAATGATTTTCTTATTGATATATGAAACGAGCAGTGATACTTGTCATTGCTCGGGAATAAAAATGGTCGTTCCATATTGGATGAATAAGTCAATGGCACAAACACTAAGCATAAATCAACTTGTTTGCTATGTGAAGTTTGAGTTTTCTAAAGTTGGTCAGAGTACGCAAATGCTCTTCGCAGATTGCACTGCCGACATTCCTAACCTATATCTCTTTTCTTGACTGACTCCTCACTCGAGAAAGAATATAAAAGTTAGTTTATTGAATTAACTTCAAAATCTAATCTAACTTGCTTTATTTTTTATGATGAAATTAGAACAATGTTGACTCACTTAATGGCCAAATATCTTTTTTATAGCTTCTTCCCTCATTTTAGTTCAAAAGTTTTGACAAAAAATATTTTGTTTTTTTTTAAATTTTCAACTTTCACAATGCAATGTCCGTTACAGTTCCAAAATTGAACTTTCCCAGTGTCACAAATGATTTTATTTTCTCATTTCTTCATGTTTTTTTTATAAAAGTCAGTGTTTAATTATATTTATTCTCTCTTCTAATTATTTGTTTAATTCTGTTTTTGTTTATATTTTCTTAATTTTCCATTCTATCTCAAATCGTGATTTAATAAAATATTCAGCTCTTCAAGTTTGTATTTTTCAATCTTAAACTTTTTGTCTTTTCTACTTATCACTTTTATCTCAAGAAAATATTAATTTATAAATAATTTTATCTTCAAAATGAAAACTTACTATGTTCGGATTGACAGAAATTAGAAGTATTTACAAATCATCTCTGAATCTTGTGATTGCAATATTTATTATTGACCCGAATGATACGCACATACATAAAATGGATATAATATCCGACAAGTTAGAAAGGATCAAAATAATAAGTTTAGAAATGTTGAAAGATTTTATATCAATTCATTTCAAACATTTCACTCCAGAATGAAAAGCAAATGGCGGAATATGAAATGTTGAATCATCATTTTCTCTTAGACTCTGAATTGAGTGAAACATTAGAAATTTCGAAACTTAATCGATATTATTATTTCCCCCCCCCCTCTCTCTCTCTCTCTCTCTCTCTCTCTCTCTCTCTCTCTCTCTCTTAAATATATGGTTACATAGTAGAGACACATAATGTCTTCATATTTTCTGTTTGATCCTTTTGATTTGCGTAATGAGTTTCGGATTTCAGGCTAAAACTGGCTGATAAACTTGCCATAATTATTGGGAACCCTAGTACTTTCAGTTCCATCCAGAAACATCATCGGGGTTGATATCAAGCAATAACTCAGCACTTAAAAACTAAACATTCCTGCCTTTCCTCTAAATTCTGAAAAATTCTCATAAATAAAGCAACCATATTAGAATATGAAAATAACAAACTAAAATTACAAATACAAGAAGCCTTACATATAAAAACAAAAAAGCCAGCCATAAAGAAAATTAATTTCCTAAACGTCTTAAAATGTCTTTAATATCTAATTCTCTATTAATACTACCATCAATCCCAACTGTCTCACCAAAATCTCACTAAAATATTTAACAGCTTACAGTCTTTACGTGATACCCAACCACCGATGATGATTCCAAAGCGAAGCAAAAGTACTAGGATCCACACCCATTATGGCAAGTTCATTAGCCAGTTTCAGCCTGAAATCCAAACGCTCATGAGGCAACTCGAATGGATCAAACAGAAAATATGCAGACATAATTTAACCAAATATATTTGGAGAAAGAAATGCTGCCCGAATATATATGATGTATCTGCATATACACACACATACACGTACATACACGTATTGTTTTGTTTTTCTTAAATTATAGTTTACATTCAATGACTACGAGATTGTGGTCAATGTCCGCCTCTGCTCAAAGGTAGCTATAGTTTTTTAAATATTCACTATCTTATGTAAAACTATTTCCTATGCTTATTTCTTTAGCATTTGTTTTATGTTGTTGTATTTCGTTGACATTATGTATTTGTAAATAGCTTCTGTTTTTGAATTCTATTTTTTAAACTTTAATCTCTTTCAAGAATATCGATTTTTAGTGCTAAAATCCCAAGTTGTTGTGTTTATTACGGCATAGATAACAGATTGACATTTTGTCTGACCCTGTTTTTGTATTGTCATATGAGAATGTGTATTTCTTATAAAGCATCTTCATTCTTTTCAATCGCAGAGACATAAAAAAAATGTTCTTTTCTTTTTAATGTTGTCGTTTTTTTCATGAACCTCGAAGTTTTGAATATTTCATTCATTTTTTTCTTTTTAACATCTTTTGAAGTTGGCATGATTTTCTCAATTTGTTTACTGTTTTGACATTTTCTGTGAAAAATAAATAACTTTTTTTATTAGTTAAGTTAATACTTTATTTGTAAAGTTTAACAACAAACTTATTGTTTAACAAAGACCTTTTCACTATTCTTGACAAATGAAAACAAAAGTTTAGTAGCACTGATCTGTCCAAATTACGAAAAAAATATATAGATTTGTATTTTGGTATTTGATATGATTGTAGATTAACATCCTCCGCTAAATTACCCCCTCCCCCCCCCCAAAAAAAATTATTCTACCCTTTTTTTTTTAGATGATTTCGTGTAAACACCCAGTTATTTTATAATTTAAAGTGAGGGGTAAATTTTTGTATATAAATTCAATGTAAAATGATCCCCATTTTTAGGGCAGTTAAGTAAATTCTTTTTTGCTATGGGAGTTAAATCTGCCGTGTTATTTTTTTTTGTTTTTTTGAGGGGCAATTACGTGTGGTTTTATGACCTTGCTAATCAGAATTAGGATTAGTGGTAAAATCATTTTGTTAATTTCCCTAAAAAGATAGAATGATTCGGAAAACAGACAAACCAAATCTATTGTATTTAATAAATGATATCTTCCGTATCTTGGTTTTCCAGGATGTACATACATATCTATATATAAAGACATTATGATAATATAAATTAAATTTATATAGATCAGATCGATTCACAATGGAATCTAATTTCAATTAAACAATTATCCAGGTAAACTACCTGGATAATTTTACTGTGCAGATTTTTGTAAACAATTGTAAATCCATTGAGTTGTTTTGAGTTTAAATTATAGGATGATATTATAATAAAAATTTTGGAATAAATACACACACACACACACACACACACATATATATTTCAATTGACACGATACATTAGTTTGATCTTCCAGCTATATCTTTGGTTTCATGGAAACTCGGGCCACAGGGCTAAAAAAAAAAAAACGAATGTCACCAATTTTTCAGTCCATGTTCTTATAGTTTAACACAGTATTCTGCGATACAAAAGGTCAAACTAATGTATGGGGTCAATTGAAAAAAAAAATATATATATATGCTATTGCACAAGTAATTGAGCACTCTGTTTTTTCTCCAAAAACATGAAATTACACATATATATATATATATATATATATATATAACAATTAAAAGGGAAATTTTAAACACTTTACTGCAGTTTCATGGTAGATCCGATTGTCTGAAGTGTGCATGATTTACTGTCTTGGATAGGTTTTGATTCCGAGAAGTTTATTTTTTTATTAATACCGGTGGATCAAATAGGGAGATAGCCGTGTGTTCATTGCATCCATCTTGGACAATCCTCTACAAATCCATTCCAGAGATCTCATACCAAGGGGTGTAGCTGTTTAAAACAAACAAACAGTTGTCTATTTCTCTCCATCTTCAAAATTGGTTATGAAGTTATTTGTACATTAGCAGTATACAAGAAAATACATACATTGTTCATAATTCCAAAGAAACCATAAAGGAAATGAGCTAAAATTTAGTGAAGATATCACAACCAAATGAATAAATTCGATGAACCAACTAATTATAAGTATAAAAAAAACTATTAATTTTCTAAGAATATCATACACATATTCAGTATTGTTTTATATTTAATATAAAAAAAACTATTAATTTTCTAAGAATATCATACACATATTCAGTATTGTTTTATATTTAATAAAAAAAAACAATATTAATTTTCTAAGAATATCATACACATATTCAGTATTGTTTTATATTTAATAAAAAAAAACAATATTAATTTTCTAAGAATATCATACACATATTCAGTATTGTTTTATATTTAATAAAAATAAAACAATATTAATTTTCTAAGAATATCATACACATATTCAGTATTGTTTTATATTTAATAAAAAAAAAACAATATTAATTTTCTAAGAATATCATACACATATTCAGTATTGTTTTATATTTAATAAAAAAAAAACAATATTAATTTTCTAAGAATATCATACACATATTCAGTATTGTTTTATATTTAATAAAAAAAAAAAAACTTAATTTTCTAAGAATATCATACACATATTCAGTATTGTTTTATATTTAATAAAAAAAAACAATATTAATTTTCTAAGAATATCATACACATATTCAGTATTGTTTTATATTTAATAAAAAAAAAAACAATATTAATTTTCTAAGAATATCATACACATATTCAGTATTGTTTTATATTTAATAAAAAAAAAAACAATATTAATTTTCTAAGAATATCATACACATATTCAGTATTGTTTTATATTTAATAAGAAAAAAACAATATTAATTTTCTAAGAATATCATACACATATTCAGTATTGTTTTATATTTAAAAAAAAAAATGTGTTTTGCATGAAAGTTTATCAATGTCGTTTTTTTTTTTCTTCTGTCCATTTTTTGTCATGTGAATTTCTGAATGAGGTTTTTATGAACTCTATTTTTACTATCAATGTTTGTTTGTGAACGTTAAAACTTTCATTCTCTTTTCATTCTCCTCGAGATTTGTTTTAGTTTCTTTTGCTTTCGATTCTTCCAATAAATGACATAATGCACACACCTTCTTTAAGTCATCAACTGAGATTTTATTTTTAAACGGCGTGGGGATTCATTGATTTGGAATGGCAACGTTTTCAACCAGCAAGTTGGTCAGGTCCACAGTTCAACCTGAGTTTTTGTTGCTCTGGATGCAAAGCTTAAAAAAAAGAAAAATAATAACTATTGTAACGGATATTTTGTCACCTGTGGAAACGTCTAGTTTTTAGCTCTCATTCAGTTGCATTGCTTCAGAAGATTGGTGCATCTGCATCTTAGTTAAACGAATGAGCCTTACGAAACAGAATGATTCTTGCAGCGTGTCTCACTGATGATGATGTTGTGGGGTAACGCCTTTGCCATTGTTGCGGCTGGCAGTGGACCCCCCCCCCTTCAATCCCTGAAAATGCTGTCTTTTAGGAAACAATTTTCTCAATAAAAATGTGAAATCTTGGCAGTAATGTTTTTGACGTTAAGTGTACATATCCTTTGCCAGAGGCATCGAGTCATTAGGTGTGGTTGATGCGTCAACTGTGCTCCATATCTGATTGGTTAGTATAATCATATGGGAAAGATTTGAAGTTCGATTTCAATTGAAAACTAGGCTTTAATTAAAAGATGCGTAATGTCAAATTTCTGGGAAATAGACAATGCTGCAATATAAGTTTATTTTATTTCACAACTCATGTATTAAACATATCCCAAACCCAAACATATCTATCATTAGAACAAATAATCGACTAAGCTAAAACCAAGTACAATTTAACACATTTATTTACAGTTGACACATATAAAGAATAGCAACGTAACATCATACAAAACATAGCATTTCAATGTGACCATACTATCAAAGTCTCCTGTTCTGTGCACATCTCCCTATATTGTCCAGATCTAAGCCTGTCTCTAAGACTCACATTACACATCCGTCATGTCATTCTCTCCATGCAACACATGTCTTCAACCAGGTTTCACTTCCATACATCATCACACTGCGTACACATGTTTGATAGACTCTTCCTTTGGTCAACAGTGGTAACACTGCTGGTTAGTAATGACAGAAATTCCCTGAATTTACTCCATCCACTCCTAAATCTCACAATCATACTAGCACCTGCTCCACCCTGTACTCCAATGGTATCACTAAGATAAAAGTTTTGAACGACCTTAATAGCCTCGCCATCCAAATATACTTTCTCCAAATTTGAGTTCTCATCCATCTCCATTGTCTTACACTTCTTATACACAAACTGGTTATCATCTCTCAACCTACCTGTAATTCAACTGCACTTGTGTACCCAATGCTTACAAGTACCACAAAAAATTGAATTGAACCAGACTCCCTTTCCACAAACTAAACTGTCCTCTTATGAGGGACCTTTCCAACACTACAACATCTGATCATCAGTTTAATCTTGGTGACATTCACTCTTAGACCTTTACTTTCCATAGCATTCCTCCAAGTTTTTAACTTAAACAAGTAGGTCTTCCATTATTTCATGGGCAAGTACTAAATAATTAGCATACAGCATCTCTTCTGGTCAACCCGTATGAAACTCCCTTAACAATGCTTCTACGACACAAATGAAAAGCAACCGACTCTATACAGAACCCTGATGTACTTCTACTTTAACATTAAAGCTGTCACTAAATGTCTTTAACCCTCTTGAGGACCTCTGTGAATTCCTGCTCCAAGCCCTGAACCCCTTGAAATTTAAATTTTTTAATTTTTATAATAATCAAGTAGTAATATATTTGCTTTGTACAGATGTCAAGCATGAATGCAGGCTCCACAAGGATGTTTTACTCCCTTTTAACAACATGAAATACACTTATCTAAATACTCTGGGTAATGTAGTTTCTGAATATATATATATATATATGATTATGGGGGTTTTGTGAATCAACAGACAGAAACTACAACTTCATAGGTCTAGATGGTTCGTCTTTGGATTATGTCATGAAGCCCCCCCCCCACACACACACACCTCTCTCTGGTTTGATAGATGACGGCATCATTTTGTGACGTCATCAACTGTTCACGGCTATCCCCCAATTCCCTGTTTTAAGGATGACATCATTCTTTAGTGAAATCATTTACTGTGCACGGTTATCCCCACCTCTGTTTCAATGGATGACGTCATCCACTCTGCACGGGGACAAGATAACAAACAAGACTGACAGAGTTTTAGTAATGCATAGATATTTCAACGATAAATGATAATAAAATGCACTTAGATTTAACATTTTACTGCAGTTTCCCGGTATCACCGATCATCAAAAGTATTCGTCGCTGGTATCAATCATAAATGTGAAACTGGATCGCTCCTGCAACTAAAAATCAGCCTAGTTACACTTCCTCTTGAGAGAGCACTCATCAACTACTTATCAAAATGTGGTTTAATTACTAAAGAAGATTTGGAATATACTTGTGAAAGTTAAACACTAAAGAACACTAGGATTTACCTAAAACCTTGCAAAATACATGAATGTTGTGACTATAAACTCTTATTTCAAAATGAGGCAAAGAAATGATTTTCCAGGAAACAATTTTTGGATTTCAATGTCAAATGCTCAATAAATGTGTGTTCTTGTTTTGGTTTGTTTTGGGGTTTTTTTTTGTTGTTTTTTCTGTAAAAGTTCTGGCTGTTTTGTTGCTTGAATGAAATCTTGTTTTCTTTCTTTGTAGGCCGCCATTAAGTGAAGAAAGTAAACATTCTGATAAAACTATGGTTTCAAGCATCAACAGCATCTCCTCCTCTGAGGCCCTCAGCGAAAAGCCAGCTCGGCAGACTCCAGTGAGTTAACATTTAACGAGATTCCATTTGTTTTAAAATATTACCTGTTTATTTTATAAAGGTGTTTATTCAGGAACTGTTTTGTGAACTTTGTACAATTTTTTACACCATATCATAAGAATCTGTGCAAACCAGTTGAATCCTATCACAAAATCAGGGGTTAGCAACATTTCTCGTTCCATGAGCTGGAGGATCACGTATTAAGTTTGAAGTTGAACAAATAAATATTTTTAAAAAATCTGTTATGTTTCAGAAATTTTGAGAGGAGGATTGATAATTTGGATTATGGACATATGACTAATTTATATTATTTTAATTATTCGGATTACTGTTCTCATCTTGGATGTTATTCTCACAATGTTTCTGCCGATGTAACCTCCGACCTTCCTCAGATGTGTCTTGTCAAACTCTAATCTTTATCTCAAACTCAGGAATCTGTACGGAATTCCGAACGGAACCCTTTATTTAATCCACAGGGGTAGCTTGCTCTTGTTCTTTCGGCCATGGAAAGAAGTCGTAAATAATTCATAATTATATTCTTAGTATCGCCTTTACTGAGGATTGAACTTTCAACCTCCAGAAGACTGTCACTTAGAACTGATTATTACTTAGCACTTTTATCAATTATATCACGGGTTCTTGCGCACCAGTAGTCCGAATAATGCAAATAATATAAATGATGAATCCCATCTAAAAAATTCTGAAACATATGGCCTAATGGTTAAAGGGGTTGGTTCACAATCAGTTCTCAGTGACACCGTCTTCTGAAGGTTGAAGGTTCAATCCTTATTACAGGTGATAATAACTAAGAATAACATAAATTAACATTCTATGAGGTCATGGCTGACAGAATAAGAACAATCTACTTGCGTGGATTAAAATAAGGATTCCATTTAAAATCCTATCCCTGTTCTCGAGTTCGACATAAAGATTCCAATGTTGTGAATAGAACAACCCAGATGAGAAAAGTATCCGAATGATTCAAATGAAACGAAAACAATGATTTTTAAATCTAAAATTATCTTTTGTCATTTAAGCAAAAAGTAACATTTTAATCGTGAAAGAAAAAAAAATGTTCACTTTTCTAGCTGAACGAATAGTGAAACAAGAAAGTTTATGGTAGGTTAAGAGTGATGTCTGTTTCATGAAGGGAATAAAAAAAATCGGTAAGTGAAAGGACGAACAATGCAATGTCTATTATTTATATACGGACATTTTTGTTCTATCAAACATGAAGAGAACGGTTACATTTTTCGAACAAATCAATCAAGCATTGAAAAAAAATGTTTGAACATTTGTAATTATTAATTGAACCCACAGTAACATTTATTGTAATTATTAATTGAACCAAATTGTTATAAACTATAAGTAATTTTGTTAAGGAAATGTTGTTTTAATCTCTCTTTGTAAAAATGATTGGATGTAAATAGCTTAAAAAAAATTCATTTTTTTGTTTGATACATGAAGATTTGCTAAGAATTTTAAAGCCAAAAATGACTTTCTATTTGACTGTTAATGGCTTCCAAATTCCTTTCAGGCATTTTTATTATTTTTTTGGGGACCAAATGTTTACGTTTGCGTGTGGCAATTTTTATTTTTTTAATTTATTTTCATTAAATTCTAAAGCAAGAGTGGCCAAACTACGATCTGTGGTCCAAATGCATCCCACGGTGCATATTTGTACGGTTCACCAACGTTCGAGCTCAGTGATGTCAATTTCATCGTGCATCAAATAACAAACTTAATTAAACTTTATCAAAGTTACACGGCCATGTTATAAATCTCATTAAGGTTTTGAAACTTTGTCTCCTCTCGTAATATTTATGGAGCAAAATGACATTCAATGAAATAGTCAAGCTGTATGAATGATCCTTTTATTTCTGTCTTAAGATTACGGAAATTTTGATGATGATGATGCAAGTGTCCCTTGTGACCCTCGTGATGGAAAGTCCCCCCTCCCCCACTCATCTAAAAGAAACATCTTGAAAATAGTTTGCAAAAAAAAATAAAAGAAAACAAGATGTCGCCCAATTTTTTTCTAGTTTGAATATTAAACAGGATTTCATTTAATTTTGCGGAATGCCTTTCAATCATCTGTTTTCCTCTTTTACTTGACAGGTGGACAGAAAAGACATTGTGGCAACAGCTGACTATGAGACACATCACTCCTCCATGGAACGAGGCGAGTACTTAAAGTTGTATGAGCAAGCTGAACAGGAATGCGAGTCGGACTACTTACGCACTTGTTCACAGACGACTGCATCTGACAACTTTCTAGAAGATTCCACGTCGTGCTCTGATGAAGCTGAACCTGAGCTCGACTATGATGTGGAAGGTGGGTGGGATTTCCAGGGGGGAACATGATTCATGATTATCCAAAGTTTCAATTCCAAATTCACCCGACACCAACCCTATTTCATTTTTTCCTTCCTTTTTGTTAGAAAAGTGAAAGTTCCGTAATTCAAAATTTCCATTTGCTTTCCTCCTTTTTAATATTCTTTTACAGTTGTTCTTTTTAGTTTTCGTAACTGTGATAACACTAGCCACATCTGTCTTATGTAAAACAAAGCCCCAAATATTCGGCCTTTAGTCTACATATCTTCTCCTGCTTCTTAAATGAGATCAAAGTGTAGTATCTGACACATTTGGGATATTTTAAGTAGGATGGCTCCTAGAATATAAAGTTGTATTGTGGTGACTGTAATGGTTCCAGCTAAGATTAGGATAGACAGAGAAAGACTAATGACACCCCATTTCCACAATTTTGATGGCCTTGTGTCTAACTTGTTAAAAATGTGAATTGTGTTTTTATGTTTTTTGCAAATAAATAATTCAAAGTGTAGTATCTGTTCTAATACTACACTTCGTCTTTTCTGTCCTCAGTCGGTTAAGAAGAAATCCTTTTATTCTTGTGCCACTCCAGAACAGGATTTTCCCAACATTAACAACCGACTTTGTGTCTAACTCTGCCCTTATGGGGAGGCAAGTAAATGTGGGCAGACCAACCAAAATGTTATTTCAAACTTTTGTGTGACAGACCGACTTACAGAGATACTTGAACGCATCTCAAATCAGATGCACCCATTCAATCTGCGTGTTTAACAATGAAGATACGTGTTTAAAAACTGAAACACGATGCATGAACAGTCTCTTATAATGACCACATCTAAAATTAAACGCGTTTAGCGATGAAAATATGTTTATCAAACGTAAGCTTGACAGACCAACCTATGGATGAAGTCTCTTATAGAAATATGTGGACACATCTAAAATAAAATTTAAAAAAAACTCTGCCTCGTCTGGAATCGATCTGTCATCACCTGCTTGTGTCTGGTTGGCACAGATCGCAATGAATGGCCCAGGATTGTTCGTTACAGTTTGGTAGTCGGTCTTCAGCTTGCAAGGTCACTAAGACAAGATTTTATATACATTACCTGGTATTCTGAAATGGTCACCCATATAAGTACTGACCATGCTCACCACCACTTAACTTCAGGAATTGGTGCGTCAGCAGGATTATATATAATGTAGATATATATATAATGTATATATATATAATGTATATATATATATATATATATATATAATGTATATATATATAATGTATATATATATATATATATATATAATGTATATATATATATATATATATATAATGTATATATATATATAAGTATGAAACTAAAAGTTTACTTTTAGAGGATAGAACCTATAGCGAAATGGTTAAAGCTCAATATACGAGATAGAGCAATTATAAAGATAAATGAAAGAAGAGGGATAAAAATGTACGAATGACAAATTTATTTCAACTTCAATTGTTCCATTGCTAACTTATCCATCTATGTAATTCCTCTGATGATAAGATTTTAATCTTTGAAAAGCCTTGGCTTAAGGAAAGAAAAATAAACATGTTTTTACCGAGTACACCTCGCATTGAACAATCGAAGTTGAAATAGATTTGTCATTCGTACATTTTTATCCCTCTTCTTTCATTTATCTTATCTATATATATATATATATATATATAATGTTTGTGTAAATATGTTTTAGTATTTCTTTCTTAAGATAAGAAATATTTCAAGAAATCCCAAAGGCTTTTCTTGTTGGCTGCTGTGTTCACAGTTTCACCATTTTGATTCTTAATCCACTCCTAACCGCTAAACTCGTATCACATTTTGCTGTCTATATCTATTATTACCGCTTTATTCCTTTATTCCTTTTTTCTGCTAATCTCATTAAACTCTACAATCCTTCAATAATCACCCATCACTCTCTATTTGCACTTACACCGAGTACGTTCGTGTTATATTTCTTTTTCATGCTCCCAAACTTACAAATCTTTCTTACCATGGATATTACCACCGCTCCCTACCACCCCAAAAACCTGTTATTTGTCTAGTTGCTAATTCATGTCAGTTTACCGACATTTTCTTTTTCTGGACATTTCCAAGCATTTCTTGTCCCGTGTGGTTTCTACCTCCTAGTTAGTTTTCGCACAATTTCACTGGATATGAAATCAGGAATTCTGTGTACTTTTCTTGGTGTAAAAACTATGTTTAATTTAAATTTGATTTTTGCTTCTTCCATTACTTCGGAAATGACTAATTATGCAAACGATTCGCAAAGGGGGCTCAAGATGAACAAAGATGTCAGTCGTGTAAAAGTGCCAAGTGAGATGAACCTCCATCTTCTGTGTCAGCATCCAATATTGATTTGCTTTCATTCTTTGCTATTGAATTGTGATCACAAAACCGACAACTCTTATCTCTTTCTCTTCCTTCTCCTCCTTCTCTTCCTTCTCCTCCTCTTCCTTCTCCTCCTCCTCTTCCTTCTCCTATATTCTGATTATCCACCAATTGACACAATCATTTAGATGCTAATTTTCATCCGACTTTTATTGCTGTGTGTATATACACATAAGTATTGGATTTTGAGAGAAATAAAAAAACAAATTAATTGCAAAAAAATTAAAAGTCACAGCTATTTTTATTATTATTACTCCATCCAGCATATTCTGGAGACAGTTGGAAGCAAGAATAATTTTTTTATTCTTATTACTCCATCCAGCATATTCTGGAGACAGTTGGAAGCAAGAATAATTTTTTTATTATTATTATTTTGGTAAGTGATATATTTCACATAACTGTTGTCTTTCAGCGATCTCTAAAAAAATTCTTCCATTAATTTAAAACGCTTGCATGTGTTTATAAATATAAACTTTTTTTTGTCTTGCTGTTTGTTTATGCAAGATTTATTAATTATTCTTAATTATTCTTAAATTCAACCGCTTTTCGCATTTTTTTAGTGACTGCTGAAGGACATCTGTTGTCCGAAATATATCGCTCACCAAAAAGGAAGGAAAAAAAAAATGTATTTGTGCTTTGAATTGTCCCCTAAAAATACCGGACGGATTTAAAAATAAGAAAAATTAATTAATTTTTTTTAAAAATACAGTCAATTACAGATTTCTGTAATTGATATTTTTTTTACTTCTCTTAAAAGCTAATACTTATTTATTAAGAGGAGCATACAGGGAAAACAACACATTAATATATATATATATATGTATGTTACTAATGGAAATTTGGTATCTGTCCGATGCGGAAACTATATTACTTCTATTTATTGTACTATCTTTCAATGCTCAACTCGGTTTACTATACTATTTTAGACTAATGCACTATATTTCAATGCTCAATTCAAGGGGGTTCTGTTGTATCTGTTTTGTTGTCATGAGATCGTCCTCCCAGGCATTACCTCCTCCTTGAAGAGAGGGAGTAGTGTAGTATATGTTCGTTCATCATGATACCATCCTCCCAGGCATTTACCTCCACTGCTTTTTTTAGGGAGGGGGGGGGGGGTATAGTATCAGTTCTGTACTAATACCATCCTCCCAGGGATTACCTTTTCCTTTTTTATGGAGGGGGTAGTGTAGTATCTGATCTGTTGTCATACAACCATCCTCCAAGGCATTACCTCCTCCTTTGGAGAGTGTAGCATAAGTAAACAAGAAACTGTCACAATCGGCTGTTCACTAGCAAACGCAACACACATTAAATATACTTTTGCTAGTATTAATAAATATAGTTATATTAGTTGCTGGTCTGAAGAATGCAAGGCACCACATGATCTTAACTTTGTCTCCGCACTTAAATCTACGTAAGCTCTATCACTGAGATTGAGTCCTCTATCCTATAAATATAGCAACTAATACAACTATATTTATTACTTCATATATATATATATAAGGATAAAATGCATGATATCTAATAAAATGAAAAGTCGTGGAGACAATGTATGAAAGACAGAAAGGAAAAACAATTAAACACAGGAAGAAATAAAAACAAACGAGAGATTTGACCGGTTTCGTTCGGATTAACGTACGTCTTCAGAAAAAGTATCTTTCTGAAGACTATCGTTGATCCGAACGAAACTGGTCAAATCTCTCGTTTGTTTTTTTATTTTTTCCTGTGTTTAATTGCTTTTCATTTTCTGTCTTTCATACATATACAAGAAAATCAACCTCTCAATCTGAACAGAACTGAATTAAGACAGCAGAGCTTGGATAAATAAATGGCTCAATATCCAATTAGATATATATAGATATATATATATATATATAACAATTTGGGAATTGCGGCACGGTAAACATCAGACAGAAGCCAAAATGACATTTGTAGGATGTTGTTAAAGGCCCTTAACATGATTGTAGAGGACTGGGAAAGGACAAATTCTAAGCAGCCGGTTTGACAGAAGCACAACTATATTAGTTGTGGGAGATTTGAGGAAAGGCGACTTAAGTACTCCATCATGGGACATGCTTTGCAGAGACAGTATTTATCGAATGTCTCAGATATATTTCAGCCTGATGGTGTGATGCCTGTGGCAGAACCTGTTTGTCAAGGATGGGACTACTCAGCCACATGAGATCCCATGGCAGCAACCAATTATGCAAAGGACAAAACGGAGGAAGAACATAGACATGTACAAATTGAAGCCGGTTATCTTGCATGTCATTTGCAGCAAGATTTTCTAAAGTAAATCTGTGCTGCTGAGCCATCTGTGCTCCTACAATCAGGCAGTGCAATCTAGTATAAATGGCCTTTTTCTGTAAAATGGCAATCACCATATATATATATATATTTCAATCATTGTCTGTGCTGATTGTCGGTCGCCATGTGGTCCCGAGCGTTCGTTTCGTAATTGTAGCCTGAATGTATGAACTGTGTTCGATCCCATACGACTGCCTACAACCATCACTCCTGCACTGATGAGGGCAAAAAGCTCGAAACGATATCGTCTGTAGGTAATAAACACTTTAATATTTAATAAAAAATATTTATTTATATATATATATATATATATATATATATAATGTTGATAATTTTCTCTTTTATAGTTGGGATGTTTTATTATCTAGAATCGTTTTTTTTAAACACTCATTCTAAAATTAGATTTCTTATTTTATGAATGCTTTTTCCTTTAAAGTTTTAAAACTATTCGTTTAATCCAAATGAGTTTTGCTCCTCTTCCTAATCTGCCATTTAAAAACTAATCGCTCTCTTTCCTCTCCAATAAATACAATTCATCACCATTTTTCGCATCGTCACCCAACCATGAATCTTTCTTTTTCTCAAATCTCTTTCCATTGTTTTCACCATCATTTTTGTCTTGTATCAATCTAAAACACTCACACTGCAGCATTATTTGTTTTTTCTTTTTTTGCCGATTTTGTTTTGGATTTTGTTTGCGATCTAACTTTTTTGTTTCTTCTTCCCATTTGTTTTTGTTCTGAGTTTATGAACTTCTTCATGTTTCAGTGAATCTCTGAAATGTACAATCTTAGCTGTAGTGCTCACCCATTCCAGAGCAGAAAGTGACCAACTCTGCCTTCTGACGAGTCAATTTGAGCCCAACTGCCCTCCACCGTTCCCACACACGCGCCCTTGTCTTTATTTGCAGATTTGACCTTTGACCAGATTAAAAATGGAATAAATTCTGTTTAAGTGAAAAGATCAAAATGAGATTTTCTTCAAGATTTTTGTAACTGAAACATTCAGCATGCTGTTCAAACAACTACTCGTCTTCTACCACCACTGCAAAGAATTTTCCTTTCTCTCTCTACTTAAAACCAAACCGAATTTCCATGAACAGAGTTTCTTTCCAAGAACTTCCCATCTTTGGAACACATTGCCATAGGACTGCTTCCTTGCAGACTACCACATGGTCATCATTAAATCCGATGTCAACAAATACTTGTCAAGCTATCCTTAAGTAATCAAATTTTGTCCATTCCATTTGTCATTTTCAAGCCTATCATTGTCAGTTGAATGACCATCTCATTAGTCTTTGGCCTCGAGTAGCTTTTGGCCTTGGTAAGTGGTGAGTCAGTTAAAAAAACAACAAAAAAAAACGACTTTGTGGTTGCATGATAGATACTGTAGTGATATATCACGTTAAATCCTTTCTGGCCATCGTGGTCAATATCGCACTAATATTGTTCTGAAAGGTATGGACCCGTACTTTCACTGCAGCTTTGAGTAAAATAGCAACTTGTGTTCTATTAATCATATATAATGAATCGTTTATGATTGATGTATCGAACGCTAACATTAAATAACCCCAAGAAAGGTTGATATACAAATAAACTAACAAAGCAAGTAATCTCTGTCGATATTTTGTTTAGGAAAAAATGTGCTTGCCGTAATAATAGCTATCAATTCAGATTGCAGACTTAGCCGACAGTTTCCAAAACCTATCGGATCTGTTTCATTCACTAATTCTCATGGGGAAAGGTATTAGCCCACATTCTTCCAGCGATTACGAAAATAACAATAGAAATTCATCTCCAATAATCATTGTGCTTACAAAGAAGATCTTTTACTGAAAGGTTTTGTAAGCAACCATTGAGAGTTCATATACCAGAAAATAAAAACATGCGATTATTAGAAAATAAATTTACTTAACTGCTCAGTTTTTTGGGGTTTTTTTTTTTTATTTATAATAAAAAGGTTTGGTTTTTTTTTTTTAGTAAATTTATAACACTCGCCCCCACCCTCCCTAAATGGACCCTGGGTACGGGGTTACATAGGAAATCATGATCAGTACACCGATCCTGATTTTGCAATGTTTATACATTTGTTGTTTCACCCTCCTCTAAAGTGTTAATCTGTTGGTAACTTTTTTGATAATGGTCACTTCACAAAGAATTTATAAACTCATCATCACGTTTATTAAGATTAATGCTTTGCAATAAACTCATTAACAATTCGTAAATTCGATATTTTGTTATGAGTTTTGAGAAACTGATTGGCTCGATGGAAAATCAATATCCAGTCATATCTTATTTCGGGGGTTCACCTCGTTACACATTGTCTTCTAAGATCTTTTTTCAACTAACATGCTTCAACGGAGTGACCTTGCCATCTAAAGGTCTTGGAGGCGATTTACATTTCCTGTCGACAAACTTTGTTTTCTAAACAGAATAAATTTGTTTATCTCTCCATTTTTACAAATAATTTAGCATGTTTCTGTTTGATTCGGTTCCATTTCGACCCTAACATAAATATTACTTGAAAAAAGAGGAGACAATTTATAAAAAAGAGGAGACAATTTATAAAAAAAAGGAGACAATTTATTAAAAAAATAAACCTGCATTTATCTACTAGCTATATTTACCCGGCGTTGCCCAGGAGTTTTTTTACTTTTATTTTTATTTCACTTGGCTTTTTTATAAGTGATATTGTTTGGTCATTAGATTATTAATTGTACCAAATACAACTATAACTAGTTCTTGTTAAGGTAAAAAAAAAATTAATCTGTATTTATAAAAAAAAATTAATCTGTATTTATAAAAAAAAATTAATCTGTATTTATAAAAAAAAAATTAATCTGTATTTATAAAAAAAAATTAATCTGTATTTATAAAAAAAAATTAATCTGTATTTATAAAAAAAAATTAATCTGTATTTATAAAAAAAAAATTCATCTGTATTTATAAAAAAATAATTAATCTGTATTTATAAAAAAAAAATTAATCTGTATTTATAAAAAAATAATTAATCTGTATTTATAAAAAAAAGTTAATCTGTATTTATAAAAAAAAATTAATCTGTATTTATAAAAAAAAAATTAATCTGTATTTATAAAAAAAAATTAATCTGTATTTATAAAAAAAAAATTAATCTGTATTTATAAAAAAATAATTAATCTGTATTTATAAAAAAAAATTAATCTGTATTTATAAAAAAAAATTAATCTGTATTTATAAAAAAATAATTAATCTGTATTTATAAAAAAATAATTAATCTGTATTTATAAAAAAATAATTAATCTGTATTTATAAAAAAAAAATTAATCTGTATTTATAAAAAAAAATTCATCTGTATTTATAAAAAAAAATTAATCTGTATTTATAAAAAAATAATTAATCTGTATTTATAAAAAAAAGTTAATCTGTATTTATAAAAAAAAATTAATCTGTATTTATAAAAAAAAATTAATCTGTATTTATAAAAAAAAAATTAATCTGTATTTATAAAAAAAAAATTAATCTGTATTTATAAAAAAAAAATTAATCTGTATTTATAAAAAAATAATTAATCTGTATTTATAAAAAAATAATTAATCTGTATTTATAAAAAAAAAATTAATCTGTATTTATAAAAAAAAAATTAATCTGTATTTATAAAAAAATAATTGATCTGTATTTATAAAAAAAAAATTAATCTGTATTTATAAAAAAAAAATTAATCTGTATTTATAAAAAAATAATTGATCTGTATTTATAAAAAAAAAATTAATCTGTATTTATAAAAAAAAATTAATCTGTATTTATAAAAAAAAATTAATCTGTATTTATAAAAAAAAATTAATCTGTATTTATAAAAAAAAAATTCATCTGTATTTATAAAAAAAAATTAATCTGTATTTATAAAAAAAAAATTAATCTGTATTTATAAAAAAATAATTAATCTGTATTTATAAAAAAATAATTAATCTGTATTTATAAAAAAATAATTAATCTGTATTTATAAAAAAAAAATTAATCTGTATTTATAAAAAAAAAATTAATCTGTATTTATAAAAAAATAATTAATCTGTATTTATAAAAAAATAATTAATCTGTATTTATAAAAAAAAATTAATCTGTATTTATAAAAAAATAATTAATCTGTATTTATAAAAAAAAAATTAATCTGTATTTATAAAAAAAAAATTAATCTGTATTTATAAAAAAATAATTAATCTGTATTTATAAAACGATTTGAATGTCAGAAGTTTCCAAAACTTTCAATATTTTAATTTAAATGAGGATTTGCTAAGAATTTTAAAGCCAATTTAAATGTTTTTCTAATAAATAATTTAAATGCTTCCTAATTCAAAAAGATCACAAAGTAACTCATTAAAATGTCAACCTTGTTTACAAAAAACTAAAATGCATTTTGGTGAATTTCATAAATTATGATTTTTAAAATTATTTAATGCTATTGCATTTTTTTTTTTTTCAATAAAACTTTGATTAATTCAATGTGTAATTATCGAAGTTATATTGATGCGAGAACTACACACATACGTGAAGTTGTCTCGTAATTTTATTAATCTAGAGATCTTAGACATTTGTATCTACCAACATTCTAACTTTTTTACATATTTACTTCATTCCAAAAACAACAAATTTAAACGTTTCTCTGAAATATTACTTTATTTTTCCCTTGAAATTATTAACAAATAAATCCTAAGTTACAAAAATGCTGAAGGATGACTGAATTTATTCCCATTCTTGTCACTTTACCATCCCCAATATCGATTTAATTGAAAGGATCACATTTTCCCTGGCATGTGTCCATTTGAGTAGGTTGATTTTTCAACTATATTTTATGATCCAATATGTCCATGCAGAGAAAATATGGACACAAAAGATTGTCTAATAAGAAGCACAGGAAAAAATATGCAACCGGTGAGAGCATCTTTTAGTTAGTATTAATAAACATAGTTGTATAATTGCTAGTCTGAAGAATACAATTTTGAAGCATCTTCTATATAATAATAGGGGTGGGATGTAATGGGTGAAAATTTCAGATTCATGCGAGTAGTATTTTTTTGTGTTCATTTATACATAAATAACACTAAACAATCAAACATTTTGAAAATTTTGCAAAATTCAGAAGGTGCAGGCCAAAAATAGCCGTTAGGGCTCCACGGGACTCAAAATCCATCATTTTTCGGTGAAAAAGTGGTTTCATGCGACATGGCAGGTCCTAAAACATCCTCAAAAGCTATGAATGGATATAAATGGTTAAATCTGATATAGTACTTTAATTTAGGACCATTTTCAGACTGTGAAAGGATTTTCATGAATGTAAAATAGCCAAAAACTAGTGGCCTGCACCTTCTGAATTTTGCAAAATTTTCACAATGTTTGATTGTTTAGTGTTATTTATGTATAAATGAATACAAAAAAATACTACTCGCAGGAATCTGAAATTTTCACCCATTACGTCCCACTCCTAATTTTCACCCATTACGTCCCACCCCTAATTTTCACCCATTACGTCCCACCCCTAATTTTCACCCATTACGTCCCACCCCTAATTTTCACCCATTACGTCCCACCCCTAATTTTCACCCATTACGTCCCACCCCTAATTTTCACCCATTACGTCCCACCCCTAATTTTCACCCATTACGTCCCACCCCTAATAATAAAGTAAACTCGATTTTTTTTTTTTTTTTTTTTTCCCCCCCTTGCAACTACAGTCACGATAGGAAAATAAGCGAACATTTCCTTCAATTTTGAAGCATTTTTTTATAAATGTAAATATCTTTAAAACTACAGAAGATGAACTTCTGAAAATCGCTGCATCAATTGCTACTCTAGTCATGGAAATGTGGCTAAAATTTGTATTGAAATACTCAGAATTGTTGAAGTTATTTAAAAAAAATAAATAAACAAGATAATTGTCAGTGCTTTTCAAATGCTTTTTATGAGACAATTTTTAAAACGAATTGCTAAAAAAATTGCAAGTTCGAAATCTATTTGTTTTGCTGTCCATACTCACCATTGACCAATATTTAACTTTCTCTGCATCAACATATTTGATATGCAAAAAAAAGGTTGAAAACCCTAACCCTAGAAATACAAATCCTCACAAAAGATTGTGTTATAATGTACCACTTTTGCGGTTGCACAAGACCCCTTACTAATCACTTGATGCTGGGAGCTGGATGAATGTTATTGCGTATGTTTAGTGCGTGCCACACATCAGGTGGGGTAAGTATGTTGTCACTTTTTTTTCTCCCATTCTTTTTCAAATTTCTGCCATGCTTAGAATCTCCACTGCACGGCAGAACGACAACAAGCGCTAAAAAGAAAAAAAGGTTAATCAAATTTGAGTAAAATTGTTTTTTTACCAAATTGCTAGCATCGCGCTAAAATCTTTTTTCTATTAAAAATGGATGCCAATTGTTATGAATGTGCTTTTTTTTATTTTTTTATTTTTTTTTATATATAATCTAGTGTGGTTTATATTAGCAGTGTGACCTTCCCATCATGCTATTGAAAGTCTGGACAGGAAGCTTTTTTCAGAAATTCCTCTTTCCACTTCAAGTGACTGATTTTAGTTTCATTTGCTGCTGTATTTGACTGAAGAAACTTTTACTCTACTCTGTGACAAGATTTCTACTTTATATTTAGTTTATTTCACACAAAATTTAATTAAAATAACATGACTGAAAGAAATAAAATTTTAAAAATCACTTTAATTAAATTTATCTGAAGTATAAAAGCAAACATTCCTTTGAATTTCTAAAGCCGATAACATTAGTTCACTGATGTGAAACGGAATCCAAACTAAAAAAGGGCAGCTCGTAATGGAAAGAAATAGACCTCCAATCCTGGCAATGTGTAGGCGTTCAATATAGAAACGCCAGGTTTATCATTTCCCATATTTAACGCATTAATTGGTAAATCAATTCTTGTTTTGAAGGTTTCTAACAATGATAGAACAGAATAAAATGTTGCTCTTTTATCATTTAATTTTGATTTCAATTAATTTTAATAAAAATGACTGCTTAGCTCAGCCCAGCATTTTGTAAATTTTTTGGTGCTTGTGCATATCAACCCTGACATTGAAATATTTAAAGAATGTATAAACTTTATTATGTACTTACGTGTTAGCTGAAAATAAGATTGTGCAGAAAAAATTACGCAAATTCATTCAGTAGTTATTAAATTATAAGAAAAAGAAAAAAAATGATTTTACGTACATTGTGACATTTTTGTAAATAGACCCCCAAACCCCCGAAATCGTGAAAATATGAATTATCGTCCTTGACCACTGGAAAATCTAAGATACAAAATGGTGGAAATATCTACCGAGTGATAAAATCGTTTTTTATTTATAATTAAATAAATACTGGATGAATTTGCATAATTTTTGGTGTACAGTCTTTCTTTCATCTACCACGTAAGTACATAACAAAGTTTATACATTTCTTTAGCTATTTTATTTTTAAGAGCGGTCTAACATGTCAGGGTTGGTATGCACAAGCACCATTTTTTTTTATGCTTATCGACAATCTTTGTCAGCTTTTTTTTTTTTTAAGCTGGAAACTATTAGCTTTGATTTGTACTCTTGTTTCCGTAAGAAAAATTTCTCGTATAAAGTTATACAAGTGTATGAATTATTATTATTTTCTTGCTATTATTTTCAATCTTGTTATTTATGTATATTCTTTTAGATTGTTTGGATTTGTCGGGGAGGGAGGAGCTGTTGACCGGGGGGGGGGATGGGGTTCTTCATTTTATAAGTTTTACTGAGTAGGTTGTTCATTTCATATTTGGCTTTGGATTAAATGTCTGAAAAAGATTTCGATTTTTTTTTTTTTTAACTGAATTCTCTTCTACTAGGTTTAAGGAGTTGAGTTTTCTGTTGTCTCCAGGTGAATTAATCTCCTATGAAAGCTGGCTTAATTCTGATATAATTTGTGATTTATATTTGCAAAGTAAATATGTTGAATATGCCAGCTGCAATGAAGTGAAACGTGTAAATAACTCAATTTCAGAGATGTTGGTTTGTTATTTTTTTAGGTTTGTCCACTGGATTCCATCTTTGACCAATCAATCTCCTGTCATGATTCATTTGAAAATGTTTATTTTATTTTTTAATGTTATCAAAATTTCTATTTTTTAGGTTAATCTGTCTTAATTGGAAGGCTCTAGACGTCCGATGTCAGTTCTGTTTTTGTTATTGTTGTCGGTGATTTCTTGTTATCTTCCAAATGTTTGATGATGATGATGATGATGCTTGTTACTCCTGTTGACATGAGTCCTTTTAATCTGTATTGCAGGGAGCGCTGAAGAAGACAGTCAAGATAGTCCCAGCTCTTGTTAAACAAATCTTCTCCAACGTAAGCAAACTTACTAGTTTGTTTGCTTCCTTGCATCAGGCTCTCATTTTCTTAAAAGAAGCCCAGCTCGTTGAATGATGCAATTCTCCCCCGTCCAAAATGTGTAGCATGTGTTGCTAGTCGAGCTTCACGGCTCCGTTTCGCATGTTTCTCTTAAATCAACCAATTCGTGGCGGAACTTGTGCGGTTGTTGTTGCTGCTGCTGCTGTTGTTGTTTATAGCAGTAAACGTCAATTATTGTGTTTGTTGGAAATCGTTCTTTCTGCTTCTTCTTTCCCTCCGAAGAACAACAAAAAAATCCTCCTAAATCTCTGTGCCCTGCATGACTAGAATCTCTCGCTTTTCTTTTCTCATTGTTTTCTCGTTTCTTTCCTCTTTTCATTCATTTTTATTTGATTGGATTTTTTTTTTCGTCTCTTGTTGGAGGTTTATCTTTTTTTTGGGTTTCCTATTTTTTGTGTGTTCAATTCTTTTCAGAGTGAGAAAGAGAACAGGATGGGAATTTTCCCCTTAAATTCATAAGCTTCTTGCTTTGTAATTAAATGATATCTTTTTTTCATTTTCTTTAACAAAAACTAACTTTAAAGGTGGGATATCCTTTGCTATTTCGCTATTATGTCATTAACAAACTGTCGTTATCAACAACATTAAATAAAACCAAAAATTCTAAAAATGTTGTAAATTTTTCACTTTTAACAAATCGTCAAATCTTGTAACGTAACTGAATGAACTGATACAATTCTACCATTTTGAATCCAATTGGAAACATTTCTGTAGAAAAAGTTAATTCTTGTGAAATGGAGTCTCAGTTTTATTTTTTTACTGATGCAATCTAACAGATACCTGCAACATGGTGACACCTGTAATTAATGTTGTCATATTTAAAATTAAACTCTTTCACTGCCTTATATATATATATGTATATATATATTTATATTATATATAATCCTCCACTCTATAATAAAGACGAATGTGTATTTATTTGTATATAAATCCGTCCTGTCACACAAAGTTAATGAATAAAAAAAAAAATGCCTTTTTCTAGCCCCCAGATGAAACCCATTTCAAGTGGTGAAGGTAAGCAAGATAGCAAGTCAGACAACCTCCACTGCCTGAAATGAATTCGGAAATAAATCCTCCACTCTAAAAAAAGAAAAAGTCAACAGTTGGTGTTTTCTTTTCCTTAGGTTATCAAAACTGATAATTTAGATATGAAACATTTAATTACTAACATAATTTTAAGATTTTATAGGAATATTAGTCCAAACACTAGCAAACATAATTATTTTTTCCGTCATTTTTAGAGGGTGTATACTAGTTATAAATTCCTTAAAAAAACAAAACTTATTTTAAACTTTTCATTGGAGAATATTAGGTTCAGATCTGAAAAATAAAAGCTTGATGTGATTTCTAGAAAACAAAGCTTATATATATATATATATATATATATATATATATATCATTTGTTTGCAATATTTTTTAATGAATTATTTGTACGAAAGAGCATTATTACCTTAATGCTAGTTGGGAATAATTTTCCCTTCACTAATGTGATGTCCCCAGATGGGGAGTGACATATACTTTTTTAAATTTAATTATCCACAGACACGTGTTTTGTCGTTTATGACTCATCAGCATGGCTGAATCTAGGGATCTTGTTTTCGAATCTCACTAGGTTCAGCCACGCTGATGAGTCGTAACGATAAAATACATGTCCATGGATAATTAAATATATATATATATATATATATAATCTTTTTAGAATCAAAGTTCAATTATTTTGAGAATTTATATTTTTACAAATAAATTCAAATTGCATCATTTTTTTTTAAAAGAAAATTTGAAATAATAAAAAATAAATTATCATCAGAGAAGTGGGTTTCAAAATATACTGCATAAAACCTATGGACAACCATAAGAAAGAATAGAAATTAATCCATATATGCAGGTAGCAAAGCCATTTTAATCAAGGCAGTCATGTCACAAAATTCTCCACCATCATGACAATGGCAGCTATAAAACCAAGAAGTAAATCTAATTTATTGAATTAATCCAAATGCATGGATTGGTTCGAAGAAATCAGTCTAATGAAAGGCAGAAAAGTGCTCAATGCCATGGTAGTGCCTGGCAAAATATTACACTGATGACGTTAGATTGTTTCATCCATTTAACCACATGCACATTTAAAAGATGGTTTTATGCTTAAAGATAAAAGAATATTCTGTTTTTTTGCTCGTCATAAATTTAATTCTCTCAAACAATTGAATGCATCATTTTAAAAACATTCTTTACTTTCCATTGTATTTAAAGAACGATTTTTTTATAAAACATTTTTTCCACATGATTTATTTTTTTCATTTGATGTTGCCGATTCTTTGACATCAATAATGTTGCCAAACAATCATTTTGACGTCTTTAATCGTGCGTATCTGCTGCGTACCTTTTTTTAAATTGGTGCTGATAGTGCGGCGGGGGGGGGGGGGGGGGGGTGCTATACAATCGTCGGCCATTTTACTTTATTTTTTACTTTTTCAGTTGGTATTGGTTTCTCTGAATCTTTTCTCGTCTCTTTGTCTCTCGGCTGCTTTCTGTGGTGCATGTCTTCCATTCACGGTGGTCATCGGCAAACTTGCCTCCTTGTGGTTTCGCTTCCCTCGAATGGTCATTCCCCTACAAGCATTTATTTATAAATATCAGACCTTTCTTTTATACATACGGATGGTCTAAGATAACCTATAATTTGTCTCCGTCTCTCCTGAACACCTGCCAGTCTGTTTATATCAAACCATCAGTAACAATACAAGCTGTAAAATAAAAATTCAAATAAGTAACCCTTAAGGAGCGTCAATCCATGTGTTGAAGAGGGGGGGGGGGTGATTGTTGATAAGGAATGGAGAGAAAAATAGTGCAAAAATCAATGAATATAAAAGATTATTGATAAGACATTGCGAGTATACTTAGATATGCCATTGTCACTGCTGGTTTAATATTAGATTGGGTTAATCTTCAAAAGAGATGGAGAAACATACAAAATTATAGGCTATTATGGGCTTCCATAACTAAAAAAAAGTAATGTCCGATTTTTCATTAAAAATAAGAATGCTTATATGGTATGTAACGCATGTTTTATTGTTAAAACTTTTTTTTATATCTGGTTTTGTGTTGGTTTTGAAGACGTCATTATCATCTGTGGAATTTTGTTGTTTACATGAAGAAAGCATGTTTTCAATTTGGTGTTGTCCATCAGTTAATCATTTTCTTCACAAAATCCTCTTATTCATTCAGTTTCACATTGTCACTCTGCTGAAAAAATGTCATTAAAAATGTAATATAATTGGCCAAATGTGTTCTATATTTAACTATTTCATTGATGAGCATTTTGTGTCTATTTCATTTGTTGATCATTCTTTCCCAAAAATAATTGTAAATAACAATTTTCTGAATCACAAAGGAAAAATTTGAATCAAGAGCAAAACATGATTTCCTTCCACTCGGACTTTTAAGTTTGTTAGAAATTTGTGAACCAAGATCAACAGATCAAATAGGTACAAAATGTCTGAGGTTACTATAAACGAAAGAATTGTTTTGAAAGACATCGGCAAAAGTTTGTACATGATGGGTAAAAGTGTAAGTACTTGCACATGACAACGTTGCTTAAAAAGAAATGGCTTGTACAGAAACTGACCATGACAAACCATGTCACATTGTTGCTCGGTTTAATTTTGACAAAATCTTAAGACAAAATTTGGGGAATGAAAATACTGAGTTATGAAATAAAAATTGAGCTTTTTCTTTTTTTCTGGCAAAAAAATTGTTTTTTTTTTCTTTGTTTTAAATGAGCATGTGTTTCTGACATCAGGTGTGGGTTGTACATTGACCATGGCGACACAAAGTGATTTTCTCCATGAAATTCTATCATTTATGTTGGTTTTCAATGTACTATTGCTTGAGGTCATTTTTGAACAAGTCACTCCAAGTCTTCTTTTCCTCGGTTAACCTCAACTGAGATATTTGTATAAATCCAATCAGAGCTTCATTCAACATGTCCATACCACCGAAAGTGGGTTAGAATGCACAACTGATTCCAGTCTGGGCAATTTAAGGAGTCTGAACCAACTCTGTCATCAAGACACACATCATAAATCTATCGAATCGTGACCCTGTCATTCCTCTGAAAGACCGAATTAGTGAGAGCCCAGCGTTCACTCGCATCTAACATTGCACTAAGGACGTTTACGCTGTTGGAAATTTGACCTCGATTAACAAATGAAAGTGAACGACAGGTTAAAATCAGAAGAAACTCTTAAAACGTCTCTCATGTAGTCTGTACACACATAAAACTTAATTCACGTCCTCCACCGGAACATAGGTCATATGGCAAAATAAATTCACAACTTATAACTTCTGTTGACCGTCCACAGAGAACTCTGTACAAAGCCGTCAGTAGGGATCAATCTTCTCTTATGAATCCAATGATGACAACCTGTGCTGCCAACACCAGATGTTGAAACTTTGCGGAATCTTTCAGAGTTGCATACTTAGGTTAAGGCACTGATCATGACTTTCGTCTTCCCATGTTGACTCGAAAAACCAACATGAAGTTGAACGTTTCAGTTCTTTCTCCAATTCAGCACTGATTACAAAACCATCGGCATATAACAGTTCCCAGGGGCATCCTATACAGAAGTTCTTGGATAATGCTTCAAGCACAATGATGAAAAGCTGACGGCTCAATTCAAAACCTTGATGGACACAAACCAAACTGACAAGAGGAGTTGTCGATGATGACACCAACCCTGCTCTTAGCATTGCTGTATATAGACTCGACAGGACACACAATCCACTCCTGAATAAAAACTGCATCTGTTATGCCACGCGCACGCATAAAGCCAAACGGCATGCCATTAATTGCAATAAAAGGAACAATGAAATCTGAAGACTACATCAAAATTCTGGATGAGAATCTCCATCAACACAAAGTCTAGATCTAGATCAGCAATTATTTTTCTGTAAGATAATGATCGCAAATCTACAACGTCCAGATCAGTTACCACATGACTTCAGAAAAAGATTAGTTCTGCATGGCCTTCAATGAGTCCTGACTTGCCATGGATTTTCAATATAATTCAAGAATTGAAAGTTTGAATAAATCATCAAGAATTAAAACGTGTCACCATTGAACCAACTTCCACTTTTAATTCTCTTTCATCTGTACAAATGATGAAATTCGCTTTCATCTGTACAAATGATGAAATTCGCTTTCATCTGTACAAATGATGAAATTCGCTTTCATCTGTACAAATGATGAAATTCGCTTTCATCTGTACAAATGATGAAATTCGCTTTCATCTGTACAAATGATGAAATTCGCTTTCATCTGTACAAATGATGAAATTCGCTTTCATCTGTACAAATGATGACACATTAAATTCTATTATAATTGGGCTTTTAATTTAGACATTCTTTGCGATTACAATCCGTGTTGATCAGGCATAAATGTTTTGTCTGATTTTTCTTTTCAATTTTTATTTGAGTGTTCAGTTGATGAAGAGAACCTATTTGAATGATTTTAAGAAGTTAATTTTATTTGATTAACGATAACTCTTTTTGAGTCGATTATGTCATCTCTTAAAGTGAAGGAATTCTCAACCCGCCTGGCTAAATGTTAAAAACAATAACTGAAGCCGTTATAAAAATCTAACCTATGGCCCCCAACATGGAAGAAGCCACTTTATGTAATGCTTTTTGTTACCCATTAAGCTAAACAGCTTTGTTACCCATTAAGCTAAACGGCAGTCACACTAAATGGGGTAAAATTTCTGCTACATTTTTGTCGCTGTTGTTAAAAGAAACAGATGCTTCATATTGGTTGAGTTTTTCATAGATGTTTGCAGAAATCAAACAATTTCTTTGAATTTTTGACATTAAAAATAAAGGAAATATTTCAAATTTATGTGTTGATTTTTTTTTTTTTTTAATCCAATATTTTAATTCACATAAGTCAGCATCAGGTTTAGAGGATGTCACAAAAGCTATTTATATACATGTAATAATAATGTTAAAAAAGCTAAAGTTTTTTATGTTTTAACAAAATATATCAAAGTAAAATGGATGAGATATCTTTTCCTTTGATATATTTTCATGTTTTTTTTTCCTTTTTTGTTAAAGATGGAAAATTTACGATTAAAAATCCTGAGATTATTTTTTTTCTGTTTTTGCATTGGTAAATTATTAAAAAATAAAAACCTTTTTTGAAAAGATGTATCAAAAAATCTTTTACGAAATTAATAACTTTTTACTGTTTTTAAATTGTTTGAAATTCAGTAAACTTTTAAAAAGTTCTATCAAGATTTTTATTTGTTGCATTTATTTTATTTTTAATCAAAAATTCAACGTGATTTTCATTCCAGAGAAAAGAAGACTTGTTTGATGTTGCATAAAAAAATTCTAAGATTATTAAAAAAAAAATTGCGTTTATTTTTGTTAAATTTTGGGTTCTGTTTTTCTCGTTTTAGAGGCTGACATAACATCAATCACTTTGGAAGAACGAGCGGAAGACGACAGCCAAATATCGTACCACAGCAACCTCTCAGATAACCAGTCCGATGTCGATCCTTTAGGCTACCCGCTTCTGACAGTGGACGAATGTGGCGCCATTGCTGCAGCTGATAACGGTAGCGAATCTCTTTCTTTACCCGGAACGCCTGCGAGCAGTACAGAGAGTTCCAGTATGGGGAGCCGCGGCAGTTCTCAGATGCTATTGCCCCACACCCCACTCGATGATGACAAGCAGATCGGCGAGCAAGTATGAAACGTCAACATGGAAACTGAGTAGCTGCACCTATCGCCAATAGTACCACTACAGGTTTTTACACACAACCCCCTCCCCCTGTACATTCAATAATTGTCTTGTAATATTTGTGTATATGGCATTTGTATTATTACGTTTGCTTTTTCTGATTAATCAAATGTAAAACATTCACGCGTTTCAAGTTCCTCTGTACTAAATATATACTTATGTACTGAACAACGTTTTAAAATCGCTTTTTTTTATCTCCAAAACAAAGGGTCGTTCATTCATTTCAAAAACTGTAATTAACGATCCCTCGTTTGTTTTTGTTTTTAGGAGAAAAATAATTTTTCAAAAGTCGTTAATTACATGAGTTGTATTGTGGGGAGAAGAGGGGGATGTAACAATAGCTGAAGCAATATTCATACAGCAATAAAATTGTTTTCCCTCTGGCATATATTGTACTTTCGGCAAATATGTTTTTTTTTTTGGTCGTTTTGGGTTTGTTTTTTTTAAATCCTAAATACAAAATCTTTTTTTTTATTGGTTTTGTGATATTGTCTGCCATTTATTATAATAATGATTTTAATTATGAAAACAAATGTTATAAAAAAAAATCTGATTCTTTCAAATATCTTCTTTTTTTTTATACCCCCTCCTCTTAAAACTAACGAAACTGCGTATGACAATTCTTGCTCTTCTTGAAGTGAAAGCCAAATCATTTTTTCTTTCCTTTTAAATTCCAGCCAATCTTCTTAAGCAAAAATAAAGAACAGAATTGATGTCCATTTTGTATTATCAATGTGCCCTTGTGTCTATGAAAAGCCCCCGTCCCCATTGCAATCATCTTTCTATTGCTAAATCTGCCGATTGAATGGCCTCCTCTTAAAAAGATCTGTTGTCGTTTTCTTCCTTTTTTATGGAGCAAAAGTAAAAAAAATTCATAAATAAAATGTGCTTCTCATTAGAACAAGTTTTTTCCTTTTGATTTTGAGCGCTTGGAAAGTTCCCTAAACAAAATGGCTTCTTTTCCTTTCTTCTCCACATATTTAATTGACAATGAAATGCTTCTTCATCACAAATCCATGGATTAAGTCCGAATTTTGTTTTCCGCCCTCAACCAGCAAAATGTCTTCTATCGATAAATAAATTTTTAAACGTTTTAGTCAAAATCTATTCCCAATTTTAGCCTGGCTTTTATTATAAAACTCATGTCGGATGACTGGTTCTTGGACCATTATACATCCAATGTGTTTATAAATATTGTATTTATATTCACTTCTTCTATAATTGCTTCATAAATTGGAAACGACGTAGTGAAATATAAAAATAAAAAAATCTTTTTATTTCTTTTGTAGATGTTTTCTGATGAATCTGAAATAAAATCTTGTTGAACAAGAGTCATTTTTTTTTTTTTTTTTTTTTTTTTTTTTTTTTTTTTTTTTTTGCTTCAATTCCTTTTTAATTTGTACAAGACAGAACGGCCATCTTGCCATACGGCAGAAGAAAATGTTTCGGCTGGGATGCAACTTGTGGCAACTCATTTCCTTCTAGTTCCAGGAACCATCACACAAATGGCGAGAGAAAAAAGTCTCCGACATTTTGTGCCTGTCAAGACCTCGGGTCTTATCGGGGAGGGTGCAATATGACTCCATTGCACATCAGCTGACTGAACGACTCGAAGAGCTTTGTGAAACCTGATGGCTAGTCAAACCTGTATTAATAACAGTATGCCACCACAGCAACACTGTCAATCATGTCAGCCCAATAACCAACGCAAGTGATTCATGGAAGTTAGGGATGTGTGCTAATAATAACAAAACAAAAAATTCACTTTTTTTCTTGTAAATGTTGCTTTAATGTTCTATGAAAAAAAATATATCTAAATAGTTTTTCACATCTTTTTTAGAAAACTAATGTGAAACCTTATCTGAATAAAAGTTTTGTTTTTTTAAGTTTAGAATCTTTGCACATCTATATACGTCTAAAATTCTGAGGATGGACACGAGAAGCCAACAGATAACGTTAAGCAATTAGTGTTGGGACGATTAATTAGAATCAGAAAAATCAGAATCAAAAAATTTTCGCCTAATTTCAGATTCCAAAAATGATTCTTTTTATTTTTGTTGGTTTTTTTGTTTGTTTAAAACTTCACTTTCCATTGCTGGTACTTAAAATAAAATGATAAATATTTATTGATTTTTAACAATCAATAAAACTAAAATCTATAAATCATACTACCAAATTTAGGTAAAAATGGCAGAAGTGAAAAATATTGATGAAAATCTTCGATACAATGAATAAAGAAAAAATGATGTCTACATTTAAAAGTAAATGAAGACCCTCGACTAAATCATCGCCCACAAATAAAAATGAGATTTTACTTTTCTTAGGTGATTACGTGTGAACATCCTGAAAAACCTTGGAAGAAAACACAATTATTTTAGAATTTAGAATGGAGGATCAGTTTTGCATATAAATTTAACCAAAAATGATCACCTATTTCCAGAACGGTGTTTCACCACATAGCCTATTAATGGCATATAACCAGAATTTCTTTTTTATTTGGTTAAGGCATTTTTGAGGTGGAAGGATTTTTTAAAAAAAAGAAAGAAAAAAAAGCTCTCCTACAACTAACACTAAATCCGGGTGACATTGCATTCCCCCCCCCCCCCCCCAAGAAACGCTCCTTTAACCCTACCACTAACCTTAAGTCCGGGTGGAAACAACCCCCCCCCCTTAAAAAAAGAACAAAAGATTTAACACAACAAAAAAGAAACTTGAATGTTTGGGTTTAATATTGGGGTTGGGAGTATCGATTTAAATCTATAAGGGAGGGGACCTAGCCCCCCCCCCCTTCTAATTTCGACAAGTCGATGTTATTTGTTTGAAAACAACAGAATAAATAGTTATTTAAAAATATTTATCTAAAAATATATTTACAACTATAAGGGAGGGGACCTACCCCACACACCCCGAAAAACTTAGAAAAATCGATTTTATTTGCTTGAAAACAGAATAAATTTTAAAATATTTATTCTAAAATGTGTGGGGGGGGGGGATTAGCTCCTGTTTAAAACTATAGGGGAGAAGACTAGCTCACCCCCCCCCTCCTCCAAATCGATTTTATTTGCTCGAAACAAGAACAGTCTAAATACTTGGATTATTTGGATTATTCAGACTACTGTTCTCATCTGCTGTTATTCTTACGTTTCGGCTGATGTGATCTCTGACCTTCTTCAGGTGCGTCTTGTCGAACTCGGGAATCTCTATGTTGAACTTTTTTCTATTTATTCACTTGTACCATTTTTACTCGTGCCATTTCTTACCGCGTACTGTTATTATTATAACAGCAACATACGATGTAAATTTATTTTACTTGTGTGTGTTAAAAAAAAAAAAAAAAAAAAAAAAAAAAAATTGCATAAATTCCCTAGGTAACCTTTAAAAAGGTTACCTAGGGAATTTATGCAATTGCATTTACAAGATTCTGAAAAATGTTTAAAAATGTTAAAAAAACATGTTAAGAAAAAAATACTGACAAACATCATTGATAATTAAATTATAAAAATGTTAAATAAAAAATTTTAAAAAAATTTTTTTTTAATTCATTTATTTTATGGTGTTGGGATTTTATCTGTTTTTTTTTTTTTTTAATTATATGGTTGGCTTTTGTCTGGTGGGCTTTGATCATACTTTTTATACAAAAATAAGCAAGTTTTACGCAATTTCTAGTCTCTTGTACTCGTTTCTCCTACGAGGGCAGAGTTAGACATAGAAAATCAAGCTTCCCAAAAGAATTAAAATCTCAGGACAGAAAAGTGTCGATGGGTAGGCATAAAAGTTCAATTTATATACGTCCAAAACTAAATTAGAATTTTCTATTAGGTCAAACAAAACGGTTTCTCTTATGCAGATATGTTATTGTGCAAAAACAATATTTCAATTTTTAGGGAAACAAGCAAGTACTTGTTTTTTGTTTCTTTTAATTTAATATTTTCTAGACAGATTAAGACATCCATCTTGAAGTCTAGCCTGAGTTTTATAGTTTTACTTTCAAATCACTAGCAGACTTCCTCTTTGAAAACCTGAACAAACTCATCAGTATCCTTTTTAAATACCAAGCAATTACGAGCTCAAAGATAAAATAATTTCAGACAAAAATGACTACGTAGGTAAGTAGTTTTTATTTTCGTTGTATTTAGCATAATTTCACTTTGTTACAAACTTAGGTGATACATTTGCTGAGCTAATAAAAATGTAAACAGTTCAATTCAATATTTTCTTAGAAGGTATGACACCGAATGGGGGGTTAGATGTGTCTTTGATGTGTACACCAAATCACCTCCACAAGTTGCTTGTTAGAAATGAACATCAAAGCAGAATATGTTACAAAATATTCTGCTTTGATGTTCATTTCTACGGATAGAAAAGACAGAAAAATGAGAACAGTTTTCTGTCCCTTTTTTTTTTTCTCCTTGCAGTATTTTTATTTTTGAAATAAGTTACTTACTGTTTTTTTTTTTTTTGTTTTTCTTTTTTTTTCTTTTTTTTCTTTTCTTCTTTTTCTTTTTTTCTTTTTTTTTTCTTTTTCTTTTTTTTTTTTTCTTTTTACAAAAAATGTCCTAGTCAACTATGTTCAGTTGTTTAATTTTGTCAACTTCTAACGAATTACTGCAAATTGACTTTAAAAGAAAAATAAATCTTTAGTTAACTCACTATTTTCAATCAATTACGGGAAACACATCTGAAAAAAAGAATTAGAAAGGTCTGCTTGTGTAATATTTTTACTTTTGTGAAAATTACGCTAATCTGAAAATTTAAAAAACAACACTAAATATTTAGAAATTTAAAAAGGATCTGAATTGGCAGAGGAATTTGAAAATGTCTTTGATTTTATATCGGGCCACCCAGAATCTTATTTCTCTTTGAAATGAAATAAGTGCCTCACAAAAACGGGATCATGCAGAGACGAAAAGTAACGTTCGCAGATGGACTCCAGATGAACCCGTTTGAGTGGACACTGTCTGGCCGTTATCTCCAGTAGATATCTCAAGTAGCCAGTGGTTAGGTAGTGACCGCTGAGAAAAACTGGTATCCAAGATTTCTGGTCAGAGAGAAAGGACCCCAGGAGATGGGAGGAGGAGGAGGAGGCATGGCCCTCCGAGCATGACAGGAAGTGGGGTTTTCTGAGAGGACTGGCAATCAGTTGAAGCTAGTGTCTCTCCAGGCAATGTGGGTTCATTTAGGCCTCTTAGCTAAAAGAATTGAGGTGATCGGTCTTATACTTTATTTCGCTGGGGTAAACGATCTCATTTTGCAAGTCTGCCATTCAACCTAAGAACACGAATATCTTTTGTAACCTGAAAAAAAAAAAACTGTTACTTGTTATAAACTGGACTCATGGTTTTACTTGGGATGAGAATTCTTTGTCGCAGCAGACTCAATAGAACAACTTTTGACCAGAAGGACGTGTGATACGATCGCAGCCATTGCAGTGAACAAACCTATATAGGTTCATAATGTCCCTTGCATTTCAGACTCGCCAGCATTTTGAATTTGACGTGTTGCATAGCAACTTACAATTAACGTCCTTATTATAAAGTAATTCTTCTTAAGTTGTAAACATGTAATAAATATTATTTGTTGATCTCTACAGAAGCGTCTTTATTTAATTAAACATTTATTAAACCTTGCTACCAGCTACTTATGCCGTGGCAGTAACCCGTTGGGGAGGGAGGCCTCCGTAGTCCTGACCGACAACCTTCCTAGAGTTGGAATCTCAAACAAAATATCCGGTTTGAAAACCTACAATTGCTTAAGGAGTAGATAGGTTCTGCCTGTCGCCGGCCCTTGCACTCCTTCCTTGTCTATTAGTCAGGTGCAGTGGTAACAGCGCTGGGACGCCTCTAAACACTCAGTGCCTAGTCTTGTTTCCTTACTAGGTCAATGAACGCCGTTCTCTTTCTCTCTATTTGGGCAACTTGGGGAAAAATCTTTTGTCATTAAGTCTTACATGACCAATCTGGGTCTCTCTTGTTCCGACAGGTTGAGGGTACAGGTTAGACAGCTTGTCTGGCTGCTGGTTTCGACTGACAGGAAGGAGCCCAAACTCTTGGGTAGCGCCAAGAACGGCTGCTCCATCATCAGTTACATAATACCGTGGGTAGTTGTATGTGCCATGTCGCGCATGGAAAGGGACCCTGCAATTATCTCCGGTGGGCTTTCCCGAGGCCACAACCCCCATGGACCAGGTCGAGACTAATGGACTGGCTGTGTGAGCTTATTGGCACCAAACAAGTACCCACCTTGGCCAACCCACTCTATAATCAAAACAAACATGTCATTACAAAAAAATAAAAGCAAACCTAAACCAGACACCCAACAAAAAACACTTTCGCCTCCGTCCTTGAGGCTCACATTCACAAATATCCGGGGACTTAGAATGTAGAATCCTTTCTCCTGACAAACTCCCCGGATATCCTCGCTCTAAGTGAAACTAACCTCCAATCCTCAATCTCCTCTCACCACTTTGACATGACTGACTACCTCCCACTCTACCGTAAAGACTCTGACAAACACATGCACGGGCTAGGAGTTTATGTTCGGAACACCCTCCCCCTGACTAGAGAACATAGGTTAGAATCAGATGACCATGACTACATGTGCTTTAGATTGACTTTACATCACAGCATCAGTTACTTATATTTCTTATACCGCTCCCTGTCGACCCAGGACTGTACTCTGCTAAACTCTGTCTCTGTAAGCATAGATAGAGCACTCTTAATTGACTCGAATGCCCAGATACATATATTTGGGGATTTTAATGCCCACCACCGTGACTGGTTGGGATTCTCCAGCCTTACTGACGCAGCCGGCAACTCTACGTATAATTTCTCCTTAGCTCACTCCCTCTCTCAGACTGTCGATTTTCCGACCCGCATCCCTGATCGAGTAGACCAACAAGCCTCACTTCTAGACCTTTTCTTGACCTCAATGCCCGAGGCTTGTGTGACGAAAGCTCATAGCCCGCTCGGGAATGCTGATCACATTGTGCTAATAATACATATCACCCTAAGAAGTCGTCCATAAGCTGATGAACCGTTGCTCAAAACAACAAGATACTACGAGCAGGTTGATTTTGAGTCAATCAGAGATCACATCAGTGACACCCCATGGAGGGAAACCTTCTCACTCCCTGCTGACCAGTGTGCAAACGAATTAACTGAATGGGTCAAAGCAGGCATTGAAGCCTATGTCCCCATGCGAAAATTCTTTAGCCAGCCTCACTCTCCTCAATGGTTCACCTCGGAATGTGCAGCTGCCATTTCTGAGAGGCAACAAGCATTCCGTAAATTCGGCCGCCATAAGTCAGCTACTAATAGAAATAAATTTATAGAGTCAAGAAATAATTGCAAGGCCGTGATAAGGTAAACGAAGAAAAGGTGTAATGAGTTAACAAAAAAACGCATCCAGACACAGAAATTAGGTACTCGTGATTTCTGGAAAATCTACAATAGTGTAGTGAATAATGGTCAATCAACGATTCCCCCACTATCAAACCACAATGATGTCGCTTGCACGGCCACTGATAAGGCTGAACTACTTGCCCAACGCTTTGCTTCTAACTCTACTTTGGACTCAGATAACCACCCCCTCCCCAAATTCCCTTTGCTGACCGAAGCCACACTTGATAACCTGGTCATCACCCTATCCCAGGTCAGAGACATCATAAAAAACCTTGACACCTCCAAAGCTTGTGGGCCTGATCTTATACCTACAATAGTAATAAAGAAATGCTCTGCTGAACTGGCCCCTGTCCTCTCCAAACTCTACAATAAGTGTCTAGCTGAATCTTGCTTCCCCGATAGCTGGAAAATTGCCTCTGTGGTACCAGTCTACAAGAGTTCTGGGAATAGAACCGATCCCCAGAACTATCGCCCAATCAGTCTGCTGCCGATCTTTGCTAAAATCTTTGAATCCTTAATCAATCTAGCGATAGTATGGCACTTAGATAATGCTAAACTTCTTTCTGACCACCAGTATGGATTTAGACAAGCACAATCTACTGCAGACATCCTAACGGTCATCTCTGAACGCATGTATCATACACTCGACAAGGCAGAAGAAGCTAGGGCAGTAGCGCTTGATATATCCAAGGCCTTTGACAAGGTATGGCATAAAGGGCTCCTCCTGAAAATACGCTCATACGGTATTACTGGGCAATTACTTAATATAATTAGATCCTTCCTAGACAAAAGAAAAATCCAGGTTGTCCTCGATGGCCGTTCATCTAAGCAACATGACATAAATGCTGGTGTAGTCCAGGGATCTATCCTTGGACCCTTGTTGTTCCTGATCTATATAAACGATCTCCCTGATGGCATAGAGTCTGAGATTGGTTTATTTGCTGATGACACCACCCTTTACTCTCGCTATGTTAGCAAAACCGACGCAATCATATCCGAGGCAATGGCTGAATCTTTAGAAAATGACCTCCAGGCTGTAGTGGATTGGGGTCATAAATGGTTGGTAACTTTTAATGCCGCGAAGACAAAGCTCCTTTCCTTCAATAACTACAAGGAACCTTTTCAACATGGCAAATAACACCCTACCTGAGAGTTCATCATTCAAACTCCTCGGCCTAACCTTCACAGGTAACATGAATTGGAACAAATACATTGAAGACATTGCCAAGGCTGCCGCAAAGAAGGTTGGCTCCCTCTACCGTGCAGTAAACTCCTCACACCTGACATTATCCTGTATCTCTACAAAGCCACCATCCGCCCATGCATGGAGTATTGTTGTCACATCTGGGCTAGTGCATCATCTACTAGTCTCTCCCTCCTTGACAAGGTCCAAAAAAGAATCGCCAACCTAATAGGTCCCTCACTGTCAACCAAGCTCCAGCCTCTGTCCCATCGCTGCAATGTAGCATCCATGTGCTTGTTTTACAAATACTTCCATGAATTATGCTCCGATGAATTGGCTACTCTGGTGTCCCCTCGACGTAAATTCTCTAGACTAACTCGACAATCAACTAAATCTCATTCATTCACTGTGGAGGTCCCCAGATGTCGGAGAGCCTTCTACTCAAATAGCTTCTTTCCTCGTAATGCTGGCCTCTGGAACTCCCTCCCTGCCCGTTTCCCCAACAGTACAGACATGCAGAAATTTAAAACTAATGTAAACAGACATCTCGGTTGACCGTCCCCTACCGTCTCCCCTTTTCTTTTTCTCAGTATCCCCTTACGTCTACAGTGGCAACCTGCCTTGTTTGGGGTGAACTATGTTAAAAAAAAAAAAAAATTCATTCTTTATATTCGTCCCTTAAAACTCAACTGGCGATGAGAGGATAAGATGAACATAACACTTTTCACTGGACAAATATTGGGGGAAAAAATGGTTGGTAACTTTTAATGCCGCGAAGACAAAGCTATATATAATTGAAGATAAAACATAAGATAGGATGACTAATTCTTAAGACTTATTAGAAAAGATTTTTAATAAACCAACAAAAGTTGTTCAAAGAATCTCGACTCAAGATTTTAACCGCTTTAAATCAACAATTTGCAGAGCTACTGGCACTGAAAACGCAAAGTGTTGACGACCCAAAAATAACGAATGATTTTGTAGATAGTTTATCTGCAAACATTAAAGAATTCGTCTTTGACAAATCTCGAGGATTTACTTCTACTGCCTGCTATTCACGTTGGAAAACTGAATTTCGCAACTGAATTTCCCCTGAAGATGATGCTTGGCAGACGTGCTTATTACAAAGAAAATTAGGACCAGACGAGCATATACGTTACATTAATTTTATTCTTCAGAAAGAAGCAAAGGATTTAAACTAGTGAAACAGCTTACAGACATTTTTAGCATTCAGCAATCGCTTTTCAACGTGTTATAATTGCCTAAAACTGACAAAAAACGATGTTGACGACTATATTATCTTTGCTGATCATGTAAACCGTGAATGCAAAAATTTTTAATTAAAATCCCTAACAGAGGATTATTTGAAATGTCTGATATTCATTGCAGGAATTAAAATACATAGGATTCGGACAGGATAAAAATGTCACAGTCAAAGCTCTCACTACTATTAAGCCTTAATCATGACACTATGATGGTACAACAGTCCAGTAATCCATCGACTACAATGTCCGAGCAAAGGCTAATAAACCTCACACAAGGAAGACCCCTCCAAGTGCTTGCTGAAATTGCAGTGAACTGCATTTTTGGCACTTTTGTCCATTGAAGAAGCACAAGTGTCAGGAATTCTTTAACATAAAAGCGACAAAAAAAAGGATTTTGTAATCCTCAGAAAGGCAAAACCTCCAAACTCGACAGGTTATTCAAATTTGACACAAGAAATTCTGTAAATATGCACGAGGTGGGATGTTTCGTATGTTGCATGGTTGCGGTGCATGCAAATAACAGATTTGCTGCAGGTGAGAGATATCGGGCTAAGAGAAAAAAGGCCACAAAGAATTGAAAATGTCTTTGATTTTGGGTTCGACCACACAGAATTGGATTTCTCTTTGAAAAAAAAGTGTCTTTAAACGGGAGTTCATGCTGAGAGATGAAGACTCTGAAGAGATAATGTTCATAGATTGTCAGCAGATAGGCCCTATTAAGGGGACACTGGCTAGCCGTTATTTCATGTGGATATCTGGGGGGGGGGCTTCTGATGGGAGGACTGAGAAAAAGACCAGAACCTAGGATTTCCAGTCAAAAGTACATATATTCCAGCCTATGGGCAGGGGAGGGCAGTTAGTCTTAGCCCTCTGGGTGTCAGACGCAGTTTGGTTTTCTGATGTCTGACAGCAGTTGGGTATGTGTGCTTCTCGGAGAGAGATGAGCCGTTGGGCCTCTTAACTAGTGTTCGTTGGATTTGTGTTTTGATTTGGTCCGGCAAAGATTTTCATCTGCAGGTCTTCAAAGGAAGAAAACGAGCATCATTGTAACCTCCAAAAGAATAAAACATTGTTACTAGTTTTAAATGGGAGTTGCGGCTTTTATTTGTAAGAAGAATTCTTCTGTTGCAGGACTGACTGAGACAAATTGACACTGCAACTTTTGGCCGGCACAAACGAATGAACGCACACAGACGCGCTCACAATTCAAGAAAGAAATAAGCTGGAAGAAATCAAATTCAAATTCTGTGTCTGCGACATTCAAATTAATTTTGAATCCTGCAGAAAATTTATTACTGTTATTGTAAATAGCAGTTCAGTTTTCAGTTTAACGCAGCTTCGGACATCACCTTTATCTCACGCTCCATATGGTAACATATTGGAAAGCCAGCATCGATGAAAACGCATCATATAGCTTGAAGTGTGTCAGGCAACACAATTCGGCTGACGGGTGAGTTAACTTGCAATGTGTCCTTTAAAGCAACAAAATGTTCTAGAACATGCTCTCCCTCAGATAATTCTGATTTAAATTTGCTTGCTTTAGACTGGATAGAATCTTTTCGATATTCCCCATAAGCATGTTTTTAACACTTTAAAATATAAAATATTACTTCTATTTCTGATATTGAAAAACAATTCACAGAAATACTCAAGGCTAAATTTAGCAATGGTTTTCAGGAGGGTCTAGGATTTTGCCTCAAATCAAAGGTGACTCTTAAATTAAAGTCTGATGTGAAACCGATTTTTAGACCCAAACGTCTGGTACCTTATGCTGCACTTGACATAGTGAACATGGAGTTGGAATGTCTGCAACAAGAAGGAGTACTACAGCCAACCATTTACTCTGGGAAGCTCCCGTTATTGTTGTTAAAAACGCAAATGGAAGAGTAAGAATGTGTGCTGATTATTCAACTGGATCGAATAATTCCTTAGATGCACATCAGTACCCGTTGTGGCACAAGGATGAACACCTCTTTTATTGGAGCTGGAATCCCCCACATTTAAAAGCCTTGCACCTGACTTTTGTTGCCCTCGTGGGTAGGCAAGTGAAATCGAGACAAGTTTATTGCATTAAAACAGTGCAACGTCAATCAACTTGGCTCAGAGTGACGGTTGTTTTCAACAAGCTGGGTTAAACATGCATCAGAGGGGAGGGGGCTAAGGGTCAAATCGATTGTTGGCTTACACTGGCTTCGCTTAAAAAAAAAAAAATTTTTTTTTAAATCGTTACTGCCAGTGAACTTAATAACAATACAATGTTCTCTCTTTCTTATATGTATTCTTGTTTCTCTTCTCGCGTGGGACTATATACCCCCCCCCCATCCACACACACAGAAAGAGAGAGAATTTTATTTGTCCCAATCCAGAGTAGTCCTTCTTGGGGAACTGGATTTTCCCCCACATTAAAAACTGACCTTGTGACTAACTATCCTCGTGGGGAGCCAAGTAAATAGGGACATAACCAACTTGTAAATCCATTTTTTAAATATAAAATCTTAAGACTTTATTATAATACACCCTTCATTCAAATGCTACTCACTTCACCTCAGAAACTTGACCCATCCAAAATAGGTTTACCAATTTAGTAGAATCAGATACTCCCCGCCTCACTCGGATTGATAACCCAGACCAACATTGTCACTGTGTCACATCTTTCAGTTGAAAAAGCCTTCAATTTTTTAATCATTAACCCTTTGAGCGCTGAATTTTTTACATTTTTATTTTGTACAAAAATGATGTTTTACACCTATTTTTAAACTAACCTTTCATTGCATGCCCAAACAATGTATATCAAAATAAATTGTAAAATTTGACTAATTTGCATATTGTGATGGCGGCCATCTTGAATTAGTGAGGTTAACCATCCGCTTATGGAAAATTGTCATTTTCTTATGCACATATTAATCAATTGCTGAATTTGTGCTATTGTGTCTTATATTGCAAATAAAACCAGTTTTGTATGCAGTATCGACTTGTCACAATTTTGTGACAGCCACGCTAAGAGGGTTAATGACACAAGCATCCCAGAAACTGACCCCTGGCCTTTCAATAACTCAAACCAAATTAACTAGAATATCACAAATGTCCTTCTTGGTCAGCCAAAATCTTATAAAATATAAAAATCGATACCTTCAAAGTTTACAACTTCAAATAATTAAAATTTTAATTATATTTTTGTACTTTCCAGCCAAAAATGTGTTGGCCTTTCTTTTAATCTACCAATTTCATTCATTTTAATTGGATATCAATTAAACAAACTAATCAACCGTTGACATCAATCCAGCTGCCATAGTCGACAAGAAATGTAAATTCCATTCCAGAACTTTAAAATAGAAGTGATCAAGTAGAAGGCAACATTTTTAAAGACTCTTTCGTACATGCAGACAGACCTTTTAATCCAAAATCCTTTTTAGAATATTTGCATTCTTCATTACTTAAAAAAAAAAAAATGTTATATTTGCAGACCTCATTTTGAATTTATGTGCCCAAATTTTATAAAATACTAGACCACCCGTGACCCGTTGGGTCAGTTTGTTATATTAGCTATGGAATTCATGTATGAGCGTGACACTTGTGGCATAAAGAAAATAGTTTTTTTTTACATAACAGAAGCATTTCTATGAAAGTATATTAAAATGAAAAAAGAATATAGATTTCTATGAGTCGTTCTGTTTATTATAATTGTTTTTTTTTTTTAAATTACAGTTACTGAATTATAAGTGGTTGGTTAGGGCGATTTGAGAAAGGAAGGGGGTACAGCCGTGGCCACCGAGAGACAGCAGGCTTTCTCGCGTACGTAACGAAAACAGACGGAGTAGGAGTGGTGAAATCTATGAGAGGGAAAGTGGGAGGTGGTTTCGTTCACCGACCGCTCGTATGGCTGATATTAATAATGAGTGTTGTTTTTTTGTTCGTTTGTTTTTGTTTTTTGAAAGGGGGGTGTTTTTTGAAACTGCGACAGACTTTACGAAGTCTTCCCGTTGAATGTTTTTAGCCGTGAAGAAAACAAAAAAACTATTTGATGAAATTAAATGAAATTGTTTATATTAAAAGACTAAAACAAACATTGCTAAAACTCTCAGTATTATAAGGTCAGGATCAAGGACAATGAAGCAGTCCTGGGAAAAGAGTGGCGCCCTCCCCTACATCTTGGGTTAGTTGATAATGTAAAGAGATCCTCTACTGTAATCGGGCAATTTAGCCTTTTATAAAGTCTGAAATTAGCGACCACCTCACCTAAAATAAGCGAACGCCATTTTTGTTTGACGAATTTGACAATATAACTAAATAAATATTTGAAATAAAAAAAATTAATTTCTCAGATGTTAACCATACAATATCATTGCCCTTGTCTTATTTTTACGTCTCTATTTGGTACTTTGTTACATGGGGACCCGGGCTAACTTTGACCCTGACCCTAACTTTAACCCTAACCCCCAATGACCCTGAACTTTATAGGTAACCCTACCCCCCTCCCTAACCCTAACGACGGGGTCAAAGTTAGCGCGGGTCCCAATCTAACGAAGCACCATCTATTTGTTAGTAAGTTACGCTTGTTTTATTATGAGCACCCCCCCGGATAAGAGTGAAATATTTTGAAAAAATTAATAATTTGCCTTCCAATAACGCGTGTACGATGGACACTCTACTAAAAAGGGTTGATATACCGTAAAAACTGGTAGGCTTCCGATAGTAAACGAAATTATACTTGTTACTTTTTTTTTCGATTAGATTTTCTTTTTTATTTTGCTTTGAATCACGACTTTCCTCACTTTCGTTTTTGTTAAATATTTTTTTTTTTACTTTTTGCGATTTATTTATTTGTTTTTATTGCGTTTTCACTTTTCAATTACGTTTATTCTCTCTCTCTCTCTCTCTTTATCTTCTCCCTCTATCTCTCTCTTACGAACACAAACTTTCTCTTTCTTTCGTACGCGCTCTCTGTGTTTCACTGAAAAAAAAAAGGAATTCCACAGTGTTTTCTACATCAATTTGTATAATTTACTGTTAATAAAATTATCCGGTGGCTAGAAATATGCACATATCTTACTCACCAAAATTTTGCGTGACGGGATGGAAGTATATATATTTATTATATTACTCAGTTGTCGGGGTAAAAGCTGTCTCTTCAGCAATCACTATCGGTCGCGACTCCCCTCCCCCGTTGTCAGGGGCAAAAGTAAATACTAAATCTTATTAAATGAGAGTGTCAGATCGTGACACAAAATAAGAAACTTAACTTCTCAGATGTTAACTATACAATATCATTGTCATTGTCTTATTTTTTACTATCTCTATTTGGTAGTTTGTTACATTGGGACCTGGGCTAACTTTGGCCCTGACCCTAATTTTAACCCTAACCCCCAATGACCCTGAACTTTATAGCTAACCCTAACCCCTCACTGACCCTAACCCTAACGACGGGGTCAAAGTTAGCGCGGGTCCTAATGTAACAAATCACCTTCTATTTGTTAGTAAGAGACTTTTTGCGATTTATTTATTTGTTTTTATTGCGTTTTCACTCTTTCTCTATCCCCCCCCCCCTCCATCTCTTACGAACACACACTCTCTCTTTCTTTCGACCACGGTGTTTCACTGAGAAAAAAAAACAAAACAAAACAAACATTGCTTATTGTCCGTTCAAAACATTTAAAAAATAAATACTGGTTCCTTACCATCCAAAAATAATAAATAAATGTTTTAACACTTTAAGAAGTGGTGCAAATAAAAAATAAATACTTAGTTCAAACTATCATTGAAAAAAAAAACATTGCTTAACGTCCGTTCAAAAACAACAACAACAAAAAATAATAGACATGCCCTAAAAACGTCAAAATAAAAAACAAAAAATAGTTTTAAGTTTTAAGCAACACAAAAAAGTACTTTTTGACCGGGTGATTAAAAAAAATGTATTATTTCTTCCCCTTCCGCTCGAAATGTAGAAGAAAAAATATTAGCGGCTGGTTGGGATCGAACTATAAACCAGTCGGGCCAAAGACAAAAATACTACGTCGCTTACCGTTGCGCTAAAGGGAAATAATTAAAATACGATGCAGAAATTAGGCTAATTAAATGTTATTAATAATCTAGGTGCGGCACGCATGCGCAGAGCGTTTGCTGGAAGCGTGACACACGTACGTACACCTTAGCGTATTAATATATAGATTGTTGTTGTTTTGTTTGTTTGTTTTTGTTTTTTAAAAGGGTTTGAAACTGCGACAGACTTTACGAAGTGCTCCCGTTGAATGTTTTTAGCCGTCAAGTAAACAAAAAAACTATTTGATGAAATTAAATGAAATTGTTTTATATTTAAAGCGATATAAACATTTCCAGAATGAAAAATTGCATGCGTTCGTTAATAAAAGGAGTTCAACGGAATTAGAATAACAGATTGGAAGACGATGCTATTTACGCATGCGCAACCGGATGTTGAAAACCGGAAAGCTGAAAGCTGATTGCAAACATACAAGACCCATAGACTTTTAGTAGTATATAGATTCTTTGCATTTAAAAAAAAAAAATGTAATTCTAACTTTAATATTAAAAAATAAAATGCGGTTAAGTAAATTTTAGAAAACAACTAAAATCCTTTAATGGTTTATTGGTTTAAATGAGGGAGGGGATTTATTTATGTATTTTTATTGTTAAAAGAAAAAGTTGAGACCAAGTAAATTTGAACCTATTTGTTTTGTTTACATTTGGGAAGGTGTAGCGTTTGAATGACATCAGTGTCATGCTAAATTTGTGCCTTTCAACTGAAAGGCAAAAAAAGCAAAACAAAAAACTCTTGGTTCCACATGTCATTAATATTTTACAGATCCATCATGAAAGTGTGTTCAACTTGCTTACAAGATGTTTCTGTGAGGGAAAACAAATAAACTCAGAGATTTGTTTGTATGACTTAAAATCCAGATATTTATTCTACCAACATTACAACACAGAAATTAAGAGCGTCGAGTGTTTTATCTGTAATTGATTTACCAGAGAGCGAGCGACTCTCGTAGGATTTGCAGGAGAGTCATTCCTTACCATCAAAGTTGACAAACTCAGACTCACTTTTTGTGGCAGCCGATTCGACTAGCAATGGCTCTCCAACCAAGTTTGTTTATATACAAACAGGGGAAACTAGCTTTCAAACACACATTTTAGAGACCAGAAGGAGATGGGAGGATGTTACTCTCGTCAAATATTTTTTAGCTCATAAGAATATTGGCTAAATTGTAATTAATCAGTTCACATATCATATTTGGTTTAACGTCTCTTACAGGCTGGCCGATATTGAACACAAAGAAATAAAAAAAAATTTTTTTCTTCTTTTATTTTAAATAATTTATGACTCATCAAGCTTTAAAAAAAATAAATAAAAATAAAAAATAATTTCAAATTTATGGTTAATTCATAAAAATAATTTTTATTATTCCAAGATCAAACTGTAAAGAAGAGACTTGGGAGGGGAAAAAAAAAAAAAAAAAAAAAAAAAATGTTTTTAAATCTCTCCAATCAAACAGTAAAGATGCAAACGTTATCAGAGATTCTTAATTTGCTGCTGAAATCATCAACCAAGAAAATAGTTTTCCAGGAGTCGTGGTGCAGAGTAGAAATTTGAATAAAAAACAAAATAATTTTTTTTTGGCTGAGGAGTAGTTCAAAGCATTGCCTGAAAACACATGTCAATCTTGAAACGGGGGGGGGGATACAAAATCTCCATTTAATAATTTATCATCTTTAGAAATAGAGTGGCCGGTGGAGGGTGGGTGGGGGGTATAAAATGATACATGGCGTTTGCTTTAATATGTGTCAGTTGACAATACCAGTGTCCAAACAGTGGTCACATTTGATTAATTTCAGTGATCAACTACACCCCCCCCCCCCTAAAAATGAGGGGGGGGGGGCGGTTTCCAAAGGTGGAATGGCTACTTTTCTTCTTTTTTTTTTTTTTTTTTTTTAATAAAACATTGTGCAGCATCCGAAATTCAAGAGGCGGCCAAACGTTGCAGTGGACCTTCAAGGTAATTCGCAAGAGCTTGAAGCTGACAAAAAAGAAATTAAACAAGATTAAAAATAATAAAAACAAAGACATTTAATTATTTTGTATCAAATGGAACAAGTTTATTGGCAAAAAATGAAAACCGTTATAAATGTAAATTGTGAAAAAACAAGAAATGTTAACAGAAAATTTAAAAAAATTTATATAAGAATTAGCAGGGTTGGGGTTAGGGTTAGAGTGTGAGATAATATGATGATGCAACATCATATTAAGAAGAGTTTACTAGAAAAGTGTCATTAATTCCTTTAAGAGTCAGCTTGAGACGAAGAAGAATTATTTCCATTATTTTCACATAAAAATTGTACATGTTTATACACTTATATTTAAGTTAAACTCCTTAGTATGTATTCGTTTTTAGGGACAGACGTGTTCTCCTTTATTTGTTTTGTTTATTTTTTTTTTTTTTTAAACTTAGTTTTCACCCCAAACGAGGCAAGTTGCCACTGGAGACTTAAGGGGCTACTGAGAATTAGGGTGAAAGTTTTGGGGGTCATCCTAAATTGGGATCTGTGCAACAAGATGCTTGTTCACATTAGTTTTAAATTTCTGCATGTCGGGAAACAGGTAGCAGGGAGGGAGTTCCAAAGGCCGGCAGATCGAGGAAAGAAGCTATTGGAGTAGAAGGCTCTCCGGCATCTGGGGACCTCCACACTGAATGGATGGAATTTAGTTGATTGTTGAGTGCATTTACGTCGAGGGGCACCAGGTCAGCAAGTTCATCGGAGCACATTCCATTGAAGTACTTGTAAAGCAAGCACAAGGATGCAGTATTGGCGCGATGAGACAAGGGCTGGAGCTTGGTGGATAGTGATGGACCTATTAAATTAGCGACTCTTTTTTTGTACCTTGTCTAAGTGGGAGAGACTCGTGGAAGGTGCACCAGCCCAGATATGACAATACATGGGCAGACAGTGGTTTTGTAGAGATATAGATATAGATACTGTCAGGCGTGAGAAGTTTTCTAGCACGGTAGAGGGAGCCCACTTTCTTTGCAGCAGCCAAATTATATATATATATATATATATATATATATAAGAGAGAGATCTAGGTATATAGAGAGCAATAAAGAGAGAGGGGCAGGCAGAGAGAGAGGCGTTGTGTACTAAATATACCAAAATTTACATTTTATTATTAAAAAAAAGAAAAAATATATTCTTTAATTTTATATTAAAATAAAAGGGGGTAGAATCGAAACCACACACTCAATGTTTTCCGTCTGATACTTTCTCAACTAAACAATTCTGACATTTGTTAAGTTGACTTCTGAAATAACACTTAACAAAAATCGGATATACGTATTTGAAGTTTTAAGCGGGTCCTGTCCCCATGGGTCACTTAGAGATGGGGGAGGGCACGTAGAGATTTGGGATCACTCACATTGTTTTCGACAGTGAATTTAATACATGATATAAATTTCATAAAAATAGGATATATTTGAAGTAGTTATGCCCTCATAGCTCCCTTAGGGCTACATTTAGTGATTCAGAAACACTTCCATTACCTTCCCAGTAAATTTTACATAAGAATACACTTAGATTTTATGTAGATTCGTTTTATAGAAAACACAGATATTGATTAAATTTACAAAAAAAAAAAAAGCGGAGGTCTCACATCCCTATTTACTTGGCTCCTCACAAGGGCAGAGTTAAACACAAGATTAGGTTTTAATGTGGGGAAAACCCAGCTCCCCTAAAAAGGGCACTCTGGATTAGAATAAAATAAAAATTGCCTCAATCTGGAAGGACTGAGTGCAGCATCAGCACAGATACAACACTTTGTTTCTAGCCAAAAGGTCCTGTCATAAATCGAGTAAAGACGATTGTCCTCTATTTCATTGACGTTAATAGCTTAACAAAAGATAGATAAAAAAAATTTGTCCGCCAGATATGACAAATATTGTGCGTGTTCTTAAAAACAAATTTGACTTCAGCAATTTTTATATTTAATCCTGATCAATATTTTTTATAGTCATATTCAGACAAGGGCGACAGAGTTTTCACTCCCTTAGTCACATATACTCCCGCTCTCCCCATGGACACCAGGGAAATCCTTTTTTAATAAGAGACAGTTGGATATTCACCGGTAGTAACATTTTCCAATCTGAATTTGGACATTTAAATCTAAAAAATGTATTCTTTCTTTCCGATTAACCGTGTACTTAAAACAATGTTTTAGTTAAAAAAAAAAAAAAAATTATAGCAATTTAATTCATGGAATGAAAAACAAAAGATGGCATTGTTACTGAGAGGTCATGAAAGAGAAAAGTTTAAAAAAAGATGTTACACTTTTATTAACTCTTCTATTTTTTTATCCATGCTCCCGGGCAACGCCAGGTTAGCTGCTAGTTGTATTTTAAATGAATTATCAATTTATTAAACCAGCTATGATTTAATATATTTTCTTTCAATAATTACGCATGAACAAAATGACATACATAGAAAACGTTTAATGATCTATGTGGTTTAAAGAAGATTTTTGTTGAGGGGGGGATTGCCACTCGGATTTAGGGTTAATGATAAGGTTCAGGGAAGGTTTTTTGGGGGGGTTGGGTGAGCTTGTCACTCGGACCTAGAATATTTGAAGGCTAACTGTCCTAAAAGTTAAGAATGACCCGGAAATGGGGGATCATTTTACATCTAATTTATATGTGAAACTGACCCCCCCCCCACACACACACTGTAACTTAATTTTTTTTGTTTTTCTTTGTTCAATTTTTCTAGGATGCTCACACGTAATCGCTTATAAAAAAAAGGAAAATTTTTTTTATTATTGGCGGCCAGAAATCATTTCTACCTAGAATTAAAGTTTCAAAATCAAGTATTTGAACTCTTAAGGAGCCACTATTTTACAAAAGAACCACAGCTTTTTGATAGTCACTTTATTAGAAGAAGAATACTCTAACATAATTTAAATAAAATAGTGTGTAACTGTAGTTTGTTTTAATTTTAATTTAATTTATATATATTACTACCTGCCTTCGTCCGTTAGCTCTCGCTTCACATTTATTCATGGACGGCGGCACCGGAGGGGGCTCACCCCCCCCCCCCCCCACACACACACACACTTTTCGACTTGGTCTCCCCCCACTTTACGGTCATCAATAATGAAGTTATATATGTGTGTGTTTAACCGCCCCCCCCCCCCACTTTTTAGGAGACCCCCCCCCCCCCACATACACTTTTATAACTGCCCAGCCGGTCCTGTTATATATATAGATTTAGATTTTTCACTTATAAAATAGATCATTCAGTGAAGACCGGGGTTGTTCCAATAAAAACAAGCTCGATGATACTCGATTACAGAGTACAGAGCATTTATATGATTTTATGAAGGCTTACCAAAGCATTCCGTTCAGGAGATCAATCATCATCATTAAAGATATTTTTTCTTACAAATATTATTTATTCAAATTAAATGTTTTTCCTACACGTGTTTCACTACCAAGCAGGTACTTGCTTGGCAGATCATCAGGGAAATTAAATGTCTGGAATAAGGGTTTCAACTGCCGACAATACACAATGTGGCGTTGCAATAGTTGAGGTCACTTAAGAAGAGAAGAGGAAAAAAAAAAGTTAAAATTAAAAAACAAGAACAACGATAAAAAAAGAAAGTCCTAGAAAATGTCTTAGAAAAGTAGCTCATGCATTATTTCTGCCAACAAGCAAATAATCGGTCCCAAATGCATTTTAAAAAAAAACACAAAAAAAACGGAACAATGTGCGATAATACACTTTCACGTCGGGCGGCACAATGATGAAGAAATCCCCCCCCCCCCCCCCAAAAAAAAAAACAAAAACTAAACCATTCAAGATACCGCTCACTAGTTACCATTCCAATTCAATGATAGTATGGGAATTCTAAAACTAATTCATCACAAGGAAAAGCAACAAATGTTCGTCCGGAATGCCAGCGGTCAGACGAGCCTTATTTCAAGGGCTGACTTGTTCCCTTTCGAAATAAACACATTAGAGTAGAAAACCCTCCGACATCTGGGGACCTCCACAGTGAAGGGGTGGGATTTAGCTGATTGTTAGGTTGGTTGGGTGTATTTACGTCGAGGGGGCACCAGAGCAGTAAGTTTGTTGAAGCACATTCCATTGTAATACTTGTAAAACAGGGATGGGACGGAGAATGGAGCTTGGTGGACAGTGGGGGACCTATTAGATTAGAGACTCTTTTAGACCTTTTCTAAGAGGGAGAGACAAGTGGTTGGTGCACCAGCCCAGATGTGACAACAATACTCCATGCATGCGTGGATGGTGGCCTTGTAGAGATACAGGATACTGGCAGGTGTGAGAAGTTTTCTAGCCTTATAGAGGGAGCTCACTTTCCTTGGTACCTAATTGTTTTCCAAATTTCATGACAAAATTCTTCATATAGGAATGGTAATGAACTTTCAAAAAGCACCCCAGTTCTTCACAAAAGTTGCAAAAATGACCCATGTGTTACATCGTAAGTGGGTACGTTTGCTAGTATTCATCTTGTGGTTTTAATTCACATGTCATCAGGTCAGTGAGTGCCTTCAAATGTCATCTCGACCCTGGGTGTACTGAGAACGGATAGGACGTCAGCTGAGGGGAGAGAACAGATGAAGCGATCAGTCGTGTGGAAATTTTTAAGGGCGATGGACATGTAGAATGGCTGTTATTCGAACATAACAACAAATCCATAGCTGGTAATGCGCCCCCACCCATCCGCTGGCAGAAGAAAGGGTCCATCTACACGGTCAATAAAAAGTCTTTCTTCAATTCTATAGTTCTTTATGGCTGTAAACAATTGCAGGTGTCCCCAGTCATGGGAGGAAAAATGACACGGTTATGATGGTGAGAAGTACGCGAACAAGGTACGTTTATGAACACGTATATTCAATTGACTGTGATCTAAAAGGTGTTGGGCCTCCCCTAAGGGGGGGGGGGGGTATGCAACAAATGGTGTTAACATTTTTATAAATGTTACTTGCTTAAAAGTCTTCAAATATATAATATAGATTATTATTTATTGATCCATGCGAAAGGATATTCATTTGCAAACAAAATGGAGGTATTTTGAGGACTTAAAGTGATTTAGTTTTTAAAATATGACTATTTTAGTTGAACCCTCTTGAAATCAGCCGATCCAAAGCGTTTTTATGGTCGGTGGATTTGGTTGTTTGGTTTTTCAGCATATCAATCCTTTTCGGGTTATTTAATGCCGAATCCAGTCATTTTTGTAAAAGTTTTTATGCTTCAAGTTTTTGATATCTTCAAATATTTATCAAGAAAGAAGAAAAAATGTTTTTGGCTTTGCAGAACAGGATTGAATTTTACAAAGAGAAAGAGAAAAAAAAAAAAAAAAAAAAAAAATAACATCAATGTTTGGTGCATTTTTGGTCAAGAAGCCGGTATCTTCAGACAGCCTGGCCTGACCTGGTAGCACCAGATATGGTCGATGGGTATTGCTACTTTACGTATAGAACACCTAAAATATAATATAAAGATCTCAACTCTCTAAGAGATAGCTTACCTTGGCTTTTAGCATTCCAAACTCGACAGTTTCTTTAGCATAGATACACAATAATAAGTTACCGACACACGTGATGCCAACTTTGCCTTCCTGAAACAAAAACAAGAAATCATTTTTTCTCAATATTGAAAAAGATGTGAAAAGAATTATAATAATTGTCTGGAATTCAAAATACAAAAATGAATGAAGACGAAAAAAAAAAAAAATGTAATTAACTTAAGTAGCATTTCCAGCCTATCGGCCATTATCGTGCAAAATTGACGAATTTGTACCTTAATTCATTCAATTCGCAATTTCTCGTTTATTTCTGGGCCAATTTTTTAAATATATATATATATATATATATATATATATATTAGATTATTTTCTTTTCAACCATATATATATATATATATATATATATGGTTGAAAAGAAAAGAAAATAATCTTTCCGAATATGAAATTTGTATATTTTTATCCATTGAATTTTTTTTTTTTTTTTTTTTTTTTTTTTTACAAAGTTAATGCGAAAATGCGAAAATATGAACATTTTTTCGAGACACGTTAGTTTGTTTTAGAAAGTTAACGCAGCCAACCTTTATCGATATTCTTGAAATTGTAAAGCCAATCAGAAACTTGTTTTTTTCTTCGATCATTTGAAGAGGAAATACAACCGATTAAACTTAACAGAAATTCCTTCAAAAATGATAAGGTACGCAAAAAAAGAGCCACTACTTATAAATCGAAAAAAGTCTCAGAATTATTTTGATATAAAATGTGAGAAATTTTAATAATGCTTTAACGTAAGGGTGTGAAATTTTAAATTTTAGAAAAAACGAACTTAAGTTACAAATTTTTTAAAGTAAACAAATGTCAGCACCGACAAAGAAAAAATGGTAGTGCCTCCCCACCCCTCGTGCTCGCTGGCCTGCTTGATTTTTAAAAATCTTTTCCCCAAACTGGGTAAAATTTTTTAAAGTATCATTTAATGTCATAAAAAGTCTTATCCTTATTATTTTTACGATTGTACACCCGTCAAAAATGATAGAAAAAAAAAAAAAAAATGTTTCAGTGTTTGCACTAATAGTCATACAAAATAACGTCTAAAAATCGGTGAAATTTAAAAAAGAAAAAGTTTAAAATAAAAACAATATATCAATTGTTATAGAAAAAAGAAACATGTCTCATTATGGAAATAGAGTGAAGGATTTTTGGGCATTTTTATCAAGAACCAACAAAACAAAAAAAAGGGGTGAAAAAAAAAATATGCAACAAATAAATGTTACCAAAGGCAAGACAAGTTACTCTTTTACCCACCTGGATATGTTTTTTTATGTTTTAATTGATTTTAAGCGTTTTTAGTTCAATACAGAACTAGTGTCAACTTTGTTACATTAGCGAAAAAAAAAAAAAAAAAAAAAAAAAAAAAAAAAAAAAAAAATGGCCGACATTACACGGTCAAAAATAAAAAATAAACAGAATCACAGCTGATAACTGTCACCAATCGTGCAAAAATGTAATGTTCAACCGACTATATATTTGTATTACCAGTATTTTTGTGTAATTTTCGACTTTTGAGCAATTATCAAGACTCCACATGACCAGACTGTCGGACTAATTGTCGAGGATGTATCCTCGACTTGGTATGAAAAACAACACCACTTTTAAGGTCATGTGAACCCATGGGTGTTTTAATGAATGACATTATCTTTTTATTACTTCAGCTTCTATTACGTCCATATCGGTGAAATGAGCAGAGACGAGAGTTACCTTAGGACGAAGACTTTAATTAACAACAAACATGGCCGGTTATCTTCTATGAAGAGTTCCTGGACGAGGGCAGATAATACATTAAGAAAAGAGAACAGTTCATTCAGAGACTTTCAAGGAGGGGGAGGGGGGGGGAGTAATAAGATTATCAAGTAAGAATATGACAATATGGGATCTCTTCTTCCTGATATTCCTAACCTGTTTTACTGGATGATGTCATTCCTTTGTGACGTTATAAAGGATTTGCCTGGTTTCTTCTTACTTCATTTAGCAACATCATCCATTGTGCACAGAGACAAACAAACACAAGATAACAAACAACGTCCACAGTTTTAGTAGTAATGTACACACACACACACACACACTTTGAATGCGTCACATGTTTATCCATCCCTTCATTTCTTTTAAAAAAAAAAAAAAGCTGATATTTGTACCTTTTATTCTCTAAATAATGTGTTACAACATAGAGATAAATACAATTTGGGTGCAGAATCAGAAAAAAAAAACGAAAAAAAAACATACAATTTTGCATAAAAATGTCAAACAGTGATTAAATTAATGGATATCTTGTGAATTGGTCTGTGATTTCAAGTATTTTTTCCATATAATGATGTCAATTTTGAACTTTGAATTTTGAGCTTTAAATTCTTATAACTTTTGAACCACTAAGGATATTTTCATAATTCAAACAGATTTGAACTCTACTCTTTATAACAAATATGATTAAATAACAATAATCTAAAATAAAAAAAATCAACTGGGAATGCTAGCTAAAGACTAACATTTAAATACTGTCAATTTTTAGAGTTCACTTTTTGATTGATCCTGGTCGGATACACTTCATTGGTCGGTGATACTGTGAAAGTGCAGTAAAGTGCTAAGCTAAGTACATTTTATCATTTATATAGCTCTATGTGATAGAATATCGAGCCTTTTGTCAAAGATCTGCTGCCTTAATTTGGTTCTGTTCTCATCGAGAGGTTAGTTTTCTTATATAGATAATGTCTAGTGCTGTTTGTTAACAGACAAATGTTTTCATAGGCAAATTGCCATAGTAAATGAAGGATTTAGAATTATCTGCAATATAGAAAATCTACATAAGATTTGAGAATTATTTTGAAAAGCCTCCCTTCCGAGTGGTGTGGGGCCAAAATTGTAGTGAACCTATATTACTACAAGTTTGGATAGTATAGAGACTGCCAGTTTCATGCCCTTGCTTTGATGAACAAAAAACTGGCACCGACCATGTGTAACATGGATTCTATCTATATGTTTCAAACTTATAGCAGAAAAATAAAGCTGAATGAGTGATAAACGAAGAACAACTGATGAGTCTTTTTTAATTGGATGCTTAAATGGAGGTAGAGCTCAAGAAGAAACAAGAATATTTCTACCGAGAATACATGTAGAGACAGGGAGGAAATACGAGGTATTCAGATATTCGGGGAAAGGCAGGTAAAAATCTCCAGCTGTATTTTTAAAATTCATAATAAGTATTTTAGTTTTAGACTAAAGAAAACATGCTTAATCATTTGATATTTTTTAATATTGCTTAAAACTTATCAGAAAATGTTTTTAAAGAAACAGTTGTTTTTAAATAATGAACAGATTAAAGTTTCTTTTACTAAAATAATATTAAATAGTTTTCATAAGATTAACAAAAATGAAAAAACATCAGCAAAACATCTTTTACACAAGTTTCGATACAAAATCTTAAATATTTTCAAAAACGAAAACAGTTTTGTATTTCAGTAAACAAAAAAAAAAAACTACTTCAAGATAAAAAATTAGCCGAACGTTAGATGGATAGATTCCGACCTAGAAAACAGCAATTCCTCCCCCTTTGTGAGAAACATCGCTCATGGAATGTGAGGACTAAAGGACAAAATAAGGGAAGAATCTGCTATCTGCAAGGATTACACAGCTCAAATAGTCAATGTGTGACGGATGCCTAAAGAAACATTCTCACAAAAGGGGAACAAACAAAATGGCTACGATTTAATGTTTCAGTTACAACAGCAACATGATCCGGTGGAAATCAGTGAAAGATTTTTTTTAAATCCAACTTTTTTCTTTTTATTTTGTATTCTTACCTCATTATGTAATAAGACATGTTTCAATTTATCGCCATCCAAAGCCATATCACCACTTTTGACATATGCCCCCCAAATGTTGCTGGCAATTGTTGCCGTTACTTGAGGGTCCTTCTCTGCATATCCGGCATAGGCAAGCAGGGCTCCTTCTTGGTTAAGAAGTCTAAAACAGAAAACAAAATTATTTAAGTAAAAAAATAAACCTTATAATCTAAAAGACAGAATTTTCTTTTTTTTTAATCTTGATAAAATGAATGTGTATGTGCGTGAGCGAGTGAAGTTGCTTTTCTTTCCATTAACAAATTTAAAAACTTACATTTTTACGCAAAATTAAACCCAACTTTTTAGTGAACTAACTAATTCCCAGCACGCGGAGAAAAAAAAAAATTTGCTGACATCATCAAACTGATTCTTACTATGAGTTAAGATAAAAAGAAACCTTGCCCCCAAAACTCAAAGTCATTATTTATTAAATGATTTGTCCACAGAAAATAAAGCTATTGTGAAATATATATTTTATAAACAAAAAAGTTACAAAATATTAAACTTTAAAACCTTAAGATACATTGTTTCTTTGCATTTAAGAAATTTTAGTAAAAAATGCTGAGAAAAGAAATTATACAATATCAACTGTTGTTTGAGGTCGATATTTTACAACTAATATATATATATATATATATATATATATATAAGTTAGGTATGTCGAGATAAAGTATGTACAGGATTCACTCCTAAATCGACCAATCATTATGAATTTTGGAACACAACTGCCAGACTTAAGGGGTTCAAATGTGGGCTATATTTTGTTTTAGTTTCATGCAAAGGAGATGAAAATGGTGTGGAAGACCTTGTGAAAATTCAGTAGTTCCGATTTTTTGTAAAATTTTAACTTTATGTATCAAACTTCAATTAAGAAATATTCCCCAAATTTCAATTCCGTTGGAGTCTTTTAGGGGAAGAGAGCGAGCATCTCTCATCACATTATAGTTTGTGTTTTTTGGTTAAATAGAAAATCCCAACTCTGTTATGGCTGTTAAATCTGAAATTTCAAACACTGTGTGGTTGCAAGGCCATAAGGTATAGGTCAGGTATGGCTGCCTCTTGACTATTGTAACTAGTTACTGGATTTTACCGAGCCAATATCAGCAGCCGTGGGGGACAATCAGTATTAGCACAGTAGGAACTTCCAAAACATCGCTGACGTCACTGGTTTCTGCGTTCTTTAAGAAATCCATACATTCGCGTTACTTTATTTGTGTTTTTAAATCTCCCTAAAATAAAGTTATACTTATAGGAAGTGGTTTTAAAGTAAAATAGTTTATTTAAAGATTAAATTATCGAACTGGGAAAGAAACAAATTCTTTATCTTGAGAAATAAGTATGAAATATGCATTTTTCTACAGCGGGGATATTGTTTACAAAAAAAATGAGATTATTATGTGAAATGTGAAATATGTATGGATGAGCAAAAGGGAAACAAGTTACTTACATTATGTTGTTGTAGACAAAATTAACGATTTTAAAAATTATTTTTTTAATTTTTTATTGAGTTGCACATTCTTGAGGCAAATTATTACTTTTTTTTTTGACTGAAAAAGAATTATTGGTTAAATAATTTACCTGCTTAAACTAGTATTAATTTACTTTTGTTTAAAGGAAAGAATATTAAAATGGATAATTTTAGGATTTTGATATTTACAAATATATTTATTAAAATATATATAAATTTAAACCTTAAAGAAAGAGGCAAAATGCCTTAAAAAAAAAAAGAAAAAAAAAGTGTGTTAGATGCAGATATTTTTATTAAAATCAAAATATATTTTTTTACTAATAATTTTGCTCGGTACAACGAGCCTCATTGGAGGCTTTAAACAAATAAAAAGGTATTAACCATTTTTTTTTTTTTTCGTATGAGTCCTTCTTGGTCTTGTTGAAGTGGCGTCCGATGTTGTGTGGACTTATGGTGTAATATCTCTTAAATTTGAACTTAATCACGCATGGTCGCTAGTAGGTATAAATTTGGGAAAAAATTTATTTTTTTAAGCATCTTTAAAATTTTAAACTTAAAGAAAGAGGCAAAATGCATTAAAAAAAAAAAAACATGTTAGATGCAGATAATTTTATTAAAATCAAATTTTTTTAAATTTATTATTTTAAAATATTTATTTGCCTGTTGGAATAATACATTTCTACATTAAGGGAAAAAAGTTTGAATTTCATCAAAACAAATATAAAAAAAATAGTTTGAAAGGACTAATGGAAGTAATCATTTTTGCTATAATTTTGTTAGCGTTTGGCTTAAATTTTATATATGATAAAAATCAAACAAAAATGAAAATTTAAAAAGTATTGTGGTTTGTTTAAGATTTAACAATATTATTTGTCAATAAATGAGACCATTTCAAAGCCATTTTTAAGTCAGGTCGCATTTGACGCCGAATAAAATCAAAATTCGAAAGAATTTTGAATGGGTAAGCATTTAAATTTGAAAAACGAAAAACGTACAAAGGCAGAGTTTTTTTTCAGCTTAAAGAAAAGAAGCCAAACAAAATCTTTTAAGCCGAGCAATAAACTTTACGCACGTGCGTTTGCAAAAGTGACCAATTTCTTTGTAACAAGTTGACACGTTAATAAAGTCTATTCGGTCTTCCAGAGTTTGATAGCGTCAGAGGAATTTGATGAAATGCTTGTTTACCTCGAGCAAATAAACATTCTATAAAAAAGCAAAAAATTATTCGGTCCAAGTTGATGTCGGTCTTTTACGATTAATAACAGTTAGGTTTATATTTTATTCAAATATTTACACAAATTGGGAAACCGCATTTTCAAAATAGATGTTTAAACTTTAAAATATCTAAATGATGAAGTCATTTAAATGAATTAAAATCTCTGAAAAATTTAGAACATTTTTTTTCTTTGCAATACAACAGATCAGTTTAAATCAATGAGAAAACGAAACGAAGTAAATATTTTTAAAACATAATAGCAATACACATGAAAAAATTTAAATTGCTTAAAATATCTCAATAATGGCATATATAGAAAGAGCTTGATGATCTAAGAAAGAATCTTTAAATTTTAAAAATCTGACTAAAGATAAGGAAGTTATGACTATTTTTGTGCCTCACACAATTGGATATTTTCCTCTTTAAGACCATATGCGTTTCGTCACATTTTTTACACTAATTTTTTAGTAAAAATGTTATATCTTTGTTAAAATACAAGATTAAGCAATGAAATTTACCATATAAATGTATTTTTGTACAAGGAATCAGAATGTGCCACTGAAAATCTCCAGAAATTAATAGTTTCCAAGTAATCTGCACTAAGTGCACATAAATATGCTGCAATACCTTAAAAATACCATGTATCTTTTAAAGAAAGAAGTTAGAAAACTCAAAGTTGAATTGTAATACATTTTATGTACAAGAAACTAAAATCTAATACTAGGACTGTTTAAAAATGAATATATTGCAAGATTTCTTTAGCATTATTGTAGATTAACACCTTCTGCTAACTCACCCCCTTACCTCCCCAAAATATGAGATTCTACTTTTTTTATTTAGGCAATTAAAAAAAATTGAAAAACTTGGCAGAAAGACAGAAACAAAAACAATTATTTTAGAATTTAGAATGGGGATCAGTTTCACATAAAATAATCCCCCATTTCAAGGCCATTCTAGCGTTTTAGGACAGTTAATTATTTTTTCTATGGTATATAAATCCTGTGCGTTTTTCTTGTTTTTTTTTCTTTTTTTTTTAGACGATTATGAGGGTCTTTGTGGGAGGGCTTACCACTTGAACTTCAGGTTAGTGGTAGGGCTAGGGGCAATTAAGTGAAACACCCTGAAAACTTAGCAGAAAGAAAGAAAAAAAATTCTAATTTCGAGTGGGGGATTAGTTTCACATATATTTAATGTAGAATAATTCACCATTTCCGGCCCATTCTAGCGTTTTAGGGCATTAATGAATTTTTTTCTATGGCAAATAAATCCTGTGCGTTTTTTTTTATGGGGGTCTGCTTTTTCTTTAAATTTTTTTTAGACGATTATGTTTGGTTTTAATGGGTTTTTTTGTAGGATTAGGGCTTCCTACTCGGACTTAGGGTTAGTGATAAGGTTAAGGAAGGGGTTTTGTTTTGGATGGAGGTTGCCATTCGGACTTAGTGTTAGGGTTAAGGGAGTTTTTTAGGGGGTGGCTTGCCACTCATATTTAAGGTTAATGGTACGATATGTTCAAGGCATTTTTAGGAGGTGGGCTTGTTAGTCGTACCTAGAGTTAATGGTAGAGTAATTATTTATTTTATAAATTTCACTAAAAGGCAAGAATGGCCGGGAAATCGGAGATCATTTTACATTAAATTTATATGCGAAACTTATCCCCCACTCTAAATTCTAAATTATTTTTTGTTTTACTTTAAGGGTGTTTACACGTAATCGCCTAAAAAAGTAGAATCTTATTTTTTTTTTAAATTGGCGACTAGAAAGTCATTACTACTAGAAGTTCAAAAGTTGAGTGAAAACCAGTATTTTTTAAAGTATTTTTTATAAAAGAACCAAATAGGATTAACTTTTTTAAGCACAAAAATATTTTTGTCTTTTTACAAAGCTTTACAAGACTAGTTAGCTGCTGCTGATGTTATATCAGCAATACTAGCAGCCATTGTTGCCTTTCGCTCAAAAAAAGGACAATATTTTTTCGGATAAGGTAATTTAAAATTACTACTACGGAAAGACAAAACATACAATTATAATTTTAATGCATAAAAAAAGATAAAAGATTAATTTATTTACTAGTTGGGTACGGAAAATGTAACAACGTTTTTTATATTCATATTTTAAAATTTTTCAAATTCGTTCTAGAATGAAAATAAACAAAAATCGCCTCGTGTTTATAACTGCTACTACAATGTTTTTCAAACGAAATAGAAAACGCTTTTTTTTTCCGGATAGGGTCATGAAATATCAGGACTACCAAAAGAGAACACATATATACAATTATAATTTTAATGCATAAAAAAGTAAAATAATTGATTTACTTACTAATTGGGCGACGGAAATGTATTTTTCAAAAATGTTCGACCGACGGCGAGTTGAAGTCTTATTTTTTAAATTTCAAAAAAATGAATGAGCCAAATTACTTCGTATACCGACAAACATTAAAAGTGATACTTTCTCTGATTAGTCTCCAAATTTCAGGACGAAATTTCACACACAGCAATGGTACGAGACTTTTAAACGAAGCCCCCCTTCGTTTAAAAGTCTTGTACCATTCAAAGAAAAAAGTGACGTAAATTGCTGAAAATAGCGTTTACATCTTTTTGCCTTTATTTGCTCAAAACTCTTAAAAATATATAATGTATATTATTATTCATGAATGCACCTGAAAGGATATTCATTTCCTAACAAAATGATGGTATTTTGAGCATTTAAAGTGCTTTAGTTTTTAAGATATGACTATTTTAATAGAACTACCCTCAAATCTGCGATTATCCAAACAGTTTTCTGGTCGATGTGTATTGCTAATAATAATATCGTATTTATTTCCACTTTTTATTTATGAATTTACAGACACTTTACCAAAATACGGCACCAATAAACAAACAAATGTTAATCTGATGTGTTTTTTTAAGACTCTTCCGCGTTATATAACATTAAAATTTCGACGTAGAAAAAATAGTTCCTTTCATATTTTACGAAATCATCATTTTAAATATGAATTAGTCCAATATTGAATAAGTATAAAAAATTTAATGAAAATCTGACCATTACTTGAATTTTGCTAGATTTATTAAACACGTGTCTATCAGAGCGCACAAAATCGCCACTACATAGGAACGTTGTTTTAAGGCATCAATAAAGTACACATTTTTAGTTTCTCATTTTATATGCTGAAAAAAATTATCCGCAGTTTATTCTATGTTTCTTTTGAATAGTAAAAAAATTACGATGATAATATCAACCTATATTAAAGTTACATGGTGTTACATATAGGGGGGTAAATTCTTTGGTTAACTTTGGAGGTCCCTAAAGCATAAACTAAAAGGTTATGGTATTTTATGCGATTTCTAATTTTAGAAAAGCTTAAATTAGTTGACAACTTAAAAACAAAAATGGATTTTAAAAGATAAATAAAATGTTATTGGTACTCTTATAGCTAATGTGCCAGATTTCTATGACTTCGCGTCGGCAACGATCGGACAGGTCTCGGAAGAGCCTCAGAGCTAACGAAGTATTAACTAATCAGGTTGCAGCATTCATTCGCCAAGTAGGCTATGGCAAACAGCCGACAATATTTGGAACAAAACAATAATTGCGTTCTATTGCAACAACAATAAATTTTTATCAGTTGTGTCAGGTCATCGAACCTCCAGAAGGACTAATTCAGTTGTGCCAGCAGAAATCTCTTAGTGACCAAAAAGAGATGCCATAAATGTCAGCGATTGTGTCGTTTAAAGTCCAGGAGAATCCTTGCAGACCAGTATTTAAGGAGATGTCTCAACACAGAATGCATGGCTTGCCCATCGCTAAGAATGGGAACCTCCCTCCCCCGATCCAAGATGGAAATTTTGAAAATATTGAAACTTATCTACCTGTGGTCCCAGGATATAGCAACAGGGAAAAACCTGCGACAGGAATGGGACCACAGGTAAGTAAATTTCAATATCTTTGAAATTTTCATCTTGGATCGGGGGAAAAAAAAGGTTCCCGTTCTTAACGATAGCCAAGCTCTGCATTCTGTGTTGGGACATTTCCTCAAATACTGGTCTGCAAGGATTCTCCAGGACTTTAAACGACACAATCGCTAACATTTATGGCATCTCTTTTTGGTCCCTAAGAGATTTCTGCTGGCACAACTGAATTAGTCCTTCTGGAGATTCGACGACCTGACACAACTGATAAAAATTTATTGTTGTTGCAATAGAACGCAATTATTGTTTTCTTCCAAATATCGTTGGCTGCTTGCTATAGCCTGCTTGGCTAATAAATGCTGCAACCTGATTGGTTAATACTTTGTCAGCTCTCGGGCGCTTCCGAGACCTGCCCGATCGTTGCCGACGCTAAGTCACGGAAATCTGGCGCGTCAGCTATAAGAGTACCAACAAGTATTTATAATACCCTCCCCCCCAAAAAAGACATTTTATTATATTTTCCTTAAAAAATGCAAACAACATATTTACATTCTGTAAAAAATTTTTTTACAAAAAATATCTAAGAAAAAATATTTTATTATATTAAAAAAAAAAAAAAAAAAAAATCAAACCAAATATTTGATTACTTAGTATAAAACATTTCCTGATTTTCTATATTTCTTGACCTAAAATACACAGGTGATTATTTTTCGGCTATCACCGCCTGTTTTGGGTCACCTATTCTTCTGATTTGCCTCTTTTCATCTTAACTATACCCCGTTCTAAGTTTTATATAGACTAGCTAACAGAAAATTTACAGACGTCCATCTTGAATTTATGCCAGTATGTCGGCTAATTTAAAGTTTTTTCCTATTTCATACGTTACTAAATTGATTTTAACGTTCAACATGTCATAATATTTAAGAAATATATATATATAATTTGAGCTACTATATGTTGTCTTTCCAATAAAATTACATGGGTTGGGAAACTACACGTTTACCTCGTTATTCAATACAAATTATTTTGTGGCAATAATGAGGAAAAGGCGTATTAGAAGAAGGTGCGACCCAAAGTTAGCACGCCGCTATTCCGAATTCACAACAGCAAGCTGCAATCAATAGACCATCTCCCTGGTCATAATTTTTTTTAAGTTAAAATCTTTTTCATGTAAGACTTTATAATTACAACTTGCTGGAATAATATTTTTTTTACGGCAGCACTTTTATCCCCCGGCAAGGCCGCCCAGCCCCGGCGCCAGCATTTTGGCTCACGTGACTCAATCGTAGTCACTTATAAACAGAATATTTTTCGTTATTAACACTTAGCATATCCCCCCCCTACATTTTTTTTGTATATTAATTATTTACCTTACGAAATAGAATGAAGATTGATGGATTTTTGCCCACCGCCGCCCAGCCCCCGGCACACTTTGTCACTGCCCAGCCAGGTTACCCGGTCATTGGCCGGCCAGTATTCTAGATTTTTACCATTATATATATATATATATATATATGCGGGGGTTGGGCGGCGGTTTGCGGAAAATCTATCAATCTTCATTCTATTTCGTAAGGTAAATAATTAATATACAAAAAATAATGTATTGGGGGGTGGGATACATGCTAATTATTAATACGGAAGACTATTCTGTTTATAAGTGACTACGATTGAGTCACGTGAGCCAAAATGCTGGCGCCGGGGGCTGGGCGGCGGTGGGCAAAAATCCATCAATCTTCATTCTATTTCGTAAGGTAAATAATTAATATACAAAAAAAATGTATTGGGGTGGGATACATGCTAATTGTTAATACGGAAGACTATTCTGTTCATAAGTTACTACGATTGAGTCACGTGAGCCAAAATGCTGGCGCCGGGGGCTGGGCGGCGGTGGACGGCCTGGGCTGGGGGTAAAAGTGCCACCCTTTTTTTTTTAATGAAAATTAAGGTACTACTCCAGGATTTGCGCCTAATTTCCGTGACTGCTCGGCAGCAGCGAGCCGACAGCTCGCGGAAGCGTCCGAGACCTGCCGAGTCGAAAACGAGGCTGTAAACAAAACTGGGGGGAAAAAACTGACCAATCAGGATGCTGCAAACCAGTTTATATCAAGCAGCCGATAAAAATTGGAAGGAGACGCTAAGACTAACAGAAAAACAAAAAAAAAATGAATTTTGAGCAAGTGTAGAATCTCCGGAGGAGGTAATGAATTTCTCTCACCAGAAAGCGGTGTACGCGATGCGGCCGACTTTGCCGGTTGACGGCAAGACGAACAATATCTGACATATGCCTGGAGATACCCCACCCAGGAATGCCGGGCTTGGATTTCTTTGTGATCGGGGACATTTTTCGCGATCAAAGTTGGAGATAGCTACAAAAAAAACAAACAAACAAGCGATACCTCTCCGGGAAAAGATCCCAAATTCCCCGCCCCCCCCCCATAAAAAATCTATAAAAAAAAAAAAGAAAAGAAATTGCCTAATTGCAAAAAAAAAAAAAAAAAAACGGTTAAAAAAAATAAAATAAAAAACAGTTTATTTATTTCAGCTATGGGTTTATTCATTTCTTTCATAAAAATATATGCATTTCTTTTTCTTTCCGTATATTCATCGTCTTATATTGTTGTCGTCTGCCAACCTTCCATTTTTTTTTTTCACGCATTTTGCGTTTTCAACTCGGCAGGTCTCGGACGCTTCCGCGAGCTGTCGGCTCGCTGCGGCCGAGCAGTCACGGAAATTAGGCGCAAATCCTGGAGTAGTACCAAAATTAAATATGAAGTAAATATGGATTTTTTTTTAATATATGCGATCCGACAGCACTATGATTGGTAGAAAAGTTTATATTTCAATGTTTCAAAAAAAAAAAAAAAAAAAAAAAGTTTGTATTTTCCTTCCCCCAAAAATAAAATAACATTTGATTACTTATTTTTCTAAAATAATTTATTTAAAATTAAAAACAAGATGCTGGTGCAGATTAAGACCCGAGCTAAAACCGACTTGGCGTCGTTAGGGTTAAGATTATTGTTACGGTTAACTTGGGTCCCAATTTGCAGCAGAAACAAAACAAAAACATTTGATATTTTCAGGGGGGAAAAAAAACCAAAAAAACCTATTTGATTACTTATTTTTTTATAAAGAAATTATTTAAAATAAAAATACAAAACTTTTCCTTCCAACAAGCTTCAATCAAAGTTTTACATGAAAAAGATAAAAAAAAATTGTTTTCATATTTAAAAAAAAATTATGATCGTTTGGTGCAAGAAAAAGTCTATTGATTGCGGCTCGCAATTGTGAATTCGGAATAGCGGCATGCTGACACGCTGAGGAAAATTTAAAATGTTATCGACGAAAAACAATTCGCTTCTTTTTTTTTATTATTATTTTAATACTGATAATTTAAAGACGAAACTAAAAAGATGGCATCTTCTAAACAAGAAATAAAAAAAAAACTGAATTATCAGAATTTACAGAAAGAAAGAAAAATGTCTTCTATCGGCTGCTAAAATATTTGAAGAAAAGATATGACAATTTTTTTTGAAA